>BTHU01000017.1:56357526-56957526 GCA_036184795.1 Tokudaia tokunoshimensis
ACACACAGAGACATACCTACATACTACACACACACACAGACACCCACACTTTTTCTTAAAGTCAGAAAATATTAGCAGGAAAGCCCCTCAGACTCCTCTATGGGAGAGCTGAAGACTGCTTTATAGTTTGATTCAAAGGCATCCTGTTTCCTTTCTAGGGCACAAGGTGCCTTCTTAAAACTCTTTCCAACTTACTTGCCAAAGTACATTTGACTAGCTGGTTTACCGAGCCAGTAAACGTCACGTTACATAGCGATCCACGTCTGCTTTGTAACAGGATCTGAAAACAGTTGCTTCCATTCAGCAGCCACCCTGACTGATGACAGTTCTGAGGCTGGAAGTCTGGATTCCTTGTGCAGTGTTGTTCAACTACACAGACAGCTGAACGCCAAACTTCAGGGACAAGAGCTTTCATAAACGTCCTTGTGAACTCTTGGGTTAAATAAAATACATAGACAGAGAAGAGAGGTAGAAATTTAAGCCAATATAATTTGTAAGCCTGTGTTATATTTAATGACTACCCTAGAGAACAGATAAGAATGAAAGATATATTAAAATAATCACATTCTGCAATAATCCACATTTCCCTTAAGTTTTTTTAGCATGATATGTGTGTGTGTATACACATAGATGTGTGCTCATACATGTTGAAGAAATACCAATCAGAATCTGTTTTCAGATTATTAACTCTAGTCCTTAGGGAAGTGATTCAGATGTCACCTGACCCATTGGCAGACTAAGCACCAATTAAGAATCCATCTTTTTAGAATATTAGCTAAGTTATTTAGGGATGTGGTTCAGATGTTGCCAAGGAGGGGGATAGTGCCCAGCATAGAACAAGAAGACATGTATTAAGAGACAAAGAAGGATCCAAGAGAGAGAGAGAGAGAGAGAGAGAGAGAGAGAGAGAGGCAAAGGCTTTGTGGCTCTTCAGCAGCTGTTCTCACACTGTGGGTCGTGACCCCTTTGACAACCCTCTATCTCCAAAAAATATTTCCATTACGATTCTTTTTTTTTTGAATAATGACTAATAAAACTAGGATGAAATCATTTATATATTTAGTTGTAATTTTGAAATATGTTGATTTTTTTTATTATTTATTTTATTTTATTTTTTTTAATTTACATTCCAAATCATTTCCCCTTTCCCGTTTCCTCCCTCCCCGAAAGTCCCATAAGCCCCCTTCCCTCCCTCTTTTCTCCATTCAACCCCCTCTCATTTCTCTGTCCTGGCATTCCCCTACATCTAGTCTTTCCAGGACCAGGGGTCTCTCCTTCCATCTTCTTAGAAATCTATTGATATGCGGATTGTACAGTAGCAAAATTACAGTTATGAAGTAGCAATAAAAAGAATTCTATAGTTGGAGGACACCACAACATGAGGATCTTTATTAAAGGGTCACAGCATTAGGAAGGTTGAGAACCACTGACCTAGAAACAGGAGACATAGCAACAGTGCAGAAGATGGAATTACAGAGACATGTTCCCTGTGCTGTTGCCATAGCCCTTTGGCTATGTGCACATTTATTTATTACTGTGCAATGAAACTGATTTCTACCTATGTCTTTAATGATATCTAACCAGAGTCTACACATGGTCTCCCTTGCATGCCACTAAGCTTGTCACATATTAGTCTCTGTCCCGAAGGTACCCTAATCTGCCAGGGCCCTCTTCTGAAAACATGGGGCATCCCCTCCAAATTTCCCATTTCATACTCGGTCTTAGCCAAAAGGCCGAGAATCGACCATTTCCCATTTCAAAGGCTTCCACCTGAGGTTGCATGTGGAAGTCTCTATTCTGGGTGGTAGCCTGTCTCTTTTGCTGACCTTTGTCCTGGCTGAGCCTGCAGACAGGTTCCCACTTGATTGGCAGCAGTTAAGGAGAGAGATTGCCCATAGATAAACTCGCTCTGTGGATTGCTTTCACTTAAAATGAAAACAGCCCCGGAGGCATCTAGAGGTAGTTATATTTTTTGTTGTTGTTATTTGGCAGTTCTAAATACTGGAGTAGGCCAGATGGGTGAGGTGCCCAGATCCTCCAGGCTCAGAATGGACTGAGGACACAAAATAATGACTTTTTCTTGATCACAATATAAAACTCCTCTAACCACACTGGTGGTGTGTGTATTTGTGCGTGTGTGTGTGTGTGTGTGTGTGTGTGTGTGTGTGTGTGTGTGCGTGCGCGCGCACGCGTATTGGGGCCAGGGCACAGACTAAAACACTCAAACATCATCAGCTGCTTATAATTTTCTTCAATAATAGTTCTTTGCTACTTGCACATTACTAGGCCATGTGGTCAACATTCAGAAGCGCATATCCAGTAGCAAGCATCCATGGTGGTGAGAAATACAAAAGGCCACACAAGAGAAAATCCTGCTGCACAATTTTTCCATCTGGCGAATGTAGAAAATGACATCACTGTTTGTTTTGTGTTGTAGGACCCAACAGTCCAGCTCCAAAGGTATCAGAGGCTCTGAAGCAGCTGCTGGTACTGGATGAGATGAGCCAACCTCAAGGAATGCCTAGAATCTCATCCTGCAGACTTCAATTTCAGTTCCCGAGTCCCTGTGCACTGCCTGTTAGGGACATGGGATTCTTATACTCCTAAAGACATCAAAGAGGACTGACTTAAATTAGTTCTCACCACTGGAGGAGTTGACAGTGTAGAGGGGAATAAAGCACTAGCCACGGCTGCAACATTACAGGGTCAGGAATTGTCATGTTCATAGTCCCAAGTCATTAGCGCCTCCATGTCTAGCTGAGAAATAGCACTGGACAGACAATTAGAGGTAGCAAATCTGAACAGTGGGTATGAGCATGTGAAGAGGAGGAAGTGGTTTCCCATAAGGGGAGAGCACAAATAGTGACACAGCTGAAATAATTGCCTTAAATGGGGAACATTTGCAGGCAAAGTGGAAAGCTGCAGAAGGTTGGCTAACCAGACGTGCATGATCAATGAAGGAAGACAAACCTTGGTGGCCATACATTCCTCTAAGAGCGGCTGACTCCAAGAACTACACAGTCACAATGAAGACCATCTTTCTAACAATCATTAGGTTAGATCTTAATTTTAGTTTCTTAACATTTCCTTTAGACAATGTTTCCTTTTTATTATTATAAACTTAATTCATTGTCACATGAAATTCAAACTTTAAACCAATCTATAATAAAAGGTAACTCTCTGTAACTCTCTTTTAATCTCATCTAGAAAAGATAGTCATAATTTATTTGGTGAGATTTTCACACTGTGTAGGGACATGAAATTATATGTAATTGAGACCACGAGCAGGTATCGCAGTGTACATACATCTGTGTGATATCATACACATACATTATCTGTGTTCACATACTGTATTTTTATATTTTACAGTGCCAAGCCATCAGACTCACCTACTATTTGAAAGGAACAGGTTGTACCCCACTGGGCCAACAGTTCTTAAACTGAGGGATAACAGTTCCCAGCAGAGGAGAGAAGACAGAATAACAATACTGGATTTTTTCCACATACTTTATTGACACTCCCTGACAGACTATTAGACAATCAAATGTTCTACTCAAAGAAGATCAAACACAAATATCAGCTCAATGCATAAAACAATCTAAGGTGAACATTCTTGGCTGATGTAGAGAGAATATCTTATGTCTATATGGATGTGACACCTGTCAATAATAAATCTGATAGCCTGCTTAGTCAGAAAATAGGAAGTGGTATATCCAGGAAGCAGAAAGGATTCTGGGATAGAGCCAGGCATGGGAGATTCACCTGGAAAGATATGAGAAGACAGATGGGTACATGGGTACCTGAGCACAGGTAACCAGTCACTTGGCAGAATGTCAATCAGAATAAATGGGTTACATTAAGGTGTGATATACTCAGAGAAGAGCCTACCTATATGGCCAAGATATTTGTAAATATGTTTCGAGTCTGATATTTATTTCTGGGAGCATGAAGCCAGAGAGGGAGAACCAGACTAACTTCTACAGGTTTTATGCCACAGGGTCCTTCCTATCCCAGCTCTTCTCTGCACCAAACTTCCAGCTATAGGTCTAACCAAAAACCCAGTGTTAGAACCATAGCAGCAGAATTCATCAAACTTGACTAATAGGCAAGTATCTTTAATCAGGATCCATATTTAATATCCACAGCTGACACATCCAGGGACATGAGCTCACAGCAGTTGAAAGTTAGGAGGTCTCCCAGAAGCAGCAAATTCCCTTCAGCAAAGCTTCCACTGGACAGTCAGAGCTCACCAGCTGGTACACCTAACACTGTTTGCAGGGTCACTACTCCTGATGTATCCAATTTTATTATTTTTTAAAAACTCCCCAAATCAGCAGCCCCTGGTGTCTCTGATCATCTCTGAGGAGAAATTCCTAGGAGAATAACAGGGCATCTTCCAGACACAACACATATGATGCACGGGGATGTGACAGCATGCAGAAGACCCATGTAAGGCCCAAGCAAGACAAAATCCCACAACGGAGAGGGGAGCTGGGCACAGAGTCCCACCCCTGGCTAAAGGAGCTACTAGTAACTGTTAGCTGCTAGAAAACGAAGGGTCTGTTTTCCTCTCAGAGTGTAGCCCTTGATAATCAACCATACTTCAGAGGTATAGCCACACAACCAGAGAATGTTTATGCAGGCATAAATCAGCCCTTAAGGAGGAAAGAGAAGACACAAAGTCTGGTGGGAAGGAAAGGTTGGGTGGATCTGGCGAGAGGTGGGGGCAGAGAGGGTGAATATGATCAAAACATATACAATTCTTAAAGGAACTAATAGAAATACTTCTAAAAATTGTAAGGGCAGAAGAGAGTGGGATTATTGGCTGAATAATTAATTTATCTATCACTAATTATTAAGATAGTTCTTAGGAGATTCTGTAAAATTGGAGTAGTGTGTTACTCAGTACTGACAACCTCATGTTAGTTACAACCTTTCCCCAGACTCTACATGTTTAGTAGAAAAGACTTCAGAAGAATTCCTCAGGACAGAATAGAGCTGTTCTCTCCTACTGTAGAATGACAATGGTCTATTTGAAGATGCTGCTAATTCTATCTGAACATATTAGCACTGCCCTTGAATTCCTCCTATGAAGAATAGTTTCACCACTGATACTTGGCTGACATTCTCAAGAGAATGTCATCACTACTTTGCTGGCTAGTTTATGCCAACTTGACACAAGCTAGAGTTATCTGAAGGGAAGGACCCTCAATGGAGAAGATGCTTCCATAAATCCAGCTGTTAGGCATTTTCTTAATTAGTTATTGATGGGAAGCACTAGCCCATTGTGGGTGTTTCATCCCTAGGTTGGTGTCCTAGGTTCTATAAGGAAAGCAAGCTGAACAAGCTACGAGGAGCAAGCCAGTAAGAAGGCACTCATCCATGGCCTCTGTATCCAACTCCTGCCTCCAGGTTCCTGCCCTGTTTGAGTTTAATGTCCTGACTTCCCTTCAGTGATGGGACTACAGTGTGGAAGTGTAAGCCAAACAAACCCTTTCCTCCCCAACTTGATTTTGATCATAGGTGGTTTTATTGCAACAACAGTAATCCTAAAACAACTCCCTTCCCTTCCCTCCCCATATTACAAAACAAAAACAAAACCCTCTTCTTGGAATGCTAGCTACCATAAAGTCTCTAAAACCTCATCAGAGATTAAGAATAGGGAAACACAGGAGAGAGTGAGAGATAGCTCAGTCAATAAGTGGTTTGCTATACAAACATGCAGACCCAAGTTCAATCCTCAGAATCCACATAAAAAGACAAGTATAACAGTGTATGCTTGTAATTTCAGGTGGTGGAGAGGCAGAGACAGGTGGATTCTTGAGTTCTTGTACACAGCACACACACACACACACACACACACATACACACTCACATTTTTGTGCATCCACACATGCACATGAACATACACAACCACAAAAGATGTTTTTAAAAAGTGAAATGAAAAATTAAAGCAGATTTAAAAGAACAAACTTTAGAATATAATATTATACATCATTTTATAAATGTCCCTGTTGTGTGAAAATGGAGAGGATTGGGTGAGTTGCTAAGGATGCTCACATCTGATAGTCTGAAGATGTTGAAGATGTTAGATATGCTTTGTTCATTCACTGTCTTCATTTCATGAAAGGTTTGTGCTTGTGTGCACCTCCACATTCACAAACTAGTACGTCGGTGAGTGGGAAAACACAGGAGGGAGGGTAGAAAAGGAGACTGAGTTCCAGCTGCTCTTGTGACTCCAACTGAGAGCCACCCTGAGCCGCCACCTAAGCACATCGCTCATGACTCATGTTTTCAGGAAGCAATGGCTCTGCAGGCCACCAACAACCCAGCTACTTGCCCCTTCTAAGGATGCTGCTACTCTAGGCTTTCTCTGGAATCATCTGAAAGTGTCTAGACTTACTGACTACTCAACTCTGATTCAGCATTGCTCAGAATGGGCTGAGATGGAGAGTACAATGCATAAAAGCCATTGTCAATGGTTTTCTTAGTACTAAACGTATTTCATGGGAAGGCATGGAAACCTTTCTCACTATTATTTTTAAGTTGTTGTCCAATTTTTCTGCTTACAGGTTTCTAAAGAATTGCCATATCAGCTGTTCTAGCGCTTTCAGAGGCCTAAAATTCACATTAAAGCGCGCACACACACACACACACAGCACACACACACACACATCACACCATACCTAAGAAGCTTCCTACCTAGCCTGCTCCCTTGCCAGCAATGCTGTCTAAAACACTATAGAATCCATTGACTCAGCTGTGCCCCAGTGCAAAAGTCTTAAGTCCTTTGCTGTACCTAGCATGGGCAAAGGACAAGCAACGCCCACAGTCTCTTCACTATCTGGGGGTATTCTTAGCGTACTAGCATGTTGCTAGAAGTAGGGAGCCACCAACTCCTTCACTTTCCCCAGTACCCCTAGATTATGTGTGTGTGTGTTGTGTGTGGTGTGTGGTGTGTGTGAATGTCCCATTTAGCAAATAATTGAACAGTAATAAGATAAAGTAAATTAAAAATCACACTGGTTACTGAACACAAAGTCCAAGTTCTTGCTTATACAGTGTTATAAACAGTTATATACAATGTTACTCTTGCTAGCAATCTGGCTCTCGACTCATAAAGCAATCACTGGATCATGGAAGATCCCAAAACCTCTCCTTCTCCAGCAAGACAGGTGGAGTGACTTCAATTTCTCTTTAACATCTCTCACTACTCTTTGTTCCTGTCACTGAAATAGTCATTTTATTGCACTCCTAATATGAATTCCTGCCCTGAGGCAAGTATAGAAGGAGACGGAAGGAAGGTAACTGAGGGTAATTTCCAATGGGAAATGAACTCTAACTGAGTAGAAAGGTCCTCTTCCTACTTCACTGAGATGCAGGATTGAGAGGAACCTGCAGTCCTCCAACACTTCCACTGAGCATAACTTGTACTAGGAAAGAGCATCCAGGGTTACTGGGTCTGAGCCACACAAAGAGAGAACATTCATCCAGGCCAAGCAGAACTACACTCTGAAACAGATCACTAGCTCCAAGGGAAGGGGTGTACGACTTCAAAACCCAAGTCATAAACCCAGCACTTAAAACCATTGGGGCAAGGGTGGGGGGGGGGGAGCATCAGGGACCTTCTGTATGTGCACATGTAAGTTGAGGATTTTTGATCAGGAAAGTCAAAAGCATGCCTGGCCTCACACTGGTGGTGGAAGTGCTTTTGACTTCTCCAAGGCTCTGCAACGACTTCTCTTAGATTTAAACAGAATCGCTGAGATCACAGCTAAGGCAGGAAAGCCCCTGTGTGACATAGCCAGGGCAGTGACCACCATAAAAAATTAAAGGGAAGTCATTCCCTAGGGAAGTGCTAAGAGACCAGGGCCTTCCCAGGTCCTGATGAGGCAGATCATTGTATGGGATGCAAGCTCCTCTACATGAGAAAGAACAACTGGGACTGGAGCAAGCCCCCACCCACTGACTCCAGAAGAACTGCCAAGCTAAGGCTGCCCACCAACCAGGATGAAAAACCGAAACCTCTCTCATTCACAGTGTTCCCTAGCAGTGTCCTCAGCCCAGTTTCCCACAAAACTGGTCCTTCATCTGGGGTCCATATTGCTTTAATTTCATGCTCCATCAAAAGAGCAAGATGACTGCTGAGGTTACGGTACCTGAGCCTGAGCCAGGATTCACCCCTGCACTTCCATGGGCAGTGACAGGCAGCCACCGCAGAAGATAGGCTTCTGTGCTTCAGGGGAACCTAGACTAAGTCTCCTTCCAGTTTATAGATCAACTATTGATAGCATTAGCAAAGTTATAATCATATAACTTTCATAAGCCTTTAGCTTATGATTATATATCATTACTTTATACCATTAAGTAACTTTCTCTAATTTTTCACTATAAATGTCAAATTGAAATATCTTTGATGACTGATTTTATATACAGGCCAGATTAGGATAGATAGGATCGATAGATGGATGGATGAATAGATAGATAGATAGATAGATAGATAGATAGATAGATAGATAGATAGATAGATGATAGATTAGATGATAGATAGATAGATAGATAGATAGATTAGGATAGATAGATAGATATGATAGATATATAGTGTGTGTGTGTGTGTGTATAGGTCACTAGATAATAAAGCAAGTAGATTAACAGATGGAAAAGCAATAGAAACATGTAAGGCAAAGCTTTGAAATGACTTCCTAGTATCCTAGTATATTCCCTCACAAATTATACATAGGCATGTGGATCTCAAGTCTGCTCTCAACCTGATAAGGGACTGGAAATGGGGGATCCTCCTGCTATTTCCCAGACCTACTGCATCTGAACCAGGGTGGGGGCCCCGCAATGTGGAATGTCAACAAGGCTGCTGTAAATGTTGTCTAGAACACTGAACACAGCTCACTCTTAGGCTACTGGAGAGGGAGTCTAGACTAGTCTAGTCTTTAGTCATGAGAGAAACCCATTAACACCCTACCTCCATATTTCAGAGTTCTAAGACTGGCACTAAACTGGGTCTTAGGCTGCTGGCAATTGGTTCTGGCAGAGATGGGTATCTGGGGAGCAAAAGAAAAATGAGAAGAACTTTAAGGCTTGGCATCCCCTTAGCATTTGCTGGCATCTTCCTGGGTTGCTGAAAGTGAGAGGAAACCATGACGTCTGCAACGTATGCACGCACACTTTTAAATAGTTTTCAGCGTTAAATCAACCCTTCAATCAACTTGTGCCTCAGCTCAGTGCAGCTGGGGAGTATTATTGCAGCTGTCACAAGTTTTTTATGGGTTTTTTTTTCATTCCCTTTCCCTATGAAGCTGGAACCAATTGTTATATAGAGACTAAATAAAAGGTCCCGGATTTCCTGTTATTAATAGATCGAGTTTTTTTTGAGATGCTAGAAGTAAATATGTGAAATTTTTTCTGGGTAACATAATTAAAAAACATGTGCAACAATATGTACAGTTTTCCTTGTTGGTTTTGACATTGCTTCTAAATGACACATGTCAAAGAAGAAACTCCCTGCCAGTCTCCCCATTTAACGTCCTTGTCATTATTACATCATATTGCTAAAAAATGTCTGCTCGGTGAGATTTCAAACTATGTCAGCTGATCGCCATCACCTGTACTGCTTGTCTAGTATGACCTATTCGCATTGAGATTTCAGCAGAGAGAGCAGGGTGGGTGGCCCACAGATCCTAAGGACAGAGCCATCAGCACAGTAGCTGAAATCTAAGTTTTCCGGACCATGGACCATGACCTCTGAAGGCCTGTTCTTCATATAGGATGCAAGATCTTCAAGATGGTGAAAAGAGAACATGTACGTGCCTCTAGGTGGCTAATTTCATGTGTTGGCCTGCTAGATTATGGCATCTAGCAATTTGGACGAACAGCTGGCTACATGCTGCTAGAAAGACAATTTTGAAGATTAACATCTAAACCCATAGACCATTATCAAAAACAGATTACCTTTAATGACAAGGACAGGTCTCAACATTAGTCAAGACCTGTTGTTCCACTACAGAGAAAACCTATGTTCCACTGCAGGAAGCAGTCAGCCTCCAGAATGGAGCATAGAAAGTATATGTCCATTCCTGCCTTCATATGCAAGACTTATTGGTGGCCTTCATCTACACATTTGGTTTTGGGTATGGATTTCAGGTTTACCAGCTCTGGAATATCAGTGGTTTTCAACCTTCCCAATATTCAGACTCTTTAATACATTTCCTCATGTTGTAGTAACCCCTACCCATAAAATTATTTTTGTTGCTACTTCATAACTACTGTTTTTTGAATTTTGCTACTGTTATGAATCATAATGCAAATATCTTTGTTTTCTGATAGTCTTAGGTGACCTTTGTGAAGGAATCACTTGATCCCTCCAAAGGAGTCATAACTCACAGATTAAGAACCACTGCTCTAGATATACAATCAGCCTCTGACATCTACAGGTTTCCAAATTGAGAGGGGTTTCAACAAGCTATAAATAAAATATATTTTTTAAATTGCATCTGTACTGAATATTTCTAGAAGATTTTCTTTTCATTATTTCCTAAATAATAGCAGTTGGATATTGTTTACATAGCATTTATGGAGACATGTCAAAATACTAAGGTATACAATATGACAATTGTTTACACAGAATTTATGAGACATTTCAAAATATTAAACAATATAGTCAGCAAGTGTTTACATAGTATTTACATTGCAGTAGAAGGTTACATGGCGCCTAAGGATCATTTAAAGTATATATGCATGGGTTATATGCACATATTGTATGTAAGAAAATTTGAGCTTTTTTCAGACTTGAGTATCAAGAGGAATCTGGAAACCAATACCCTCAAGGATATAGAAGAATTACTACATTCTGGTGTACTTTATTCACTGAGGGAACCTTGACCAATGTAGCTCTAAAATCCTGAGTCAAAGTCTTCATAACATTCACACTACTCTCTGATTCTGATCATTCCAGCTAAAACAATATGGTTCAAGCTGCAGTGATTAAAATCAAATAAATGTACATTTAGAGTGTTATTGTAAAAACCCCAAGTGGCTGTAAGCACAAATGGAACATACTGCTGTCATCAAAACTGCTGCTGTATGCACCAGCATTTGATGTGACTTCATCCCTACGGTCCTTAGTGCATTTACCAGTCTATGTAACTCACCTGTTAACTCCCTCATTTTACTCCCATTTAAATATGATACTCTAAAAGACAGAATGTCTACATTTTATAAAATGTAGGATATACGTACAGGATGCTTACCTCTCAGTTTATTTTTAACTTGTTTTCTTACAAAACAATTTAATACTGTTCCAAAAAGCTTATTAGACAAAAACCTCAGTACTCGATGTAGAATACCTCCTTAAGAGTTGTTGGTCAATATGATGTGGCAAGACACACCCATGGGTGCCATAGAGGCATGAATGTTATGGGAGTAACCACGTGCTTTATAATCTGATTTGAGGTCTGCTCCACAGGAGGAAACACATGCTTGGTACTATAAACCTAACCAGAAACGCATGGTTGAGTTCACCCCAAGGATGAGCCTGGTACTGGTTGTTCCGATGAACACATGTAGTATCCACCTGCTTGCTAATTTGTATCCTTCTAGTCATAGATTAGTGTAGCTCTCAGAACTCATCAGAGCATTTTCTCTGCACAGTGGACAGTACAAATTTCATACCTGACAAAAGTTCAAAGAGACACTATGCAGGCTGATGGCGGAGAAATGGTATCAGTGGACCTATCCAACAATGAACCCCGTGAATTATAATACCAAACTGCCAGGCAAGATGTGCCTCCTGGTGCAAGAGAGGTACTACTATTATGGAAGTAACTAGTGTTCTCATTGAATTTGAGGTCTGCGCCACAGAACAGGTTTCATGTCTACTATTGCAAACCTAATTAAAAAAAAAAACCCATAGCTGAGAAGGGCTTATACCACAGGGGGAACTTGTCTTTTAGACTTCTAAATATTTATGTGTATACCCCCAGACCAATGTTACTCCCAGCCTTATTCAGAGATGCTCCTCTTAGCAATGAACAGCTGAGACTCGGAGCGGGTCAAGGTGCTGAGAATAAGTGCCTGCTGAATGCTCAACCCTAGAAAGGACATCTAAACCATCCCTGCTAGGGCTCAGGGGACACAGAAAAGTATGTGGAAAGAACTTAAGAGCCAGAAGGCACAGGGAAGGGCCATTGAATACTGTCTTCTGGGCATGACAGAGCCATTATAATCATGATCTCATAGGAACCATGGCTGCCACACTGGGTCTGCATTAAACTGAGCCTGTCAACAATAATCCAGGGTTGTGGAGGGACTTTCCTACCGAACTATTGGGTTATCATGGATTCCGGGGGAGGAGATGTTATCATCTTCAGTTGTGTAAACATCCATAGGAGAACCAGGCTCTATTGGCTAGCTCAAACCTGTGGTCACACAGACACCTGGTTAAACACAGTGGGTCACAAACAAAACAAAAAAAGTCATGAATGTGACAAGGGACTTGCAAGGAGCAGGGGAGAATAGCAAGAGTGGGAGGAAGATAAGAGAGAGTGACAAATGTGAGAGTAGCCAGAATGCATTATACACATACATGAAATTGTCAAAAAGCAGGCTCAAGAAAAGTTATTTTTACAGTACTCATTTGGCAAAATATTGTTATTTGCTAAATGAATGGCCCCAAATCTTCAAAATAAATGCCATTCAAATGCTCTTTTGAGCCTTCCTATGCCTCTTTCTCCATGTTCACTGTGCTCTATCTGTGCCTCTGGGCAGAAAAGAAGCATCAGTTGAGATGAGGGAGACGCTACGGGGACCAATAACTAACTTCAGAGTTTAATACTCCCCAGACCATACCAATGTCACCCAGGCCATCCGATTTCAGTAATGATAGATGGCTCTTTCAGGGAGTCTGGAACTACAGTGGTATTGAACCTGATCCCAGGTATGACACTTAGAATTTATAGCAGGAGGATTTACCCAGAGTCTTTGCTTTGGAGCAACCAGGACTTGAGCTGAAGTAAACTTAACTCTGAAGCACAGATTTCACTTACAACACAAACCATCTCATCATCCAGTACCTCACACTTGCAAGAAGTGCTGTGTGTCAGGAAACAGGTCTGGATTTAAAACAACATTATAGGAATTCCATCACTCAAACAGAGCTTATTAAATTTGGGCGAAAACCACAAACAGGTTTTGCAAACATCCTTTAAAGAGTATTTCATCTTAACTCTATGTATTGATCCCTTCTAGAAGAAGACCTACAGAGTCAACTGACCTGGGCCCATGGGGACTCGCAGAGACTGAATGACCAATGAAAGTGCATGAAGAGACTGGACCCAGGCCCCCCACACATATGTAGCATATGTGCAGTTTGTTCTTCATGTGTGTGCCTCTACATTGGAGCGGGGACTGTGTCTGACTCAGAATCTGTTGCCTGCCTTTGGATCCCTTTCCCCTAGCTTAGCTTCCTTGTCTGAACTCAGTGAGAGAGGATGATGCACTTAGTACTGATGAGACTTGATATGCAGGGTGGGGTTGATAGCTACTGGAGAGGGGAAGGAGAGATGGGAGGAAAAGGTGGGATGGTGGAACTGGGAGGGGAGGGAAGGGAGGGAGACTGTGATCAAGATGTGATGTGACTAAACTGATGAAAAAAACTGTACCTTTATGACTATATGCCCTACTTTTGAAGAAATGGTTAGTCAAAGTCCAAGTGTCATTTTCACTTGTGTAAATAAAGCTTATGGGAAGTTCTGTTAAAACTACAGCCTGGCAAGATGACTATCACTGTTGCACAGGACTTGTGGTTTTCATGTGTTTTTGCCTAATTGAAAGCAAGGAGAGATTCCATTTTGTAACTCTAGATAGGCAATACTTCCTCTTACAAAGAGCTAATTAATATACCCTGAAATAGGCTTCTGTGTGTCTCCCCAAAATTCACATACAGGAGTCATTCCTAGCATTCAATATATGACTTTATTTAGAAAATAGGGACACTATAGATGTGATTACTTAAAATAAGACCATATTGGAACATGGTAGACTTCCCATTCTATGAATGCTATCTTTATTAAAAGTGATTATAGGAAATCAGCTAATGTGTCTTTGTAAGTGGCTTCAGTAAAAAGAGCAGCATTACATATGAAGATGTCTGACTTATCATGAACATACACTCGACTAAAGCAAAAGAACACCGCTAAGTCACAGAGGACCATGAAGTCAGAATTAAAGTCTGCCTCTGTCTGTGTTTATTTGGCTTCTGATCAGATGTGAGATTAAAATCACTTTGGCTAGGCCCTGCAGAGAGGAGCTGTGAGTGAGGCCAAGCTATGGTTCCTTGGAAAAGCCCTTCCAGTTCCCTCCCCCTCCTAATGTTCTCCCACACAGCACCTCCTCGATGCTTCTGTTTTTGTACCAAATGAGTGATGGCTTCCAAAAGCCCGGAGGAGAGGAAACATATCCATACTCAGACCACATCTTCCCCTGTGATCTGTTTGCTCAGTGTTGATGTGGGGATACTAGTGAGTCTGTATGATGGTCGATGGTCATGTGTGTGTGAGTGTGTGTGTGTGTGTGTGTGTGTGTGTTTGTGTGTGTGTGTTCACAAGTATATGTAGGCACATGTGCAGGCATATACATGTGGAGGCCAGAAGAGAAACCTGGAGGTTGCTTAGGAGCCATTCTCCTTGTTTTTAAAGACAGGGCCTTTCCTCAACTAGGCTGGCTAACCTGCAAGCTTTTGAGGTCCCCCTGCCTCTACCTCCCCAGCATTGAGATTACCAGTACATGCAACCTCACCCTACTCTCACAAAGGGGAATGAACTCTTACCCACACAGCAAGGACCTGACCAACTGAGAAACCTCCCCAGACCCTAGAAATCTTATCCTGGGCTCCTCTCTGATCTCCATTCTCTTTAAACCTCCCACCAGTCACGGATATGTGTTTATGCTCAGGACCAGCAGAGCTACTGGTAGCAAGCTCTAGGGATGCTCACATAGAAAGAACACAAGACTCTGGGTCCTTCTCAGGAGGGTCCTCGTGTGAACTGGGGAACCCACAGCTTCTAGGGGAGGACTTGTCAGTCAACCGTGCTTGCTGTGGACCTGGCAGAGGACAGGAAAGGGATGAAGTCTGAGAAAGTGTGAGCAGTCAGGACACACACATGGGGCCGGGCACACTCTGACTAAGTGGTGGTTCCAGGGTCACCAGACGTGGCAGTTCTATGTGGGAGGCAGCCCTACGTCCCCCTCTGTGCATCAGGTCCAGCTGGACGTAGTTTTCTCTCCAATGAGAGCCAAGTCTGTCAGTGCAGTGGGGGAGCTGAAGATTAATTTTGCAAAAGGAAAGCACCATGGAAGGGCACGAGGGACCGACTTACTTGATTGACGGCACCTCTGTGATTCCCAACTCCTCACGCTGAGTCATAACAAAGTCTGCCTCAAACCCGCTACATCACATTTGATGAAATGTGTTTGCCAGTAGAAAGAAGTGCTAATAAGAATGTTCGGGCTTTGAAGAATCAATTCCATATGGACCTATAACTTAATAAGCAGAGCTATAACACAAGCCTGGGCACAGACATTGATGCACACCCCTGTGTATTGATGGAACAACGCATAAATGCAATGGTCATATTGCTATATTGAGCTACAAGAAGAAGTTGTTTTTTTTTAAGAATGTGATTTATTTGGCTGAAGTGACCTGATTCCGAAGGAGAGAGTAGGCCCATGGAGCTGGGACAGCTTCAAGAGAAGTCTGTTTTATTACCAAGGACATGGAGATGTTAAAATCACCATATAGACAGGGCTGCCATCTTAGAGGCAGGTCAGCTTCAGCTTTCCTGACATCAGAGACAAATACTGCAATGTTTCTTGTCAAACTTTCTTTAGAACACAAGGACCCTACGGCAAGGCCAGGTGTGGTCTTGCACATCCGTGATTGAAGCACCAAGGAGGTTGAGGCAGGAAGATCATGAATTTAATGTTAGCTTTAACTACAGAGTAGAGAGAGGTCAGCTAGGGCTACATAGTCAGACTCTAACTAAACTGAAGGGAGGAGGGATCCTTTGATAAACCTCCAAGTGGGCTATCTTTTGGTAAGTTTTGAATCTTTTTTTTTTTTTTTGGCAATCACTGTAATTGCCCATTGGACAAATAGCATTAGTTAAGCTCTGTATTTATTAAAACTAATAGAGTATATCTCATATATACATATATCATATATGTATATATTATATATATTAGCTTTAACATATATTATATATAATATATAGGATGGACACAGTACATACATATATTTTATATATATATATATATATATGACATGAAATGAGCAATGTTTTATAGATCCATAATTATACAAATAGGAGATAGATCACATATCTAACAAGGTACTTGACTAGAGCAGATTATTTCCAACATCATCTGAACCCTGAAATCATGGGGATCTCACACATTAGACTCCAGGATGCCAGAGCCAGAGGCTCTCACTGAGAGGCTGTCCTGTGTTACTTGGGCACTGAGTGCTTTGATATCTCCTCATTTGTTTGTTCAGAAAGTTGAAAATGATCATCATTCTTCTGGTCCCAACTGAGGACAGCTTTCATTGAACCCTCTTCATAATGCGCTTGTCAACGTTCACAGCAAACATGTGCATCTCGGAAGTCACATCATTCTAAAGGACTTCCGTTATCCCTACAATGGCTGCGGTAGCCACCACCCCAGAGGCTGCCAACAGAGGGAAATGTATGGCCATTTGTGTTCTTGCCAGTGGGAGTGCTCCCTAGGGGTGCTCCACAGCCATCCCCGACAGCAGTATTCCCTATCCTAGGATTTATAATTATTTCAGCAATACATACTGACCCCACTTTCCCCGTCAAAATAGAATCCAGCATAACTACCACCTTCACCGCTGCAGATGCTGAGCACCTGTGGAGGAGGGATGCTTCTGGGATCAGGAGGAAGGAGAAGAGCAGTGCTGAGAATCTCCCTTATGCTCCATTATCCCTCACTAGAAGGGGGTGAATCACATCTAATTTTGAAGGGAGGGAACTAATTCCTGTAGGAAAAAGAGATTTTTTTTTTGCTAGGATATCATGCCTCAGCTAGAGAATAGAGATCTTACAAGTGTAACCGTCACGTGCTGAGCAAACCCAGCCTGTGGACATTACTCCATTTCGACATCTTTTCATTAGACTCTACCTCCCCAGTAGGCAAGCAAGAAGACCAGAGCTCTACCATTTCCTTTGACTCGTGTTATTTATTTCCTTTAATTGGGGCAGCACTTGCCAGCATGTCAGAGGAAGAAGTGACAAGTTTTCATATGGCTCAGCAACAAAAGATGCCAAGAAGCATATACGTTGACGGTTGACGGGAGAACTGTAAACTCACTGGGCAGGCGTTTTCATTCTTATGGAAAAATTTCAAGGCATTCTTAGTCTGTCCTCTACTCTCATGAAAAGAAAAGTCCCAAAGAGGCAGCTATCATGGAGCAGGAGTAAAAGCTTTGCTGAACAGCAGCTATAGCAGATTCACTACGTAAGCGACACATTCTCCTCAGCTTCCTAGACTTGGGAATATTTCATTCTTGCACATTTTTAGTCACTCAAACAATAAGGACCGAAGGGAGGGTGTCCTGGCCCCTGGGAAACGCATGCATGGATAGTATATTCTCATTTCACAACTACTGATTTTTAGGACCAGACACTTGGTTTGCAAGTGGAGACATTTATCCTGTGCTCTGTAGGATGCCAAGCAGAATTGCTACCTTCTGCCTACCAGATGTCAAAACAGCCATCCCATGTTGTGGTAGTTAAAAAATGTCCCCTAAATATACTAATGGTCTGGCCCTCCTGTTGAAAGACATTGTGTTCTGTGTTACCTATCTTGCTTTGCTATCCATTTCAATATTTGCATTTTGTTTCTTGGGGACGGTCATTGAGACAGGGTCTTATATATCCCAAGGCAGCCTCAAACTTTCTAGGTAGCTTCAAATAACCATGAACCTTCGCTCGCCTTACTTCTACCTCCAGAGTGCTAGGATCACAGGTGTGTGCCCTCACACCCAGCTTAAGGAGTTCAGAGAAGAGAACCCAGGGCTTTGTACACTCTACCAAAAAGAATGTCATCCTCAGTATCCTCAATGCTGTCAGCTCCATGATTTCAGGTTTTCCATCCTTGTTGCTAACAATACTAAGGTACGAACCCCCACTGCCTTATGAACTAAGCGTAAAGAGAAAAAAATGAAATCTCTAAGGCTGATCAGCCAGCCCCTACTCCTCAGGATCCAATCCCCTCCTCTTCCAGTCTTCTCTTTACCACACAGAATGTTCCCACATCTCTAAGATGTAAATCAAAAGGTGCTTTCAGTGAAATTGTATCCACTGTCTCTTTGCATTAGCTTTTTTTAATTATAACAAATACGTGAGATCTTAAACTTATTAAAAACAAAGGTTTGGGGTGACAGTTTTAGAGGTTTTCAGTCTACAATCAGATGGGTCCATTGCTTTAGTAGGGATCATGCAGAAGGCAAATTTGAGTCATTCACTTCATGACCAGAAAATGGAGATGGGTCAAGGGTTCCTGTGATGGTTTGTATATGCTTGGCCCAGGAAGTGGCACTATTAGGAGGTGTGATCTTGTTGGAGTAGGTGTGTCACTGCAGGTGACACATCCTAAGACCCTCATCCTAGCTACCTGGAAGCCAATATTCAGCTAGCAGCCTTCAGCTGAAGATGTAGAACCCTTAGCTCCTCCTGCACCATGCCTGCCTGGATGCTGCCATGTTCCTGCCTTGAAGATACTGGACTAAACCTCTGAACCTATAAGCCAGCCCCAACTAAATGTTGTCCTTATAAGAGTTGCCTTGGTCATGGTGTCTGTTCACAGCAGTAAAAACCATAACTGAGACGATTCCAAACCCCCTTTCAAGGGCATACCCTCAGTGACCCAATAATCTCCCACTAGGCCCCATGTCTTAAAGTTTTTGTTATTTCTCAACAGTCCCAAATGGAGGACTAAAGCCTTTAGCAGAGGTTGTGTGTGGGTGCATGCATATGTGTGTGTTGAGGAACATTTCAGATCCAAACTGTAGCACTGTCTGTACTGACTGGTTTTGTATTTCAACTTGACACAAGCTGGAGTTATCACAAAGGAGCTCCCTTGAGGAAATGCCTCCATGAGATCCAGCTGTAAGGCATTTTCTCAATTAGTGATCAAGTGTGGGAGAGACCCTTGTGGGTGATACCATCCCTGGGCTGGTAGTCCTGGGTTCTATAAGAAAGCAAGCTGAGCAAGCCAGGGGAAGCAAGCCAGTAAGAAACAGCCCACCATGGCCTCTGCATCAGCTCCTGCTTCCTGACCTGCTTGAGTTCCAGTCCTGACTCCCTTCAGTGATGGTCAGCAATATGGAAGTGTAAGCTGGATAAACCCTCCCCAACTTGCTTCTTGATCATGATGTTTTGTGCAGGAATAGAAACCCTAAGACACTGTCCTTTCATTTACTGAGGAAGTTAAACTACAAAGACCAAAAGAGAAGTTTAAGTTCATCGCTCATATAGCCTCTGCTGGCTTTTCATTGTTGGATTCTAATGTGTTAGACCTCTGAGGCTCTTCTCTCTGGGTCATAGCTGTCCCCCAAGTAGAATAGGAACCACTCTCCTGGTGACCAGCAGATCTCACTGCCAATCCTAAATACTTGGTTTAAAAAAACAAAAAACTGAATTTCGGTTATGTGCTATATAAACAGTTCCTGAGAGGTTATTCACAGACTCATAACAGACTGAGGCAAGAGAGACTGTTGGCTCCTGGGAGTTCTTCATCCGAGGCAGGGGCAGAGGAAGAGGGCAGTTTCACAGAGAGCAAGATCACAGCCCTGGATGGCCCAGAGCACCTTTACCAGATATTGCAGATCAGTGTTCATCCCTAGATTCAGGCTGCCTCGGTTTCTCTTCTGCCTGCTCTTGAGGCGAAGTAAAGTTTTTATTGCAGGTAAAAACCAGTACTCCTATGAATAAATAGCCATATATTTTTATAAGGGAAAAACTAGTTTTGTTAGCATTTAATCACATTCTAGGCTAAATTCTAAGCCTGGATCTGTCACGTGAGGTTACTGTGTAGATAATTTTACTCAGTTGAGCATTTTTACCTCAACTGAAATTTATGCTTTCAGCTTTGATTATAAGCCCAGGGTTGTAGGGTGGGAGGAATGTGGATGGGGGGAGTGGGGAACAGGACTAAAAAATACACAAAAAACTTTTCTTAAACTCTTTGGGATGTAAAAAAGCATGATCCCTGGAGATGATAGGGAACTTCAAGGCATCTCTAGCTGTCTATTTTAAAGCTGGCTATTTCTGAGATTTCTTCCACATATCTAGCCATAACTCATCTTCTGTGGGGCAGAGGGCAGAACTATCCCAAGTTGAGGCACATAGGAAGACTGAAATGTGCTCTGTCCTTTGAATTAAGTTTGTTCCTTATCCAAACAGCCAACACTCTTTCTTCTTTAAAAAAAAAAACTCCCTATGATTTATTGGTGCAGGAAATGTTTCTCCCCTAAAAATAACAGTCAGAAGCTTTATTCCCCTCGGTGCCCTTTGTGGGTCCTGGATGATTTGATAGAAGTAGAGATCTTCCCACATGGACAAGAACAAGTCTTTGATCCCAACTATGTGCTGGCCACACCCTCCGTGAGATTCTTGAAATAAAAATCCAGATCTTTGTATATAGTCAGAGAAATCATTCAAAAGACAAGTTTGAGCACATCACCTCCCTGCTATTCCTGCAAAGCAAAGAATTAAAACTCAACAGAAAGATTCTGCTCTTCCCTTGTCTTGACAAATGTACTGTGGTCCACCCTACTCTTGACCTTCTGTGACGTCTCCAGCATGGTGCATCCCAGAGCATAACATGAAGTCTTTCTCCAAGTTGCTCCTGCAATCCAGTTACCCCTACTCCTGTTTCCTATCTCAGCCACATCACCTCTCTAAGAAACTCCCATCTAACACCCACTCTATCTCATTTGATGTCCTTACATTGTAATAATTTCTCACTTGTTTGTGGGTTATTAACCAGATGTAGAGGCTTAACACTGCCAGCACTATGTGTGGGGTTTGATGTGCCACAAAAGTTCAAAAAATATCCAGGAAAATAAGTAAAGAGTCAAATTCTTTAGATTCTATAGATTCACTTATAGAATCCTCAAAAATCTAGATTCTCCAGTGACAAAAAAGTGGGAGAATATCACATTTTCTCAAGCATCAGTAGAACGTCTTGGGTCTTTTAAATCCACGTGTGGAGAGAACTACAAATAAATGTTGAAGATGCCTGGCAGCTGGGCTCAGTCCTCACTCAGGGCCATGTCCTCAGTCCTCAGGGCACACAGCTTGCAGCGTATGCAGGGGAATTTATAGTCTTTAAAACGTGTTCAAAGAAAAATCACTTAGTAAGAGTAGAGCATCTCACCAGGCATGGTGGTTCAGACCTTTGATGCCAGCACTCAGAAAACTCACAGAGGAACTCTGAGTTGCAGACCAGTCAAGACTGTATAGTGAGACTTGTCCCAAAGAATGAGAAAAAGAGACTGTCATATTTTGTTTTCTTATTTTGCACTTTGAGACTATATCATGTGGCCTTGTATTTGCTATGTAGCTGAGGCTGATCTTGAACTCTTGATTCTCCTTCCTCTGGGATTTTAGGTGTGTATTACCACACCTAGCTCCTATTTAAAATTTCAAATTGTACACTTTTATTTCAATTAGTACTTGTAGCCTATTTCCCATGATCTTTAAAAAAAATAAAGCAGTAAAAATCTGAGATAAAGGGAATAAGCTTTGTTTACTGGATTATATTTGTTGAATGGTTGATATAAAATTTCAGTTTCCCCACTCTTGTCTTTCCAGTAATTTCACTTAAAGTTTGAAATAATATTCTGTATCTCAAATGACAAATCTAAATTCCATGGCAACTGAAGTGCTCAGTCCAACTTCAATGTTTTATTTTAGATAAGAGACTCCTCATTTTAGTTTGGAGTCCAATTGAACAACAAAATTTTAAGAGCACTCACATAATGTCAATAAAAACAGAGAGGAGTGTGTGTGTGTGTGTGTGTGTGTGTGTGTGTGTGTGTGTGTGTGTGTGTTCCTTAATGATATCCCTCCTTTCATTTCCAAGCTGCAGGGAGTGTAGGTGCATGTACATGTTGTGTGGGGAAAGGGAACACATTACTAGGAGTACACTTGAAACCAAGGAGATGGACCCCACCTCTGGGTTACAGTGAAAAAGTTTAGTGGTTAAAATCATCTTGATAAAAGCCAGTGGACTTCTCTGTACTCTGGAAACACAGCCAATCATGCCTCAGGATGCAACCAGAACCAAGTCCCTCAGTAACAAGGTAGGGGCGGTGACATTAGGTCTACAGTGCCTGGATATGTCCAGAGATTCAACATTCTCCATGAAGAAAGAAGAAAGTGCAGTAACTGTATGCCCAACACCGAAAAGAACACAGGATTCAGCATGGATTTCTCCTCCTCCCCAACTCATGTAGTCCAGGATCCCCTTGAATTCACTGTAGAGCTCAGGGTAGCCTTTAACTTCCAATTCTCCTGCCTCCACTTCCTGAGTGTTAGGATTTCCTGCTCATGCAGTAACTGGGTATCAGATCCAGGGTGATCCATGTGCTAAGCAAGCACTCCATCAACCTAGCGGCATCATAACGTAAGTTTAGAACTGACCATTTGAATGTATACATGAGGAGCGTACAGCCCTACACTCTGGACTGAGGTACCAACAGAAACATGCAAGGTGAGCTTGCATGAGAACTGGCAAGCTTAGCAGAAGATCCCACGAGAAACACCATATAGATCAAGAAAATCAGGGTGGCCACTGGTGCAACTGGGTAAAAAGGGAATAACAAATAATTCTAACATAAAGCACACTTCTTGTGGGTAGGGTTGGGTGGGGGCAATAATGAGACCAGGTACAGGACCTCACATAGGCTGCTTGCCAAGCAAGCCACCACTAAATTATACCTCTGTCCCTATGAGCTTTCATTCTTTATAAAGGAGAAGGAATAGCAGACTTCTGATAGGAGATATGAATCAGAAACAAAAGAAACTGTGAACATGGAATAAAATCTATAAGAAAAAAAAAGACTATTCCATTCTAAATGTGAAATTACGGGAAACGAGTTGTCTGATGATTCTGACAGGGTTCATTAGTTTCCACTGAACAGAAACGTTGAACCAAGGGGAAGTACTTCCCAAGGCCTTTTGTAGACAGTAGTAACAAAGACTGGTAAAGATGGAATTATGAGAGGAACCTAATCTGTAGCAGGAATACCATTGTGAAAACTCTAGACAACATACCAGCAGTGCCAAGCCCAGCGACATATAGAATCATATCAAGGCCATCTTGGGGGTGATTCTGATAGGAGATTTGTCACAACATTGCAAACAATGAATGGATCTTGTCAAAGTCATAGATTAAAGAAGAAAAATCACACACAACCCCTCTCTGGTGCCAGAATGTGCTTGGTAAGAGTCAACACTGCTGAGTGATAAAATGTTTTAGAAAAGTGAGGCTCAGCATTGCTCTCGTCTGATTACACTCGATGACAGATGGGCTCCAGGAAGAAACCACCTCAGAGTGACTCAACAGCTTCATACGCACTCACGAGTCGGTGGGGAAGGAATCTGCTCGGAGCTGCAGGCCCTTCGAGTGCAGCTCTCTTCCAAGACATGACTCGGATTCTGGGTTTCTCTGAACACTTCTTTTTTTAAAAGATTTATTTATTTTATGTATATATGATTACATTGTCGCTGTCTTCAGACACGCCAGAAGAGGGCATCAGATCCCATTGCAGATGGTTTTGAGCCACCATGTGGTTGCTGAGAATTGAACTCAAGACCTCTGGAAGAGCAGCCAGTGCTCTTAACCACTGAGCCATCTCTCCAGCCCTTTTGGGGCACTTCTATTATGTACTTTTCTAGAAGTCTTGGCTATGGACTTTAGCAAGAAAAAAGTAATAAAACATGTAAATTGCTAAAAAAAAAATATAGTAATCAAATAAGATTATAAGACAAAGATCCAAATGAACCCAAGGACCCCAGCATGAAAAGTGAGTCTACTGCATTCAGGAGGTATAATGTTTGTGGTCTTTATAAGACATAGCTAACTAGATGAAGGCTGTAAAGGTATCACTTTAATAGCATGAAAATGGTAAGTAGATGGTTAGTGATACACTGAGACAAATAACTCTGCAAAGGAAATAGAAAATTTTGAGAGACATTGAAGGTGTTAAGAAGCAGAACCCCAGAAATGAGCTAGGCACCTGGTGTTGTATTCGTGGAGGTTCTCAAATTCGTCTGCAGAGTTTATTACAGACTTCATTAATCCATAATAAAAAAAATGGCATTGGACACACTGATTTTCAAATTTTATGTAAAACACCAAAGGGCTAATAAGAACCAAGGTTAACTTTCCCCCTAATGCTGGGACTCAAACCTGGGATCTTATGCAGGGGGTTAACTTCCATTCACTTTTAGTATGGCATATATACAGATAATTTTGATTCACAGTGATTTCAGCCTACAGTGCAATCATCATTCTACATAGATATATTGGAACCACCACATCCACTAAAACGGAAACATTTCCATTCTATTTCTGTACTGAAACTCCTGTGGAGTGGGACTTGGATAACGGCACCTGCTGTGTCATAGAACCCACAGATAAAGCAAGCAGGTGTGTTGATTGCTAGATCTTGTGACTAGCTAAGACATTGGGCTTCCACTTAGTGAGAAACTCTGTCTCAAGGTAAAAAAAAGGCAAAGGTTAATGGAGACTGATGCATGCACACCTCATAAATATTTATGTGCATAACACACACATGTATACTTGTACCATGCACACACACAGACAGAGAGACAAGGGCAAGGGATTTATTACATAGGAAAAAATCTATTCTAACTTCCACCATAATGATTCTCTTTGCTGATTTCTTCATAGTTTATGTGGACTGTTAGTCCAAGATTCCTTTTGATCACATTAGGACTATTCTTACATTCCACCACACAGGGAACTAAAATTATTTAATGACTGTTCCCAAATTAATTTTGTTTGGATGTAAAATACAAACTTTTAAAAATTCCACACAAAACCTTTTGCACTTTATTTATTGTATGTAAATGTGTATGCACACAAGTTACAACATGAAGGGGTCAGAAGACAACTCGTGGGAGCTGGTTCTCTCCTTCCACCATGTGAATCCCAGTAATTAAACTCAACAAATGTAGATCATCAGGCTGGGCCAACTACCTTTACCCACTGACCCATCTCACAAACCCAAAATACAGAATTTTAAAAGACTTTCCACCACCAAAAAGAAAAAAAAAAGTCACAACTAATAAATGCCAAGGTGTACACTCAAATTAAATTAGACATTCACTTACACAGGCCTTAAATTTAACACCTTCCTAGTGTTAGAAATTGTTACCATCCCATAATCACAACTGCATGCTACTGTTCTCATTTTGACTGATTTAGACTCTCAAAAGTTAAGGTATCCTTTTGACTAGATTGCCAGAAGCATTCTTCTTTCTTTTGCTGGTGTTCATTCTTGTTCAACTTCCATAGTTCAGCAGCAATGAACAGCTGCGTCTGGCTTCTGCTGTATACCAAACTTCCGCAACAATGTGCAACCTACAAAGCCTAGTGTCTGTCAGTTTCCCCAATTGTCCTTTAGAGCAGCTCCACAATGGAAGGCCAGCTGCGATACTCTTTATAAACGTGTCCATGGCATACTCAGCCGGCCTGGAAGCTGAACACTGCTGGCAATAAACCAGTAACCCTATGAGTAGCTTTCATAGTAATGCTATAGGGAGTTTCAGTGGTTTTCAATGCATGATACTTCCTTTTTTAAAAAGACTTATTTATTTAATGAATATGCTGTTGACATCTTCAGATCCACAAGAGGGTCTTCTTCTGATGCCCACCCAGAAGAGGGCATCAGATCCCATTACAGATGTTTGTGAGCCACCATGTGGTTGCTGGGAATTGAACTCAGGACCTCTGGAAGAGCAGTCAGTCAGTGCTGTGCTGAGCCATCCCTCCATCCCCACATATCTCCTAATAGACAACTTTTTCTAGCTTCCCAGTGAGAGGGATTCTAGATGGTTTCACTGGAAGAACATCTTAGGAGCTTTTTCATTCCCTACTGAGCCATAGTCACACCCTTTCTAAGAAGATCTAGAAGGCATCCTTGGGGAACCCTGGAGAGCAAGGGCGGTGAAGGAATCTGTGCCACGATCTGTCTCAGCCTTACACCTAGTAGTTGCTTTCTACGTTGTCAATTCAGTAATCTATATGAAACGTATGATCTTGGAAAAAGTAATTCATCAATGTGATCCACATAGTGACAAAATAGTGCATAAACCAATTTCATAAAAAATAGAGAAAACATTCTCAGAAAACCACAAGGCCCATTCAGTTCTACTTATTCTACTAAACTGTCAAAAGACCAGAGGGGACCTGAATTCCATAAATGATGTCATTTATCATACCAGAAAACAGTGTTACAACTGTCATTGCATATAATCATCTGGAAACCTCCAAAGACAGCATGAAACAGAATCCAGACTCTCATACCAATTACTATGACCCACAAACAACAGGGAGATGGGAACTTCAAGAATACATTTGGTTTAGCATCCAGAATCATATCAAGATAAGCAGATGTGAGAGGAATATTCTTATTTCTAAGGGTGTTTTAAAAGCCTTTGCTCTAGTTCAGCACAATTAAAACACAGTTGGCTATACCTTCCTCCTAAAGTCAACATCTTGATTTCATTGTCCATTCTTAATGATCTAAGAGAGGCACTTCCACCATCTCAAGCTGTGGGCTGAAGGAGAACTGTCCTCCATAGGCTTATGTATTTGCACATTCAGTTTCCAGTTAGTGGTGCTGTTGGTGGAGCTTATAGAGTCTCTCCCCCTTAAGTTACTTTTGTCAGGATATTTAGCAAGGGAGACGGAACTAACACAGTAAAGGACAAAATCCAATGCCATTGCCATTATTATGTAACTCCTCATTACTTGTCATTATTCTTCTTTTTAGCAAACTCATTGAAGTAACAACATAAATCAGTTATAGGCACAAGAACTGGAAAGATACAACTATGTATCGAAGGTACTAGAAGGCCTCGAGAAAAACAAATAGCTAAGTAACAAAGTATGTCTACAGTAGACAAATTCCCCAAAGTAGACTACAAAGTAGCAACAGAGAGAACCTAGAAGTGAGCCTAGGCCCCTTGTAAAACTCCTCCAAAAACTATCTTAAAACACTACAAAAGGGAAAACAAACAGACGAGGACAACTTCGAAACTATGCTGTGTTCTTGCCTGGATAGGATGGCAGCATCATAAAGGTGTCACTTCTGATTAGGTTAATTTATAAATTCCAATAAAATTACCAGCTCCAATAAAAACATCAGACTTTGAGGGTTTTATGAAGCTAGGCGTGACACTAACTTCATATGGAAAAGCAAACATACAAGAATAGTTAAGAAAACACTGAAAAGGAAAGGCCAGGGGGAACAGCCCTGCTGGAATTGAAAGCACACCACAGCTCCACTTTAAATTAAAACAGAGTGGTGCAAGGCACACAAGGACAGAGAGCAGCCCAGAGGCTCAGGAGGAGTCCTGGTTACCTTGGAAACTTACTTTGTGACATGCGCCATCTCAAATTTTCATGGTACAGATGTGTTCTTAATGAAATATACTAGTCATTTGCAAAAAGATAATTGGTAGATGTGGATCTGATTCCAGGTGCAAGAACATGTTCCAAATGGATCTCAGGTACAAATGGAAATATTTAAACCACAAAAGCGCTAGAAGAAAACATGAGGCGATTTCTCTGTACCCCAGGCATAGAAAGAACATGTCTAAGTGTGATCAAATTCTGGATACATTTTTGTTGTTGTTGTTGTGCTATTGTTTTTTTCTGTGTCTAGCTAAACAGTTTAGGCTCCTCTCAAACTTATTATCCTCCTACTACAGCCTTCTCAGAACTGGGATCAGGGATATGAGCCACATACCTAGCTTCTAGGTACAAATTTCTATAAAGCTTAAGAAGTTTGACTACTACAAACATTTGCATAGAAAAATATACTATAAGTCAAATGATAAATGATGAGAGAAAATGCTTACCAGATTTGTGTGTATGTGCTATATCTAAGTATATAAAATGTTTAAATTGGAGAAAGAAAAAATAAATCTCAAAAGAGAGAAAATAAAATTCACAAAGAAACCAAATATAACACAAATGGTCCTTAAGAATGTTAAAAGATATTTGAATTTATTTAGATATAAGATAAATGTATACTGAAGTACCACCAATTATTTCAAATTTGAAAAAATATAAAGAGCTAAAAAGCACACCGTTATTGGAACAGTAGAGGCCAGGCATGCCGTGAGAGGATACGAGAAAATAAAGGAGGTAAAACCTCCAACGGCTTCACATCTTGACTCCAGCAATCTTACAGTTAGAAATTCACACTTCAAACAAACTGTGTAACCTACACAAGGTTCCTCATCACAGGACTGTGGAGAATTAGAAAACACTGGAGTAAAACCTGATATAGAAGGAGTTGGAAGAACCACAGCAGAATTATAGAGCATTCTGTGGCTGTTTACAAACACACAAAAAAGCAAAGATCCTAGGCGCTGAGATGCTCGTGAGGGTCAAAAGTGCTGTCAATCCTGACAATCTAAGTTCAATTCCTGAGACTCACACGGCAGGAGGAGAGAAGTGACTGCCAGAGACCATGCTTGACCCTAAACACATACACACATGCTCCAAAATACATACTTACAATTTAAAAAAAATCTGACAGGTTTATACACTAATAATATTGTGCTAAGTGCAGAAAGCATAACTCGAGAGAATGTCAGAGGCTAATTTGAGGATGAAAGGCATATAGCTATATAAAGATTCATGTACTTAACATTTTTTTTCCCAGAAAAACTCATAATCAACAAAATAGAAATGGGAACAGGAAACTTGAGTAGGGAGTCGCTCCGTGGGTGGCCTTTGCCTTTTGTGTAGTTTTGCCTGGTGGACACATGGTAAGTGTTCACATAGTCAAAAGCCCCTCCACTATGATATGCCCATCAGCAGAGTTCTAACATTGAGGAAGCAATCACACTGAGAGCAGAGGAAAAGAAGCCCTGAAAGAGAACTTAGAAGACATTGTCAATTTGAGAGGATGGGCAAACTCGAGTGGCCAGAGATGTACACACAAGTGATAAAATTGCAAAATACAAGGAGATGCTGGTTAAGTGGGTGGTCATTTTGGAAAGGGTGAAACATTTGAGTTTTAGGGCGTAGAATATATTCTAAAATGTGACACTTATGGACCTGGTGAGCTGGCTCAGTGGGTAAAACAACTTGCCCAAAAGTCTGAAGACCCGAGTTTGATCCCCGAAGCCCACGTGGTAAAAAGAGAGACCCCACTTCTGCAATTTGTCCTCAGAATTCCATAGGTACACCGTGGCACATGGCCCATGGCGCGCGCACACACACACACACACACACACACACACAAAAGCACGCACGCACGCACGCACGCGCGCACACACACACACACACACACACACAAAAGCACGCACGCACGCACGCACGCACGCACGCACACACACAAGCACGCACGCACGCACGCACGTGCACACACACACACACACACAAAAGCACGCACGCACGCACATGCACACACACACACACAAAAGCACGCGCGCACGCACATACACACACTAAATGTTTTTAAATAAATCACAAACCCTGGCATATTTTTAACTATGTAGATAAACTATGTAGATGAGGAAGACCCCTAGGTTGTTGGCAAAGCTGAATATTTCAGCACGGATGACAATTACAAATGTGTCTGACTTTCCTAAGCTATGCAGCTGCTCTGCGGACTGTTGTAGAACAGCATTCACTTTGGCACAAAACTTTCAGGGACAAGATGGAAAACCTGGCCATTTTTCGGCTACCCTGCTGTGTTTAGAGGTAGACGCACTTTAAATATTGAGTTAGCATTTTTCTGCCCCTCAGTCCAATCCTGCAACATGTTCCATTAGATGTACAGGATCAAAGGACACATTCTAATTTTCAGATTAGCTAAAGAAAAACATGAATAGGAGGCTTTAAGTACTGCCAACAATAACTTTCGTAATGCATTCCATACCAAGCATAAATCCTAAGCTGTACGCTCTGTGGGCTGTTTCACATTATCTTGCCCTGGCATCCTCATTCAGTAGCACAGACAGTGAAAGTAGAACCCCATCTTACAAAGGAAAAGCTAAGATACAGGGAAAGTAGCCCTTCTGTATAAAAAGCCATGAAAGTTTAGACACATTTGTAATCTTCACAGTACTAACCAAGGGCAATTTTGGCTTGAATAGCCTTAAGATCAATTTGTATAGGCATTTTAACTTGGGGAGAGAAGTAAAATCAAAACTATTCGTATTATCAAGCTTCTATCAGTTTGTGTGAACTGTAACCAATTAAGTCTAGGTACACAGGCAGACCACACTTAGGTCCTAAAAAATGTTATAAGCTGGGCCTAGTGGTTCATGCCTATTATTACAGAACTTGGGAGGATGTCTGGGCATTCAAGGCCAGCCTAGGCTACATAGTTATTTACAGAATAGCCTGGACTACAGAGTGTGGCCCTGGATGCAGAACAAGAAATGGGAGCTACATTAATGAATACCTGAATGGTTCTGTGTTCCAACAGAGGCATCCCATCCCAAAGGTAGCATCTTAACACATCACTGCTCTCACTTTGTGTATTCAGAAGACATAGCACCTCTCCTCTCACCTTGTTATCTAACTCCCTAATCACTGGCCAAATCGCTCCATTCCCCCCTCCAAAGTATCCAGAAATCTAGAGGAAAGTACCAGAACTATTTATATGAGCATCAAGCCAAGATGCTAAACATTACAGCTGCTTCCCCAGGCCTTCCCTGCCACTTTCTTCTAACTTTTCCAACTGTGGAAGATGCAGACAAGGGCCTGGAATTTTATGCATTAAATGCTAAAGAAAAAAAGAAAAAGTTAAGATTTCATTACAGAATATAAAAGGCAAGACTAATAATGGTGCTCGTGGGGTCAAGAGCTGAAATCTCTATAAATGCTTCCTGGTATGGAGTTTCCAAAGGAAGAATAAGAACTGCTGGAGATAGCAGGCAGTGACACTTGCAACACAGGACAAATGCACTGATTGCTACCTCAGGGATTAAGCCACTCACTTAGGAAGTCACAAGTTGATGATATGTGGTTTTTCTTCACAATGTGAAAGAGAAAAGTGAAGGGTGTCTTTGGGTAAAACAGGGCTGTTTAGTTTAACTTGTGGGCATCAGGCAGGTTATATGTTTGCAAAGCACTGGGACTGAGTGAAAGATTGGAGCTCAGCTGCACAAACCACACTCCACATCCCTGAGTCCCTGAGCCCAAACCCCCAAAGCAAAGTGTAGAGAAATACAAGTTAACTAAAGGGGGCAAGGACTTCAGCTAGAATGCTGAGGGACTTCTGTAGGCACAAATTTTTGCAACCTACTTTTAATAAAGACTTCAACTTCTCCTCTAGCCCACCTCCCTAGAAGAGGTAGAGGAAGAGAAAAGTTATTAGGATATGGGGGAAATGGACCTATTCAGCAATAGTTCTTTAGGGGTGAACTCGATCTCCTTGAGCCACAGTTCAGTCTTGTAGCAAACACCAAACATGACATAGTATCTGCCAACCAGTCCTCTAGTCAGGCAGACATCAGGTACGAACCAGCAGCTACAGTCCAATCCTTTCAGCAAGCAGAGGGCAGGCAGCTGTAGTTCAATCCTGAAGAAACCACCAGGCTCACCATCTGGCCTAAAGCGAGACCACAGAAGCAGCAAGCTGCGGCAGGAACCTCACGAGCAGTTCTTGGGCGAGTTCCTCTCAATGGCGGCATTACTACAAGTTGAGCTCAACAACACTATGTAAGTCGAACCAATACAGGCATGTCATTAGTGAAGAATAGCGAGGCGGGGCAGCCCAAACCAAAGCTCAGTGCCCATCCCCCACTGTCTGTGGGGTCATATTTATACTCCTTCATCAAGAGTCCTTTCACTTGTTTGCTGTATCCAAACATCCTTCAGAAAAACAGTCTTTCCTGTGTCTGCTTTAGAAAGATATCCTTTCACCTGTGAGCCCCAGCAAAACATCATTTAGCATAAGTAACTTTCCAAAAGAACTTTCCACTTCAGACTTTCATCTCCTTTCTGTTGCTTACTGTGTGGATGGCAGCAGAAATGGGGCATGGGAGGCTGTCTTCAGTGTGGGATGCCAGTGACTGTAGGTTCCACGGAAGGGATTAGTTCTCAAAGCTGGACTCTCTGGAAGCTTAGGGAACAAACCTTCAGAGTTCCTCTCTTGCACAAGCACAGCCAAATATCTAATTGTGTGTGTATGTGTGTGCACACATGCATGCATTCATGCATACACATACATGTGTGTGGGGGGGATCTTGTGGACCCTGTTGGCTTTGAAATTACCATCCTCCTGCCTTAGCTTCTCAAGTGCTAGAATTACATACATCACCACACCCAGCTCAATATTGAAGATTTTATTCACAAATTTGCATTTGTTATTTCTATGTAACCTACTCCCTCCCACAGCCAATTTGGTAAGACTGAGTTCTTCCCTATAGATGAGCTGTATCCACAGTCATAAAACCTCCACTGTTTTCAACTAAAAGAAATGTACGCAATGTTCTCCATGTTAGTGCCCATTCTCTAGAACTTTTCATTCTATAACCAGAAGGCTGCAGGAAATGACCAGTCTGCATGGTGTGGTTGCTAGCCCTGAGAAGGAAAGAACGCCCCTTTGAAGACTCAAGGTAGCAGGGCAGAAAATACAAATGGATGCCAGCTGAGAACAGACTGCAATGGCAAAAGTCATCATTTTAGAAATGATTTTGCCAAATTATTAAGTTTTCCCTGTTAACCATGGGAGAGTGAAGTGGGGATACTAGTTATGCCATTGGGCCATTGTGAAAATACATCCATGTAAATATCTATATCATTTTCAGATGGCTCCAGGTGAAAAGAGCACATATTTCAGAAGCATGCTAGGGACACAATGTCAGGAAATCATTCTTGGTCACCACATACGGCAAGGGGGTGATGTTCTAAGCAGCCAATGACCTCTGCTTTATCACAGCAGTTAGAGTTATGCATCACATTGGCCAGCCCGCCTCTCAGCCTCTCCCAATTGATGCTGAGCAGAGCGCTCATCTCTGGGTCATCTGTTGTTTAATAGAACTGAATCAGTGAGGGTCTGGAAAGCCTTTTGTCTAGTTCTGTCCTATAGTAAAGGCTTTGCCCAACCATGGGCAAGTTTGAAACTGGAAGATGGTGTGGTTCCTTGGTTGAAACAGAGCTCATGTTAAGATGGTTTGGTAATGCCTCAAGGATCTTTTATTATTTCATATTTATCTAAAATTACCACCATACATACAATGCATAAATAGACAGATCATCAAAGAAGTTTCTCTCTATAGTACATGGAGACCATCACAGAAAACCACAACCAGACACAATGCAGAAATCCACAGATAAGTAGAGAGCCAAACCCTAATGGTTACATCACAGTTCCTGAATCTATGGCTCAAAGAAAACTGAAGAACATGGAGCAGAAAAATTGTAGGAGTTGGAATACCAGGATAGATCCTCTGAAAGTCTCATATAAAACGGATGCATAAACAAATTCAAAACAATGACACTATCAATAGGCATGCTGATACAGAAGGGGAATAATCTCATGGGTTCCAATTCATTTTCTAGACAAAGATCTATAAACAACTCATGACGGCTGAAAGAGTTAGCCCCTCCCAGGGATGAGGCTCATAATTGGTCTCTTAAAACAAAATAGTCAACCCTGAAACCATAAACACACAAACAATAAAAATGGACTCAGGTCATATCTGTTTGTTTGTTTGTATATGTGTATAAATAAAAGATGCTATCAATTTGAAAGTGAAGAGGGCTTGGGAGGAATTAGAAGGAACAAGACATGAGAGAAACTGGAGGAAGGAAAGGGGAAAGTGATATAATTATATTTTAATTTAAAATATATTCAATATATGAATATAATCTTCTTCATCTGTATAGTGTTACTTATATGTGTGTTTTCAAGGCTAAACATTTGGTTCTGGATAATCAGCAGATTTGTTCTTTCCTGAGGGAATACGGTTTCTCCCACTCTCAGCATTCCTTAGATTCCTATAGTTCTTTGTCTAGGGTTGAGGCTCTTGGGCTTCTTCATGACCATGTCAGCACATCTTTTGTGGCTGTCTTCCTTCAGTTCGTGTTTGGGCAGTCATGTTGGTGAGACGTTATGTGTACAGCTGCTGGCATTCCTAGGAGGCACAATCTCACAGCAAACGCTCTGATCCTCCGACTCTTACAGTCCTTCAACTCCATTGGCCTCAACGATCCCTGAGCCTTAGATGTAGGACTTGTTCTGTAGATGTGTCTAGAAATATATATGTACATACATAGAAACATATATACATACATGCATATATACATACATACATTACATGTAACCAAACTTAATGAAAAACCAGGCTATGAATTTGAAAAGGAGCAAGAAAAGATATAGCATGGAAGGGGATGGAGGGAAGAGGAAGAAGGGGTAATATAATTATAATCTCAAAAATAAAAGAAATAAAAAACTCAGAGAAATTCACAAAAATTATAATTAAAAAAATGCAAAAAAAAAATCAAGAGTTCAGCTGCTACAAAAGCCACAGACGGAGCCTGAGGTGGCCCCTCCACTCTCACATGAGCAAACCCTTCAGCCCACGGCCCAAGCACACCATCCATTTACAAGACTGGCACTACAAGTTGTTAGTTGCAAAGATGGCCATGGGATGCGCATGACTCCAGGCAAGTACATGGACACTGATGATAACGAAGTAACATTAGCCTCTGAAAACATGTTTGCCAAGAAATCTTCAAAAAGTAGCGATGAACTGTTTCACTCAGTCAGGCGTTCATGTGTCTTTAGCTCTGGGGCCCGGGTTTGTGGATCTGGGCAGTCGACTGTTGTGAACTCTGATTCTGACGTCTGGCTACTGATGCTGCTACCACTGACTAGCTGAGCAAACTCAGGCTAGTTAGCTCCATCTATGAAGCCCATCGTATGGATGAGCATTTGCTATGCTAATGTAATCTGGAATCAGAAAAGGAACAAATAGAAAGATGAATGCTGAAGGGAGCTAGACCAAAGCAGTGCGTGAATACTTACTGCACTGCTTAAGCCTAAGAGGAAATGCAAGAAGTTTTACTACTCTATAGTTACAGATAGAGAAACTGACTCCAAATACACAGAACAATTATCCAAGGTCAAGATACCAAGTCTGGCGTATCTAAGGCATTTGGTGTAACTTCCTAATAATCTTGAAGAAAGGGACTTTCATCAAGAAAGTTTGCTTCCAACTTCTTGTTGAGAAGCACAATTTCAAGCCTTAGATAGAATGGAAGACTGTGGGGTGAAAGGCAACTGGAGAAAGGGGAGAGACATTCAGAGCAATGGAGGATAAGGACATGGGCAGTTGGGTGGTGGTGCTCCCCCAGCACCTAACCCTCCTCTTTTAGACAATGACTTATTGCTATTAAAAGCTGTGTGTTATAAAAATCCATGCTATAAAGTTGCTACATCTTGATGCACACTGGCATGGGCATGGGCTGCATCAGCTGCTCTGGATTCAATAAGTCTCCTGAACTCACCTTAGTGCAGATGACAGGCAGGATATGAAGTCCAGCCAGAATCCTGAGTAGGAGGCACATGGGAATGTTGTGTCCAACCACTGGAAAAAGTGAAGGTTGGAAGTCATCTTGTTCTACTGACCACTCTATGACCTTGTGGTCCAGTGCTCTCTGGAGAATCATTCCTCCCACTGTCTATCTAAGCTGCTAAGGTAGCAATGGTCCGATTCCTATAGTCAAGGGCAGGTATGTGATTCAAGCATGACTACCCAAGTTCCATATTTCCATGATCTCGGTGACAGGCTTTTAGATGAGCATTTGAACCAAGCCAGTGATTGTACTCAACTTCAGGATACTTAGGAATCTGTTCTTTTCACTCCATATGAACCTACAAGAATGTGCTGAATTTACTTGTGACTGAAGCCATTATAGAGACAGATATGAAGAGTATCACATCCTGATGATACTAGGTGAGTCTTTGAGTCCACCCAGGGCAGCAGGCACATCCACTTACCCAGGTTACACTTCACCCCTCTATACTTTTCTTGGTTCACCTTTTCCATTTCTATTTATCTGATGTCATAGGTTAGCTTTATTCTCCTCCATTAGCTCTGTGAGCCCCTTCTAGGTAGCACAGTGGATGCAGGATACAAAGAAAAGAGGTGGGGGTGTACAGAGAAAGACTGTGTGTCTGTGTGCCTGTGTGTCTGTGTGCCTGTGTGTCTGTGTGCCTGTGTGTCTGTGTGTCTGTCTGTCTGTCTGTCTCTCTCTCTCTCTCTCCCTCTCTCTCTCTCTCTCTCTCTCTCTCTCTCTCTCTCTCTCTCTCTCTCTCTGTGTGTGTGTGTGTGTAAAGGAGAGAGGAGGAAAGAGAAAGGGGGAGGGGGAGGGGATGGAGAGGGAGAGGAGAAGAGACGAGACTTGCAGTGGCCTGGCTAGTCCAACAATGATTGTTCTCAATGGAAACTGCAAGAACTGGCTAATTTTTTAGTCCAGGAGGCTGAATGTCTCAGTCGTAAGTGTCTATGAAGTGGGTTCTAGTATCACCAAAGGAATGCTTCAGTAGCAGGACAGATAAACTCACTAGAGAGAGAGAGAGAGAGAGAGAGAGAGAGAGAGAGAGAGAGAGAGAGAGCAGACAAGATTCCATCTTTTCTGTCCTTTTATAAGGGCTATCACCAGAAGGTGTGGCTCAAATTTAGGCCGAGTCTTCCCATATCAAATGGTCCAACTAAGGGAATCTCTCACAGGTGTACAGAAGCTTGGGTTTTAGATAATTTCAGACATAGTCAGGTTGACAAGTAAGATTAACCATCATAGCTTTCTTACCTATTGCTATGATAAAATACTCTGGTCAAAGCAGCTTAAGAGAGAAAGGGTTTATTTGGCTCACGAGTCCAGGTTACAGTCTGCCCCACTGTGGAAAAGTCAAAGCAGCAAGAACTTGAAACAGCCAGTCATGTGACACCCACAATTCCCGAATGGCTCCAGAGATTTGCCTTGGCTTGGGTGGTGAGCAAATGATGGAAAAGACAAACATATGGACACACAGACAGACGGACACAGACAAACTGAATGGGGTAGACTGAGCCCTCTGATGGAGAAGCCACAGCACCTGGGAAGCTCAGTGAATTTATTACATACAAGTGAACAGGAAGGCAGAGGTTTTGCATACAGGTGAGCAGGGATTCATGGTTATTACATGGAAGCAAACATGGAGGCAAGTTTTGTGGCATACAACTGGACAAGGAGGCAGATTAAACTAATCTCTATAGTGGCGGGAGCCATCTCTGTAGAGGAACAGTCTTTGGGCCTTAAACATCTGGAGGAAAAGCTATGAGGGACATTTTCTGTGCTCATTGTCAACATTCAGACTCAGACCAAGATGAAGATTTTGCCACCCCTGTGTGACTGACACATTGGTGTCCTTGACATTGCTGTGGTCATGTTAAACAGTTCACATTCACTAAGGTCTTCATGCACAATCAGACCTCAATGCACTAATACATACATGCACCTTTTCATTCTGTCCAAGGAAACGCCCATGAAATAGTGCTGTGTGTATTCAGGGTGAGTCTTCTCCACTAATTAACCTAGCTTAGAAAATTCCTTACAGGCATGTCCACAGGTTAGCTTCATCTGGGCAAATCCTCCCTGAGACACCCTTCCTAGATGACCATACATTGTATCAAGTCTACAGTCAAAACTACCACCCCTGTGTGAGGAAACACTTGAAGCTGATGACCTCTGACAGAGAGTCACTGCTCTTTCGGAGAGATTGCTGCTAGCAGGCTTAACCCCACACCCATGCACATATAGGCAACATTAATTGGACTCAGTGGGTTATTTTTAAAGCTATGAGGACAAGAGGTTAGAATAGAGATATCATGGCATGGGGAGATGGTGTGAGGGATCTGGTGGGTATGACAAGGACACATTGTACATAGATATGAAACGTTTAATTAACAATAAACAAACTAAGCAGCAGAAAGTTTATTCCCAGTAATAAACCCGCTTCCTTCCCGTGGGGACCATTTACTTGTGCTTGTTTCTGCAGAGAGAACCAAGCAGTGAGTGGTAGCAGGGAAGAATGCGTAAATAACAGTTTTCCTTATGCTGCTAAAGCCATCTCCCCTCCTGGAGGAGAGCAAAGAAGCTGGTGTTCTTAGAAACAAGATCCTATCTCATCAGTCGTACTTCGATTTTCTTATTATCATCTCTCATTCCATAGTAAAACTTATACAAAGTAAACTTATGTGTGGCCCAGATCATTATAGACTTGGGGTAGACCAGGGCTGCTTCCACTTTTGCTAAGCCAAGCAGTTCAATTCAAGCTTTGTTCCTTTATAAGAAGCTGCTTCCCTGTCACATACACCTGTCACAACACTGTCTTTTTTTTCCCCAGGACAGTTTTTTCACTTCTGTTCTGCCAATCTTCAAGTAATTAGCAAATTCAACAACTGATCAGGTTGCTTGTATAGGAAAGTGACTATCTCCACAGATAAGAACCATTTAAAAACAGTAACAGCCAGATTGGATAAGAAGTCTCAGGAGGGGCCTCACCTCCATCCACCTGAGTGCCTGCCATTGGCAAGGGTATCCATTATGACAGATGTGGGTCCCAGCACATCTCCTTCACTAACATCACTAGACAGCTTTTCAGTAGTCTCAGAGGACCAAATAAATGCGCAAACCATTGGAATCCAGGTCTCTTCAACTTGAGAAGAAAACAAGAAGATACCAGGGCAATGAGAGAAGAAACACTGATCATGTTTTTTTTCTTGCACCCACCTTTTTCCACATCAACCACCATGTCAGCAGAGAGCACACAGTGAGTGTCCAGCCCCCACAGGTAGACAGACCTCTTCCCTCTTCCATTATGGTCCATTGGGACTGAACTAAACAAAGACCTGCCTTCTATTCTTTTCTGTGGTTCTTTTGTATTATATGCAGATTATAAAGTCAACAAACACACTGGGTAGGCTGCTCTTATAGCTTGAATATTGTTGCTTCCCTTTCTTGCCCAAAGGTGCACGAGTTAGAAAGCCTGATCCCCAATGTGGCAGAATTGAGGAAGTCAGGACCTGTAAGAGATGGGAGCAGTAGGAAGACCCAAGGTCACTAGAGGCAGTGCTTTCAGAAGGGTAAACCTGTCTCCTCAGGATGAGGACCTCAGCCCAACTTCATTCACACATATAGGCTTGCTGACCCCAGGGAGCTTGCCAAATCTCTCTGGGTCTTATGGGCTTGAACCATGAAAGTGATCATACCAACCTCATGGGGTCAGTGTGGGCCTATAGTAGACAATGCTGAGATTTCCTTTACACATCCCCACCCCTTGGGGGAGGATCCATATGGTTATTAGAAATCACAACACATTTTGAAGCTATCCTTGAACAGATTTAGGGTATGTCTATGCTATAGTTAATAATATCAACTTGACTGGATCTAGACATGCGTAGGAGGCAAATCTGTGGGCACATCCGTGAGGGGGTTTCTAGGGTAGACTTATGGAGATCAGTCAAGCCCCATCCCAAACAAAGCACCATTCCTTGGGCTGAGGTCCTGGACTGCAGAACAAGAAGGCAACCATGAGCATCGGCTCTGTGCTTCCTGGTGCAGATAAAACATGACCACATCTTGCCTCCTACAGGTATACAATCTCCACCATCACAGACCGCATCCCCTCTGCTGCAAACCAAAGGAAAACTTTCCTCCTTAAGCTTTTCGTTAGGTATTTGGTCACAGCACTAAGAAAAGTGATAAGGTCTACCATAGGCAACATTAACCAATCATTCAGAAAATTCCAGAAGGACCACTGGAAGATAAGAAGCTGTGATTCCAGCAGCTTCCAATGTCAGGGTACAAAGTTTGGTCCCTGAGGGAACAATCGCAGAAGTGAGAGAAGCCAAGTGTTGCAACGATTCATGAATTAATGTGCACTCGGACCCTCAGGTCTTGGCTAAGAGATTTTAGCAAATGAAGGTTTTATTATCATTTTTAACACAATCCTTCTAGACTCTGCCCCTGTGAGGAGGCAGGATTTGACCTTTGGAGATAAAGATGGCTCATTTCTCAGTAAAAACATCTGACTGAAAGAATCTCTGGCTACCTCCCTCCAGGGAGACTAGCTCCCTGCTTCAAAACCTTCTCCTTCCTGGGTCACTTGCAAGGTTTTGTTCATCTTTAAGTTATTACAAAATTAGCTGCTAAATGATTACAGAGCAAGCACCACTCTTAAGTCCAGCAGGAGCACAGAATGAAATTGGCATTCTCTTCCTTTTGTAAAGTTGTTATTGGTTCTCCCCCCACCCCCAGAAAATGCTTATCTTTTGTGAAGAAACACACTGGTCCTGTTTTAGGAGAAACATGACCCCCTCAGCCTTGTGAAATTATTGGTGACTGAGCCAGTAAGTTACCAGAACAGAGAGCAAAGCTGTTCGGATGCAGAGTTTCTGGAGTGTGACCCAGAGCCAGTGGTATATCCCATGCTGTCCCACCTCTTGGCTGGGAGGTCTTCAATCTCGATGTGCCTCAGTTTCCGTCCTCACGAAGACATGACCCTAGAGAGCTATTGTGGGAATGGAGTATGAAGCTTGACACTCAGTGGTTGGGATGTCCTTTTTATTTAAATTGGAAGTGATGAGAGGTGCCTTCCATGTCTCGGGTACTTCAAGGCACAGGCAGATAAGTGGGGAGTCTCCAGTGGAGAAAGTGGACAGAAGAAACTGGAAAAAATGAATGAGACATCTCCTTTTCACAAGAGATTCACAGTCAAATGGATTACAAGTAGGGATCACACAGGACCAGTCAGGGTATGCTCCTCCCTGCACAGGAGCTGACATGGGAACCTGTACAAAGCAAACTCATATCCAGAACAAAGATTGGGAGGGTGGACAACTGATCCTCCCCCCTCTCCCAGGCACTGGGCAGATACAACAGAAGGCCACATTGTCTACTCCTTCAGTGTCAGCTGACACACTTGTGAGCAACTACAGTTACCTGTACTTAAAAGGAGAAGAAACAACTCCCTCATCTACATTGGTAAGAATGAGCTGATCTGGTAGAGTTCATGAAGAAGTAAACTAGAAGGGATGGGAAAAGACTTACTTGGTAAGATGCTTGCCTCACAAGCTTAAAGCTCTGTGTTCAATCCTTGAAATGCACACTGGGAAAAAAAAAGCCAGGCATGCACTTATAACCTCAGCTCTGGGGAGTAGAAGCAGACAGATCCTGGGGCTTTCTGGAAAACTCTAGACCTATAAGAAATCCTGTCTCAAAAAACAAGGTGGGTGGTGCCTGAGGAATGACATTGAAGGCTGACCTCTCACCTCCATGCTCACTTGCACAAACACACCTACAAGAACACACACACACGTACACACATGCACATGCCCACTGCACTCTATTTGACTGCTTTAGTATACCTTGCCTTTGTGGTCAGTTTAAGCTGCAACTCTTCCTAAGGGTACTTTTGACACGTACTAGACAAAATGTTTGATTCTTATGGAACACCTCCCCCCGCCCCCCCCAGTTGTCTCCTAAAGCATATCACTCATTCTTAGCTATGTGCCATAGGTGTTGAGGACTATCTTGAATTTGTCAGATCCTATATTGTGGTTGGGGGTTGGGTGCTATGAGACCATAGATGTCACCTCATGGTTGTAGGGTCTTACTCCTATTAGAGAAGATAATTTATAACTTTGTGGTCCAGAGTGGCAGGACAGTCATAATGTAGAACCTACTTATATGACACAGACCAGTAGGTAGGGGACACTCAACCAGACACCAGGAGTGGGTATATTGTTCAAGGTCTGTCAATGGTGACGTCTTTGACCACCAATTTATCTTGTGGTTACCTCCTGAGGACCAAATATTCAAACACACCAACCTGTGGGGGATATTCACATCCAAACCAACAGCACTCTCAAACTGAATCCTAAGATACATTTGGGTCACCAAAAGAGTCTAGGAAAGCCTCCATAGGCAAAAGGACAAATGCCCAGAGACAGGCTTGGGATCCCTCTCCCTTGCAGTATTTTGGGGAGGAAGATGAGGTGGACACGAGCTATCTGTGCAGATCAGGACACTTACCCTGTCTAACAATGACCTGCCAGCTCCCCAGCTGAAGCACATTACTACAGACAACTCACAGTAACGCTGACAACCCTCCCTGTGCTGTAGCTTAAACCCCGCTTACCCTGAAGTTACATGACTGTCACGCACGCTTGGTTTTCTTAGTAGCATAATCTCACTTGGCTGCTTGCTTCAGCCAACTTTCAGAGCCCTTGGGGTACAGATCACACTTGAATCTCTTGCATGCTCCGTGACAGCCCTCAGATGAAAACTACCACAAGTTTTTTGTTTGTTTTTGTGTGTGTGTGTGTGTGTGTGTGTGTGTGTGTGTGTGTTTCTAAATTTCCTTTGGGATGGAATTTTTCAGCTGTGACAGGGACACTGTGACCCTATCGTGGAAACCAGAAGGGCGCCTGCCTGTGACAAAAGAAATGTCCACAGAGCAGACCACAAAAGTGCACGCATGAAATGTTTGCTGACTTCCTGGTGCACACCCCCACAGTGTTTGTTTATAAGGCAGACTCTGTTTTCATTATCTCCATACTTCAGAAGCCAATTATGACATATCATTACAAACTGTCTTTGGATGAAATAGTAAACATGCCTGTTCCTCAGAGATAGCATCCAAATGTGAACCCCTGCCATCTCCACATGAATAACCCGAGTCTCCCCACTGAGGCCCAGTCACATCAGCAAACTTCAGAGGGTATCAGAGGACACACCAGGAATAGTTTCTGGTAGCTGTGCCTTAGTCCTGGGTCTTTGGCTACCCCAGTTATGGTAGACTGAAATAAATTAGTCAGCTTTATCTGAGAACTCTGTCTTCGAACACAACTGTTTTGCTAACCAGAATAGTTAGCCTTACTGTGGCCATGTATATGCACTGATCCCACTTTACATCTTACCGGCTGCCCAAGGAAAGTTTTGATAAATGCCCACATTCCAAGTGCAAACCCATAAGCACACATGCTGTATCAATCAAGCTGACAAAGGAAAAGCATGGTACTTATTCTTGTGGGGAGGGGACTGCCCCCCCAAAAAAAGATTCTGTCCAGGAAATGCATTTTTTTCAACTGCAGCATTCTTTTGAGTCTTTGTGCTTTGGGCTCATACCCAGCCATGCATGTACCAATCGACATACAGAAGAAAGGCCCAGAGTCCATGTGTGGCAGGAAAGCCGTCTTAAACTTTCAAGATTTGACAGCCATGGAAGATCAGGCTAGTTTATAGAGTCACATGGACAGGCTGGAGACCTGACCACTATTGCTTTCTTCCATCATGTGAGCATTCTAAATTTTAGATCTGGCCTGATGACCTGTGGTGATTAGCTATGGATTGACTATAAGGATAAACTAAGGCACAGTTATGTAGCCCTGTAGGTGACCCATATCTGCTCACAGGTGAATGTCTACATTCTTCTTTCTCATGTTCCCTTCTTGCCCTCAGTGATCTTAGATTTCACCCAGAGCATCGCACTGGGACTTGAGAGCTAATGTGATTGAGTGGTTAGACACATCCTGGAATTGACTGAATTTCAAGTTCCAGGCACTCACTGTGTGAGATGTTATTAATCGCTTCTGCCCCCAGGTTATAAGTCCCGTATACAAAATGGGCATGACGGCAGTATGTATTCGGCAGAAGCTTCTGCTAAAGAAAAACGTGTGCTAGTCAGTATAGTGCTTGACGTGTGGTGTGTAAAAAAAACTGCTATTGTTTACAAAACTCCTTTCTTGAGATTTTTTTAAGTCTCTTGTAGGTGAATAACACAGTATGCCAGACTCCTAAGCCCTACTTCAGACACAATGATAGACTATTTTCTAAAACACTTTATTACATTTTTATCTTATTTTTATGTGGCCATGTATGTGGGTGTGGGTGTGTGCCATTGTGTGCATTTGGGAGGTCAGAAGATAACTTGAAAGACTTAGTTCCCGCCTTTCACCATGTGGGTCCTCATGGTTAGTAGCAGGCACCTCTAACCATTGAGCAATCTCACTGACCCAAAAGAGGCCCAGGGATATACTTGAGACAAAGCAATGGAATAGTATTCCTGCTTAACAGCACCTCAGAAAGAACTAGTGTTGGTGTTTCCCTCCTGCTTCAGAGATATTTTTCAGGGAAGCACATGAGTGTGACCTAACTCAAAATGGCATTTTGGCCATAGAATCTTCTGGAGAAGGTTTCTTCTCCCAAAGTTTAATTTGTCAAGTAGTCATTATACTTCAAGATTTCAGAGAAACTTTAAAGGCTAGACCATACTCTTTTCAAATGGAATTTTAACATAAACAAAGTATTTATCGTGTCTAGATAAGACCTTTGCCTAATGCCTAGGGAACCCAAGCTACACTGCCTCGGTGCCCAAGGGCAGGCGCTAGGGCACTTCACTGATGTTCAGTCATTTACTCAACTTTTCACCTGATTCCCTTAACAGTGAGCAAAGTCATCGTCTGTGTAAATCACATGTTTTGGTCCCTGCAATTCACAGACTAAGAACGCTTCAGCACAATACAAGGTGTTGGGACCCACCCGAACATAAAGTACTTTGACAAAGACTATCTGAACAGTCGTTTTTTAGGAGGGTTCTCGTTTTATACACCTTATATTTGTTTAACCTATCTAAATTGAGAGGAAGACACCAGCACCTACATTCACTTCCCTGGAGTGCTGCAAAGCTCTCTCCAAACATGATGCCAACATTCCGAATGAAACACGCAGAACAAAGCTCTCTCCAAACATGATGCCAACATTCTGAATGAAACATGCAGAACTGAGCTCCATCTGACGTCCTAAGAGCAAGTGACACATGGTCTACTCAGCCAGCTACCAAAGTGAATTTCAAGTTCTAGACTCACCATCCTCCACCAAAACCCTTGGGGGTCCACTGGCTGCCAACAGGGAAGTGGCATGTGTTTCCTGTGGGCACAGCTCCGCCATGCCATCAACAACTGAGATGCCCCCACCCTCTGAGTCAGTTCACTTGGCCTACTCAGTTGCTCTCACTACACAGAACCTCCCTTGTGTATCTGCACAGAGACAACCAGGGGAGGAAGCTGTGTGTAGCTGCAGGCTTGTTTGCAGAGAACTAGAGTACTGAGCCATTCCTTACCTATCTCATGGCTGGCTCTGGCTCTCTCGGTGTACAAAACATAGCATCTGAGCCCACATCCTTTGTAGACAATCATGTGCCACTTTGCTATGACACTCAACATTTCCCCTGCTTCTGTTCAGGCTGGCAAGAGTAAGAGTTGGGGAGCTGGAGAAATGACTCAGTTGTTAAAGGCACACTTTTTTTTTTTACAGAAGACCCAAATTCACTTCCCAGCACCTACAGGCAGTACACGAGTGCTAGATATCCAGCCTGAGGGAGCCAATACAGACACACATACATACACTCAAGTAAATAACAAAGCAAGAGTACTAGTTAGGACTTGGGAGACTGAGAAAGGAAAAAGGACTATGTGTGCTGCACAGGATTCCAACATCCAGGCTGTCCCAGGACTATAGTAGAGGATTACCATGCTACCCACTACCACCCACAACTCTGGCCTGACCATTCAGAAACACCCCTAGCTATAGACTGAGCCATTCCTTTCTTCCCTCGAAAGTAGAAACTTTCTGGATAGATGACTTTACCATTGACCATGACTATTATAGAGATTTATTACTGCCAGACTCTGGGGGAAGGCCTGAAAAAAAAAATCTGAGCTTGAGACAGATGAAATCAATTAGCCAGGAGCACAGTTAACATATTATGAAGCCAAGATGTGAATGCTAAGGTGCTCCAAAGTCTGGGCTCTGTGCTGTGCTGTGGGAGCCACCAGACACAGAGAATCCTTAAGGTACACCCTTGTGACTTCCTGTCCCTGAAGTTGGTAGAGAAAAGAATGTGAAACACAGCCAGTCAGGCCAAGAGGTAAGCGCTTGCTTTCCTATGAGCACATCCATTAGAGGTCTGGAATCAAGATGTGGGGAGTAAGGGCAGAGATAATTCCTGGTCTAGTTGGAAAACAGGACTCTGGGAGAATTAGAGACTGTGACAAGGGAGCATATAATTACATGCTAAATTGCAAGGCATGGACATTAGAGTCTGAGGAATTCAGACAGGGGATGGAGTTCGAGGAACTTCCCTAATGAGGGGCTGGAGGCAGGCAGCGGGGTAGGTGAGGGCAAAGGCCTTTATGATACGGGAAATGACTGAAGCAAATGCAGATGTGTGCTCATGTGTGCAAATGCAGATGTGTGCTCATGTGCACACGTGTGCACGGGAGATATGGGAAATGTGTGGGTCGGGTGAGGATGACCAGAGAGCCACAGAGACATCAAAGCACTGAGCTCATCTTGCTACCCTCTAAGCAGTGTTAACAAAGACTGAGATATAGTTTCCATGGGGCAGTTTCGTAATACCTTATAGAGAGAAATTACTCAAAAGTTATTTTTAATCTTATTTCAAAAGCTACTTGTTCAATGTATTTGAGTTAAAATTCAAATCTCCACTTTTCTCCTTAAAATTAAAATTCAATTTATGAACACTCTGGGCCAAGCAAAGTTTAATGTTTTAACCGACATTAAGGAAGTTGAAATATCCCAGACTGAAGAGATGGTTCATTGTACGAAGACACGTGCTGCCAAGCCTGGGGACTTGAGTCCTGGAACCCACAGGATGGAAAGAGAGAACTGACCCTGAACTTTGTCCTCTGGCCTCCACACGCCACACTGTGGCATGGGTATCTCTGTCCCCCAAAAAATTAAATGTTAAAAAAAAAGAACAAGTTTAAGAGTATTTGAAATACTCCATTCTTTTCGGAGTACTTAACCACTAACAACTTAATGGTACTTTAATTAGAAAAACTAACATGAGTTATTTTTAATGTCTCCCATGCTGCAATGTTTTCAATATTTTTTTTAAAATTAAAGCATAAGAGTATTTTTCCAATGGGAAACAGTTTATATGACTTTTAAATAGCACTAATATTTGAATACAAATACACATAGATGAATCTTTAACCACCGAGAATGGCGCTCAGTTTACCTTTTTAATTTAGTCCTGTTTTAAATTTAAAGCACTTGCCCACCAGAGAAAGACATCTTCCTGAATGATTTGAGTGGCCAATCCAAGGTCATTCAGGAGGATCCCTTTCAACTGGCTGCATTTGAGCATTTGCCAGCATCTGGGGCAGTTTTACTCAGATTCCTGTCATGGTCCTTAAGTTAATGCATCCAGATGTATAAGTACATCCTTCCACTCCCCTCCAGCTTGCTGCCCACCTCTTAGTCTGAGGAATCTGAACTTCAAGACTGCCACTAACAACCCTTCACCTTAGGGTATGGTTTTCATCTCTGTGGTCTTTAGCCCATTTCTCTTCCAGACTTTGCCCCATTGGTCACAGTTCTAAATCTGAGCTGCAGATACTGACCCCCTGGCTTCTGTTAACTTGCTGCATGACATGGTGATGATGTTAGCCACCTATGTGCATCTCAGGTGATTTTAGAACAATGCTGGAGAGGTGGCTCAGTGGTTGAAAGCACTGGTTACTCTTTCAGAGGACCTGGGGTTTGACTCTCAGCACCCAGAGACTGACCTATAACTATGTTACTCCAGTTCCAGGGGATCCATGCCCTCTCCTGGCCTCCAGTATTGCACATACATGGCACAAAGACATTCATACATGCCCACGTGCATGCAAAACACCTACACATGTAAAATAAAAATTAACATTAGGGCATGAAGAAGAACATGTCCAAGTCTCAGCGTACTAAACTCCCTGGCACCTTTTGAACATTCTACATAGTACATTCTATTTTTCAGTTAAAGGTGCATCTAGACATCTAAGGCAGATGTCCCAGAGATGTCCACTCCTTCCTTTGTCTCTTAATATATTCAGTTATGCACATGCCATGCCTCTGTCCAGTTCTCACACCTTTTGCTCATCCTTCTACTGTATCCTCGGAGTCCAAGCTTCTGTCTTGATTAGGAGACTCTGTAACTGGGCATCCTAGCCAATCTCTCCAGTGTGTCTACTCTTCTCCCAAGCAAACACACATTTCAGATGGCATCAGTCACTACTACTATGGTCTGCAAAGCATGTTTCAATGACCCCTTCTCAAGACTTTACTTGGTTTCTTCCAAGCCAGAATCCACTGATCCGCTTTGTTTCCTAACACAATACCTATTCCTGCTTGGGATACCACCTTCAATTCCCTTCCCTGTCCATTCACATTCCACTCATTATACCAAGATCATTTCAAGTGACCTCTGAGGTATCCAGCCTCTCTGAGCAGCTCGCAGAACAAAAGATCACCTCTTCATTTCCCATATGCACCTTCTGTTAGGATTCTGTCTAAGTTCTACCCCACAGTTACCTGGCAACAGCCAGGTAGGTCTGGCCCACTATAAAAGGGGCTGACTTCCCCCCCACTCCCTGCCTTATTCATGGCCGGCCTCTACTTCTCTACTTCTCTACTCTCTCCTTCTCTCTGTCTTTCTCTACCTCTACTGCCCTCTTAATTGCCCTCCCCATGCCCTAAATAAACTCTATTCTACACTATGTGTGTCTAGTCCCTCAGGGGGTAGGGATGCTTCAGCATGGGCCCACTGAGGCACCCCTTCCCCCACACGCTCATACAACATACTCTTTACTTCTTTCTCTTTTTATGATCATTACACCATACTACAAGTTCACATTCCCTAGATTAGTAATGAGCAGAGGAGTCAGAAACTATTTTCTTCTTTCTCTGCACAACACTTAGAAGACACTTATTCAATGTCTCCTTTAATTCCATTAAGTATATGAAGTTTTCCTGGTGGAAATCATGTGTTAAATAAAATGCCTGCCTCCCAAAGACCCCATCAATGTCAGAACTCTAGATCCTTGAGGGAGCATTATTGTGTTCCTTTGCAAGAGGAATTCTGTACAAAGTAGATGTTTGATATTTGCAGAAGAGGAAAGGTAACCATAAGATAAAAAGCAAGCAAACTTATAGAGATAAAAGGGAATACTTAGCAAGGAGACTTCTATTAAACATAAGTGGCAAAAGAAAACTTGTACACACTCCATCACTACGCAGGTAGCCAGAGAAATATCTACAAGCATCATAGAAGCCAAAGCAAGGCTGCTTTGCTAACAAGTACCAGAGCCTGTGAAACACACAGGCCTCCACCCATCCAGCGTGTGCTCCAGAGCTCGCCCCCACCTCCCACCACTCCCCTAAATCAATGTGCTAAAGACCAGTGGGAGAGAATGAAGACTCCCTAGAGAGGTGCCGAGGGTGGACAGCTTTATCCAACAAGCCAGGCTGCTGCGGGTTATGAGTGAGAACATTCGGTCTTGGGTGAATGGAGAGAGAGACCAAGAGATGACAACCTGCGGGAAATGTTTGTTTTAAGTGAAAAGTTGGCAAAACAAGAAGAGAAAATGAAAAGGGAGAGCCAGAGGAGGAATGACAAAATAGAGGGCACGTGATTTATGAGACACCTCCCCCCCCATACAAACTCTGAGGTCATTCTAAGTAGCGCTATCTAAACTATGCAGAAAGTTGGATCAACTTCAAGAGCAGATAGGAAGAACATGACACTCAGAATCTGCCCCTTCCCTTTCTGCTCAGAGAATGTGCCTCCCCATAAGGAAACAGGTCTCCAGGCTGGAGGGAGGCAGTGCCATCCCGGCTAGACACATCTCTTATGAAAGTCCAGAGCTCAAGCCCAAGGCCACCCCTTCAGTCCTGACTCCAAAGCCCACTTACTCCATACAGCCCCAGAAATCTGGGTACAGAGAAGAGTCTCTAAGGAGGGGGTTTGCTTCCAGGATTAAGCATGTGTTACAGTCCCTAGAAATCGACCCCTAATGTAATAAATGAAGAATTTCCCACAATGCCCACTGTGTGATAAACACTCACCAGAACTTTCTTGTGAACCTGCACAGGTGAGATCTGTCACTGGCTGACCATGTCCACGGCTGGGCAAATCTGATCACCCCAGGCCTTGGCTTTCCCAGCTGTGAAGTGGGAAGGATTCTACTGCCAATCATGTGTGTCTCAAAGGGCTCTGTGAAGTCTCTGGTCCCCAACCTTGATGGTACAAATTTTCTCATGTTTCACTTCAGACCAATTTCATCTTGACTCTTTAGGGTTGGGGCCCAAATATCGACTGTCATAGAAAAGCAATGGCTCAGTGATTAAGAGCACTGACTGCTCTTCCAGAGGGCAAGTATTCAATGCCCAGCTCCCACATAGCGGATCACAACTCCAATTCCAGGAGATCCAGCATCCTCACACATACAACACAAGGAGGCAAAACACCAAGGTACATAAAATAAAAATAAATACATCGTTCTTTTAAAAAAAATCTTCCCGAAGACTAGAATAAGTTACCTACGTAGGGGAATGTTGTACCACTCCAACTACCAACATGACAAAGTTGACTAAAAGCAGTATAAATCATGGCAGGATCACGACTCACATGAATTGGGGACATAGAACTGTTCCAAGTTGGCTTAGCAGCATGAAGCATGCTGCCTGCATTTTCCTTTGTAACCAGCAGAACCTAGAGCATTGATTAGCTCCTTTGATGACAAATGGAAATTGGAAATGCTCACACCTTCTAGCCTGGGATTCTTTGCTCAGCAGACTGCCTTTGAGAATGGTACCTGTGGGACCACAAGCCCAGCCCATGACTAAGCCATTATCTTCAAACTCCCTTCTTAATCCAAAGGTCATCTTCAGAAAACCAGGACAGGAAATGTGAGCCCCCGCAATTGCACTGAAAGGGAGAGAGTACAATTTCCAACTGGGGAGCTACTGCTGGCCTTTGTCTAGCCAGGAGCAGGTCACAGGGCAGAGGGTGGGGAGGGGTAGGGGTGGTTGTGTTGAAAGCAGAAGGCAAAGGCTGCTTCAGGCGACATTTTCAGCCTGGGTTGAAAGCAATGCCTGAGCTGCCACTGCTGGCCTTTGACTCCCAACTGAACACCTTTGCCTGGAGCTCCTATCTTCAGCAGCTGTAATTTTCAGGCTTCTCCATCTGAATCCACAGAAACACTTTTCAAGCCAATTAACCTAACTTGGAGATTCCTGGGATCCGACTTTAGCCAAGCTCATCGCCTGCAATCTCCTCTGAGCTGCTGTGAGCTCAGGAGAGAATACAATCCCTGGACCTGTAGGCTTCCCGAGTAGCATGCTGTAGACAAACTGGTAAATTATGCCACTTCTTAGAAACAAAGATTTGAAAGTATGAATCTAGAATCTATTTTATCTTTTAAAAGTAGTTAAAAATCCAGAAGCTCTAAGGGGTAATCTAATTGTACCTAGTTCAGTACTAAAGTCAAATACCCTATAGTGTAGACTATATGTTAATTTTATGGTGGTTTGCCTTCATGATAAAAGTCCTAGAGAGGTCAGGGAGACACGGGATATACCTGAACATAAGAAAGGCAGCTTGCAGCAAGCCCATAGCCAACACCAACTTAAATAGAAACTCAAAGCAATTCTACTAAAATCAGGAACAAAACAAGGTTGTTCGCTCTCCCCATACATATTCAATATAGTTCTTGTAAGTCTGAGCCACAGCAAGAAAACTACTGAAGGAGATCAAGGAGATACAAATTAGAATGGGTACAAACTTAGTTTTTCTCTGAGGGAGGCTCCCTTGTGAAACAAGCTACTCTTATGGGTAGGGGAAACTCAACAGAAAATGAACTCAAATGTACAGCTTTGGAGTTTCCAGCTCTCACAATGCCAGATGGGTTTGTTTTTCTTTTTTTTTTTTCGTTTTTTGCCCTACATGACTTTTGCATGTATACATGGCTTCCTGTTGTGTGCTTTGATGGGATTCCTGAATTGCAAACAAGTGGGTCTCAGCATCTCTCTCTCTTTCTTGTGTCCTCTCTTGGGCTCTTTTCCTTCTGCTTCTTTGTTTTGTCCTATTCCGATTTGTTGGTTTTTGTTTTATGTTATCATATTATTTTATTATTATCCCTTAGAAGCTTGTTTGTTTTCTAACTAGAAACAGAAAGGGAGTGGATTCAGGGGACAGGAGGAGGGGAAAAGGAGCAGAGAAAGGGGAAACCATAATCAGAATATACTGTATGAAAAAAATCTATTTTCTTTTTTTTTCATTATTTATTTTATTTTTTTTTAATTTACATTCCAAATCATTTCCCCTTTCCCGTTTCCTCCCTCCCCGAAAGTTCCATAAGCCCCCTTCCCTCCCTCTTTTCTCCATTCAACCCCCTCTCGTTACTCTGTCCTGGCGTTCCCCTACATCCAGTCTTTCCAGGACCAGGGGTCTCTCCTTCCATCTTCTTAGTCTATTTTCAATAAAAGAAAAGTATCTGTGGTGCTTTGTGTGCAAGTTAAGGATACAAAATCTTGACTTGTAGCCAGAGAAATAGCTCCCAAATAAACAGAGTAACCTTCAAATACATACATCTAAGAGACTTTTCTCACAAAAGTCTGTCTTTGAAACTAAACATGGAGGTCATTATAAGGTGGATGAGTCTTTGCTGCTTGAGTTAAAGCCCTCAGAATTCATTAGTGTGTGTCTGATTCCAGATTACTTTACTTTTTTTTTTTTGAGACTAAGTCTCTATACAACCTAGGCTGCCATGACCCCTCCTGCCTCAGCCTCCTGAGTACTGAGATCATAGATGTTCAGACTGAGAAACTTTACACAATTACAGTTACACAGTGTAATTGCAACTTACAATTACATATATAATGATGGAGAGGATGAAGAAGGGACATTTGTTACCCTTTGAATCATATGACACACAATTAACTGTACAGCATTCTACTGGGACTCTTACATTTTAAGACCATTTATGACCATGACAACAGATCATCTGCTAAGGTTTTAGACTCATTTTTTTAAGCATTTAGAAATTAAGCTTTTCTCTTATTAGCCTAAAAATATTAATGGAAAGTAGGAAATAACTCCAAGATGGTGAATTATATATGTACTTAGATCCTAAATGCTACTTCTCAACTCCTACCTCAGCACTACTGTGAGAGGAGGAGCACTAACTCTCTTTTCTAATTGAAAATCAGTTGCTCTGAGCTCTATAAAGAATCCATGACACCTGCCTTCTCACATAATGAAGTCTCAGACCTCAAGTTCCTCCTCTGATTTATCCTGTGCTGCATAAGTGCTTTGGGCCAACACAGTGAAAAACTGATCCTAGTGCTATATTTTTTATTATCTGGTCAGGCTATCTACATACCATAATTCTCATTTGGAATTTTCTTTCATATTCTCACCAGTTTATGGTGCCAAATGAATTTTAGATTTGTTTTTAAAGCCATAGATTTTTTTTTAACTCCCTTTACTTTCACAAAGAAAGGAGGCTTTAAATCACTCCGGCTGAATTTATCTAACCTCACCTTTGACAGGAGTTATTTTCACAGACGCTTCATGGTCTAAACGAAGAGCCCTCCATTCTTTTAATGCACAGGTACAGAGAGTACAGCAGCAAGCCAGACATCCCTACCTAGTCAGCAGGTCTCCAGACCTGTCCCTCATCACCATAAACCTCACCATGAGAGGGAGCCATGGAGAGGGAAGAGGCACAGTGTGGTTCAAAGTGAAGTGTCTCTGGTGAAGCTCAAGTGTTTAAACACTCAGTTCCCAGCCAGTGGTGCTGTTTGGTGGTTGTACCTTCAAGAGGTAGAGCTTTACTGGAGGAAGTAAGTCACCAGGGTAAGGCTCTGAGCTTTTGTAACCAGGCCATTCCTGTCTTCTCTCTGCCCATTGAGTGTCCCTCCTGCCACCATGCCTGCCTACCATAAAGGCCTATATGCCTCCTTGAATTGGGAGCCAAAATCAAGTCTCCTTTTATTGCTTTCATCAGCTATGCTGTCAACCCAAGCAACAAGAAAAGCAATACTGGGAGGCAGAGGACTCGGGGAAGGAGGGATAGAAGGGGAGGGGGAGAAGAAAGAGGGAAGAGAATGTTAGGGGAAGAGAGGGAGCTGGGAGCAGAGCAGAAGTACCTGCTTTTCCATACTGTAAGAGCAAAGGCTGACAGTGCCCTCTTAAATTGCCTACAAGCTTTCCTTTCAGGGGGAGACTGCTGGGTGAGATGGCTTAGGTGTCTGCCACCAAGCCTGACAACTAGTCTCTAAGACCTACATGGTGAAAGGAAGGGAGTGACTGTCCCAGGAGGGGAGTGGCAGCCCCGGGATTCCTCTGACCATTGTGTGTGCTGCAGTATATGTTTGCTCACGACATATGCACTGTTTTAAAATGTTTCCCCTTCCGCTCAGACCTTAGTGTTTCCTCATTTGCTGGTCTAGTGTTTTGGGGAGATTACCCTGGGTAAATACAATTCCACTTCCAGGACTCTGTTTGAGTCATGCTTTACAGCTGTCCACAAAAGAGGCTGTGGTCTCTCGGCACTTTAAAATGGGTTTGTCAACCTACATTCTGCTACACAGATCCTGATACTCTATGTAACAAGATATCCCAATTTAGGTGCCTAATGGAAATGTGCTGGCCAAAGCTACAGGGGCAGCTGGACTTTGTTTCTCCGTGCAAGAAGCTACAGGGATAAAGGGGGGTGGGGGGGACAGGGAGCTGGAAGCGACAGGGCCCAGAGCAGTCCTGCTCATCACAGTGGGAGTATGACAACTGTGAGAACCCTGGGCCTCTTCTCTTGAAGAACTTCCCAGGATGCTAGAGCTGTTCAGAGCGCATGGCTCAGCCCAGGGACTGCTGGACATATCACACACAGGTGGTCCCAACTTCCAAAAGAAAACAGAGAAATCCCCTCCTACTCGCAACACAGACCAGGCGGGGCTCATACAGACCAGGCAGAAGGCATGCAAGCAGACAGCCTACCTGGGTAGATCTGCCTTCCTCAGATCTGAACTAACCATAACCATCATTAGAGATGTCTCCACCACCTGTGACCTGCACTGGGTCCCTTAGAATCACAGATTTTGTCAGCAACATCACTCAGTGACAATGTTTATAGACAGGTCAGATTTCTGAGCCACTCTGCCATTAGACACAGAGACAGAAAAAACCAACACTGAGTGATAACAGTGACAAGCCACCAAGTATCTACTCAGGACTCAGGACGGTGTAACCAATTCTCCAAATGATCCTTAAGGAAACGTGGGGTTATCTCCAGTTTACTGAAGGATACAAAGGGAATGAGAACTGTCAGTGACTTTCCCAAAGCCATAGATTTCCTTGTGTCATATATGTGACACATGACTGCATTTGAATCTCAAGTGTTCTCCACAGGCTCATGTTTTGAAAAGTTTGCGCCCATTTGGGGGCACCATTGTGATAGAAGTAGAGTATTGAGTTGCTGGTGGTAGACCTCTGAAATTTATACCTGGCCCTGTTTCCCGACATACTGTTTCCCTGACTACCATGATGTAGTCATGATGTGAATAGTCTCTAACACAGATTCAACACAAATCGTAGCCTCCATGTTTGTCAGACATTGTGTTCACAGCAATGAAAAAGGAACTGATGTGTATAGTTCTGATCCTGCAGAAGGCAATGGAAGGCCTGTTTCTTTAGCATAGAGTCACTGTTTTCATCATTTGCTTTCACATTAGATCCCAACCACTAGAAAAATCACTGCCTTGTGAGGAGCCTACTATACCAGAGGTAAAACCATGGGCTACAGATTGGTCTCACCAACTACTGGAATCAAGCTATGGAATCATTCTCACTCACAATCCATGTAAATGAGGCTGCTATCAGACAGCCTCGAAATATTGGTGCAAAGAAATTGAACCAACTGTGTCCTAACTCCGAGCTGACTGCCCCAGCGTTAGCTCAAAGCCACTTTCTCTCAGCATCCTTCCAGTCTCTACACCTGCCCACCTTCTTCCCAGGGCACTTTCCATCCGTTGTCTCCATTCCCACTCAGACCTTCAGAGATGCATCCTGCCTGTGACAAAAGCCTTCATTTTCAGAACAGCTGCCAGGCTGCCCTTTTTAATTCCTGCATAGGTAGAACAGCCATGCTAAGCAGCTGCATGTCCATCAATAGTTCCGCCATTCCGCGGCACTTGTGATGAGTTTATCTCCTGGGATTTGTATACCCTATGACATTCTTTTAAATAGTTTCAGTACCTAAAACTTAGATGTGTTCAGATATTTTGGGAAAAGTCAAGAAGTCAAATTTAGTGAAGGGGAAACTGGATGAGTATATAGTACTGAATGAGATGTAAAAAGTAGCCTGAATTGGCCATCTAGTATACCATGTCAGCTAAAGACAATAGTCTGAAAAGGCCAAACTTAGGTCCTATTGCCATGGTTGAGTCTATGTTTCTGTCACGACTTACTCTCAGATTCAAGGTTATAACAGAGATTGCATTCTGGAAGGGCATATGTATATGTATACAAGGTCAGGGTTAGATGCAAATTCCCCTAATCCTTCTCAATTTTTCTATGAATCTGTTCAAAGTCTATTTTTTAAATGGTGGTTCAAACTAAAAAACAAGACTGGCTAGCTAATTTGGTTGCTCAGCCTGGGACTTGCTAAGGAGAAGATACAATACAAGGTGTCTTCCTAGATGGTTGCCCTCTAGACCACATCAGGAGAAACAAAACCTAGGCCGGACCATAGATAAAGTAGCCCATGTTTACTTCCAAGCTCTCCTGTCACCTTGGGTTCAAGTTGAGTAGCATCCTGGGAGGTGGCCGCTATACCTTTGTGTTGAAGCAGCAAGACTGGGCATACTTTTGAGTTGGCGGGTTGCCAAGTGGGAGGGAGCATCAGCATTCTTGATGCTCAGCTGTTCAGTTTTCAAGAACACATACAAGTTCAAAGAATGCCCAATTTTACAAGCAAAAAAAAAATGACTGAAAATAGAACCAAAAGTCACAAGCAGCTTCTCAACCCAAGAGAAGGAGGCCAAGGCTGTCAGAGGTGTGTGGTTTTCATTAAATGTGATCTGTGGGTGTGCAGCAAAGCAATCCACAGAGCCACTAGGAATACACTGTTCCAAGCGATAAGGCGAGGGGAGACTAAACTTAGCAACAGAATTACTTTCCTAGACAAAAAGGAGGGTGGTCTGTTCAGGTTCCGGCTGAGGGCAACCAAATGCAATTTTGAATGACCCGTGGCTGTTGCCTGCTTTGTGAACCTTCTGGTAAGGGAGCATTTTTCCATTTAGGCTGCTCTCTGCCATCCCTGCAAAGCCACAGATTGGACAGGAACATTACTGTCATTACCTCCTCGTTGGCCAGACAGGGATAGGTCAGCCTAAACTGCTTTGGCCCATGGTTGGATGCACTCCAAGCTAAGCTTGTGTGAGGACAGCGGAGCTCTGCAGACAGCAAGGGCAGGGGCATCTCAGGAGTGAAAGGAGGAAACCAGAGGGGCCAGGTTGGAAAGATAGACATCAGGCATGCAATAGATTTAAGCTACTTTTAAAGTTTTAAAATAAATTTGTGATTGTTGGAACTGCAAACATCTAGTGAGCACAACTTTCCAAGCTTGCCATCCTCCAGGGGCTGGGATGAGAAAAGACAGAGTCCAGGCTTCCTAGCTATGAGGGTTTTAAGTATAACAGCATGGCCCAGATCCAAAGGAGCCTCAGTGTCCTCTTAACACAAACATGAGTGTGTGCATGTGCGTACACACACACACACACACACACACACACACACAGTTGGTGCTAGTCACAGGAAGAGATTCACCCCAACGATGATGGAGACTGTCACATGAGCCTGAGGAGAGGTAACTAGCCATGTGGCAGGACTTAGAATAAACAGGATAACTGAGTTATGAGCTCGTGAGCCATAGCTTTTGGCCTAGGCATTTATTCATACATAATTCAGTCAACATTAAGGAACTAGGGCATGAGTGGAGAAGCCTGTGGTTGCATCCAGAACTTCCTTGTCAAGGATTCCTGCCTTGGTCTGGTTTTGATACTATAATGAAATGCCTGAGAAGCATCTTTGGGGGATGGGTACAGAGATGTCTTCCTCACTCTCCACCTTGGTTTTTGAGACAGTCTCTCACTGGTTCACTGGAACCCACTGATTCAGCTACACTGGTTAGCCAGTAAGTCCCAGGAATCCTCCTATTCCTACTTCTGCAATACTGGGATCGCAGGCATACACCACTGCACATGGCCTTTTGGCTTGGGTTCTGAGGATCTGAACTCAAGTCCCCATGCTTTCACAGTAAAAAGTTTACCAACTGAGCCATCTTCTCACCTACTAAGAAGAATCTTAATACAGAAAAAGCGACAATGAGCCTTCAACAACTCAGAGACACTGTAGTGCCTCGCCAAGTCAACTTGTTTAGACACCCAGTTTGAGTCACTCCTAAAACTACTCAGGGTATTGGTAGCCTGTTTGAAAAAAGCAACTCACCTTAAAAAGGAAGATATTGTCATGGATAAATAGTAATAGTATTTGTAAGGTACCCAGTCTCTGGCATTTCATAATAGCATCAAAACCAGACCAAGGCAGGAATCCTTGACAAGGAAGTTTTGTATGTAACCACAGGCTTTTCTACCCATGTCCACGTTCCCTTAATGTCGACTCTGAGACTGAATTATGTATGAATAAATGCCTAGGCCAAAAGCTATGGCTTGCTAGCTGTTACTCAGTTATCCTGCTTATTCTAAGTCCTGCCACATGGCTAGTCACCTCTCCTCAGGCTCATGTGACAGTCTCCATCAGCATTGGGGTGAATCTCTTGCTATGACTGACTCTATCCCAGAATCCTCTCTGCCTGACAGAACTCCCAACCCCTATTTCCTGCCTAAACTAAAAGTTTCCAACAGCTTTTTGTATTAACAGGTGATAGTTCCATGCAGTACACAAGACATTCTCCCTACATCTGGAGACTAAAATGCTAAATAGAGAAACACCTGAACTGGACTCCTGGCACCCACATGACAGCTCACAACAGTCTATAACACCAGTTTCAGGGGATCCAACACACTCTTGTGGCCTCTGGTGGCCCTAGGCAGGCAAATGGTATTTAGATATACATGCTGGCCCAACACCCACATGCATAAAAGAAATAGCAATTGTAAGAAGAGAAGGAGGAGGGAAGTCCAAGCTACATAAAGAACAAACAAGAAGAGGGCATTTAGTATGTCATTTCTAATTCCCCACCAGTTTATGCAAGGATTCCCTCAAAGGATGGCACACGGATTACGTTTCTGTGGCTGTGATAAAATACCTTAACAAAAGCAGATTAGGGAGAAACAGTTTATTTAGGCTTACATGGGATACAGTCCATCATAGCAGGGAAGACAGGGCTGCAACCAGGAAGGCTGGCTGGTCACGCAGAAAGTAAACAGGAAGTAGAGCTGAACTATAAAGCCTCAAAGTCCACCTACTGTGACCTACTTCCTTCAGTGAGGCTCCACCTCCTAAGGGTTCTATAACCTTCCCAAACAGTGCCACCAGCTGGGGACCAAGTGCTCAAACATGTGAGTCTATGGAGGAGGACATTTCACATTCAAACCCAGGACAGATGCTCTACGTTAAAGTTACTGTTGACACTAAAGGGCAGTTGTTTTTTTTTAAGTATTAGTTCAAATAATCTTACAATAAAGCCACCTCTTCAAGTACCTGTTCTGTCTCCAGTCTTCCGTAAGATCTAGAGAAACACTTGCACCAAAACAGTACTATCTGTGCATAATTACACTCAAAATCCTAATTCTCAATGTCAAAAAGCCTAACAAAAATTAAAGCTTATTTGAAGTCATCTAAATTTTTACACAAGTGAAGAAGAAACATAAAATCCATCACACTGCAGATATTTATTTTAACTGAGTCATCTCATTGAAAGCAGCAATTCCCAAGTTTATACTATTCTTTATAGCCCCACCTGTCTATCTTCTTTTGATACAGCCTCGATGAGATCTGTGTCCTCCAAGGGAGACACATTCACATCCTTACTCCCAAAAGTGGGACCTTATTTAGGAACAGGGAGTTCCCAGATGCACTCACATTAAGATGAGATCATATTGGATTATACTGGGCCCTAATCCAATGACTGGTGTCTGTACAAGAAGGAGCTCTGGACACCCAGAAAGGCCACCATGTGAATGTAACAGCAGAGACTAGAGGTTCCCATCTGCAAGTCAAGGACATCCAAGAATTACTGGCAAACACCCGAAGCTGGGAGAAGCAACAAGTGAATCTTCCCCTGAGCCTTCAGAGGGAGCCGGACCCTTCAGATGCTCCATCACCATATCTGCCTTCTTAAGTCACCCAGTTGGCAGCTATTTTTAAAAGTTTGTTATCATTATATTATTACTATCATATTCATTATGCGTAATAATGGATTTCATGAGTACATTTCCATACATGCACACAATGTATTTTGGCCCCATTTGCTCCCTATTATTCTCTCTTGTCCTTCTCCCAGATTCCAACTTCTGTCTTTGGGGATAGCTTCTACTAATAAACATTATAAAAAGCTCGCCTAAGCGTAAGCTGCTATATTTTATTTGAAAGAAAAATAAGACAGAAGATATTTCTTCTTTTACTGGTCGCTTAGAACAAAATGTGCAAAATGTGACTGTCCTGGTTTTTATTTCATCATTCCATCATCCCTACCCTCAAGACAAGAGGCAACAGAGAGAGCTCTTCACAGCCTTTAAACATTAACACAATATCAAAGAAGACTGTCCCTTGCCTAATTGGGTCAATAATCCAGTCCATGCTCCAGGTCAGTAATGTTGCCATGGACCGTACTTGATGGCACAGCACAACCTCTTATATTCTGTCACCATCATGATGACAAGAACTTTGTGGAACAGATGCCAGCTATTAAAACATGATGACCAGAAAACCACTTCAAATACCAGTGAAAGGCTGTGTCCTCTCAGCCCACCATTAGGCCACCTAAACTAAGCTGACACATGCCAGCAGTCTTCAAGAAGGGCTACCCATTAAAGTCTAGTCTCCATCATGACCTCCAGACCCATACGTCCATGTTCTTACCATACCTCTCTTCTGATGCCTATTCCACATCTTAAATATGAAGTGGCCCCAAATGGACTGCTGACCTCCCAAACCTGCTTTCTGAGTCACCCAACTCCAGTAGCTTACTGGACTTCAGAAGTTACCCTCGACCTGACCCTGCCTCTTCACCCAAAATGGGCTGCTCCTATTGTTTCTACCTTCACAATTCACTCAAAGCCCAGTTGATTTTTATTTCAACCGCCTGGGGCCCAGGTTTCAGTCTCTCATCTGTGTTATTATCATAGCCTCCCATAGGAACTCTGGTTCAAACTGTTGTCTTGTCTGAGACTTTGTCATGGTAACACCCTACTTAGAAAACAAACAAACAAACAAACAAATAAACCCAAGGAAGGATTTGCTTTGACTCATGGTCTCACGCGTTTCTGTCCATGTTAGTTGGCTCCACTCTTTCCTGATCTGTGGTAACACAGAGCATTCTGGCAGCAGAACACAGTGAACTAGAGATGCTCACTTGGTGGCAGTGAGGAAGCAAAGAAAGCCATGATGGAGTTAGGGCAAAATGTAGAGCCCAAGGACATGCCCCCATCAGCCTACTTCATAATGCTAGATCCAAGCTCCTGACATCCCAGCACTTCCAAGATAATGGCATCAGGGGGACTCCAACTCTTTGGCCACATGCCTTGTAGGGACACTTTATATTCAATCTATAACAGTCGCCCAAGAGTGAATTCTCCATCAGCAGCCACCAATGTGGCCAGAGATGTGTCTGGGCAATAAATTAAACCCTATCATCTCTTTGTTCACACTGTATCATAGCTCTCATGCCTCTGGGAGTGGGGTAGCTCAACGGTGGCTCTCCCAGCACTCTGACTGCATCTACCCATGACACTGAGAGGCCCAGGCAAACTCTATGGCCGCCTTTGGGCCTTTCCATTAACAGCTGCCTCTTTCCAACATCTTTCCCCAGATATCACATGGGTAAAAAATGTTTGACAAGAATCAAGGAAAAGTTTATTTGAGCTCACAATCTGGGGTAGAATTATGGCCACACTGCACCTACAGTCAGCAAGCAGAAAGGGAAATGAGTATTGCTGGTGTTAGGCCTGATTTCTCCTTCTTATTCAGGCCAGGACTCCAGTTCATAGATGGCGCCACCTATATTTAGAATGAGTTTTGATGCATCAGTTAAACCAATCTAGAAATTCCCTCACGGGCTTGCCCAGAAGTTAGTCTCCTAGGTGACTCTAGATCCTGTGAAGTTGACAATGTTAACCACCACATCATGTAGCTGACTCTTTTTCTGCTTTACTCAGACACCATAGTCCCAAGAAAGCCTCCTCAGACCACACCAGCATCTCTACCCACTTGCTCCTTTCTAGTTCTGATGTATTAATCACTTCGTTCACCACCTTCTTACACACAGTACGTTCTGCTTATTGGTTATGCTTATAACCCATTGCCTCTGTCACTGTTAGAGCGTAAATTCCACAATCTATAGCGTTCTCGTCTGTTTTGTTCTTGAACACACTCCCAGACGCTAAAACACTGTCCAGCATAGAAGAGCCTCCAGGAGCAAATGGAGATGAAGAGGGAACAGTTGAGGAAATCATATCAGCTCCAAACATTCTCTCCAAAAACAAGTCACTACTCTTGCTATCTTAGGTCATGCGGTGTTCTAGGAGTGGTCCCAGTAAGCCCTTGCTGGGACACAGATCCTGAGGTGACTGTAGGATCTCAAACATACATGTGCATACGCATGTGTGGTGTGTCTGGCTGTTCCAAGAAGCTTTTGGGAGCACGAGGATGGTCCAACGGACGCGAAGAAAAGGCCAGGAGGCTGTGTGGCTCCCTCTCTGCCCAACTGTTAAGACATCTGCAGAACAAAAGAGAATAAAATTTCCAGAAAGGGAGACAACTTCTAATCCTACCATACCATTGGTAGAACGCACTCATCCTGACATGCCAAGATCTGTCTGCGTGAGGAAACAGAAGTTTTCCAGGTCCCCGAGGACCTGTAAGGCACCATGTGCAGCAAAGCTGTGACAAGTGACTCTGGCCTCTGCTGCTTGCTCATGCTGCATTCGCTCCCAAAGATAAAAGGGAAGAGTTGCCAACAGCTGCTGGCAGAAGAAAGATTTATCATTCGAAAGCCTTTGGGGGAAAATATCAGTTAATTTTTCTTCATAAACAGATCATTCATATAAACACATTTGTATTGAGATCATAGCCAAAGTAATTTTTAACATGTGTGATCATCACTTTCTTATTACGGTATTGAAGAGATAGCTATTTGCCACAGAAATCCCCAAAAGTTAGTGGTTCACAACTATTTTATTTTATCTGATACTTCTGTGGTTCAGAATTTCATGCCCAGCTTAGCAAGGTGGGTCTTCTGTTTGGTGTGGCATCAGTGGGGATTTCAAGATGCTACTCGGTTTGTGGATGGGATGGGTTTTCCACAGATGATTCTTTACAAGAATGGCTAAGAGGCAAAGATCAGCTGGCACTGTTCATCTGAGCCTTCTTCTTGTGCCCCTTCAGCATAGTGAGATCATGCTAAACCCACACGTGGATCCGGGATCCAAGAGAGAGCATCCCAGTGAAGGAGGCTGCATGATCTCTCCTGACTTCTTCTTGTAGCGTTACTTCCTTAATATTGCATAAGCTGACACAGTTACAAGCCCACCTTGACTAAAGAGAAGGGAACACGGACCTCCAGCTCCCAGTGGTAGGAATTTCAATGTATTGCAGCCATGTTTTAAGCCAGTCACACCAGTTACTGTGCATTCTGTACTATCGCCATCGCCTTCAGGGTTCATGGGGATTTGCTCCAGCTGTTCACCCAACTGTCAGACTCTTTAAACAGAAAAACTGTAAGGGGTTAAAGCTCATGGGTGCCAAACAACTTACAGTTTTCCAGCTTCTCCCACTAGGTGGAGCCACTGCATCAAGGAGGTAGAGATCTCTATAGAGGCTAGCAAGAATTAGGTTGTTGTCTGTTATGGAAGAGTTGAGGGAGGGATTGAAGGACCTGAGGGGTTAGGAATTCCACAGGAAGACCAAAAGAATCAATTATCCTGGACGCTTGTGAGCTCTCAGAGACTGAGCCACCAACCAAAGAGCATATACAGGCTGGACCGGAGGCATCCCATTCTCACCCCATCCCCAGCCCATAGGTAGCAGTCTCCAAGCAGGTCTCCCAACAACTGAAGCTGGGGCAGTCCCTAAAGCCGTAGGCTGACTGTGGAATCCGTTCCCCAAAGGGCTGCCTTATTTGGCCTCAGTGGGAGAGAACATGCCTAATCCTGCAGAGACTTGATGTACCATGGGGGAGGGGGAAAACACCCCTCTCAGAGGAAAAGAAAAGGGAGGATGGGAGGAGGGACTCAAGAAGTGGGGACTGGGAGGGGGCAGAGTATAGGATGTAAATAAATAAATATAAAGAAATAAAAATTTAAAAAAATAATAAGTAGGACCCTCGATGAATGGATGTTAGAAGGGAAAAATAAGAAGTGACAAAAAATATAAATAAATAGCAAAATCCTGGGATAGCTTTCCTTTGTTACTTAGTAGCCACTGTATATTCAACATTATGCTTTGGCATTAGAAGCCAGTTAAAATCTGTCATGTCCATAAGGATCTTTACATTGTTTTTATTGAATTTGCTTGTATAGTGACTATGCGTATGTGGCATGTGCGTGCCTGCCATTGTACTCCAGAGGGATCAAGCTCAGGTCATCCATCAGGCTTGGTGGCAAGTCTTTACCCATGAAGCCATCTCACTGGCCCAGAATCTTTAACTCTTAATGAAAATCAAGAATACAAACTTCAAAGTCTAATCCAGTAGCGTTAACACCTCAATATTGGACGTTTGTGTCACAAACTAAAGGGGCAGTAGGAATGAATGCCTTGTGGACTCAGCACTATAGGAGTCCCTCCCAGCTACTCACTAAGAAAAATAAAGGCTCAAATGTCGCACAAAAGATCAGAACTTAGTCACTGAAAGTTCTTTGGAGATAGAGCTGGGGAGTGTGACTGTACTGGTTTACAAGGCAGAGAATATGGAGAAAGTCAAGGGGTGGATCATAAGATTAAGTCAGACCTTCACTCCTGAGATCATGGTGGTCCTGGCTAGTTTTATGTCAACTTGGCACAACTAGTGTCATCAGAGGGGAGAGAACCTCTATTGAGAAAATGCCTCCATGAATTTGAGTTATAGACAGGTCTGTGGGCATTTTTTGAAATTAATGATTGATGTGAGAGAGCTCACACCATTGTGGGTGGGGCCGCCTCTTGGTTGGTGGCTCTGGGTTCTATCAGAAAGCAGACTGAGCAAGCCATGTGGAGCAAGCCAGTAAGCAGCACCTCTCTATGACCTCTGCATCAGTTCCTGCTACTAGGTTCCTGCCCTGCTTGAGTTCCTGCCCTGACTTCCTTCAGTGATGCACAGTGATATGGAAGCATAACCCAAATAAATGATTTTTTCAAAGTTACCCTAACAATTCTCTCCAGTTCAAACTCAGGCAGATTCTCTGGTTTTAGTATTTACTGCTGATAGCATTAGTTTCTCCTCCTACTCTTAAGCTGGAGCTCTTGTTTTTGACAAGAATAGAACACATCCCCTCCTACTTGTCCCATCTGTACATGTCATCAAGTTGCGTTTCCAACCTCTGTTAGTCCCAAGAAGATTTAGTGAAAGATACTCAGCCAGCCACAGCCCTGGAGGAAAACCATTGACAGCCCTGTCCAAATAGTCCAGAGGTTGAGTATCCAGAAAGAAGGATGGTTAAGCTATCCGAAGACAAACTGCTTCTTCCTGCACTAAACATATACTCTCTTGTGTTGTTTTGATCCTAAATTTAATAATACTTATTAAACCCATATAATATCAACAATGCACTTGACCTGGGGCCCAAACAAAAATGATACATTCTATCATTACAAACATTCAACTACAAGTTTTATATTGGCTTACCCTAGGAAAACACTAATGGAGTTGTAGATGAATTTCTATACTCAAGGAGACATGGACTCCATAAACCTCTCCCTACACCCACAGATTAGTGAGTCCCTCAAACACTCCTCAGAAAGGCTTTTTTTTTTTTTTTTTTTTTTGCTCATGGTGATTAATACACTCGTAACCAAACAATGTGCAGAAAGAAAGAACTCATGCAGGCTTGGAATATCCATACCACACCCACTCTCCACTAAGGCTCAGACATTTTTAATGGCAGGCAGATGGGGCAGAAAGATTACTATAAGAGCCAGAGGGAGTGGGTGTCTACAGTGGAATAGTATTTACCAGATACGATGGCGCAGATGCCCATGTGAACTCACAATAGCTGTGACTTCATGCGGAAGATAATGTCAGGTAAAACCCCGCAGGGCCACACCAGCGAGGAAAGGATGTGTTAGGAAAACCTGGCAAGAACAAGAGGAACTATCTGGGAAACTTGCCCATGCAAGTCTTAGCTCCAGGAAGAGGAAGGTCTTCCCCACTACAAGTCTGTACCCCCGGGTCTTTCTTCACTCAGGTTCATAGTTGGCACATGTCCTCAATGAACAATCTAGGATCGGTCAAACTGCAAAGCTACCTGCTAGGAGTCCTGAGTTAGAGGTGCTCTGGAGGTAAACATGGCCACTGGAGGAGGACACCTCCAAACAGTCTCCCAGGATTCTGACAGAGATTATGACTAAATAGAAGTTTCCTGGGAAAGACTGCAAATCACTATGGGGGCGGGGTGGGGGGCAGGGTAAAACAATCTCCCGCTGGCAAAACCAGACTGGAAAAGAGGCAATGAGGATAACCAAAGGCACTTTACAGAAGAACCCTCAAACATGGGAATGGGCACATGACTCAGCTGACAAAACACTCGGCTTAGAGGCGTGTAAAGTGATCCCTAGCACACACAATAGGAAAGGGGGGAAAGCCAGTACCTTTCCTTAGAAGGGTAAAGGAGGAGTGTAGAATCAGGCATGTTCCTGTAATCTCAGAGTGGAGAAGGCTGAGACAGGAAGGGCCCTGGGGCTTGCTGGACAGCCAGTCCAGCCAAATCTGCGAGCTCCAAGTTCAGTGAGAGACACTATATGAAAATAGTAAGGTGAAGAGTGACTGAGGAAAACCCTCACATTGACTTTTGACCTCCATAGGCATACCCACACATACTCTGCACATGCACACAGACAGGTACACACATATGTAACATTTTTAAAAAAATCGAAAAAAATATGCACTATCAAAAAAGGCCATTAGAAATGTTATGCATTTGAAGAAATAATTATTGAATCAACTGCCGGGCAGTAGTGGTATATAACTTTAATTCCAGCCTGGTCTATAGAGTAAGTTCCAGGGCAACCAGAGCTACACAAAGATACCCTGCCTCAAAAAAATAAAATAAAATAAAATGATAGAACCAAGAAATGAGCAAGGAAAAAAATAGACAAATGACTAGGATGTTCAAAATGAAATAATAGAATTTCTAGGCATATGAATACATAAGTACAAATTGCAGAAGTAAGCTAAATAGATTAGATACATCTAAAGAACGAACTGTTATCTGGGAAAACATCCTCCCTAGTCCATAGAACAGAGAGAAAATGTGGAAGTAGGATTAGGAAGGAGATAAAGTTTAAAATAATATATCCGCCTAGAAATCAAAAGGAAAAGGACAGGATAGAAAGTATTTGAGAAAGAAGTGCTGAGGATTTTCAGAATTGATGAAAGATTAAAAAAAACTTCAGATTCTGAAAACACGACAAATTCTAATTAAGAAAGAAATGAAAGAAGAGCCTTAGAAGGGTAAAGGAGGAGTGCAGAATCAGTAAAGGGTGGAGTCTGGGGTGGAATCAGTCAGGTGGAGTCAGTTTGGGACAGGGCCCAGGGCAGAAGGGAAAAGCTGCTTCAAAGCAACAACAATACTACTTACTGCATTTAACAGCTCCAAATGGTGGCCAGATGTCAGTGGACTGGCAACTTCAAAGTTCTCTAGAACAGTGTACACAGCTAATCTGGTATTCAAGAAGTAAGACAAATTAGAAATCAACCAAATAGAAACAAAGAAACAAACAAAAAAACTATACAAAGAATCAATAAAACCAGGAGCTGTTTCTTTGAGAAAATCAACAAGATAAACCATTAGCCAGACTAACCAGAGGGCACAGAGACAGTACCAAAATTAATAAAATGAGAAATGAAAAGGGAGATGTGCTCCAGTGACCAGGTAGTTGGGACCGCCAGGCTCAGAGACAGACAGGCATAATATCGCTTCGGTTTCAGGCAGCTTGGGTGTAACCTGCTCCCAGGTGCTGGGCTGATCTGCAGTAACCAGCGCGCCAGTTCCGCGGTGGGACCTTCTGCCTGCTGGAGGGACCCCGCGCAGGGAGGGAGCCCGCCAGCTTCCCTTCCGCGACCTCTGTTCCCGCGGACTGCGCTGGAGAGACCGGTACCCAGGCTCTCCCCCCGATATAACATCACTTGGGACACGGCCTGTTGGGGCTTCCGTCTGTGCCCGAGGGCGGGTTGGCGCTGTAGTCGTCTGGGCGCCAGATCGGCGGGCCATCGTGACCACAGGGTGAGCGGCGCCACGGAGACTGCCCTCCGCCATCTTTGCTCCAGTGACCAGGTAGTTGGGACCGCCAGGCTCAGAGACAGACAGGCATAATATCGCTTCGGTTTCAGGCAGCTTGGGTGTAACCTGCTCCCAGGTGCTGGGCTGATCTGCAGTAACCAGCGCGCCAGTTCCGCGGTGGGACCTTCTGCCTGCTGGAGGGACCCCGCGCAGGGAGGGAGCCCGCCAGCTCCCCTTCCGCGACCTCTGTTCCCGCGGACTGCGCTGGAGAGACCGGTACCCAGGCTCTCCCCCCCGATATAACATCACTTGGGACACGGCCTGTTGGGGCTTCCATCTGTGCCCGAGGGCGGGTTGGCGCTGTAGTCGTCTGGGCGCCAGATCGGCGGGCCATCGTGACCACAGGGTGAGCGGCGCCACGGAGACTGCCCTCCGCCATCTTTGCTCCAGTGACCAGGTAGTTGGGACCGCCAGGCTCAGAGACAGACAGGCATAATATCGCTTCAGTTTCAGGCAGCTTGGGTGTAACCTGCTCCCAGGTGCTGGGCTGATCTGCAGTAACCAGCGCGCCAGTTCCGCGGTGGGACCTTCTGCCTGGTGGAGGGACCCTGCGCAGGGAGGGAGCCCGCCAGCTTCCCTTCCGCGACCTCTGTTCCCGCGGACTGCGCTGGAGAGACCGGTACCCAGGCTCTCCCCCCAATATAACATCACTTGGGACACGGCCTGTTGGGGCTTCCTTCTGTGCCCGAGGGCGGGTTGGCGCTGTGGTCGTCTGGGTGCCAGATCGGCGGGCCATCGTGACCACAGGGTGAGCGGCGCCACGGAGAGTGCCCTCCGCCATCTTTGCTCCAGTGACCAGGTAGTTGGGACCACCAGGCTCAGAGACAGACAGGCATAATATCGCTTCGGGTTCAGGCAGCTTGTGTGTAACCTGCTCCCAGGTGCTGGGCTGATCTGCAGTGACCAGCGCGCCAGATCTGCTGTGGGACTTCTGCCTGGCAGAGGGACGCCCCCTCCCCCCCCCAGGAGAGATCACACACCCCTGCACAGGGCAGGAGCCTGCCAGCCTCCCTTTGGCGACCTCTGCTCCAGGAATCCACTAGGCTGAGCCTTTAGATGTGCAAGGCCTCCCCAATATAAGATCACTTGGGGCAAAGCACATTAGGGCTCCAAAGTCACTCAGGAGCAGGCAGGCCCCAGAAATCGGTGCCAGGGGAATCCTGGTAATCCAGGGGGGGGGCAGAAATAGCTTTGCAGGCTCACAGGAGGTCCAACCAACAGCCAGTGGCAGCAGGACCAACTAACACCAGAGGTATCCAGATGGCAAAAGGCAAACGTAGGAATGTTACTAACAGTAATCAAAGTAATGTAGGACCATCCGAACCCAACTCTCCAACAGCAGCAAGTCCTGGATACCCCACCACACCCGAAAGACAAGATCTGGATTTAAAATCACTTCTCATGATGCTATTAGAGGATCACAAGAAGGACACAAATAAATCTCATAAAGAGTTACAGGAGACCATGAATCAACGGTTAGAAGCCCTTACAAAGGAAACACAAAAATCGCTTAGAGAAATGCGGGAGAACATGGATCAAAAGATGGAGGCGCACAAGGAGACAACACAAAAATCGCTTAACGAGATGAATCAACGGGTAGATGCACTCACAAAGGAATCACAAAATTTGCATAAAGAAATGCAGAAGAATATGGGTCAACAGACGGATGCCCATAAGGAGGCAACACAAAAATTGCTTAAAGAAATGAATCAACGGTTAGATGCCCTTACAAAGGAAACACGAGAACTGCTTAAAGAAATGCAGGAGACGATGGATCAACAGATGGAATCCCATGAGGAGGAAACACAAAAATCGCTCAGAGAAATGCAGGAGAACGTGGGTCATCAGGAAGAAATCCTGAAAGAGGTAATGCAAAATTACCTTAAAGAAATACAGGAAAATACAAACAAACAAGTGAAGGATCTCAGCAAATCCATCCAGGAACTAAAAAAGGAAGTAGAAACAACTAAGAAATCACAAAGGGAGACAACTTTGGAGATAGAAAACCTTGGGAAGAAATCAGGAGTCATAGATGCAAACATCAACAATAGAATACAAGAGATGGAAGAAAGAATCTCAGGTGCTGAAGATTCCATAGAAAGCATCGACTCAACAGTCAAAGAAAATGCAAAATGCAAAAAACGCGTAACCCAAAACATCCAGGAAATCCAGGACACAATGAGAAGACCAAACCTAAGGATTATAGGTATAGATGAGAGTGAAGATTTGCAACTTAAAGGGCCAGTAAACATCTTCAACAAAATTATGGAGGAAAACTTCCCTAACTTAAAGAGAGAGATGCCGATGAACATACAAGAAGCCTACAGAACTCCAAACAGACTGGACCAGAACAGAAATACCTCCCGTCACATAATAATCAAAACACCGAATGTTCTAAACAAAGAAAGAATACTAAATGCAGTAAGAGAAAAGGGCCAAGTAACATACAAAGGAAGACCTATCCGAATCACATCAGACTTCTCACCAGAGACTATGAAAGCCAGAAGATCCTGGGCAGATCTCATGCAGACACTAAGACAGCACAAATGCCAGCCTAGACTACTATACCCAGCAAAACTCTCAATCACCATAGATGGAGAGACCAAGATATTCCATGATAAAACCAAATTTTCACAATATCTTTCCACAAATCCAGCCCTGCAACGGATAATAGGTGGAAACCTCCAATACAGGGAGAGAAACAACACCCTGGAAAAAATGAGATAATAACCTTCTTGAATCAAACCCAAAAGTAGAGAACCACTCAAACATAAAGATAGCGTCAAGAATGGCAGATGGCAATAATCACTATGCCTTAATCTCTCTTAATATCAATGGTCTCAATTCCCCAATTAAAAGACATAGACTAGCAGACTGGATACGTAAACAGGACCCAGCTTTTTGCTGCATGCAGGAAACGCACCTCAGTGTCAAAGACAAACACTACCTCAGAGTAAAAGGCTGGAAAACAATTTTACAAGCAAATGGCCCCAAGAAACGAGGTGGAGTAGCCATCCTAATATCGGATAAAATTGATTTTCAACCCAAAGTCATCAAAAAAGACACAGAAGGACACTACATACTGATCAAGGGAAAAATCCACCATCAAGAACTCTCAATCCTGAATATCTATGCTCCAAATGCAAGGGCACCCTCATTCGTAAAAGAAACTTTACTAAAACTCAAAGCACACATCGCACCGCACACAATAATAGTGGGTGACTTCAACACCCCGCTCTCTGAAATGGATCGTTCAGGAAAGCAGAAACTAAACAGGGACACAGTGAATCTAATTGAAGCCTTGGACCAAATGGAACTAACTGATATATATAGAACATTTCATCCTAGAGCTAAAGAATACACCTTCTTCTCAGCTCCTCATGGTACCTTCTCCAAAATTGACCATATAATTGGTCACAAATCAGACCTCAACAGATACAAGAAGATAGAAATAATCCCATGCCTCCTATCAGATCACTATGGAATAAGGGTGGTCTTCAATGGCAACAAAAACAAAAGAAAACCCACGTACACATGGAGGCTGAACAATGCTCTACTCAATGATAACTTGGTCAAGGTGGAAATAAAGAAAGAAATCAAAGACTTTTTGAAAGTTAATGAAAATGAAGGCACAACATACCCTAACTTATGGGACACAATGAAAGCAGTGCTAAGAGGAAAATTCATAGCCCTGAGTGCCGCCAAAAAGAAACGGGAGACAGCATACACTAACAGCTTAATGGCACACCTGAAAGCCCTGGAACAAAAAGAAGCAAATACACCAAAGAGGAGTAGAAGGCAGGAAATCATCAAACTCAGGGCTGAAATCAATCAAGTAGAAACAAATAAAACCATACAAAGAATCAACAAAACGAGGAGTTGGTTCTTTGAGAAAATCAACAAGATAGATAAGCCCTTAGCCAGACTAACCAGAGGGCACAGAGATAGTATCCAAATTAATAAAATCAGAAACGAAAAGGGAGAGATAACAACAGAAACTGAGGAAATTCAAAAAATCATCAGATCCTACTACAAAAACCTGTATTCAACACAACTAGAAAATCTTGAGGAAATGGACAATTTCCTTGACAGATACCAAGTACCAAAATTAAATCAGGATCAAATAGACCATCTAAACCGTCCTATAACCCCTGAAGAAATAGAAGTTGTCATTGGAAGTCTTCCAACCAAAAAAAGCACAGGTCCAGATGGTTTTAGTGCAGAATTCTATCAGACCTTCAAAGAAGACCTAACACCAATACTCTTCAAACTGTTCCACAAAATAGAAACAGAAGGAACACTACCCAACTCGTTCTATGAAGCCACAATTACACTAATACCAAAAGCACACAAAGATCCGACAAAGAAAGAGAATCTCAGGCCAATCTCTCTTATGAATATCGATGCAAAAATACTCAATAAAATTCTTGCCAACCGAATCCAAGAACACATCAAAACGATCATTCACCACGATCAAGTAGGCTTCATCCCAGGGATGCAGGGATGGTTCAATATAAGGAAATCCATCAATGTAATCCACTACATAAACAATCTCAAAGAAAAAAACCACATGGTCATCTCATTAGATGCTGAGAAAGCATTTGACAAAATTCAGCATCCTTTCATGCTAAAGGTCTTGGAAAGATCAGGAATTCAAGGCCCATATCTAAACATAGTAAAAGCAATTTACAGCAAACCAGTAGCCAGCATCAATCTAAACGGAGAGAAACTTGAAGCAATCCCACTAAAATCAGGGACTAGACAAGGCTGCCCTCTCTCTCCATATCTTTTCAATATAGTACTTGAAGTTCTAGCTAGAGCAATTAGACAAGAAAAAGAGGTCAAAGGGATACAAATTGGAAAGGAAGAAGTCAAACTATCACTATTTGCAGACGATATGATAGTATACATAAGCGACCCAAAGAACTCCACCAGAGAACTCCTACAGCTGATAAACGACTTCAGCAAAGTGGCCAGATATAAAATCAACTCAAGCAAGTCAGAAGCCTTCCTATACTCAAAGGATAAGCAGGCTGAGAAAGAAGTAAGAGAAATAATACCCTTTACGATAGCCACAAACCATATTAAGTATCTTGGCGTGACGCTAACCAAACAAGTGAAAGATCTGTATGACAAGAACTTCAAGTCTCTGAAGAAAGAAATTGAAGAAGACCTCGGAAGATGGAAAAATCTGCCATGCTCATGGATTGGCAGGATTAATATAGTAAAAATGAGCATCTTACCAAAAGTAATACACAGATTCAATGCAATCCCCATCAAAATCCCAACTCAATTCTTCATAGAGTTAGAAAGAGCAATTCAAAAATTCATCTGGAATAACAGAAAACCCAGAATAGCTAAAACTATTCTCAAGAGTAAAAGAACCTCTGGGGGAATCAGTATCCCGGACCTCAAGCTGTACTACAGAGCAATAGTGTTAAAAACTGCATGGTATTGGTACAGTAACAGACATGTAGATCAATGGAACAGAATTGAAGACCCAGAAATGAATCCACACTCCTATGGTCACTTGATCTTTGACAAAGGAGCTAAAACCATCCAGTGGAAAAAAGATAGCCTTTTCAACAAATGGTGCTGGCTCAGCTGGAGGTCAACATGCAGAAGAATGCAAATTGACCCATCCTTATCTCCTTGCACTAAGCTCAATTCTAAGTGGATCAAAGATCTCCACATAAAACCAGACACACTGAAACTAATAGAAGGGAAACTAGGGAAGAACCTTGAACATATGGGCACAGGGGAGAATTTCCTGAACAGAACTCCAATAGCTTATACTCTAAGATCAAGAATAGACAAATGGGACCTCATTAAATTACAAAGTTTTTGCAAGGCAAAAGACACCGTCAAAAAGACAAAGCGGCAACCAACTAACTGGGAAATGATCTTTACCAACCTTACATCCGACAGAGGGCTAATATCCAAGATATACAAAGAACTCAAGAAGTTAAACTCCAGAGAGGCAAGTAACCCTATTAAAAAATGGGGGTACAGAGCTACACAAAGAGTTCTCACCTGAAGAATATCTAATGGCTGAGAAGCACCTAAAGAGATGTTCATCATCCTTAGTCATTAGGGAAATGCAAATCAAAACAACCCTGAGATTCCATCTCACACCAGTCAGGATGGCTAAGATCAAAAACACAGGAGACAGCAGTTGTTGGCGAGGATGTGGAGAAAGAGGAACACTCCTCCACTGCTGGTGGAATTGCAGGCTGGTACAACCACTCTGGAAAGCAGTCTGGCGGCTCCTCAGAAAACTGGGCATGACACTTCCGGAGGATCCGGCTATACCACTCCTGGGCATATACCCAGAGACTTTACCTGCATGCAATAAGGACACATGCTCCACTATATTCATAGCAGCCTTATTTATAATAGCCAGAAGCTGGAAAGAACCCAGATGTCCCTCAACGGAGGAATGGATTCAGAAGATGTGGTATATTTACACAATGGAATACTACTCTGCAATTAAAAACAATGAATTCACGAAATTCCTAGGCAAATGGTCAGAACTTGAAAATATCATCCTTAGTGAGGTAACCCAATCACAAAAGATCACACATGGTATGAAGTCACTGATAAGGGGATATTGACCCAGAATCTCAGAATACCCTAGACACAATCAGCATATCAATAGATTTCTAAAAAGATGGAAGGAGAGACCCCTGGTCCTGGAAAGACTGGATGTAGGGGAACGCCAGGACAGAGTAATGAGAGGGGGTTGAACGGAGAAAAGAGGGAGGGAAGGGGGCTTATGGGACTTTCGGGGAGGGAGGAAACGGGAAAGGGGAAGTGATTTGGAATGTAAATTAAAAAAATAAAATAAAATTAAATTAAAAAAAAAAAAAAAAAAAGAAAAGGGAGATGTAACAACGGAAACCAAGGAAATTAAAAAAACCATCAGATCCTAGTACAAAAGTATATATTCAATCAAATTGGAAAATCTGGATGAAACGGACAATTTTCTAGACAGATTCCAGATGCCAAAGTTAAATCAGTATCAGACAAACCATCGACACAGTCCCATAATCTCTAAAGAAATAGAAGCAGTTATTAAAAGTCTCCCAACCAAAAAAAGCACAGGATCAGATGGGTTTAGTGCAGAATTCTATCAGACCTTCAAAGAAGACCCAACACCAATACTCTTCAAACTATTCCACAAAATAGAAACAGAAGGAACACTACCCAATTCGTTCTATGAAGCCACAATTACTCTGATACCTAAACCACACAGAGATCCAACAAAGAAAGAGAACTCAAATCAATTTCCCTTATGAACATCGATGCAAAAATACTCAATAAGATTCTTGCAAACCAAATCCAAGAACACATCAAAATGATCATTCACCACAATCAAGTAGGCTTCATCCCAGGGATGCAGGGATGGTTCAATTTACAGAAATCCATCAATATAATCTGCAACATAAACAAACTCCAAGAAAAAAAATCACATGATCATTTCATTAGATGATGAAAAAGCATTTGACAAAATTCAACATCCCTTCATGTTAAAAGTCTTGGAAAGACAGGAATCCAAAGCCTATACCTAAACATAATAAAAGCAATATACAGAAAACTAGTAGCCAACATCAAACTAAATGGAGAAAACCTTGAACCAATCCCACTAAAATCAGGGACTAGACAAGGTTGCCCACTCTCTCCCTAACTATTTAATATAGTACTTGAAGTTCTAGCTAGAGCAATTAAACAACAAAGGGAGGTCAAAGGGAGACAAATTAGAAAGAAGTCAAAATATCACTATTTGCAAATGATATGATAGTATACTTAAGTGACGCCAAAAAATTCCACCAGAGAACTCCTACAGCTGATAACTTCAGCAAAGTGGCTGGATATAAAATTAACTCAAACAAATCAGTAGACTTCCTATACTCAAAGGATAAACAGTTTGAGAAAGAAATTAAAGAAACAACACCCTTCACAATAGTCACAAATAATATTACATATCTTGGTGTGACACTAACCAAGCAAGGGAAAGATCTGTATGACAAGAACTTCAAGCCTCTGAAGAAAGAAATTGAAGAAGACCTCAGAAGATGGAAATATCTTCCATGCTCATGGATTGGCAGGATTAATATAGTAAAAATGGCCATCATACCAAAGGCAATCTACAGATTCAATGGAATCCCCATCAAAATTCCAATTCAATTCTTCATAGAGTTAGAAACAGCAATTTGCAAATTCATTTGGAATAATAAAAAACCCAGGATAGCTAAAATTATTCTCAACAATAAAAGAACTTCTGGGGGAATAACCATCCCTAATCTCAAGCTGTATTGCAGAGCAATAGTAATTAAAAAAAAAAACAAACCTGTATGGTATTAGGGTACAGAGACAGGCAGGAAGATCAATGGAAAAGAATTGAAAACCCACATGCCTATGTTCACTTGATCTTTGACAAAGGAGCTAAAACTATCCAGTGAGGGAAAAGGCAACATTTTCAACAAATGGTGCTGGTTCAACTGGAGGTCAGAATGTAGAAGAATGCAAATCGACCTATTCTTATCTCCTTGTACAAAGCTCAAGTCCAAGTGGATCAAGGACCTCCACATAAATCCAGATATACTGAAACTAATAGAGGAGAAAGTGGGGAAGAGCCTCGGCACATGGGCACAGGAGAAATTTTCCTGAACAAAATACTAATGACTTATGCTCTAAGATCAAGAATTCACGCCAGGCGGTGGTGACGCACGCCTTTAATCCAGCACTTGGGAGGCAGAGGCAGGAGGATTTCTGAGTTCGAGGCCAGCCTGGTCTACAAAGTGAGTTCCAGGACTGCCAGGGCTACACAGAGAAACCCTGTCTCGAAAAAACCAAAAAAAAAAAAAAAAAAGAATTCACAAATGGGACCTCATAAAACTGCAAAGCTTCTGTAAGGCAAAGGACATTGTCAATAGGACAAAACAGCAACCAACAGATTGGGGGGAAAATCTTTACCAATCCTACATTCGATAGAGGGTTAATATCCAATATATACAAAGAACTCAAGAAGTAAGACTCCAGAGAACCAAATAAACCTATTAAAAATGGGGTACAGAGATAAACAAAGAATTCTCAACTGAGGAATATGGAATGGCTGAGAAGCACCTAAAGAAATGTTCAACATCCTTAGTCATCAGAGAAGTGCAAGTCAAAACAACCCTGAGATTCCACCTTACATCAATCTGAATGGCTAAGATGAAAAACTCAGGTGACAGCAGATGCTGGCAAGGATGTGAAGAAAGAGGAACACTCCTCCATTGTTGGTGGGACTGCAAGCTGGTACACCCACTCTGTAAATCAGCCTGGGGGTTCCTCAGAAAAATTGGACATAGTATTACCTGAGGACCCAGCTATACCACTCCTGGGTATACACCCAAAAGGTGCTCCAAAGTATAACAAGGACCCATGCTCCACTATGTTCATAGCAACCATATTTATAATAGTCAGAAGCTGGAAAGAACCTAGTTGTTCCTCAACAGAGGAATGGATATAGAAAATGTGGTGCATTTACACAGTGGAATACTACTCAGCTATTAAAAACAATGAATTTATGAAATTCTTAGGCAAATAGATGGAAATAGAAAATATCATCCTGAGTGAAGTAACCCAATCACAAAAGAACACACATGATATACACTCACTGATAAGTGGACATTAGCTCAAAAGCTCAGAATACCCAAAATAAAATTCACAGACCACGTGAAGCTCAAGAAGTGAGACCAAAGTATGGATGTTTCAGTCCTTCTTAGAAAGGGAAATCAAATACGGAGACAAAGTGGTATGAAGCAGAGACTGACGGAAAGGCCATCCAGAGACTGCCCCACCTGGGGATCCATCCCATATACAGTCACCAAACCCAGCCAGTATTGTGGATGCCAAGAAGTCCATGTTAACAGAAGCCTGATACAGCTGTCTCCTGAGAGGCCCTGCCAGAGCCTGACAAATACAAAGGTGGGGTTCCCAATGGACGAGTTAGAGAAAGGACTGAAGGAGCTGAAGGGGTTTGTAACCCCATAGGAAGAACAACAATATCAACCAACCAGACCCCCCAGAGCTCCCAGGGACTAAACCACCAACCAAGGAGTACACATGGAGGAACCCCATGGCTCCAGCCCCATATGTAGCAGAGGATGGCCTTGACGGGCATCGACGGGAGGAGAGGCCCTTGGTCCTATGAAGGCTTGATTCCCCAGTGTAGGGGAATTCGAGGGCAGGAAGGCAGGAGTAGGCGGGTAGGTTGGTGGGAGATCACCCTCACAGAAGGGGTTGGGATAGGAGGTTTGTGGGGGGACCAGGAATGAGGATAACATTTGAAATGTAAATAAAGAAAATATCCAATAAAAAAAAAGTCAGAACTTAGGAAAAAAAAGGGGGGGGAGTGGAGTCAGTGTAGGGCGGAGTCTGGGGCGGAGTCAGTCTGGGGCGGGGCCTAGGGCAGAGGGGAAAAGCTGCTTCAAAGCAACAATACTACTGCATTTAACAGCTCCAAATGGTGGCCAGATGTCAGTGGACTGGGAACTTCAAAGTTAGATAATAACTATCAATCTAGAACATTGTACACAGGTAACCTCGTATTCAAGAAATAAGGCAAATTAGTTGTTTTAACCAAAAAAGAAAAAGAAAAAAGAAAAAAAATGTGAACAGCTTCCCCACAGATGCATTTCATCGGGAAAGACAATTATCACAAGAGAGATCCGAGGGATGGCAGGAAGAAAAAGAAAAACAGCTAGGCATGGCGGCACACACCTGTGACCCCAGCATTTGGCAAGCTAAGGAAGGAGAGTTGAGAGCTGAGGCTAGCCTAGGCTACACAGAGAGACCTTGTCTCAAATAAAGAGAGAAAAGAAGGAACACTGCTAAAGTCATGCAAAATACTCTCAACAGTTCAATAAAATGTGCCTAGCAGGACTGATAATTACCAATATAATAGAAAGGGATTATCACATTAGGACTGTCTAATATTTATTGCATTATTCAGAAAGATAAAAGAACTATTGTCCGTGGGTCTGGAAAGATGACTCAGTGGTTAAGAGCATTGCCTGCTCTTGCAGAGGACTGGGTTTTAATTCCCATCACCCACATGGTGGCTCATAACTATCTGTAACTCCAATTTCAGGGTTAGGGGGTGCCCTCGTCTGACTTCAGCAGCCACCAGGCACACAGTAGTGTGCAGACAGACATACAGGCAAAACACCCACACGCTTAATTCTTTTAATTACAAAAATCAATTTATTCATCATTAATAGACACACGTTAGTGTGTGTGTGTGTGTGTGTGTGTGTGTGTGTGTGTGTCTGTAAAAAGAAAAGGGGAAAAGGAAATGAAACATTCTTAAGGCAAACAAATTTTTTTCTTTGTAAAAACAAAGGGCACAAACCTCTGTCAAGACTAATAAGGAAACAAAACAGAAGACAAAAAACACCAGGACAGAAAAATCTGGTATAACTTCAAATGTAGATTTTAAAAATAAATATGATTTCACGAAAAATAAATTCATATTAGGTTTACTGAGATGGGCTCTCATTGTAGCTCAGGCTAGAAGGTAACAGTAAAGGATGACCTTGAACTAGACAGCCACAGTCAAGGATGACCTTGAACTCTGTCCTCCTTCGTGGTTCCCTTGAGTGCTGAGATTCTGGGCAGGAGGCATCACACCTGGTTTATGTCTTTAAAGTGAGTAACACACTAATATGATCTTAGTGAAACGTAACTCAAGGTATCCTAAAGAAAACAACTGCTGAAATAATAACTGAATTAACTGAAACCAGTAAGGGATCTTTTCACAAAATGAAACACTGGCCTAGATACTTTCCGGTAAATTCTAGCAAACCTGCAAGAGACAGGACATTCCAAGTTATACAAATTCTTCTGGAAACAGAAAATTAGTAACACCATTTAAGTAAGTTTGTGAAGTAAATTAACATAACCTAGAAAATAAAATCCAACAATGATCCTATGGGAAAAGAAAATTAAGGAAAATTTTACTGAGGAGTATATACGTGTGTGTGTGTGTGTGATATATTAGCAATATATTGTCATATATTGCAAGCTGAATCTTGCAGTCAACTGGAAAGGTGAGTCATGCTGTAGATGATTCCACACTATAAGTACAGAACTTAAAATTAAAACCTCATGTTATCTCGAAAATGAAAAAGAAGTGATTAAAACTTCATGTTATGTCAAAAATGAAAAAGATGTGATAACAAATCACCATTTCAAAATTTTAAGATATGTCCTTAATAAATAATACTCCAAAATATTTATCTTTTTAACTAATTAAACAAAGGAGCTATCAGCTTTCCGTGAAAAGTTGGGGTTAATTATTAAAGGTTACAGAGGTTCTGTGAGTTGGTAAACATGCCATGTTCATGAAGACACCTTACTTTCGGAAAACCTGATTTCATTTTTCTTTTGAGATTCAATTAGTTTTTAGTAGACTTAAAAGAACAATGCAATGGACCAAGAAGAATCTGAAATACTTTTTGAGATAATGTGGGGATAGTTTTCTACTGAATATGGAGATATGTAGACATATATTGTAATCAGAGTAGTTTAGTACCAGTATAGACATAGTTGAATTGGCTAAAAGTCAGAAAATACACATACACACACACACACACACATACAATTCACATATATATACAAATTTGGTTATGAGAGATGACATACAGATGAAATCTTAAAGACCAGAACAACTGGTTTTCCATAAGGGAGAAATGTGTTTGGATTCATGCCTCATGTTATGTGTAAAATAAATCCCAGATGGGATTAAAAAGTCAAAATTGTACAGCTTTAGGAGCTATCTCAGACAAATATTAGGACATAAGATATAAACCAAAGTATTCATAATTAAATTAAAATTGTAAACTCCTTACTGGAATATAACATAAAGAAGAATCTGTAGAGGCTGGAGAGATGACGTAACAGTTAGAAGTGTGTACTGCTCTTCTAAAAGGCCCATGTCATGTGACTTATCACCACCTATAACTTCAGCTTTGGTGGGATCTGATGCATCTAAGCCTCCGTGGGTGCCTGTATTCAAGTGCTCAAGAGCATGTGCACACATGCATGTATGCAAACACACACTCATATCATTTAAAAAATAATAAAAATAATTTTCTAAGAAAACAACTCTTTCCAACATATACACCAACAATGTGTTAGTGTGAAAATCCGGGGGGTGGGGGGGGTGGGAGTGGGAAATCAAGGCTGGAGAGATAGCTCAGTTGGTTAAAGCAGTTTCCATGCAAGCATGAGGACTAGAATTCAGAACCCCAACTTCCTCTGTCTAGCAAACCTGTAGCACATGGACACTGTAAGGCACCTCTAAGAACATCCATAAGCAGGAATGCTTTAAAAGTATTTCAAGTTATGGTTCTAAGTAATGGAATTCAGGATGGCATCTTCAGGCACAGCCATGATGCTTTGTTCTAGCTCATCTTCCTCCTGTGCACCCTCCCCCCCCCCACAACCCCACTCCCGGTAGTAAATTCTGAGGAAACTGTCAAACAAACATTAAGAAAGGATAGACCATTCAACAAATGGTGCTGAGAAATTTGGGTACTATAGTATAATCAGTCAACGAGACCAAGTCTGCGGTTATTTTATTTGACTTTGACAATTACTGAGGTCAATCCTAATCTATTCTCCTAACTGCTAGCCTGGCTACTTCTCCAGCAGTGTACCCCAGATACTTGCTGTTTCTCCTGGCCATGTGTAGCTCAGAGGTAGAGCATGAGCCTAGAACACACAGTATATTGGTTTCGATCTCCAGCACCTAAAAAACAAAAACAAAAAAACAAAAAAAAAATCCTATAAAAATAGAACTGCTATAGGATCCAGCTACTACTTCATATAAAGGCAAAAGAAATGAACTCATATCAAAGAGATGCCTATGCCTTCATGCTTGTCTCTGTTCACAAGGGATCAGCCAAGGTGTTCATTGATTAATCAGAAAGATGGCATTCCATCATTTGTGGAAACAAACAAAAATGCCTTGGAGAACAGGAAAGGAGTCACTCAACACTAGAGACTGGAAAGGGAGGAGGAGAGGTAGGTGCAAGGAATTGCTGTGGTGTTTGTTGCACAGCAGGATAACTACAGCTACAGTGGCTTGTGATGGATTCAAAGACTCCAAAGAATCCAAAGAGATTCAACATAAGAAATGATATTGGCAGAAATAGAAGAGTTTGTTGTTGTTGTTGTTGTTATTGCATGTTACACGCACATATCCAATTACACCTTTCCGTATTGCATGAGTATTAGTGTGTGTCCAGTGTGAAATGCAGTGATGACTGTCTCCCTGGGTGGGAATTTAAAGGGACAGTACATAATTCACAGTGTGCTTGCTTCCTTTCTGGTGTGCTGGTGGTGGTGGTGGTGGCTCTAACAATCTGGGACTCTGGACAGCCCCTGGTGACTAATACTGGATAGGAGGATAAGTGAAAATAATACATTTGGTACTGTTTTTAAATTTTTATTTTATGTGTGTGTGTGTGTGTGTGTGTGTGTACATGCCAGGAGAGTACAGGCATTTATGAGCCGCCTAACATGAATACTGGAGTCTGAATTCTGGGTCCTTTGGTAGAGCAAGAGCTTCTCCTGTGACATTTCTCCAGCTCTAATCTTAATTAAAAAAGACACCACCTCAGGAAAGTCCTTCAATACGGTTAAGAATGGCTGCCCTAAGCAGTTTTGGTGGCACATGCCTGCAATACCAGCACTCAGGTGTCGACAGAGGAGGATCATGGTTTTGAGGCCAGGACTGACTACATAGTAAAATCCTTTCTCAAAAAATAAGCAAACAGAAAAATAAACCACTTCCCTGAAGGGTTAAATAACCCCAATAAACTCTCTCATCAGAGATCTGGCAAGTCTTTTGCAACAACAGTTTCCTAAAGACCAGTCCTGATGCGGTCCTGATATAAAGCCAGTGTTTTGCTGATGAAGTTCTGATCCTCTGTTTCCTCCATCAGGCAAGCTGTGAAGGGGACCACTAGTGAACACAGAGGCTCCCGAGACAATGACCAGGGAAGCATTTCCTTCCAGATGGCTGGTTCCAAGTCCATTCCAACCCCTGCTCAGACACTGGGGACCTCCAGCCATTGCAAAGCATGCAACAGACTCTGGTCATTCCACTGGCCTCGGATGGGGGCATCCAAGCAGAAGGAATGTGCTGAGTTGCTTGGATCTAATAATAAAAAGAGTGACCACAGCAAAAAGCTGATGTTAGAGTCTTTGCAAGAACCCTGGAAACTGTTTCCCAGGCTTCTCCTCTTTAATCTCTATTGATGTTTGCCTTCGTTTCTAACTAAAAATATCCACTGTGGACTTGACAACAAATAAGTTCAGTTCAGCTGCAAGATGTGCAGTAGACAGGCGTGGTGGTGCTTGCCTTTAATCCCAGCATTTGAGAGACACAGACAGGCAAATCTGAGTCTAGGGCCAGTCTGGTTTCCAAAGTGAGTTCTGGGTCTGCTAGGTCTACATAATGAGAACCTGACTCAAAAAAATTAAATATGCAATAAAGTGAAGTTTATTAAAAGTAACCCTGAAATATAATTAGTCCATATTAATGACTATAATTAGTGACATGGGAAATGTCCATACATAGCTGTAATTGAGACGAAAGACCAAGGAACATTTAACTGTAATTGGAAGGAGTTGGAAGTTCTGCTATGCATTAGCTCGTCGGGGTAATAACAGCCCACAATGCACTGTGCAATTCAAAGACTTAGAAGAAAAGATTTTGAATTTCTCACTGTAAACTAGTATTTGATGACATAGACTTATTATGATTCAATAATATATAATATATGCATGTACTAAAATATTACATGATATACCACACATATACTTTTTATATATCATTTCTTTTTATGGAAGTGGGGGTGGTGTACATGCATGTGGTACATGCATGTGTTTAGAGGTATTCATGCCCATGCACATATGTGGAGGACATTAAGTTTCCTGCTCTAACACACTCCAACGTTTTCTCTTGGTATGAGATCTCTCACTGAATGAGAAGATCTCTGTTTCAGTTAGGTTGACTGGCCTCTGTCTCTGGCCCCCAGCGCTGGGTTTTTCCCCAGGTGTCAGGGATTTGAACTCACGTCCCTATGCAGGAAGCACGCTTCTCTACTGAGTTAATTCTCTGGCCCCCTTCTTTTTACATTCCAGTTAATATTAATTTAAATCTGCAGCTGAGCTTAGCATAGAGCGTTCTTTTGCACATTCACATAAAGGACAAAGATGAGAAGAATGCAGAGTTAACATAGCAATGATGCTGTCTCTCATACAGTTATGGTTGGGTTGTTCTTAGGCATAATGTTCTGCACTTTCCAAAATTTTTTTGTGACAGGGTTTCTCTGTGTAGCCCTGGCTGTCCTGGACCCCATGGTGTAGATCAGGTTGGTCTGGAACTCACCGAGATCCACCTGCTATTGCCCCACCCAAAATTTTTTTTGTTTTTTACAATGAGCATGTTGCATTGTGGTCAGACTCTGCAGTTTTCCTACTTTTTCTAACAGGCTGTGGACAGCTAGATGACCAGAAAACCCTTGACCTCAGCATGGACTCTGGAGTCAAAGAAATTGCACACAGCTCATCCGAATTGTTCTTCCTGGCAATAAACTCCAATTCCTTAAAAGAGGAGATTTCCAACTGGACATTTGTGAGAAAGGACAGAAGCTTCACATTGTTCCATTATTTGCCCTATGGTTCATTTGATTTTTGTTTTTTGTTTTTGTTTTTTTGTTTTGTTTTGTTTTTGTTCTTCCATTCAATATACGTTGGGTTCTATTTAGATAAAGTTTTCAATGGTTTATGTACAAACTCAATGGTTTGAATGCAAGATTACTTTTGAAAGTCTTCCCACACTGTGCAGTTGTGTGAGACGTGCGTTCCCACATGGACACACAGAGCATCGGGCAGGGAATCTCTATGCTGTCCTCAGAGGCTACACAGCAGCCTGAGTTTAACATCTACTGCTATCTTCACTTGCTGACTGTGAATGCTGGAATCAAAACTGTATGTAACCAAGAACAGACTGAGCATAGGCAAAGAGGAGTCCCCGTGACGAGAGTGCATAAACAACGGGAAACCTAGATTTCCCTGCATCTGCTCTTACTCTACAACTCAGAAAGCCTGACTAAGAACAGCTCACTTAGCAGCCCAAGTTAGAAGCCACTCAAACTGTGGCACACGCAGAACCTCTCCAGCCATATCCATGTACACATACATACAGAGAGACAGAGAGGGGGAGAGGGAGAGAGGGGGAGAGAGGGGGGGGGAGAGAGGGAGAGAGAGAGAGGGAGGGAGAGAGAGAGGGAGGGAGACAGAGAGAGAGAGAGAGGGAGAGGGAGAGAGAGACAGAGACAGAGACAGAGAGGGGGAGAGAGAGAGAGAGGGAGAGAGAGAGAGAGAAAGAGAGAGAGAGAGAGAGAGAGAGAGAGAGAGAGAGAGAGAGAGAGAGAGAGAATGATTAATGGTAGAACAAGAAAGAGAGAAGGAAGTCCTCTCTTGGCTCTGCATGTACTGAGGGAAGCAAGTGTCTGGGCCTCACAGAACCTTGTAGAAGACAATCCAAGAATCCGAGCTCACATTCTACTTGGCTGGTGGTTCTGTAAATCCAGGTGTGATGGTTAATTCTGATTACCAATCTGATTGGATTAAAAACATCTAAAGTAGAACAAGCAAATGGTCCAGCAGGTAGGGTGTTTGGAACCTATGTACCAATGGAAAGACACCACTTCACAAAGTTGACTTTTGCCCTTCACACATGTACACACACACACACACACACACACACACACACACACACACACTAATAATATATAAAATCTATTTTTTTAACAAAGAAATTGCTATAGCATCATTGAAGCAAATCTTTGGGTGTGCTTAAGAAAGCGTTTCCAGGAGGACTGAATAAGGTGCTAAGACCTACCTTGAACGTCCATGGCACCAGGGACTAGAACTGAATAAAACTAGGAAAGGGGGCATCTGAGCAATGGCATTCCTCCTTGTCTGCATTCCATCCTTCCAAGATGAGAGAAAGCGGGGAGACCAGCCCCACGCTCCACTGACACACTTCCCCAACCATGATAGAATGGATTCCTCAAACCCTGAGCCAAACTGAACCTCACCTCCCTCAAGTTGCTTTTTTGCCAAGTACTTGGTCACAGCAATTAAAGTAACTAACGAGTTTACCAAACCACGGCTGGAACAGGGCCAGCTCCACACTCAGGATCAGAGACCAAGTTCTGTTCCACACCCTCTCCTCTCTGATCTTCTTGTACTTACTGAGCCAAGTTCAGCACCTCTCAGAGACAAGTGTCTGAGAGATGCTAGTTGCGAAATCGGTACCCACTGTTCTCATTTGCTGATGCTGTTTAAAATCTGTGTAACAAATATGCAGGCACTGAGAGATCTTAGAACATTCAGTCCTACACCAGCAGAACATGGCCCACTGAATCTACTAAGCAGAGGTCATAGGGGCTCACAGAGACGGCGGTAACAGTCACAGAGTTTGCACGGGACTACAATAGGTCCTCCACATATATGCTCTGGTTGTTTAGCTTGGGATTTTTTATGTGCCTCCTAACAGTGGGAGTGTGGGCTATCTCTGGCTCATTTGTCTTCTCTTGGGATCCTTTCCCTCCTACTAGGTTGCCTTATCCAGTCTTGATATGAGGGCTTGTGCCTAGTCTTATTACATCTTGTTTTGCCATGTTCAGCTGGTATTCCTGAGAGGCCTGCGCTTTTCTGAAAGGAAAAAAAGAAGGGGTGGGTCTGGGGACAGGGGAGGAGGGCAGCTGTGGTCAGGATGCATTATAGGAGAGGAAAAAAAACCACTCCTAAATAGGATGCTGTCATCAACCACTCCCCTCAGGGTTTATGGAACTCTACAGAAGAGGAGGTGTAAAGATTGTAAAAGCCAGTCTGGGTGCTTTCTGGACATAACAGGACTGACACACATCTAAACTCACAGAGACGTATGCACAGGGCTTGGACAGATTCAAGAGGGGAAGTGGACATGAGTTCCCATCCCTAAATCAGAAGTTATATCCTATTGACCAATGCTCGCAAAGGAAAACACAGCTCTCTTCAATGGAGTCTCACTGGTACACAAACCACACTTAAAGGTGGGTTCCATTCCCAGCAGTAGATGTCCAACACAAAACAAACTCAATACTATTTTTGGAGGTTTAGGGTTTTGGGTTTGTTTTGGTTTTTGTCTGGGCTTTTTTTTTTCTTTTTTTTTAACCTTACTGGTCTTTGGCTTGTATAGTATGGTTTCCAATTTTGTATTTTTATTCCATTTATCTCTCCTCTCTCCTCTCTCTCTCTGACTGTGTGTGTGTGTGTGCATGCTTCTCATGCTTTTTCTTTATTTTCTTCCCTCTGTTTATTTTGTTCTATTCTGTTTTGTTCTATTCTGTTTTTTAATTTGACTATTTTCTAAAGAGAGCGAGAAAGAAGGTATGGAGCTGGATAGGTGGGGAGCATCTGGGATGAGAGAGAGGAAACTGATCAGAATGGATTGTATGAGCCATTTTATGAGATTTTTTGTTGTTGTTTGGTGTTTTTGTCTCAGCTGCCAGCACCCTGAGTCACTCCCGGTCAAGGAATCCAGTAGGCTATCTCCACTCTCCTTTCTCTTCCTGGTCCTTCCTGTCCTCCAATTCTCCAATGCAAATTGCCCAGACTCATCCCCAGTCCTGTAATCACTCCTGCTGTGGCCTCTGCTCTCTGTCTGCCCCCATTCTCAGGGGCCTACACAGACCCTTATGGCAGAGACACCTTCTTCCCTCCTCTGAACCCTCTCAGTGCCTCACCACTTCTAGCACATCCCTGTTCCCTAGAATCAGATCCCAAAACCTAGAAACAAGTCCTTCCCTGGGACCCTCAGTGGCCACACCATGCAACCCACTGCCAACATGCTCTCTTAAGGACCAAAAAGGGCAACAAAAACCAAGGAACAAAGCACCTACTCAGGAAAAGGGCCAGATATCAGCATCTAGAATTAACAATAACAACCATTCCAAACACAGATGCTGAGACTCCAGTGTAAAAACACAATCAGTAGCCACCAGGATAAAATGTCTCCACTGGAGCCCAAAAACCTTTCTACATTGGGTCCTGAGACATGGAAGACAGCAGAAACAAAAGACAAGGACTTCAAAAGAGCCACTATGAATATACTTGAGGACCTTAAAGAATATATGAATAAATCCATTATTGAATTCTATGAATAAAACCAGTGGGATGAAAACAGCTCAAGGCATGAAAATGAAAATAGAATCCATAAAGAAAACCTAAACTGAGGGAAATCTGGAAATGAAAAACTTAGAAACTCAAACAGGAACCTTCAGAGGCAAGCCTCAGCAACAGAATACAAGAGATGGAAGTGGAGAATCTCGGGCATTGAAGACACAATAGAAGACGTCATGCATGAGTGTCTCTCACTCACTTGCTTAGAGTTACCTCAAGACATTTTTTTGATGTATTGTTCCCCTGATCTCTTTCTCAGTAGTCCTGTCATTTGTATTCTTTCTTGCTACCTTACTAAGAGAGTTTATGAGCTGCAGGAGTTTCCTGGTGGTATTTTTAGCATTACTTATGTATATATCTGAAAATGAAGGTATGTTGACCTTTTCCCTTCCTGTTTGTATCTCCTTGGTCTCCTTCAGTTGTCTTATTGTTCTAGCTAAGACTTCAAGTATCTTATTGAATAGGTATGGAGGAAGTGGGCAGCCTTGTCTTATACTGATCTTAGAGGAAATGCTTGGAGTTTCTCTCCATTTAGGTTATTGTTGGCTGTGAGCTTTCTGTGAATCACATTTATTATGTTGAGGTATGTCTTTTGTTTCTCTATGGCTTTTGTTTTTCTATGGGTTTTGTCATAAAAGACTGTTGAAGCCGGGCAGTGGTGGTGCACACCTTTAATCCCAGCACTTGGGGGGCAGAGACAGGTGGATTTCTGAGTTCAAAGCCAGCCTGGTCTACAGAGTGAGTTCCAGGACAGCCAGGGCTATACAGAGAAACTCTGTATCAAATAAAAAAAAAGATTGTTGGATTTTGTCAAAAGCCTTGTCTGCATTTAATGAACATCATGTGGTTTTTGTCTTTCAGTCTGTTTATATGGTGGATCACATTTATCTATTTATGAATCTTGAACCATCCCTGCATCTCTGGGATGAAGTCTACTTGATCATGGTGGATGAGCTTTTGCTGTGCTCTTAAATTCTGTTTGTAAGTAAATTACTGAGAATTTTAGGAACTAATTTCACAAGGGAAATTGGTCTGTAATTCTATTTCTTTATTGAGTGTTTATATGATTTATGTATCAGGGTAACCGTAGCCCCTATTCATAATAGTCAGAAATTTGAAGCAGTCTAGAGGTCTGTCAACAGATGAATCAATAAGAAAATGTGATATATTTACACAAAGGAATATTACTCAGGTATTAAAATAAATCATGAAATTTGTAAGTAAATGGATGGAGCTAGAAAAAAATGATCCTGAGTGAGATAACCCAGATCTCAAAAGATGAACATGGTATGTATATGTGGATGTTAGTAGTTAAGTCTTGATAAGCATGCTACAACTTGTTTTACCACAGAGGTTAGGTATAGACTAAGGGAATAGGGGAAGGGATGAATCTCCCTGTGAAAGGGAAATAGAATAAGTAGTTATGGATGAAACCAGGGGTGGAAGTGGCAGGAGTCCAGAAGAGTGGAATCAAATGGAGTGGGAAGAGGGGGAGGGGGAAGGAGAGGGAACTCAGGAAGGGACAGCTAAAACTAAAGACCATTTGAGTAGTTACATGGAAACATAATACAGAAACATAATAGAAGAAGCTTCCTAGGAGATATATATATACATATATATATATATGTGTGTGTGTGTGTGTGTGTGTGTGTATAAAAGTTATATATACATATATAATATATACACATGTAAATGATAAATATTCATATATCATATATACACATGTACACGAAGGATATATACATATATAATATATACACATGTAAATGATATATATTCATATATCATATATACACATGTACACGAAGGATATATACATATATAATATATACACATGTAAATGATATATATTCATATATCATATATACACATGTACACAAAGGATATATACATATATAATATATACATATATGAAGGATATATATAAAGAATATATATATATACATACATACATACATAGATCATATACTTATATGATCTAAATAAAATCACAAAATAATGGGGAAGACAGAATCCAGACTAGATATCTTTCATCACTAAATGAAGCCTCCAGTTCAATGGATGGGTTGCATCTCAACCAATTGTTTGTGAATGGGGCCCCATGGGAACAGCCAGACAGCCCAGGCTATTTCCAAGGCCATTGGTTAGTCTCCACAAACTGACATCAAGGCTCTGCTGCTTAAGACAACGTCTACAAATCTCATTGAACACAGAGAAGTAGAGCTGGTGCCTACCCAGAGCCTCTGCCTCTACTGGCTAGAGTTCATGGCACTGGAGGAAGGTACTCTGCACACTACCAATGAAGAAAGGTGAACACCAGCACAGCTACAAAGCCTTGGGTCTACAGTGGTGACCTGACTGCACGATACACTGGTACACTAATGGCACAAAGTCTTTAAGAGTCACCAACCATGATCTGATTGGATTTAAGACTCGCCCCATGAGATGGACCCTATCTCCGACTTGGGTGGCCGAGAACCTGAGACTAGAAAGCCCAGGAACCTAGGGGGAAAAGCAAGACTATTGTTCTGCTAAAGGAACATCAATAAAATGACTCCTAATGACATTCTGCTATACTCATAGATCAGTGCCTTGCTCAGACATCATCAGAGAAGTTTCTTTCTGAAGTAATTGGGAACAAAGAGAGACCCACAGCTAGACAGTATGCAGAGAGTGACAGAGATTGGAACACTAAATCCTGATTGGGTTGTCTCCATCAAATCCCTCCCCTCAGGGCTCAGGGAACCCAGTGGAAGAGGAGGCAGAAAGAGTATAAGAGCCAGAAGGGTTGGAGGACACTGAGGAAACAAGGTCTTCTAAACCAACAGAACTGATGCACACACATGAACTTGCAGAGACTGTGGCAGCATGCACAGGGCCTGCACGGCTCTGTGACAAGAACTGAAAAGTGAAGTGGACACTTGCCTCATCCCTAACCCAGAAGCTATATATAATTGATAACCATTTGCAAATAAAAATTTGGGGTTATTTTCCCCCAAGGGAGTCTTAATGGGAAACAAATTGGCCTGCATGCTCAGCTGTGGTAGATAATCAAGGCAAAACGAACTCAGAGCATCTTTAGAGGACTCTTGTCTCATAACATCATGCAGGGCATTTTTTTCATTTTGTCTTATTTTTTTATTTTATTTCTATCTTTTGACCCTACAGCTTCATTCCATATATATTATGACTTCCAGTTTACTGTTTCATGGAACTCCTGAATGTACAAACCAGTTGGTCTCTGCACCCACATCTGTTTCACGGGCCTTTTCTTGGGCTCCTTTCCTTTTGTGTTGATTTGTGTTATTCAGATTTGTTTGGTTTTGTTTTATCTTATTTTATTTTATGCTTATTCCTTAGAAGACTGTTTTCTAATGAACGACAGAGGGTGGGTCTGGAATGGAGAGGAGGTGGGCAGGAACTGGGAGGAGTAGAAGGAGGGAAAATCATAATCAGGGCCTATTAACATATGAGACAAAAATTTATTTTCAACAAAAGAGAAAAGGTTATCATTTAGAGAGTTAATATTAATTGTTCAAACAAGATCAAAATCATGTGTAAATTTAAAATACAGTTTATTTCAGCAAAGCATCACTGTTGCCTTTAGTGGATTTAAGAGATTGGAAAAGTTGTTCTTTCATATATTTCAGTTTGAAAATTTGTTTCCATGTTAGCATTTTATTGTGTTGTAAAAAATATCAGCATAATTAATAATCAGTATAATAACTTTTTTAATTTGAAGACAAATTAATCATTCAATAAAAGTGGCAGGTAAAAAAGCAAATAACTAAAGATTAGGGAACAGGAAAAAAAGGAAAGGAAAACAGGCAAAAAAAACCCCACAAAAATAACAACAAAAAAGACATACATACTAAGACAGTCACAAACAAAATGTGTAAAAACACAAAATAAGAAACCATAATAGATAAGCAAAAGATAAATAAGGTTAAAAAAAAAAGTCCAAACACAGCAAGCCAAGAAAAAAAAATTACTGTTGAGTTTGTTTTGTAGTGGCCATTTTCTGCTAGGCATGGGACCTGCCTTTACACATGGTGTATGTGCCCACTAAGACTCCATCGGAGAAACTAATTTTTCCTTCACCAGCAGTTATCAGTTGGAAATGGAAGCGCATCTACTTCCCCTCTCAGCACTCGGACCCCATCTGGTTGAACCTGTGCAGGCCCTGTGCGTGCTGCCACAGTCTCTGTGAGCTTATGTGTGTCAGTCCTGCTGGGTCTGGAAGGCACTGTTTCCCTGGCATCTTCCAGACACTCTGGCTCTTAGAGTATTGACACATTCTTTTTCGTTGTTGTTCAGTTTGATTTCAGTTTTGGAGGCAAGGTTTCTCTGTGCAGCTTTGGCTGTTTTGGAACTTACTCTGTAGATCAGGCTGGTCTCGAACTCATAGATCCACCTGCCTCTGCCTCCTAAGTGCTGGGATGAAAGGTATGTGCCACCACTACCTGGCTTGGCTCTTACAATCTTTCCACCTTCTCTTCTGCAGAGTTCCTGGACCCTGAGGGGACAGGTCTGATAAAGACATCTCATTAACCCATTTACGACTGAGTATTCTGAAAATCTGTCACTCTGCATGTTGAAAGACATGCTTAAAAAAAATACCTAGGGGGAGACAAGGAGGACTCCAGTGTCCATTCTGCCTAGGCACCAAGTTGAGTAGATGATCAGACCATGCCCAGTGCAAGTGTAGCAAAACAAGGACTCTACACCTCCAGAGTGGCCTGGTTCTCCCTGTATGAGTCACATTATCCTCCCATTCCTCTGGAAAACTCCTGATGTGACTAGGTTTCAGAATGTGCCCAACATGTTTAAAGACATCTAATCCTTTTAGTGCAAAGGATAATCATTTTGGAGAGCAGTAGCACCTAGCACCGACTGTGCTCCATGACATTTCTTCTGCAGTTATTATCCCAACCAGAATTTTAATGGCATAAGCATTTTTGATGCTCTGGGGAAAACTCATGCGACATTCCAGAGCCACACTTTTCCCTCTAACAAAGTTCTTGGGTGATGCAGCTTTCTGCACTTGCACTGCCTTGGGAGTCTCTCACCTGAAAACTCATGCTACTCTACCCCGGCTGGGAGGCATCTGGGCTAATAGCTCTGAGAATAGCAGGAGAAGGCTTCATCCTGGAAGGCTCAGCAGCCACAGAACAGGTGAATTGTAAAGAAACCGAGAGTGTCCCAGAGACAGAAGAGAGGAGCACCCAGGAAATGGCCTCAGAAGCTGGATCACATGGGCTTGAGATGGCTCAGAAGGCACATGAGCTTGCTACCAAACTTGACAAGCTGAGTTCTATCCCCAGGACCTATGTGGTGGAAAGATCAGATTCTTCTGTCCCCCACATGCACACACACACTTGCGTGTGTGTACATGCAAGTAAATAAGAATAATTTTTAAATGTAAAGAGCAGACAGAGATGGCTTAATGGTTAAGAACACTGGCTGCTATTCCAGAAGACCTTGGTCTGATTCTCAGCACCCACATGGTGACTCACAACCATCTGTAAGTTCAGCCCGAGGGAGTGCCCTGTCTGGCCTCCATGGGCACCAGGCATACTTGTGGCACAGACAAATCACCCATAAGGGGTAAAAATAGGGACTGGAGAGATGACTCAGTGGTCAAAAAGCACTGGATGCTCTTCCAGAGATCCTGAGTTCTATTCACAGCAACCACATGGTGGCTCACAACTATCTGTAATGGGATCTGATGCCCTCTTCTGTCTGGTGCTCTCTTCTGTCATACAGGCATAAATGTAAATAGAGTGCTCATATACATAAGTAAATGAATCTTTAAAAGAATAATAATAAAAATTAAAATTTTAAGAAAGCCAGATTTGCTAAAGAGTTTATCGTGGTCAGATTGGTTCCAGGCTATGGTCAATCATTGAATCTGGACATAGAATGGACTTAACATCAGCTGAAAGGTGATAGGTTGATTCTATTCTCTTTCTCCAAAGGAATAAACAAAGCAGTCAAACCCAGGCTACAGAAAGGGAGGACCTACGTTTGCCCAAACATTGTTTTGAGTCCTCTGAGAAACATAATACAGAGACAGTGTGACAAACAGGAAGGGCTTTCTTGCAAGCGTTCAGAAATGAGCATGCCTCAGAAGCAAAACTCTCATTTCTAAATGGAAAATGGCCACAGCCCCTTTAGGTCAGATTGTTGCCTCAATGGCATGCCCAGTGCTGGTTCACTTTTGTAATCGATTAGGCTGGTGATCGGCTGTGGGAGGAAAGCGAGCTTTCTCTGCTCTGTTAGTTTCCTTCTGAGAATCAAGAATCCTAAACACGGCTCAGCACATCTTAGCAAGGCTTGCTCCTGAGATGGAGAGCAATTGACAGGAACTGAGTTTATACTTTTATCATTATTTTCTAAAGATTTTACTTTAATTATGTATGTATGTGTGAGGGGGGGATGGTTTGTGTGCATGACAATAGGTGCACTTGGAGTCCAGAAGAGAGCATCAGTTCCCTGGCAGTTGGAGTTACAGGCAGTTGTCAGATGCTCAACCTTGGTGCTATGAACAAAACTCAGGCCTTTTGCAAGAACTGTATGAGCTCTTAACTTCTAAGTTATCTCTGCAGTCCCGAGTTTTAAAATATGAGTTCTATAACTTAGAATAAAATGTTATAATCCCTTTTATAAGCTGGGGTCTGTAAACACTTTGTAGTAGGATAAAAGAGAGAAGAGACAGTCTGCTTTGAAATCAAGTAGAATCCATCTCTGACTCAGAAGCAAGTAAAACAGGCAGTTCCCCCATTACAGAGAGCAATCTCTGTCTAGTACAGTTGGATAGCAGCCAATACAGAAGCATTGTCTTCTTCCAATGACCTCACTTTGCAGCTCCTCAGCTATGGTCCACAACACTCAAGTAAATTTGTGGCCGGAGCCTTGACAATACACTCCTGCTGGTGCCTTAGCATTTCCTCCACTAACATTCCTCTCTTGAGGAGGGCACTATTCTTCCCTCCTTCACCACACAGCTGGCACATGTCCCTCCTGTCCCCAGGGGTCCAGAGAGTGCCTCAAAGGGCCTGTCTATGAATCCAGACCACTGTGGATTATCCTTCCTTCCAGGAACTAGGGAGACATCAAACACTGCAGGCCCAAAAATGAGTTCATTTAATCTGGCACTGTTGTCTAATCTTGCTGAACACCACCAATACGTTCAAATGTTCATCGCTGCCTACACAAAACCCACACATTACAATGTTCCGGGATTTCTACTGAAGTGGTCTGTCCCATGTCGCAGAGAGGGGCCTGTGTGCTTGCTGTGGGTTCTGCTAACTTTCCTCTTTAAACAACACTGTGAGGTTAGAGCTGCTGTTTCCACTTCATGGATGCCCAGGGTCGACCAGTAAGCCACCAGTTCCATTAAGACCATGCAGCATTAGGGCCCCAATGAAATAAAAGATCCCATGCCAACAACAGGGGCTAATGACAAAACTCACAAACCAAATTTTATCTTTTTTTAAACAAGTCTAAAGTTTCATTTTGAATTATAATAAAAGTTTAAATATTGGTTTAAAACAGTGATTACTCTGAGGAAGAGAAAATGAGAAATCTTATCAAATATGGCTTATGTGATGACTGCATTTTATTTACCAAACATAAAAAAATGCATATGTAGCAAAGGGCTGCCTTCTCTGGCATTAATGGGAGGGGAGGCACTTGGTCCTGTGGAGGTTTGTTGCCCCAGGATGGGGTAGGGGGTGTTGCAGAGGGGAGATCAGGAAGGGGGGGACATTTGAAATGTAAATAAATAATAAAAAAAAGTAATTTGCTCATTATTACCAAGGCAAAAACTTAGATAATCTAGCCTGAGTTTAATAAAACTGAATTATTCCAAAATTTGCAAAATCAGAAAAATAAAAATGTGATCACCCTTTGGAAAAAGTGTGTATAAGCAGATGTGCCATAAGCAAAACTTCAGGCTCAGTGAGAAACAGCAGTTAATAAAACTGAGTCTGGAAACATAAAGCATGGCTCTGTGTATAATGCTTTGTCACAATGTTTAACACTAAGCTACAAAGTAGGCATTTTAACAGTTGACAAGAAGTATTACACATTTTACTCTGTAGTAGAGACCCTGGTTATTCATTGCTATGATAAACAAAGTATATCCTATAATTAAAAAAAAAAAGGATAAACCATCTTCATTGCTGTGATATACACCAAGACCAAAAGCAACTTGGGGAGAATATGGTTTATTTCATCTTATATTTTATGCTCCATCATTAAGGGAAACCAGGACAGAAATCAAATCAGAAACCACAGAAGAGTCCTGCCGCTCACTGGTTTGCTCCTTACTGCTTGCTCAGCCTGCATTCTTATACAATCCAGGACCACCAACCCAGGGCTAGCACCACCCACAATGGTATGCCTCCCCTAACCCCTATCAATCATTCATCAAAAAAAAAGTCCAAAAGATACACCCACAGGCTAATCTGATGGAGGCAACTCCTTAATTGAGTTCTTAACTGAGTTCTTCCCAGGTGGCAAGTTCACAAAAATCCAACCAGCACAGTGGCTGAGGGATGACTGGAAAACCAATTATGAGGAAAACGTCTATGTAGCATCCAGTTGTTCTGAAGAGTCAGTGATTTTAAATGTTTTCTTCTAAGCATTAATTAGTTCTTCTTCTGGTCAGTCTAATACAAAGTCACATTTTGCAAAAATAAAGTGAAAATTCTCACTGTGAAATAAAAGCATACTGAGAGTATTTTGTCTGGACATGTGCAGAAGGGTGGCGGCGATGCACCACTATGGCAAAGGGATCCAAAGGAAAATCACCAACAATAGCCGAGTCATGTGACCCTGGCCAGCTTCTCTTCCTCTTACTGCCTCCGCATCGTCACCTGACTCATAAGGGAGCTATGCCCCCCAGGAGCTGGCTGTCTTCTGATTTTAAAACTCTGCTCACAATTATATGCTATGCTGTGGCTGTAGTGAAATTGTGCCCCATTCAATAGGGAAATCCAAACACAAAATCAGAGGCATGGGTGAAAACAAGGTCTCTCTTTCCCAAACTCTGCCATTGAGTTCACTGACTAGGAGTGAAAATTGAGAGAGGTAAAAGTCACACTGCTGAGAAGAAAGCTAGCAGGCACCATGACCAGCTAGGACGCAGATTTTGAAAAACAATTTGAGTTGAGTTCTCTTGGAGAATTTTCAATGAAAGGCCAGACAGCAAATCTTTTCAAGTTTTATGGCCTCAAAGTCTCTGGTGTAATAACTCAGCCGTCATCATGCGGGAGCACCCCCATAGACAGCGAAGGAATGAAGGCGTGTGGCCGTGCTCCAGTAAAACTCTATGTGAAAACAGTCACTGCCAGGCCTAACTTATGAGCTAGCTTTGTGAGATCTTAGTAGGAATCCCTGCATGCAGTACTGTCTGTTACAGGAAGCTGATAGAGCGGCAGAACCCATTGTTAGAAGCTGCTAGCGAAGTCTACCTCCATTGAATTACACTGGCTTCTTTTTTTTTTGAATTATTTATTTTATTTTATTTCTTTTTTTTAATTTATATTCCAAATCATTTCCCCTTTCCCGTTTCCTCCCTCCCCGAAAGTCCCATAAGCCCCCTTCCCTCCCTCTTTTCTCCATTCAACCCCCTCTCGCTTCTCTGTCCTGGCGTTCCCCTACATCCAGTCTTTCCAGGACCAGGGGTCTCTCCTTCCATCTTCTTAGAAATCTATTGATATGCGGATTGTGTCTAGGGTATTCCGAGATTCTGGGTCAATATCCCCTTATCAGTGACTGCATACCATGTGTGTTCTTTTGTGATTGGGTTGCTCCATCTGCCACACACCCAACATTGAAGCTCTAACAGCGAGTAGCAGATGAGCACATCACGTCTCACAAAGTCAAGAGAGCACCAGGCTCACTTCTCACACAGGCTTCTGAGAGAAACCTGGGGGTGCAGTGGGGGGTTGTACCTACCTGTACCTGATCTGATAATTTATTCTAATTGTTGTTTATACTGTAAACATGATAAACAGGGCTATTCAGAGCACCTGTCCAGGAGGGTGTCTGTCAGAGAAGAGAAGCTATTTCAGACAAGATCTGTCAGTCCCTTAAAAGACTGATGACTATTCCCCCAAGGCAAATATTCGTACACTATAATTTTACAATTAGGCTGTGAATGGACAGGTCTTCTTCTGGTCACTCAGAGAAAAGAGTGGTCATTTTAAAAGGACGGGGTAAGATTTCTGCCACAGGAATTAGCTGAAATTCCCTATACCTGACGGAAAAAAAAAGGAATACATACTTTGTACTATTTATAAACATAGGGGCCTCTTCTTTAAAGCTCTCGAAAAGCATTCACGATTGGGTCTCATTTCACTCAAAAGTGGCTCCTGTATTTTGAGTTATATTAAATTTTAGAAGCACAAATGACTACCTGACCATTAAATTACTTTCTCGAATGTTTGGTAATTGCTGGTATATTACTATACTTTAAATGAAAGGAGGTTGATTTGCTTCCGGACAGCCAGTGCTTTAAATTAGCATAAGGAATTTAAGAGCACAGGAGCTCTGAGCATATGAATTCCAGGTCACTGACTTTAGTTTTTGATAGGCAAGAACAGCAGCTGGCCTAATTACCCCCATGTGCATCTAGTGCGCAATTATTTGACTAATTGATCCTTTTTAAGTGGGCAGCATTGCTGTAAACACAAGGCTTATTATACCGTCTAAAGAAGAAAGTTTCTTTAGACCAAATGCTCTTTTTACAGGCTTCCTTTATAGAAACTATTCAATGTTAGTTTATTAAAACACAGATAAATTTTGGTTGTAGAGAGAAGGCCATAATATCCATCAGGATGCTTCAGCATCCAAAGGACCATGGACTGCCATCTCACTGGCTGAGAGATCCCAGAAGAGAAAAAAGGTTATCACAGTGAAAAACTTAATAGGAGGTTAAGTAGCTTCATAGACTGTCCCCCAGAATCAATGGAATATACAGGTCATGGACCATAGGCTCCACCCCTAGTCTCTCATAGCCTAAACTTCTACCTATAAGTCTGTTGTTTAAAAAAAAAATGTTACCCCTGTGTGTTAACTTGGCCTTCTGTGACTTTGCTAAAGGTGAAGCTGTAAGAGAACAGTTTTTAGAGTCATTTGTGTGTAGAATCCTATCATTTGCAGGTAGTGACACTATGACTTCATTCTTTCCTATTCGTTTCTCCTTTACCTCCTCCACTTGTCTTACAGTAGTAACAAAGGCTTCAAGTACCTTTGGAAGCTCAAGTCAGACAAGATCCCAATGTGACAGGAGGAGGTAGGTACAGATCTCATTCCCAACCGGGGAGGAGCTACTAGTAACTGAAAGCTGCCAAGGGAGAGAGAGTTAGCTTTATTAAGGGTGTGGCCCCTGGTAGGTCTAACATGATCCAGTTGATGCCACATATTCAAGTGTACATACTCAGCACTAATAAGACTCGTGATTTAAAAAAAAAAAGACAGACAGACAGAAAATTGGGTGTGTATAGAATAGGATAGGTAGATCCTATTCTATATGAGGGGAGATAGAAGGTAGGCATATAATCAAAATTAAATGTGTGAAATTCTCAAATAATAAAAACACTAAAGACTATCTTGAATTTTATTTTAAACTTTATTATAAAAATGTTGCAGCTGGGCAGTGGTGGCACATGCCTTTAATCCCAGCACTTGGCAGGCAGAGGCAGGTGGATTTCTGAGTTCGAGGCCAGCATGGTCTAAAGAGTGAGTTCCAGGACAGCCAGGGCTACACAGAGAAACCCTGTCTCGATAAACAAACAAACAAACAAACAAATAAATAAATAAATAAATGTTGCAAATTAAAAAAAAAAAAAAGCTCTGCATAGCCAGGCAGTTGTGTTACATGACTTTGATCCCAGAACCCAGGAGGCAGAGGGAGGCAGATCTCTGAGTTCAAGGCCAGCCTGGTCTACAGAGTTAGTTTCAGGACAGTTAAGGCTACACAGAGAAACCTTGTCTTGTAAAACAAAAAATCAAGAACAAAATCCAACCAAACAAAAACCCTCTGTCAGTTTATGATCTAAAGAAGGTGTGAGTGTGATTGTACCACTGAGCACTTACAGTAACCCTGCAGGCTGAATGAGTTAGATGTGTAGTGACTGTTCAGTGATACCTGGCCAGAAGCACTCAGGGCTGGTTACTGGAGACCATGAGCTTTCTTGTGCCACTGAAACATGACTGGGGGCTGAATAATCAGATTGGCTTGGCCTTTTACAGCTCAGTCAGCACCATCCTGATGCTCATCTCTCTACAGATGATAATCTTTTTAAATGAGTGAGGTAAGGAGTTTGAGTCCATTCGTGCCCTGTGTTCTCCTGAGGGGCTTCCATCGACATCAGACTGCAGAATCCTGCACCAAGGACTGGAAGGGCTCTAGCCTCCTGGAGAAGTTCAGTGTAAATAGTGTGGATTATGTTACTGGAAAATTATATAAGGAAAACTGGGTCTCCCACCCTGGAGTTGGAACTTGTTCCATCGATGCTCTTAATATGTAAATCAGGAGGATATGGTTTCATAATTTACATGAAGCATTTTGTATATGAAAATCTAAGACAGGCATTGATACTTTTAAAAGCATCAATAGTTTACATTTATTCATACTGTCTGGGTGAGGGTTTGTATTGCTGTGGTAAAATGTCATGACCAAAAGCAACTTAGGGAAGAAAAGGGTCTATTTTTAGTTACGGTTCCACACCACTGTCCATCATCAAGCAAGTTAAGGCAAGAACTCAAGGCAGAGGCCTTGGAGGGAAGCTCACTGGTGTGTGCAGCCTACTTTCTTTCACAACTCAGGACCACCTACCAAGAGGTGATACCAACCACCACCATCCCCATGGGCTGGGCCCTCCTGCAACAATCATTAGTCAAGAAAATTCCCTACAGGCAATCTGGATGGAGGTATTTTCCTGATTGAGATTCTCTTCCCAGATAACATTAGTTTGTGTCAAGCTGACAAAAACAAAATAAAACAAAATACAACAAAAACCAAAACAAAACCAGAACACACACACACTGCCTTATACCTTCTCTTCTTTAACACCACAAGACAGAGAGGAGGGCAGGTAGAAACCTGTTCCTACAACTTCAAAGGGGTTGCCAGAACTGATTTGATTGAAGAATTAGCAATTTGCCTGGAAACAAAAATCTCACAAGGCTCCCTAAAGTATATCCAGAAAGGATAGCCTTGCCAGGGATGTATCTGACCACAGAATCAAATTTCTACAACACAACTGGGCTATGCCACAAAGCCCATGGACATATAGCTGCCTTGGAGGGAACAGGGAGGAGAGATAATGTTCATGCAGAGCTGACCAAAGCAAAAGTTTCCCCCACCACCACCACCACCACCACCAAGCTGCATGATCAGATACAAAGAGTGAAACCTTGTGGGCCACACAGGGCTGGTTCATATATGAAGATTGCATAGGCAGAGTAGAGCACACTCTGCCTAGTTCTCCATTTCTTTGTCTCCTTATCTCTACAAACTGTCTGCAAAATGACTTCTCATTAGCTGTGCTCTTAAAGCAGGTCACTGATGGAAGTGTATGAGCTCACATGCCCGTGAATGTTCTCCAGATGGTCACTTCAGTGGCTCCTCCTTCAAAGCTCAAGACCTCTGTGTACAATTGTGTAGCTTTTCCCTCATCAGGAGCACACCAAGATATGGGCACAAAGGAGAGCTACATCTAGTGTACACTGCTCAAGATTAGCCAAGAGGTTAGGATGCTTTTCTCAATCCAAACATAAGCATCATTGGTCCCAGCTGCTATCCTGAGGATGGGAGCCTTTCCTAAATTCAAAAGGTATACAGCTAAGTAGGCCAAAGATCATTCAGTCCAACCCACAGATTATAAAGGAAAAAGTATATGCTCTGTGTGTTTATGCATTCGTGCATATTTGATTTCCTCTGTGGACTTGTGTGCAAGTGTGCAGCAGGCAGAGGCTGATGTTAGGTGTGTGTTTCTCAATTGTTGGCATCATTTTTTTGAAGCAGGGTCTCTGTGCCAGTTTGAATGAGAATAGTCCCCATAGGTTCATGTTTGAATACTTGGTCCCCAGTTGATGGAACAAAAGAATTAGGAAGTGTGCCCTTTTTGGAAGAGGTGTGTCACTGGCGGGGAGGAGGGCTTTGATGTTTCAAAAGATTCACACTATTCCCAGTTAGCTCTCTGTCTCCTACTCATGGGTCAAAATGTAAGCTCTCAGCTATATCTGCCACTATGTCTTTACTCTGCCAACACGAACCCCTCTGAAACCATAAGCCCAATTAAATGCTGTCTTTTATAAATTGCCATGAGCCTCAAGCTTACACTGCAAACAGCTTGCTAACTAAACTGTCCTTATGGCCCATATATGCTCTTTATGCAGACAAACAGCACTGAGTATTGAACTTGGGATGGTGTTCAAGCTAGGCAAACATTCTAGCACTGAGTTATAGCCTTTCAAGTTTTAAGACACGCATCACTCAGTTGCCCAGATTAACCTTAGGCTCATTCTGTAGCTCAGGCAGACCTCCTATTTGGTATTCTCCTGCCTCAGTCTCCTGATTGCTGTGGTTCTAGGTTGCTGGCTTGAATTCTTACAGAATTCAAATCACTCCATTTTATACTGGAACCAGTCTCATTTCCCAAGGGAAACAGGGATCTCCTAATACTTCATTCTCAGCAGACAGTATTCCAATCCCTAGGCATCAACTTTAATTGCTCTTCTTAGAATCTTCCTCTTGTGATATTCTGGGTATGCCTGTGATAGGGCAAAGGCTTATTGAGCCTAAATTAAACATCTGGTATACACCAACTGAACCACACTACACAAATGCTGCTATGCCCTGACATTTCCATCTATGCTGTTCTCATGCTTCCTTTTGAGGGAAACATGTAAGAAATGTCCATTCGAGTCAAAGGTTCTATCCCCATTTCCTGTTTCTAACAAGCTAAAGAAAATCCAACACAATTTCTTTTTTTTTTAAGATGATGTGAAGTAACCCAAGAATACTCCCTGAAATGTTCAGAGTATTCATAGAAGTATTTAGCTGAATGATCCTCTTATATTAGGAGTAACTTCATAACTCCATGGCCAAAAGGTCAACCCACAGATTTACAAATGCCCTTTCTGTCCAGACATCCCACTACCAGGAAGACTTTGGGATGAAGAAGAAAATATAAATAAATACATCTTTGCAAAATATTTCCGCCTGTGACTACTCAATGACTATTGATTGGGTTGTTTTGTTTTGTTTCTTAATGTGCATTCTTCTCCTTGACCAAAGCTATTTTCCCTGGAGATGTTCCAACAATATACTGTTAACATATTCCCATTGTGGAATTCATCTGGAAAATTTTGCAACTTAAGAAAACATCTCAGCCATCTAACAGACTTCTGTCTCTATGGGCCTGCAGACTGGAGACCAAAAGTATACAGTAAATATTTTTAGTGAAACTCAAAAAGCGCTGACGATTTGTACAACTGAGTAAATTTGTAATGACTCACTAGAGATGTCAGGACTCTGTTCACATGCATTCTGTTTGGAGGTTAAGGATACAGAGACTCAAATATACACAGTGCCTGACCCAAAAGTAGAGGCTCAATAAATATTTGTTGAATGAATGAAAGTTTCATTTAACACTCATTAACTGACTGCTTTGTTGCAAGACTTTTAATTCCTTGGAGCTTTCTTTTGGGGACTGAGGTAGGAGGATCCCACCTTCCAGAAGTAAGACTTGCCTCAAAAAAAAAAAAGAGGAAGGAAGGAAAGAAGGAAGGAAGGACAGAAGAAAGAAAAAGAAAGAGAGAGAAAGAGAGAGAGAGAAAGAAAGAAAGAAAGAAAAAAAGAAAGAAAGAAAGAAAGAAAGAAAGAAAGAAAGAAAAGGAAAGGAATAAAAGGAGTCTGAGAACATAGCTCAGTAAACAGGGAAAGAGCTCATTGTGTGAGCAGGAGTACCCCCACCCCCCGAAAAACCTACATAAAATAATCAGGCATGGTGGAGCATGCTTATAATCTCAGCACTGGGGAAACTGAGGCAAGCAGATAACTAGTGCTCACTTGCCAATATAATCTGAGTTTCTGGTCAAGTGAAAAGCCTTATTTCAAAACTGAGATGAAGAGCACCCGATGAACCACGCTGAGGTCGGTCTTTGACCTCCACGTGCACATATGTGTTCACACACACTCAACAGAAAACCCTTGAAGCTTCAATTTCAAAAAAGGTACTACATCAAGTTGGTCCTCATTATTCAAGTAATAATGATGTTGTTGCAAATAATGAATCATGTTCTCCAGTAGAATTAGGTAGGGCTGCTGTCAGCCTCTGGACATAACATTTTCCATTCATTATCTACCTTATTTTTATGTTTTTGTTCAAAGACCTGATCTGACAGACATTGCAAAGCTATTAGTGTCAAAGTCACGGTCAACAAGATCTATAGAGCACATAGCCTTTTTTGTGAGTCATGTCATGCCCATTTCTGGGCTTAGAAACACTGCTCAGAGACTCCACACTACACTTAGGGGCTGTTGTAAACAGAGATATCATCGACAAAATACAAAAACACAAAAAAGCACAGTGCTATACAGACTACAAAGGAAAAAACCTCTTCACAATAAGAGTTAAAATAAGAACATTGTTCTTCCCTCCCTTTTCAGCTGCGGACATGTACACAGTGGATCTACACGCATGTCCCTAAATAACCAAAAAGGACTTCAAGTGGCCACATACTAATCTCCATGTAGATGAGTTTTCAAATGTGCAATTTTTGGATATGATTAGTAATGTACAAATACTGAAGACCAACTAGGCCTCTATCACTAACTATCCACTGTCTCTTTGCCACCAGTGGCAAGAACTAAAAGTTCAGAGGGGAAGTTAAACTATTGATCAACTATAAACATTGTTACTGATGTAAAAATCAAACAGCTACATGGTGTAAAAGCTTTATATACAGGGGTTGGATGCTCAGTGGTTAAGAACACTGGCTGCTCTTACAGAGGTCCCAGATTCAGTTCCCAACGTCCACAACACGGCTCATCGGCATCTGTAACTCTAGTTCTGAGGATGCAGTGCCATTTCCTGGCCATCTTAGGCACCAGGTCCATACCTGATGCATACGTGTACATGCAGTCAAACATACATATAAAATAAAAATTGAAGCTCTAGAAATCTATAACAGATACCGTAGCGTGTTTGTAGGGCCATAAGTAAGCTGAAGGGCAACGGGGAAGAGAAGAGGCTCTGAAGTAACAGGAATCACCTTCATAGACATGGTGGAGGTTGAAAGACGGGGAATTTGTGAGTAACGCCTATGAATGTATTTGGGAGATGGGGACTTCAATGGGATGCCAAGAACCAAGACCAAGGATGCATAGTGGACAGGTAACAAGAGCAGAGGAAGTGTATTAGAGTGGGAGGTATGTGTTGAGCCCTGGCATTGCTTCTGGTTATGTGACCATTATCACAACATACTACAAACCAAGCAACCTGAAACTTGGGTATCTCAGTACCTGAGGCTTCAAGTTCAACATCACATTGGCAGCATAATGAGGTTCTGGTGAGAGTCTTCTGGTTTGCAGTCCTCACATGGGAAAGGATAAGGAAGACAGCTCTCTTGGGTCTACTTCTGAGGACATTCACTAACCTCACTCGTGAGGGCAAAGCCTTGGTTATTCTCATCTACTCAGACTGTCATCTTACAGTTTCACAGCCTGAACTTGGAACACACACTTAGACCTTAGCAGGAGCTCCTTAAAAGGGACAAGTAGCAAGTGACTGGAGCATCAGAGAGGAGACAGAACAGCCCTTCTGCATGTGTCAGCTGAGATAAAATAAATGGAAACAAAGAAGGTCACAGTCGAAATAAGAAGAGACCCACTCTCATACCGTGAGCACTAACTGTCCCTCAAGACCCTCCGACATACAACCCCACAAATAGCCATACAACATAAACAATGCCTCAACCCAAACCCACTAGCTACCTCCACACCTGTCCTTTAAATTAGGCTGCCACAGTTAAGGCCCCCATCCTGTTTAGGAGCTGCTGATTCTGCGACTGAGTCTAGCAGTTAAAGGTGTGAGCTGAGGAAAAAGCAAGTGGCAGACTAGCAAGCACGGAGAGTAAGGTTGGTGATTCAGTTGCTCTTCTATTGCTGTGATAAGACACCATGGCCAAAGCAACTTATCTGTAGGAGGAAGAGTGCAGCTACTTCTGCATAAACACAGGGGGTGGGGGGTGCAACTGCAAGGGCATCTCCTACAGGAGGACCTAGTTGAGGACTGCCTAAGAGACCAAGGATTGCTGACTCAGACCATGCCAGCCAACCGAGAACTGCTGTTTAGAAGAGCTGCTTTCTTGGCATCAATGGGACGTGGAGGGTATTGAAGGAGCTTGCAGCAGCGTTCAAATAGGCTTGCCGTAGCCTTTCTCACCTGCTCCCAGGGTCTGTGTCATTGATTCCCCACCACCTCACCTCCAACCCCCAAGGGCAAGTAGGGTGAGGCAGCATTTGGTCCAGGGCACAGGCAGCACTTATGGAAGAATTTATTCGGGGTTTTCAGTTTCAGAGGGTGAGTCTGTGGCCATCATGCATGGCAGCAGGCATCGGGCATGGTGCTGAAACACTAGCTGAGTTTATATATCTTGATCTACAAGCATGAGACAGAGCTAACTGGAAGTGGCATGAGCTTCTGAAACCTCAACCCTGACTCCCAGTAACACACCTCCTCCAACAAAGCTATACCTCCTAGTCCTTCCCAAATGAGTCTACCCACTGGGAACCAAGTATTTAAATGTATGAGTCTAGAGTGGCCATTCTCATTCAAACCAGTTGGCCTTCTTCCATACTCTGACTGGTTACTCCTTCCTTAAGTCCAGGAGCAAAAGGCAGCCTTGACTCAGAGACATCATACTGCAGCTTTCTTTTCTGTCCCCTGCCCTTGCCCATATGGAGTGTTCACCAGGGCCAAAGCAGTCACATACACCAGCTGGAATCTTTCTGCGACACATAAATTATCTGCAAACCTAGGTCGGCTCTCAGAGGCCTGCCCTCTACTACCCACCACGATCAGCCAGGGTACTCTCCTGAGACAGAAACTTGTACATAGGGGCACAGGCGAAAACAGGATGCAAGCTAGTAACTACATCTTCAGATGTAGACAGAGGAGGCTCACCTCCACTGCATTTCAATCGCAGCTTCACTGGTGATGCCCTCTCAGTGTGTTATCATTGATAGCAGGACAAAGACCTGGGAAGAAATTTTTTATTCCCATTTTAAGTGTTGGGTAATCATTCTTGAGCTTACTAGCAGGGAGTAATGTAATGTGAAACTGCAAAACAAAGGTGAAGCACACAATTTGAATCACCGAGTCACGTTTTCTAGCTCTGACTGAGATGCCTCAGTGTTCATGAAAAGAGTTTCACTGTGTGTAAAGAAAAGGAACGCATGCTTTTCCTCAGAAGGCAAAAGAAAAACTAACAGCATCTAGTGTCAGGAAGCATTAAACTCCAGAGCAGCAATGTTTATAGATCTGAGTTGATGGATAAACCCGAGGCCAACTTCTTGCTGATTAAGTGTTTCCCACCGAAAAGCAGTGTGTTCACCAGGCAATGAGGCACATGTGTGAAGCGAACATCTGTCTGTCTGTTTTGTGCCTATTACTATCAGCTGGGGAACTTGGCTTTCACCAACCGGAGAGTGCCGTGGGAGCCTGGCTCATCTATCTGTGAGCCAGCATGGGTGGGATAGATCCTGTACAAAACAGTTGTGAATAAGCTGGGGGGGTGGGGGGAAGGGGTGGTCTGAAGAATCGGGAGTGAATAGCCCTGATCGCCCTCAGGAAGAACACACACTGATGTCTAAATGGCTGACAAAAGGCACAAGCAGAGAGCTAATGACATTCTGCATGAGAAAAAAATAACCAGGCAGCATGACCAGCCACTGTGATTGCTCAGAAAAGTGACATGCGGAGCACATGGAAGATGATGCCTCATTTTACGTATAAAGAGGGTTTGTTACTGGAGTTGTGTCTCCTCCCACCGTGCCACAAAGCACGTTTCTGGACTTTGTAAGCAATATCTGGTCATGGCAGAGAACTTAGAATCCACAGATGAATTCCTTTGGGACCCAGAGGAATGCTTTGTGAGAGCTATTTACAAAGGGCTTGGGAGACCAAGTCAGGGCATGAGGCACCTAAGGGTTTGCCACAGCAGGATACTGTCTAAGAACCAGCCTAGACTCAGGACAGAGAGGCCAATGCTAAGGGGACAGCTAGCCGCAATCTTCATTAGAATTTGTCTCTCAGTCACACTCATCAATATAAGGTCTAAACCCAAGACTGATTTTTAAAGCTGTGCCACAATTTGCCCTCAGGCAGGGCTTGGGGGGGTGTGAATGAATAATCCACTTTCATGATTTGATTGGAGGAGGCTCATGATTAGATTGGGGGAGGCTCATGATTAGGTTGGAGGAGACTCATTAGCGTGCTGCTGGGGAGCCGGCAGGGCCTGCGTGCTTCAAGGGTTTAAGTTCCCAGCAGCCAGCATCAAGGGTGGGAGATCTCCAGGGGAAGTGACAGGGTGTAGGCTTCTTCTCGGTGGAATTTCCTGAGACAAGCTGCTGTATAAAGATCAGGAGGAGCAGGGAGAGATAAGGCTGGGAGAGGGGCCCGCTTGGAACAGTTGCAGCATGTGAGGGATGAGGTTCTGTGTGCCTGTACTTAGGGATTAAGGGAAGAGAAGAGTGGGCTCAAAAGCTGTTTGGTCTAATCAGTCAGAGGGAAAAATGGGCGATGGAGTGGGGATGCTTAGGAAAAGGGTCAACTTCATTCCAGGAGAGCATGGCAAATGAGTGTAAAACAAAAACAAAAACAAGAAGCCTGATCCCATTGGCAATTACAAGCAGATCGTCAAATGCTGGTTTCAAGGAAATAGCAATGAGATAGACACAGTAAGGACAAAATGTTCACTAATCTGATGAAAAGACAGAGGTAAGGCAAGGACATTAATTGGATTTGGAGGGCATCTACCTATTTATTTATTTGTTTGTTTGTTTGTTTATTTATTTATTATTTGAGAAACTCTGGGAGCCAGTGGGATGATTCAGCAAGTAAAGGCTGCTAACCTCTATTCGATCCCCAGAACCCACATGGTGGAAGGAGAAACCTGACTCCTGCAAGCTGTCCTCTGGCCTCCACATGAAAATACGATGTGGCTTAGCTTTTTTATATTTATTTATTGTGCATGCACACACATGTACACATACATGCAATGACATGCTTGTAGAAATCAGACAGCAACTTGAGAGGGTTGGTGCTGTCCTTCTACCATGTGGGTTCTAGGGATCCAACCCAGGCCATTAGTCTTGGCAGCAAGTGCCTTCAACCACTGAGCCCTCTTGCCGGCCGCACACTGTCTTTATTCACAAGAAGTGAATTAATAGGTAGCACTGGACTAGAACACGCAGGTAAAGGCTTTAAACTATCACCTACTATAAATGGAGGAAGACATGAAAGGAATTCTTTTCAAAGTAGTCAGAGGTGGCTATTTGGAAAAGAAGATTCTCCCCATGAAACAAGGAGGGAAAAAGATGCCATGGGGCTGGAGAGATGACTCAGAAGCCAAGTTCAATTCCCAGCACCCACATGGCAATTCACAAATATCTGCAATTCCAGTTCTAGGAATCTGACACCTTTATACAGAGGTACATGCAGACAAACACCAATGCACATAAAATAAAAATAAATAAATAAGCTGGGTGGTGGTGGCACACACTTGGAAGACGGAGGAAGGAAAATCTCTGAGTTTGAGGTCAGTCTGGTCTACAGATTGAGTTCCAGGACAGCCAGGGCTATACAGAAAAACCCTGTCTCAGAAAACAAAAACAAACAAATAAAAATAAGTAAATAATTTCTTAGAGATAGATGGGGGAGGGGGGAGAGAGAGAGGCCACATGTTATTGATACCTCTTATAATCAGTACTCGGGAGACTGATGCAAGAGGTTCATGAGTTCAAGGCTAGCCTAGGCTATACAGTGAGACCTGGTCTTTAAGGAAAAAATGAGCTTAGGAGATGGCTCAGTGGGTAAGCACTTGCTGTAGAAGCATGAGGACTAGAGCTCAAATCCCTAGAACCCATGAAAGTGGGGAGTGGTAGTCATCCCAGTGTGCAGTGAGGCTGATCTTCCTGTGTGTGTGTGTGTGTGTGTGTGTGTGTGTGTGAGAACATGAGGACATGTGGAGGCCACAGGCTGTCAGAATCCCTGGAACTGGAGTTATAGGCATTTGTGAGCCAAACAACATGAACTGTGAAATTCCACTCCTCTAGAAGAGTAGCAAGTACTGTGCACTTAACCACTGAGCCATTTCTCCATGGCCTCTGCCACTGATTTTGTAAAGAGAGTGACCTATGCCAGCGTTTTGTTTTGATTTGTTGTGTTTTATTGAATTTTGAGACAGAATCTCATGTATACCAGATTGCCTCAAACTCTTTGTAGCCAGCAATGACCTTCAACTCCTCAAATTGCTGCTTCTTTCTGCCAAGAATTAAGATTTCAGGCCTGGGCTACTACGCATAGAGACCTATGCCAACTCTGATGTTGAGCATCTCAGGCCTTGGGAATCTCTACCTATGACTACTTCTGTCTTGGGTTCTTAGATGGTTTATAGCACCATGAAAGGAAGTCCCACCCAGACTGCTGATGCTGAGAGACAAGGTGGGACACGTCAGTCAGAGAATGAGGCATCCTGTTGACTGACACCACCAAAGCCAAAAATATCACAATGAGGTCCACATAAACAAATGAGGTCCAGTTTGACCCTTCTGCCTGACCAACTCGCCTCAAGCCTTCCCTAAATGGTCACACCAGAGCTGTAAGACAGTAGTTTAAGCAATTATGGTATCAGAGAGCTGCGATATCAGGGCAAAATTCTAATGAGGACAGTAACTGAGAAATGAGCAAAGGGAGCTATCAAGTCTAGCTGGAGACACACGGCCACCAATATGCACACTCTAAGACTTTGACAAAGCTGACTGACAAACCCATGAGACAAAATGAAGATTTAAAATGGTTCCAGATTTGAGAGAGTATTGTAATATATGTGGTTAACACATAGCCTGGAACATAGTGAATGTTCAATATATAAATATTACTTATAACATCTATTATTAAAAACAAAGTCAATAAGAGTATTTTTAGCACAACCAAAATTAATGATTTATTACGTGCTTTCTTGGCATTGTCGAGAAAAATTTAACAAGCATAATCTCTCTTGCTTTTACAAAATATTTACACTTGTAAGGAATCTTGTGTAATTGGCAAGTACATTTTAAAATTAACTGCTTTCCTAAGGAAAGGAGGTTTAGGACCTATAAAGCTTTGGATTTATCACAAAAGTTATTTTCTGCAGGAATTTAATAAACAACAATAGTCATAAAAGCTAAACATCCTTGGGCGAAGCCTGCAGTTAATCATATCCAGGTTCTGCTCAAAACGCTTTTCGCTTTCTGCCCCCTCAAAGGCTAACCTACACTCAGCTACACACATCCTTATCTTCCTCACCCATGGCTTGTCATAAAGTGCAAAATAGGAACAGGATGGTTAATAAAAACCCAGGCATTCAAATAAATTGTAGTTGGGATCAGGAGAGAGAACCTTGAAAGAAAGAACAAAAGCCAATCCGTCAATTGCACAAGCTGGGCATCACAGCTGTGACCTCTGTTCCTGTGAGCAGTTCCAGTGCCCAGTGATGAAAGCCTTGTTATCAGGGGAGCTCAGGGAAGCAGGGCTCTCTAATCTCTACCAGATCCAAATGGCAGAGGCCAGAAAATGGGCTCTGCGGGAGAAACATCCACGCTGTAGCCTCAGTGTGGTACTAAATGAATTCCATGAGCTTGGATGTCTTCTTTCATGGTGATTGGTGCATCCAATATTGCTTTCACTTGGCACTGTATATAAGGGAAAAAAACCAAAGAGTCATAACTGAAGCTCAAAGCAGCGTCAACCTGTTACACACACACACTTAGACAGAGGACCAATGCTGCCAGGAAGGTGTGTGGTCAATGAAGTCAGCTTTGCTTGAAGCACTTACTTTAAGTGGACAGCTCCCACAAGAGACTTTCTATGCAGCTAAAGAAAACAACTTCTGTCTCCTGGCTCCATTCTCTTTAGAATTCTCAGTGATCATAAACTTGTACAAAGTATAAGTAAACAAGAAAAGCATCACAGAGGTTAGAACAACACTACATTAGGAGGCTAGGTATGATGGTGCACACCAGAAATCCCAGCACGTAATAGTATGAAGTAGGAGGACCATGAATTCCAGCACAGGCTATTATACATCAGAAGCCTGTCTCCAGGAAGATGGAGGAGAAAAGAGAAGGGAGCAGAGATAGAGACACAGACAGACAAAGACAACAAAGACAGAGACTGAAGCCAACTGACTGAACGTGAGGAAGGATTAGACATTCTCAAAATACTTCCCAGGAGGTTAACCTAACCTCCTTTGCCTAGCACAGGGGTTGCAACCCTTTAATACAATGCTCCGTGTTGTGATGCCCCTCCAACCATAAAATCATTTTCATTGCTACTTCATAACTGTAATTTGCCTGCTATGAAATGTAAGGTAGTTTTTGGAGATAGAGGTTTGTCAAAGGTGTCACAACCCACAGGTTAAAACCAGCGTACAGGAAGAACCTATCAAATCTTGGGATGGGATAGAAGGAATTACCAGTAAAGACTGAAAGAAAGGGAAAGGAAAATCAGGGTTTCTGGGGTGCTTGACAGTAGCAGAGAGAAACATCATGATGGTAAAAGTCAGTAGTATTTGGTTAAGACAGAGAAAGTAAGTGACCCCAGAAACCAAAAAGCATGCTTGGCCTGCCCACATCCAGGTCCATAAACTCTGAAAGCTTGCAGCAGCACAGAAAACAGCAGTGATAACCATGTGCTAGACAGCACCTTAGAGTCCCCACCCCTACCCCGTACATCACAGTTAACCAACTGCTCTTGGCAGGGGGTCATCATAATCTAGAAGGTCACTGGAAGAACAGCTCCTGTGAGGCTTGCAGAGTCTGCTATGAGGTGAACACTCCCATTACGCATCCTTCCTTTTATAGCCACGCTCAGGTAGAAAGTTTCTCTTTGTTCTCAAAGAGCAGTTATTGTCCTCAGGGGTATTATTCTGGTTTTACCATATGGCTGTGTGTAACTGATCCTTCCTCGCTGGATACTAGGAAATTCAGCACCAAATGGCCCACCCATAGTGAGCCTATGGCTCTACACAGTATGTATTCATAGCCTTGAACCCGAGTCTACCAGTGTCTCTTCTCTTATTTCTCTTTGCTTATTTTTGTCTTCTTGAACTTATGCTACTTTATACTCAATGTGCTACATGTCTGAAATAAATCCAAGCATAGAGTTAAGTCAAATAAATAAGACATGTCTTTATTTCAGAGGACAGTCATCACACAGAGGGAGCCGAAAGGACAGTAGTGTGAGACTGGAAAGAGCCTCTTATAGGAAATAGGACTGAGAACTGAGGAGGCACTGCATACTGCCTCTTGGGCATGTTTGAAATGCTGTGAGAAGCAGTTATACTTGGGCTGGAGAAGTTACAAAGTACATATTGCTCTCCAGAGGACCCCAGTTATCTCACAACCGCCTGTAACTTCAGTTCCAGGAGATCTTTCTCCCTCTTCTGGTCTCTGTGGGCACCTGAACTTATGTGGGCAGACCCACAAACACACAATTTAAAAGATAAACCTTTTTATTTAAAATATGTTTGTGGACAGGAAGACCCTCAACGTTAACCTCAGGTCTTTGTCTACATGTACACATGTGCCTGCACATACGTGTGCACCCAAATGCTGACATACAAATACATGCGTTAAAATCAAATGCAAATAAACAAAAAGCTGCCTTTTGAGGAAAAAAAGCTACTTTTTCTTTGTTGTCACAGTAGTTCATATGACCATGAAGCAAAGGTTTCTGGGTATTCGCTGTCATCCATCATACAACCCCAAGCAGTGAAAAATCCTTGGGGGGCCGGGGGAGGAGCCTCCTAACTTGACTGAGAATGGGAAACTGAGAGCAGAGTACTTGGAAGAAGTTGCTTTCAAATAATAGGAAAGAAAACCAGATAGCTAGATGGTCAAGTCAGGAGTAGCCCTGTTCTTTTGGATGAGAGAGCGTTTTCTTTCTTTTTTAAAACCCATGCAGCAAAATGGTATTGCTAACTGTCTGGTTTAACCAGATGCCTGAGGGTCCCTAAAATGTGAGCGGTGGTGGAAGCAGAGAGTCTGCAGGCTAGACTGTGTGCTCAGGCTTCTCCCCAGGTCCTTAGAGTCTACAGACTGCTACTTTGCTTTGTAAGGTAAATAAATTCAAAAGGTTTTACACATGTTGAAATGTAAGTTTACAATTTTAAAGAATAGGTAGATGTCTAAGATAGACATCCTAATCCCAGTATGTTTGGATAACAGATGGGAAGGGGAATTTTATGAGGACACTTGGCCCGTGCGGTTTCCCACCTCAGTAGCTTGAGCTTTGCCAGATCAATGTGGGTTTCTCCTTTAAGAAGTCGATGCGTGAGAGCTCATCGCTGAGCAGCCTTCAGCCTCCTCTCTCCTGTGGGAGGATGGATCAGCCTGAGTATAAAAGGTAGGCAGATGGGGAGACAGAGACATCCACACAGAGAGGGAAGTGAGCCTGTGTTCACAAAGCACCCGCCTACGGTAGGCACGGAGCCTGCTGGCAAATGCAGATGCCCAGGGAGTAAACAGCTGTGTTTGGTTTGATTTTTGTTTTTGGAGGGAGGGGGTTGGATTTTTGTTTTTGTTTCTCTACATAGTCGATTAGGGTAAGAGAAACTCAAAAGCATCAGAGCGAGAGAGTCGTAGATAGCATCTTGTTTTAAAGCTGACTGGAGATAACCGTGTCACAGTCTTCTTCGGTGTCTTCACAGCCTAGAGACTCACTCTGATGTCCAGCTAATCCCTGGTGCTGTAAACCAAGCCTGCTTCTGTTCACTGTGCTGTCTGAGAAGGAGTGATCAGTCAGACTGTCAGCCCTAGAAATAACTCTGAAGCTCTACCACCCTCCCCTGAGGTTAAGAGAGAGAACCCAAGGGCATCCGGGAACCCACAAAGCCACTAACTCCAGAGTCGGGAAAGGGTGGGACACCAGGAGTGTGCCTCCCAAGTGCTCAGCAGGTCCTATTCTGGGTAGACTAGGTCATCTTAAGGTTACTCTTGTTAAGGTTAGCAGTCCTGCCCAAAAGTCAAAATCCACAGATGCTCAGGTTTCTTGCAAGAAGTGACATAGTATTTGCATTTAAGGATAAGGCAGTGTATCTTCTCATATTCATTAAGTGTACAGTGAGTGATCTCAATATTGCCTAGTACAACGAAAATGCTAGATAGATGGTTGTGATGCCATTCGGTTCAGGAAACAATATTACATTTTCAGTACAGATACAACTTTTTTTTTTCTGAATATTTTTGACCCACAGTAATGTCAGACCTGTAGCTGTGATGTCCTGGCTGGACACAAAATTGGTACCTACGTTTAAAACCTAAACCTAAACGTGTGAAATTCTCAATGAATAAAAACACGATAATGTTTTAAAACTAAGGCATCAAGTATGGTGCCCTTAATATTTGCTAATTTCCTTAAAGGGAGCTACCTGCTGAACAGATGAATTACTGGGCAGCCCTACACCAAAGGGTGCATGTGGAGCCAGTCCACACAGCAAGTAACCTCGCTTTATTGTTACATTTTTAAAATCCTGGTTTTAAAAAAACAAGTCAAACAAACAAAAGTATTGTATGCGGTAACTAAGTACACCTGCCCACATCTGCATAGAAAAGTCCAGGAGGAGCAAGCCCAATCCCTGGACAGCTGCAACCTGGTGGCATGAAATTGCAAAGGCGTCTCAGTGCTAAGCTGTGTGCCACAGCATGCAAAATATGCAATGAACAGATACTGGTGTTGTTATTAAAAAATACAAATACAGTTTTAAGAAAGGAATGTGTAGGGGCTGGAGAGATGGCTCAGCAGTTAAGAGCACTGTCTGTTCTTCCAGAGGTCCTGAGTTCAATTCCTAGCAACCACAAGGTGGCTCACAACCATCTGTAAAGGGATCTGATGCCCTCTTCTGGCATGCTGGTGTTCATGTAGATTAAACACTCGTATACATTAAATAAATAAATAAAAAAGAAAGGGGAAAAAAGGAAGTTAAGGTGAAAAGGAAGACCTTAAGAGATGAAGCAGAAGTGGGGGGGGTCGCCATCAGGGAAGAAAGGAGGGAAAACAGTATGTGAGCCATTACAGCATCACACAGTACACCAAGAAACATGGATGTGCAAGCATCTCAGCTATATGTGGACACTAAATCCTTTGTTTGGGTCAATACTCAGGGATAGTGAGACTGGGTCATATGCTAAAACTCTAGTTTTAGTTTTCTGAGAAACTCCACATGGACCAGCAATGCATACAGGTCCGCTTTTGTCTGGTCAGCATTTATGGTTGCTTATTTTCTTAATGACTGAGTTAATCCTCCTTTAAAGTCTAGACAACAAGAAACTGCATTTTGTTATTTAAATAGACACTATCTCAGCATGTTGGTAAATGTCTATGGTTCCAGCCACTCAGCAGACTGAGGTGTGAACATTGTTTGGGCTCTGAGGTTTAACACCATCCTGAGCGACACAGTGAGACTGGGTCTCGTAAGTGAGAGGGTAAAGGAAAGAGTCACTGAGAAACAGGGACAAGAGTTGGAATAAGAAGTAGACGGGAAATTCTGGAGAGTCCACACTAGAAGCACACCAACTGAATCACACAAACTTTTGCCTCAGTCCCTGTATCAGCCATAATATAGAAATAGCTCCTGGTCCCCTGCCCCAGGATAACAGGATGGCAGCAGGACCACAGAGCTCCCCTCCTCAAGGGCAAGCGCTCTCTTCTGTGGACCTCAATTGACAGCTCCACCAACTATAATCTACATTTGTTTCAAGACTTACAAATGTACTTCCCCAAAGTTATGGCCTCTGGGAAAGAACTCAGGAAGCTAGGAGCTTTAACAAGGATATCCAGTAGACAGACATTGTCATAGCTATTCTTGATGGTCAACTTGACAACATCTAGAATTAACTAGAAGCCAAGTGGCTAGGTACATGTGAGAGGGATTTTTATTGACTGAATTATTTGAAGTTGGAAGATCCACCCTAAATCTAGATCTAAGGGAAGATCTACCTTAAATCTAGGCCACACTTTCTGGTAACAGCCTATATAAAAGACAGAAGAAGGTAGTTCTTGTTCTTTGCCTGCCCGCTCTCACTCTGGCCAACAAGTTCATTCCATCAATGGTATTAACGCCTTCTTCAAGATTCCAGAGTATATGAAGACCAGCTAAGACACCAGCCCCCATGGACAACTACTGGTTTCTTGGAGTTTCTGCAGTTAGACAGCCATTGTTTGGGACTAGCAGGGCCACAGTTGTAAACCACTCTAATAAATCTCCCATAGATAGATCGATAGATAGATAGATAGATAGATAGATAGATAGATAGATAGATAGATAGATAGACAGACAGACAGAATCAATCACCTACCTATCAGTTCTGTTCCTCTAGAGAACCCTGACTAATACACTCACTTGGGTTCCTTCCTGCCCTAGCTTCATCCCTCTGTTCCAGTGATGTACTGTGAATACCAAGCTCTGAAACTGTACAACACAAAAGTCACTTATGAACAAGTCCATATTTCTCCAGCCTAAAATTCAAAGAAATCCTTCATGAAGAACCCATCAAACACTTCTATAACAAACTACAACTCTATTTCTCTTATTTCTTGACTTATAATCCTTTTTATCTTTATGATTTTGTGTAAAAAAAATCCCTGTTATAACACAGAAAAAAGGAGATGCAGTCATACATATATAACCACTGGCTGTGTAGCTGTGTACTTTGGGCACTACCTTCAGGATGGATGGTAAACAGAGCTTGCACTTGAAATACCCAAAATACAGAATGCATCGCTTCATGTTGCATGAAGTTAACTAAAGCCAAAGCCAGCCCTGTGCTCGAGCTCTACTGTCAGAAGAGAGTACTTTAAAGCAGTGTGGCTAGCCGTGAATGGGAAGAGAATCTCGGTGGCATGTACTATGTGGAAGAAAGTATTTGTGTTTGATTCTCACAAGGAAAGAATAGCATAACTTGACACTACAACTTTCATTTATAACACCCGGAGCTGTGTTTATATCTTGAGAAAATTCATGCGGTTCAACAACCAAGTAAAACTTTTTTTTAATGCACCAGAGGTCACCAAGTAGCTGCGGACCCTGAGCCAAGAGCCACAGCCTAAACTGGGAAGGGGTGGAATTTGAAGCATGGGATTTGGATCTGACCAGCTTAAACTCAGAAGATCTCACAAAGAATGCTCTCCAGTTGATCCATCTCAAACCAAGGCACAGCCCCGACCACCCTCAAACCTTCCAGCAAACCATAGGAAGCAGATAGAAGAGGTAACAGAACAGACCCAATGGTGAGGAATGAGAGACTCCAGCACGGTGATACTGACACATTACTCTAAGTTTCCATCAAGGGCTCTGCATGCTGCAGTCATCGATAAAATCATGAAAGGGACCTACACTTCATGTCCACAGGGTGGGGGAAATGAGGACTAGACACTTTCCCCAGCTTCTGCTGAAATCAGTTTGCCATTCCTTTATGTTTGAAGGTGCATGGTGGTCAGTCTGTGGTTTGTACTGGAGCTGTGTGCCTGGTACCCACTTCCAGAGTTTGGATAACAAAAGTAGCTCCTCTGGGCCACAGCCTGAATGCTGAGATTCTCACTCATCTCAAGTCTTTCCGGTGTGCACCACAGCCATTCCTGCCTTACAAACAGAAGTTGGCAGCCAAGTTGGAGGTGGGGCTGCAATGATGCAGTGAGGCCTGGCATTAAAGCCTGGTTGGGGACACTAAGGGACTTTGTCCAGATGTGAATTCTGATTCAGTGGGTCGGGGCCAGGACTCCAGTGTCTTCTTCCTCTCTATGAGTGATATCTTACTAGAACTGGCTAGAACAGATTATTCTTTCCAACATCTGCCCACCATCCTGAAAAGGGTCCAGAGAAACAAAAGCTACAAACACCACAGTTTTTATACACCATTTTAGGTAATATTTTTCTTCAGTGATATTACTGAAAGTAAATTGGTGTTATGGATAACCTGAAGTCACCACAGTGGACAGTATCACCCAAAGAAATCAAAATGTACATGGTGATATACCCTTTTATTTAAGTACACCTGTGAGGGATGGATTTTGTTTAGTTTTGCAGGCAGGGTTCTAACATCTGTTTTTGGACATCTTGTCTAACTTAGTTTCTGCCAAAGAGACTGACACTCTGTTTCCAGCATTCTCTCATCTTCTAATCTCTCTTTAACAGATCATAAAATTTTATTTACAGACATCACGAATAAAATTTCATACATTTACAGTATATCACCTTTCATACATATATACAACGTCACTTCTCTTTGTGGCTTTGGCTACTGGTAGGTTGCCCATACTCTACCAGGTGGTCCCACACTTGTGCACATAAGGGTCCGTGATAATTGACCCAGGAAATTAGTGATAATAATAAAAAAGAACATGAAATTGGGAGGTAGAAGGGTAGAGGGATCTGGTGGGGAGTTAAGAAAGGAAATGGGAGAATATGATCTCAATCCTCTTTCTTAAATAACATTGCTCTTTTAACTTAAGTGTGTGTGTGTGTGTGTGTGTGTGTGTGTGTGTGTGTGTATGCATGCACACACACACACCTATGTGAAGGTGCCCAAGGAGGCCAGAAGAGGACCTTAGGTCTCCTAGAGCTAGAGCCCCAGACAGCTATGAGCTGGCAGACGTGAGGAGTGGGAACTGAACTCAGGTCCTCTGACAGAGCAGCACGCACTCATAACCACTGAGCCATCTCTCCAGTCCCCAAACCTTTCCTTTTTTTTTCATATCATATAGTTTTCAGAGAGATAAAATTACTACAATTTTCAGGCACCTAAAAAGTGCTTGGAGTCAAGCTTGGTGGTGTGTACTAGGGACGCTGAGGGATGTTAGGTTTGAAGTCAGTCTGGGATACACATGGGGCCAACAGAGCCTACACAGCAAGACTGTTGTCTAAAGAGCACTAGAGAGGGAAAAAGCAATATACAAGTGATATAAAAGAAGAAATGGGGTACTCTGATTGGGGGAAGGAAACGAAAGAAGGAGAGAGAAATAAGGATGTTTAAAAACATGTAAGGAATCATATTTTTTATTTACCTAAAACTACATATAATACAAATAAATTATGTATATATACTTGTATATAATTTACATATATACATAATTCTGTGTGTGTATATATAGTTGAAATGAAGTTAGACCACTTGTGCTAACAATTCTATCCTCTACAACCATAGATTACCCCAGTTCCAGGCATCAAACACTTCCCCTTTAGATCATTGGTCAGGGAGTCTAAGAGTCTGCCAAATTGATATAGATTAGTGCTATTGCTCTTGGCCGCCTCTCAGAGATTGCTCTCTTCTTATTGCTGAAGACACCAGACATTTCAGACTCAGGACTCAGATGATCCAAGCTGGATCTGACCTGTGAGGACTAACTTTCATAGTCCTAGAAGGAGCTATACAAGTCACCAAGGAGGGAATCAACCAACGACTGTACCCAGCTCCAAAGCCCAAGGGCCACACCATCAGCATTGGTAAGATACCCCTAAATGTGCAGGAGTGGAACACACATCTTGATGATAGTCAAGAGCTGTCTAGTTGAACTTCAAGGCCTTCGCAGCAGGATGGAAACCATCCTGGTACTAGAAACCTAGCCAATTGCACGTGGTTAGTGAGGCCATGGATCTTAGAAGCCAATCTACTATCACCACTTTACTAGACCAGCATAATTCTTAACTGCACTCTAAATTCTTATCTTTATACCCATGGGTGTGTGTAGCCCTCGCCCCTCATCAGAGAATGGTTCCATGTGCATTGGACAGAGACTGCTACAGAGATCCAGGATGGGTCCAAATGCTAAGAATCAGTGACTGTGCAGCATCCAGCCTCAACTGGTCCAGCGACAGACAGTTCAATTTCTCCACTTCAGGATCGGGACACATCTTAGAAGAGAGGATTGTAAGAGCCAGAGGACCAGGATGACTGCTGTAGAAGAACGAATGTCTTCTCACCATGACAACGGCACCCACGAAACTTCTATATTGTTGCCTAAACAATTGTGTTGTCTCACAATGACACTAGAGATGCTGGTGGGGGTGGGGGAAATTTCACAAGGACGCATTCCTAGAAGAAGAGATATAATCAATGGCTGCTTAGGGAGCATCAGTTTTCCCCACAGACAAGCCCCTGATGGGTTATCCAGTCCCAACTGGTCAGCACTAAACACATGTCCATACAAGCAACACTAAATGGATACATTAGGTTACACACACACACACACACACAGAGAGAGAGAGAGAGAGAGAGAGAGAGAAGTCATGAATTCGAGAGAGTGGAGAAGACACAGGAGGAGTTGGATGGATGCTTGGATGCTTGGGAAGGGTGGAAATGTTAAAAACATAGCATTCATGTATGAAATTCTAATAAAAGATACAGTAGCAGGCAGGCAGGCGTGAGGGATTACATAACTTCATGTTTGCAGATTCACCAGCCACCTTTCTGAAATAAAGAATTCAAATAACTTCCCTTGTTCTTTAGATTTTTCTTCTTTCAGAATTTTTCCTTTTATTTCTTGACTCTCTACTCCATCTGCCCTATTCTGTCAGAAGACATTACTTTCCAGAACAAAACAGTTGGCATCATTTTAAAGAAAACAACTGTTAAATTCAAAAGTTTTACTGGAGACCAGCAAGATGGCTCAGGGATGAAGACACTTGCCATGCAAGCCCAACTACCTGAGTTCTATCCTGAGACCTACATAAAAGTGAAAGGAAAAAGGAGAGAACTGATTCCACAGAGCTGTGCTCTGACCCGTATATACCAGGCATGTGGGCCCCTCCCCATTCTGACACACGTTATACATACACATACACGATAATAAAAATTAAAAGTTTTATTTACATACAGTATAACTGCAACATGGAATGCTTTATTGCCATATATAGATCCATATACAATTATGACTTGGGGATTAGCAAGATGATTTGGTAGGAAAAGTTGCTTATACAGATGCAGATACTCACAGCCAACCATTGGACTGAGCCCAGGGACCCCAATGGAAGAGTTAGGGGAAGGACTAAAGGAGCAAAAGGGGATTGCAACCCCATAGAAAGAACAATATCAACTAACCAGACCCCTCAGAGCTCCCAGGGACTAAGCCACCAACCGGAGATTACACATGGGCAGTACCGTGTCTCCTGCTAAATATGTAGCAGAGGACTGGCATCAGTGGGTGGGGATGCGCTTGGATCTGTGGTGGCCCAGTGCCCCAGAGAAGGGGGATGTTAGAGGGGTGAGGTGGGGGAGGAGCACCCTCTTAGAAGCAAAGACAAGGGGGAATGAGATGGGGGAGTTCATGTAGGGGAGTCCCAGAAGGGGGAAACATTTGAAATGTAAACAATTAAAATAATTAGTAAAAACAGAAGAAAGAAAGAAAGAAAGAAAGAAAGAAAGAAAGAAAGAAAGAAAGAAAGAAAGAAAGAAAGAAAGAAGAAAGAGGTGTTTATAGCTGAGCCTGGTGACTTAAGTTTGATCCCCCAAGACCTACAAGGTGAAAGAAAGATAGATTTCCTATAAGATGCTATTCGCCATATGGAGAGAGAGAGAGAGAGAGAGAGAGAGAGAGAGAGAGAGAGAGAGAGAGAGAGAGAGATTAATATTTTCAAATAAAATTATGACATAGGACAGCTTTCATTGAAAATGACTGTTTTATAGGTACATTTTTTAAAATATAACTAGCATTTTATCTTGAATGTGAAAAGCTTTCTAGTGTGCAAACTCCAAGGTAACCTATCACGTGTGTGACAAAAGCACTTCTGATCCACGCCTGTGATTCACATGCAAGTCAATGATGAAGAAGGGCAAACCACCTCTGAAGGCTGCTCAATGGCTGCTCTGGCCTGCCACTTGATTTTGACATATACTTAGACAGTCTATGGTGAGAGCTGCCAATATGGGAAGGTTTGCCACAGAAACACTCAGAAGGAAAGAGGAAGACAGAACAGAATCAAACAAACAAAAACCTCTTGTTTTAAGCCAGTTCATGATTCCATGTGGAGCCAAATTCATAGCTGCCTAGCTAGGATTTCACCATAATGAGCAAGGTCACAATGAACTGATTTTCCCCCAGCTGGACAATTCGCCATCCACCTGTCAGGCCTATGGCCCAAAATTAGCTTTCCCATAGTGCTCCGGAAGTTCTTGAAATTTTTAGAAGCAGGAAACTTGCGGTACATATTAATCTCTGGGGGACAGGAAAAATAAAGCGATCATTGCCATTCACGTAGTTTCATGTCTCTGCTTGGAGCTGCAAGGGTGACTTTATTTATTGTTGGTTTTCTGAAGAGATACATCTAAGCTATAAGAAACTTCAAGATCTTGGTCCTGGAAATAAAAATTACTCAGATGTCCACCAAAAAATAGATTAAAACACCCTTCCAGGAAGATAAATGAGAACCCATAAATCCCACCAGAACAGACATTTGCATACTCCCTTCAAAGGTATTTTCCATGCACAGAATCAAGCTTGGCACAATGGAAGCACCCAGTGGGCATGTGCTGACCAAGAGAAAAGTGCTTAAGACTTTAAAATCAGCTAGTAGATCCATGGAAAGGGGGGCTATCTTGGCAGAAGAGGCGTGGCAGATGTTATAACTGTACGCTTTCTCATCCCCCAAATAAAGAGCGAGACGGCGGGAGAGAAAGAGAGCTTTGTTCTCTGCCTCTAAGCAGGACGATCACAATGCAGCAGCCTCTCTCATTCATAAAGACATCCTGGTCCAGCTGAGCAGGAAGCAGAAGATCTGGGGAAGCTGAACATGGATTTGGACACAGTGAAATGAAAACCTGCTCTCGAGAAGCAGCTAGGATAAAGAGGGTGCGCCGCCTGGACTTCATTTAGAAAAAGATGAAGCGATGTGAGCCGCAGGAAGCCACGGAGCAACAATTGGCAGTAAGAAGATCGGATCTCCAAGGACACAGCGATGAAAGCACAGCCGTGAGGCAGGCTAGTCCATCTGTGAGCTGAGAACGTGCGAAAAGTGATACAAAATCTGACCTTGGTCACCACTCTCAGCTCACCAGGGTCTCCCTCTTTGGCTACCTGTTCCTGTGGGAAGGAAAGGGATCCCTCTTAAAAACTGCCTCCCTGCCCTTCACATCCCTGCCTGCACCATATGGGGAGGAGCCCACGTGTCATTTGGGGGCATAATTTAGGATAGGAAGTTGGAGACTATAATCATCCAGTATCCAGCATATGTACTGTACGGGCAAGGACAGAGAAGCAGGCTGCGCTGGGACGCAACAGAGGCAATGGTATCACTTCAAAGGAGCAATGGATCTCCTTCCTGCAGCAGCCTTCCTTTCAGATTTGATGCAACACACCTATAATTCCAGAACTTGGGAGGCTGAGGTGGGAAAATAGTGAGTTCAAGGCCAGCCTGAGCTAAATAATACTGTGAGATCTCCTTTAAGACATTATTAAATAAGACACTTTCCTAATTTTTAGCTTTAATTTATTTTTTTAGTGTGTGTGTGTGTGTGTGTGTGTGTGTGTGTGTGTGTAGGGCATGTTCATGCTACAACATGTGTGTGGTTGTCAGAGAACAACTTGCAGGAGTTAATTCTCACATACTATGTGGCTCCCAATTGTTGAATTCAAGTAACTAGTGTTGGCAGCAGTTATGTCTACCTACTGGGCCATATGTCAGCCCCTGGCTCAGCTTTTAAAGGACACAGGACACATACATAAGTAACAACAGAAGTCCTACAATGCTTTCCACATTTAAATCAAAATTGCTCTTTTCCTATTTACATTAACAGTCATTCACTCGGTCATTTAACACGTGTAAATGGACGGACCATTCTTTTTCAAATATGGAGCTGACCTGTGAGGTCAAGGCTTCGAGAGAGCAGATGGTCCTTGGCCTCGGAGGGTTGACAGTTATCGACAGCCTCACGTAGAAAGAAAGGGAGCGTGTCATCCCTGGGTGTGAGTCAGGCCCTCTCTGCTCCTTACCACCTGTGTCCCACTCCCTCCTTGATGGGGACTCATGATGACTGTGAAAGCATGCTTCCTGAAAAGGACCCACCCACGTGTCCTGAATGAGCCGCAGCCGTTCACAGAGCTCCTCTGTTTCCTCCTCCCCGGCTCCATAGGCCACAGGATGGAGGCAGTGGAAAGAGCAAACGAATCCACAAACAAGAGAAACCCGACAGACAGGACCGTAAGCCATTTCTACAGGAACCACCATTTCCAAGCCTAAGCAAAGAGCAACTTCTCTAGTCCTCCAAAATGGAGTCAGCATCCAACTCAACCTGGCTGTGCCGTCCACCACTCTGTAGTCACAGTGGAAACTTTCTTGGCCAGCAGGGGAGACTGAAACATGCAAACATGATGACCAGTGTTGATTGCCACACCACTAGATTTCTGGTCTACCCTACACTTGGAGAAGCTTCCGGAAACAAGGCATGTTGACCAGTAGAGACCCCACTGCTGCGTCTAAGTCTAGCTTTACTTTTAAAAATGTATGCTGGGTCCTACCAGAAGCCATAGGTTACCAAATAAAATCCCATTGCCAAGTGTGGGCTACTTCCCCAGAGCTGTTTGGTCGGGAGTATCCTGGGGACACCCAGGAACAACACAGACTCTTATTGTTGCTCCTGGTTAGCCTCCAGAACTTGATAATAAGCCCCATCTGATGAAGACACCACACAATTTGGTCACAGGACATGAAGAAATCAAAAGTTAATAAAAATATTATATATGTGTATTTTTTTTAAAAAAAAATCTCAATTTTAAAATTCACAGAAGTCAGCAGGTGTCCACTGCACAACTTCTGCAAGCCACTCCCAAGCCATTCTTGAGGTTCGGGGGTGGTACAAAATGACATTGTTTAACCTAGCACTTCCCCCAAATCTTGAACTTCCCAAAGCACCATCACATAAGTCACATAAGCTAACTCACTTACAAAGCTCACAGCAGCTCTAAACATCATTAATAAGATCCTTAGATTCCAAAGGAGAAAATGAAAGCCTGGATCTTAAGAAGTGGCTCAAGGTCGAAAAACTGAAAACTGGAGATTCGAAGAGGAGCAGCGAGTTTGTGAGCCTGTGTGTTCTGACATTACCGGAGCCCTCACTGGGAAAGCAATAGGCAACCTGCCAGGACAACGCTCTCCTCAGCCTTCCCTCAGCCCTCCGAGATGACCTTCAGCCAAACCTCAGCGCTGTTGATCCCTCGGTGCTAGCCTAATTAAGTGGCCCTCTCACTCTAAGTAAACACATCTGCAGAAACACCACATGGACCGCCACATTCCCACAGGCGACACGGCCACATGGTTGTACTATCTTGAAGGAAAGTGCAAGTTCCTGCAGCCTGTGTCATTTTTTTCCCATGGGAACCTGAGCCACCTTAGGCTAGAGCACTCCCCAGTGAGAGGGCAATGGGTAGACAGGGGGAGGGGTGGAGCATCTGCCTGGAGTCTGATGCTTGGAGAGTCAGGAACTAAGACCAAAATCACAGGTGGTTTTCTCAACTGTGCTCACTACTACAAGTCTGTGGTAAAGAGCCACCTTGAGAAAGAAAGTCAAGGCTTCCCTTGCCTGAGATATCATTCCTAGCTCCTGTCTCTTCTGTGTCATTGTCATTAGTACAGTGTGAAGGACATAGATCCGAATTATGCTGTAGTCACTGTGTACTGGCTCCAGTTACAAAGGCTTTTGTCCAGAATCAAACCCTTGACTATCTGTACTTTATTCTTTTATGTGCTGATATCCTCTAGTCAGGCTCTAAGTCCTTAATAGATTTGTAAATCTTTGACCCAAGATTCCAAAGAGTTAATGTTTGCTAGGTATAGCTTCACCCAAGAAAAGCAGGTTGTCTTTCTACATATGTGCATTTTAACACATCATTTTACTGACGTAAAACACCATCAAAGAACAATAAAGTACAGGGTTTGAAAAAGGAAAATCACCTTGTGGCAGATGGATGGGGGGAGACGGTAATGATAGTTCTAGGTGGGTAATGCCATAATGACTTTCTGTGCCTGTTTTATAGCTTGCCTTGGCTGTCAGGAATCCCTACTTTGGATAAATCATGCCCGGGCTCTGATATCTTAACTACTGGTGAGAGAATGTCCTATGCTGATTATAATGCTGGGCAAATGTTAGCTTTAGATTCATTAAGCTGTCACTGGCACTCATGCAGAGAGCGTTTAAACTCTGGGGGCTTGGCAGTATGCTCATTGGCAGTAAAAACTCTCGAGACTTGGACCCGAAGGAAGGCTGCATATGCACGAACCTGTTTCATATGTAATATGATCATTTAGATGCAACTGTCCGTAACAGACCTCAAGAGCAATGGCTCCAAAGGATAACCAAGATCACTGTGGGTGTTAGCGTTCCCCTGGACTGTGGGAAATGTTCAGCCCTTTGAGTTTAGTCTTCCTTTTCCCACCCCTGGATCTAGAACATTCACCCTACTGTACGGGTTCCTCTGAGATAATAAAGGATCCCAGGACTTAGAAGTCAGACAAACCTGGATTTAAATCATGGTGGGTGTGTGTAGCCATGAGCGCTGGGACATGACACTCTCCATACCTCTGGTTATTATGTTCCCACTCAGCAAAACTGAGAGAATAGAAAAGCTACAGGTGGCTCTATGCATCGGAGACAGTGTAAACAAAGTTCACAGCCTCGTGCCAAGTCCAGAGTAAGTCTTCAGACTATGGTTATTTAATATCTGGCACCAAGTGCTGAAATGCAGAGTAGAGCTGCCTAGCTGAAGTCATAAACCACAAGGCTGTCCAGGACAAAAACGACTGTGAGCCCACTCTGTATTTCACAGCAACGAATCAGGCTTGTCTCGACCCTCTGTTCATTTTGCATAGGTTCAGATCTACTCCCCCGGCCAACAATGATCTGTTGAAAATTTAAAAAAAAAAAAATCCCCTCGGCAAGCTCTGAATCCTTTCATATGATAAAAATCATTCACTAGCCATCTGGTATTTTCCCAGTGCTGAAGCCATTTCCCGATAGGTGCCACAGTGCTTATAGCTTGAGAGAAACCGGAGTAGGGGTATGCTTTCCAGGTGGGGTGGCGGCGGCTCTCCTTCTAGGGTGATATGCTGAGAAGCACTAGCTGCTCGTTCAGCTGCAGAAGCCTCCATGAGCCTGAGGATCTAGCAAAAGAGCTTACAGTACCCGTAGTTTTCAATCTTCCTGATGCTTTGACCCTTTGATACAGTTCCTCATGTTGTGGTGACCCCAACCATGAAATTGTTTTCATCGCTGCTTCATAATTGTCATTTTGCTACTATTATGAATCATAATGTAAATACCTATTTGGAGATAGAGGCTTGGCAAAGGGATTGCAACCCACAGATTGAGAACCACTGGTTTGTACCCTGTCTGTGGTTTGAAGACCCTGTTCTCTGTGTGGAGTTCCGTTGACTTCAACACACATCTCATTAAGACACAGATTCAGGTGAAGGGACCTCAGTGCAGTCTGGTAGTCTACCCAGTGCCCAGGCAAAGTCATGAGAGTTGGCTCTCTCATAAGACTTGAAAGAGAAAGGAACTATAGGGCCACACCCCAGCATCCCACCGCACGCTGCCATTCTTGAAGCTCAAGAACCAAATGAGATAACTTCTGAATATCTTTAATTATAAAGTTATCTGGCCACAAGTGGGATAACACACCTGGGAGGTTGGAAGAGGAGGCTAGCAAGCATGAATTGGAAGCCAGAAGCCAGCCTGAGCTACAGAGTGAGACCCTATCTCAAACAGCAAAACAAAATAGAAATAGAAAAAGGGGAACAGAATATGCACAGAACATTTGACTTCCATAACAAAATGAATAAATTTACAAACTATGTCAGCCACGCATAGTAGTGGCTTAAACCTCGATCCCAGCACTTTGGATGGGCAGAGAGATCTTGAGTTCAAGACTAGACTGAACTGTACAATGAGGGCCTGTCTCAGAAAACTAAACAACAGTTGGGCAGTGGTGGCTCATGTCTGTAATCCCAGCACTTTGGGGGCAGAGGCAGGCGGATTTCTGAGTTCAAGGCCAGCCTGGTCTACAGAGTGAGTTCCAGGACAGTCAGGGCTACACAGAGAAACCCTGTCTCAAAAAAGCAAAAAAACAAACAAACAAAAAACCCTAAACAACAATGCTATTAGCATACTTGGGAATGATGCCATTTTTTTTTCCGAGCTGAAACAGCCCTTCCCATTATAAAAATTAAAACTCTTTACTCTTTTCCTTGATAGAGCACTAGGTCCAACAGGCCGTTCCACAGAGTAACTGGTTAGCGAACAAACATGCCAGGACACACAGAGGCGTTAATGCCTCTGAAAGAGACAGGGTAAGCGAAGTACCACACTACTTTAAGAAATCAGGGAATGTTGGCCAAAGGAGCAGAACAAATAGCATAATCAGGCACTGGTGTTTTCTAAAAACCTGACGCGAGTTCTGTAACCATCACTGATTTATGTGAGGTCTGACCTTTAGGGACTGAACAAATGAGCAAACCGTCTTAGGGACACGCTCCAGGCTAAATCAGACGCTTTGTACAGCAGTGATAGGAAAACAACATGTCCTAGGAAATACGATGCTCACGTGGATGAAACACATGACAAGAACCAGGCAAGTAACGGTGCAACCAGTACTACCCAGCCCCTGCTCACCTGGTGCACCTCCCAAAGTCTCCATCTGTTGAACATGTCCTTCATATCCCTGCTACTGTTCAAACTCTAATGACCAGGAGCAGGTAGCCCCCTCTTGGAGCTCACATAGGTGAAGCAGCTAATGCTAATCCATCTTGGTGGCCAATGACCACTCTAAAAACACAATACAGCTAATGGTACTTCCATAAATCCATTTGACCTGCTCTAGAAAGCAGCACCTCACACCCAAGCCTTGGGTATAAGGAAGAAAGATTTCTGCACAGAAAGCATTGTGATTAGCTGGTCGACCACAGCATAGGGAAGACACCCTGGGAATTGTTTTATTTTGTAGCACCCAAGTAGGTTCTCGGTCTGCAGTGTGTTAACCTTGCAGTGCCTTGCATAGCATCTTAAAAACTCAGACAAGCAACAAATATTTAGAGATCTGTGCACCTCCATCCTGGAGGAGAATGGAGCAGAAGTTCAGAATTCAGTGATTCAAAAACCAAGTCAATTGTTAGTTCCAAAAGGCTGAAAACAAGGGACCTTGATCCTCTTCTTTGGGGGACAGGATTCACCTCTTTTAACTCCCCACTTGCACAAGGAATCACCTGGGAAGAAGCATTTTAAAACGATGTTCCCCGGGCCTGTTCACATTTAATGTTAACAAGACCCCAAGTGACCGCCATTCCCCCAGGTAAACCCGTGATCTTTTCTTAAAGATCATGAGTTTAGACGTTCTTGGCGTTTGTTTTCACTCAAGGCAACCCTCCCATCTACCCACAATCCTGCCGGTTACAATTTTGCCTACAGAGACCTCGACAGTGGTACGCTCTGTCCTAACACAAGGTCAAAATCAAGCCAAGTGCCAAGTATTTCTTTGTTGCTGGCCGTATTTTCAAAACAAAACACAAATGAGCAGGAAGGCATTCCTTGCCACCAAGTTTACACCCACAATCCAACCCGCTCTCATCATCTTGCAAACTTTTTCACTTCAACCTTTACCGTGCAAGTTTTCCGCGGACCGGCACAAGTTCTCAAATCTCAGGCACTCGCTGGTTGCAAACCCAGTTGCTCGGCTTTGCTCCCAGCCCATGAGCACAAATGTTCGCACTACCCAGCACCACCCTGACTCGGGCACACACAGCCCCGGCTCCATCAGCGCCTTCCAAAGTCCTGCTTGACAGCGACGACTGCCCCTCTAGACTCCGCAGGGCCCCAACTTTACCTGAAGCACGTGGTGAGCTCGCCCGAAGACTTCAGACACGGGTATTTGGTCGTGGTGATCTTGTTTTCCGAGCACACTTCTCTAAAGGAGAAAAAAATTGGAGAGAAAACTCCGTTAAGGTCAGCCGGAGAGTGAAGAATAGAACTCACTGGGCTCTGCGTCCAGACACACGGGCTGCTACTGGTCCCGGGAGGAGACAGGACATTGTCCCCGCACCGAGCGATCCCACTACCAAGCGACAAGAAAAACCAAAGAAGTCCGCACCGGAACGCGGCGGGAAAGCAGGACAGAGGGCATCCAGCGTCCCGACTCACAGCTAGGAGTGCCGAGGCGGTTCCCGCAAGAGATGGAAGTCACCTGGAACAGCTAACCTCTCCGTCAGTGGCTCAGCGAAAAGGGACCTGTGGATCCGCCACCTAAGACAGTCTGCACCCCACCCGCTAGCCCTGATCGCACCCAACTCGTCCTCCCTCTAGGGCAGGTGGCCCTTACCTGTCGCGGTCCTCGGGTTCCTCTCGGTAGGTCCACGTGTGTCCCAGCGCCAGGAGTAGCAGCAGCGGCCCCAGGCTCTTGCCCAGCTGCCCCTTGGCTGCTCCTCCCCGGCTCGGAGGAGGCGGCGGCACCATCAGGGAAGCTCGCGACTTCTTCTAGGCACCCGAGCTCTCTCCCTGCGCTGTGCCCTGGGAGGCTCCGCGGCCGCGGCCGCCTTCCCCTCTCGCCAGCAGGGGGCGCCAGAAAGCTGGGGCGCTTGCACCACCTGCGGGCCGCGCTCTAACTTGGGGCGAGAGGGGGGTTGAACCAAGCTTGTCCAAGGGTTGTCCGCCTTGCGCGACCAGAGGGAGGATGCTGGAGTCCCGGGAATCTCTTCTGAACGATCAGGCTCGAGTCACAAACAGGTTGAACTTGGCTTCAGGCTGCGCCCTCCTCTCTTCCCTCTTCCTCCCCTGGGAGAGAAGCGCAGAGTTGAGGCAGCCAGGCGCTCCTTTGCATTTTTTACTCCAAGGTCTCAGCCTGGGAGGAGGAGTTGTTGGCTGTCACCAGGGCAAGAGGAGGAGAGGAGCGGGGTTAATAGCTTCCTTCCTGTTGTCAGTTAACTTCCATAGCGAAGGGTCATTCCAAAGCCAATGTTTGCCTTTTCGCTCGTGAGTGCCTTCTTGCAAGCTTTTCCTCTGTCCCGGTTCACGCTTATAATATGAAGAAGTGAGCAGCGGCTACAGGGGTCTCCTCTATCGCCCTTCCAAACGTGAAATAGCCTAATCAAGAAAACGTAGTCAATCTTCATCCCCTTTTAGAGGAAATTCCGTCGTTTCACTTGTCCACAGTCTTTAGTGCTGCGACCTTCTTGGTAAGTGCAGTTCAGGACAAGTGAGAAATTCCCAGCTGAGGGTTTAGAACCAAAATGCCTGTACCTAACTGAAAAAAAAAAAAAGAACGAACAAGGCAGAAAGAATCTCAGGCGCTGCAGGCAGTGATTGCTGTTACAACAGAGTCCCCACAAGTGCAGATTGTCAGAACCTCTAGGCTGGGGTAGGACTGAGTCGTGTCTTCCTCCCACCATTTCTTGATTAGGTTACAGACAGCTACATATACATGAATTCATATACATAAAATAAATAATTCCAAAAACAAAGGATAAACCAAACAACTGCTGTAAATAGGCTCCTATCTGTCTGGAAATTAAAAAAGAAATAACACTGAAAAGTAAAAAAATCTGTCTGTGCAATGAATAGCTTGTGCTAAGGATGAGGAAGGAGTTAATGTCCAGAGAACACTCTGTTTTACATGACTCACTTAGTCATACTACCTCTAAAGATACACTCCTGCAGCTCACCAGTGTACAGACTCAGTGTACAGAATCATGGTTTTGCAACGTCATCTGGGACCACTCACCTACAAACTACTACCTGCGTTTGAATCCAGGTAGTGATCCCATGAAAGCTACTCTCAAGTTCTGCAGATGCTCCAGTGGACTCCGGGTGGCCAGTTGAGAATGCTTGTGTCTGGGAACGAGCAGTACCACTGAGTTTTACTGGACGCTTCATGTTCTCCATTTCTGTGAATGTTTGGTAGGGGAAAAAAAAACCCCTACCTGGATAAAAGGACAAGCCTGATGCGTAAGGATGTTATTGCGAGGCTCAGGCAAGACTGTGACTGGTGAAGTCCTTGAGGGACACAAAACATTCAACAGAGGAATCCGGATGTCACCGTGATTCTACTAAAATGTCTGTAGGTACCATATGTGATATTTCTCAGCAGACCAGACTATTACGTAACTCAAAATACCTACTTACTTGGCAAATGGGCACACCTGTGGGTCCCTTCTCCTTGTAGCCTGAGCTACAGAACCGATGGTCATTCCTCATTTAACTTCTTGCTTTTCTTACTTATTTTTGGGTCATGACTTCTCACATTTCTGTTATGAATTTCTCTTTGACAAGAACTGAAGAGCACATCACAACAACCTTAAAACACATTGAGGGCCCTTTCTGTCTAGTGTTATGGTAAACAGGGTGTCATGAACTAGCTGGTGGATGGTCCCAGAGATTGGTACATCTTCCATGTCTTCCATGCAGTGCCAGGTGACTCCCCTGATGGCCAAGATGCTCAGACCCGGGTGTCTTCAATGGTTTCCCCAAGGGAAAGGTCAGAAAAGCAAAACAAACAAACGTCCTGGCAGACAGAAAAAGAGGCCACAGGTAAGCAGCCAGATGGCAAACTCCTGGTTTCTTCATCACCCAGAATTAAGATCCACCTCCACCAGGACAGAGACGCCCTTCTGGCTGACCTGGGCATCCTTTAGTTTGGATGAAGCCATAAGCCTGTCAACCCCTTCCCCTTTTAAGTCTGCAGAGCTTGAGAGTAGCTTTCATGGGATCACTACCTGGATTCAAACGCAGGTAGTAGTTTGTAGGTGAGTGGTCCCTGATAACGTTGCAAAACCATGATTCTGTACACTGAGTCTGTACACTGGTGAGCTGCAGGAGTGTATCTTTAGAGGTAGTATGACTAAGTGAGTCATGTAAAACAGAGTGTTCTCTGGACATTAGCTCCTTCCTCATCCTTAGCACAAGCTATTCATTGCACAGACAGATTTTTTTTTACTTTTCAGTGTTATTTCTTTTTTAATTTCCAGACAGATAGGAGCCTATTTACAGCAGTTGTTTGGTTTCTCCTTTGTTTTTAGAATTATTTATTTTATGTATATGAATTCATGTATATGTAGCTGTCTTCAGACACACCAGAAAATGGCATCAGATCCCATTACAGATGGTTGTGAGCCATCATGTGGTTGCTGGGAATTGAACTCAAGACCTTTGGAAGAGCAGTCAGTGAACTTAACTGCTGAGCCATTTCTCCAGCCCAGTGATTTGGGTTCTTGAGGCTACACCTTGATAAACCCATGAAAAGTAAACCCATCCTGGGCTTATGACACACTGGATTGACTTAAACAGGGCCATAGAGGTGTTGGACACCATCTTGGAAGAAAGAGAGCCAAGCTGCAGGTATGGGTTACCTTTATATTTTCTTACCAATGCCTCTGTTTTATATCCCCACTGTTGCATCATAGATGTTGTTCTACAAGCAGTAGACCATGATGTAGGAGAATAGTCATCTGCTGTATTCAACAGCACTTACTAAGCCATGTGTGTAGGCAAACTGCTTTTCAAGGAAGGCAAAGAATGACAAAAAGACAAAGGCAGCCAGATGTGGTGGTGCACACATGTAATCCCTGCCCCTGGGAGGCTGGGACAGAAGGATGGAGAGTTTGAGGTCAGCCTGGGCTCTATATAGTCAGTTCTAGACTAGCCTAAACTACCTGCAGAGTGAAACTCTGTCTCAAATATAGAAACCAAAACAATAACAACGATAAACAAAAGAAAAGGCCAAAGGTAAAGGCAGAACCATGTCAGCTGTATGCACTAAGCTAGTGTTAGAGCCTGTGCTGATAAACCACCTTTTGGCCCCCTACACTCCACATCTGTGAGGATGAGGGCCCCGAGAAGATGCCAACCAAGCACACAGTCCATCCACCTTGGCCTGGGGAAGCTTGTCACGGTATGTAGTCAGAACATTTCTGCAAGAGAAGAAAGACTGTAGCTGAGACTGTTCATATACACTTTCCCTGCAGGCCTGAAACTTGTCTGGCTTGGTGTGCTGGGATCATAGGAAGGAGCATATGGACAGCCATGTATGAATAGCAATCTGGGAAAAGTGGAGCTGTTCCACCAAAGTCAAGCCTGCTTTTGTGTGCGCTGCAGCCTGCGTGGCGGTTTTCAGAACTGAGTTTGCAAGTGGCAGGAAGCTCAGGAGTTCTAGGTTTTCGCTCCTCAGATTCACACTCTTTCCACCACCCTGCACAACTCAGGCCTGCCCTGTTGATCTGCCCCATCCCCTCGTCTCCAAACAGCTGGCATGAGAGAACTTGCCCATAGTCTCCTACCCAGGAGTGTAGTGGAGATTAATGATAGGGACCTCACATACCTTAGAGAAAACTGTGTGCTTCTTTCTTTCAGTACGCCATTTGGCAGTGTTTCCCATACAGACCTGTCAACTGCCCTGAAACAAACCAGAGAGGGAAGAGTTATACAATTTACCATATCCTAGGGGGGCTGGGCTGTAAGGGAGCTTGCGTGTACACTGGATCATGGCCCAGGAGGAACAGGTATCTTAGCAGCAAGACTGAAAGTGTTCTGGGAGCCAGGGAGGTAACTGGCTACAGAGGAAAGAGGCCAGTACTCTGAAATCATATGGGTTCAGGAGAGGAAAACCAAGCAGAGTACACTCTTTGAACAGAAGCTGTGGTAGTTAGGTTTCAAGAATTCTAACATCTTATGGGGACAAAACTAAAATAGAATTAGAAGCAGAGAGTTGCTAATGAAGATATATTCCTACAAAGGATAGAACACCACTACTGGAGAGATCTGTGTGCAATGTGTGTGCGTATTCTATGTGTGTACACTCCAGAGCCACTCAGCAAAGCTCAGGCAAGGAAAACTCAGGACTGAAAATGAAGGTGGACAGATTCTGACCAGTGGGCTGTAAGCACGGAGGCCCCTGCCCAGCATCAGATCACACCTCAGCTCTTGGACCCTAAGAAGTCAAGTCAGGATTTTTACATGATAGGTTATAAGAGTCAAGGAAAGGAAACACTTATAAACTTGGTTTTTCATGAAAATGAGGCTGGGAGGCGGTGACACATGCCTTTAATCTTAGCACTTGGGAGGCAGGCTCCATGAGTTCAAGGCCAGCATGGTTTGCAGAATGAATTCTAGGACAGCTAAGACTGTTAAACAGAGAAACTGAATCTTGAAAAAAAAATAGGTGGGTGGGTGGTCGGACAGACGGACGGACAGACGGACGGACGGATGGATGGACGGACGGACAGATAGATAAAAAGAAAAAAAGGAGGACAGGGCTGAATAGAAAATGGTGTGGCTCTTGAGATAAAGGCGTTTGCTCTTCAAGCCTGGAGACCAGAGTCTCCTGAGACCTGAGTTTGTTCCCCAGTCCCATGTAAAGGTACAGGAGAGAAACCACTCCACACAGTTGTCTACTAACATCCACCCACACAGAGACACAATAATAATAAATAAAATTTAATTTAAAAATAATGGAACATACATACACACACACACATACACACACACACACTGGTCTCCCTGAAATGTAGCAAAAATGACCTAACTCTAAGGTGGAGGCTCTTTCATAGAAACAAGGCAGAATTAAAAGAAGTAAAGTTGAGTTCAACATGTACTATGAGCTATTGGCATAGGATGAGGTGTCCCTAAAAATAAGCACATTACCCAAAGAGCTATCTTATGGTTTCAGTTTTGATTGACATGCAGCCAGGTCTGCTAAGAGAATTGGGGTTACACCTTAAAAGTGTAAAAGTGTTCTTGTCTATGTGCCTTTGTGAGGGATTGCTTGGGGGCAAGAACATCCAGAACACACAATCCTGAAGCCATGGTCTGTGTGTGCTCATTCTCTCTGTGCTAAGCCGGCCTTGGTTTTAACTTGCATGGGGCCCTGAAAGTTTACTGAAGCGCTAAGCCTGGAATCTTCTCCAAAAATAGGAAAAAGTGCCAGCTTCCTCTGTCCATGATAGAACCAATTGCTGGCCAAATCTAAAGTAAAATGTTAAAAAGATGAATTAGGCCACTAGGAAAAAAAATCATTAATTTGTAGACACACAAAAAAAAATTAAAAAGAGAAACCAATCATGCCTCGGTTTTCAGAATATTAAGAACAGGTATTCATGTGTTGAGACTTGTTCTTGGGTATATCCGTGTGTGTGTGTGTGTGTGTGTGTGTGTGTGTGTGTGTGTGTGTGTGTGTTTATCTTGCTGTTCTCATAAGTATAAACAAGGAGGAGTAAGAAGCCAACAGCAGAGACATGCAGTAAAGTCCCTTAGTTTCTAGAAAACAGCATCAGCATCACATAAGGATGTGCCGTGCCAAGACCAACACCAGTGTTTCCTTCTTACAGTGTTGACCCCCTTCATGTTCTTTCACTCATGAAATAAGGATTTAACATTTATTGAGCCCTACCATGTTCTTGAAGTATCAGAGCAATTGGACAGGTAATAAGAACACTGACATAAAGTTTTCCTACCTGAGGGGTTGGGAAAGTATCATCATTGGTAGACTGCTTGCCAAGTGTGCATGAAGTCTCAGGTTTAATCCCTCACACTGCAAAAACCAATCCCTGTTGCCCACATCTGAAATCCACACATGTACAAGGTAGAGGCAGGAGAAGAAGGCATTCAAGGACATCCTTGGCTATAAGACAAGTTCAAGGCCAGCCTGGACTACATGAGAACCCATTTCAAACTTAAAACACAAAACTTTTCTGATGTGAACCAACACATCCACCCTCCCCCCACCACCACCATATTTCCAGGGATTGAACCCAGGACCTTGCTCGTGGTAGTCAAGTATATTACCACTGAGCTACATTACTAGTCCACCAAGACAGCTGTAGTGGAATAAGAATAACTGTAGGAGTTAGAGAGGTAGCTCAGCCATTAAGAGTGATTGCTATTCAATCGTGAGGACCAGAGTTGCAAATAGAAGCACCCACATCAAGTAACGCAGAAGTACCTATAATTCCAAAGGACCTTATGTCCTCTTGGAGCTTCCACAGACAATCACACACATATATGACTATACATTCACCCTGAAACACACACAAAAATAAATCTAAATATTATATATCTACAAAAGTCACACCAGTGCAGTATGCATAGTTACTACAGAGTAAAATATGGTTTCCTTCTGGATGTGGAATTGACATTACTTCCCTTAAAAAACAAACAAACAAAAATGCTTGGAGACATGGCATAGTGGATGGGAAGACTCAACCTACAACTCAGATCTGCACAGGCTTAAATTTTAGTTCGCATCCTGCTCTCTGTGTGACCCTGATCACCTTGTTTAAGCCTCCGAGATCTTTGTATATCTTGGATATTAGCCCTCTGTCGGATGTAAGGTTGGTAAAGATCATTTCCCAGTTAGTTGGTTGCCGCTTTGTCTTTTTGACGGTGTCTTTTGCCTTGCAAAAACTTTGTAATTTAATGAGGTCCCATCTGTCTATTCTTGATCTTAGAGCATAAGCTATTGGAGTTCTGTTCAGGAAATTCTCCCCTGTGCCCATATGTTCAAGGTTCTTCCCTAGTTTCCCTTCTATTAGTTTCAGTGTGTCTGGTTTTATGTGGAGATCTTTGATCCACTTAGAATTGAGCTTAGTGCAAGGAGATAAGGATGGGTCAATTTGCATTCTTCTGCATGTTGACCTCCAGCTGAGCCAGCACCATTTGTTGAAAAGGCTATCTTTTTTCCACTGGATGGTTTTAGCTCCTTTGTCAAAGATCAAGTGACCATAGGAGTGTGGATTCATTTCTGGGTCTTCAATTCTGTTCCATTGATCTACATGTCTGTTACTGTACCAATACCATGCAGTTTTTAACACTATTGCTCTGTAGTACAGCTTGAGGTCCGGGATACTGATTCCCCCAGAGGTTCTTTTACTCTTGAGAATAGTTTTAGCTATTCTGGGTTTTCTGTTATTCCAGATGAATTTTTGAATTGCTCTTTCTAACTCTATGAAGAATTGAGTTGGGATTTTGATGGGGATTGCATTGAATCTGTGTAATACTTTTGGTAAGATGCTCATTTTTACTATATTAATCCTGCCAATCCATGAGCATGGCAGATTTTTCCATCTTCTGAGGTCTTCTTCAATTTCTTTCTTCAGAGACTTGAAGTTCTTGTCATACAGATCTTTCACTTGTTTGGTTAGCGTCACGCCAAGACACTTAATATGGTTTGTGGCTATCGTGAAGGGTATTATTTCTCTTACTTCTTTCTCAGCCTGCTTATCCTTTGAGTATAGGAAGGCTTCTGACTTGCTTGAGTTGATTTTATATCTGGCCACTTTGCTGAAGTCGTTTATCAGCTGTAGGAGTTCTCTGGTGGAGTTCTTTGGGTCGCTTATGTATACTATCATATCGTCTGCAAATAGTGATAGTTTGACTTCTTCCTTTCCAATTTGTATCCCTTTGACCTCTTTTTGTTGTCTAATTGCTCTAGCTAGAACTTCAAGTACTATATTGAAAAGATATGGAGAGAGAGGGCAGCCTTGTCTAGTCCCTGATTTTAGTGGGATTGCTTCAAGTTTCTCTCCGTTTAGATTGATGCTGGCTACTGGTTTGCTGTAAATTGCTTTTACTATGTTTAGATATGGGCCTTGAATTCCTGATCTTTCCAAGACCTTTAGCATGAAAGGATGCTGAATTTTGTCAAATGCTTTCTCAGCATCTAATGAGATGACCATGTGGTTTTTTTCTTTGAGATTGTTTATGTAGTGGATTACATTGATGGATTTCCTTATATTGAACCATCCCTGCATCCCTGGGATGAAGCCTACTTGATCGTGGTGAATGATCGTTTTGATGTGTTCTTGGATTCGGTTGGCAAGAATTTTATTGAGTATTTTTGCATCGATATTCATAAGAGAGATTGGCCTGAGATTCTCTTTCTTTGTCGGATCTTTGTGTGCTTTTGGTATTAGTGTAATTGTGGCTTCATAGAACGAGTTGGGTAGTGTTCCTTCTGTTTCTATTTTGTGGAACAGTTTGAAGAGTATTGGTGTTAGGTCTTCTTTGAAGGTCTGATAGAATTCTGCACTAAAACCATCTGGACCTGTGCTTTTTTTGGTTGGAAGACTTCCAATGACAACTTCTATTTCTTCAGGGGTTATAGGACGGTTTAGATGGTCTATTTGATCCTGATTTAATTTTGGTACTTGGTATCTGTCAAGGAAATTGTCCATTTCCTCAAGATTTTCTAGTTGTGTTGAATACAGGTTTTTGTAGTAGGATCTGATGATTTTTTGAATTTCCTCAGTTTCTGTTGTTATCTCTCCCTTTTCGTTTCTGATTTTATTAATTTGGATACTATCTCTGTGCCCTCTGGTTAGTCTGGCTAAGGGCTTATCTATCTAAGCCTCCGAGACTCAGTGTATCCACAAGTACAAATCCACTGTTCAGCTCAGCATTGATGAAAAGACTAAAGAGGGTGCATATTAATCCCGTGATACCAGAGTTCATAAATGAAACCTAATCTTAACTTTATCATGTTCTCATCCCATCTGAATCACCTAATTTCCTTCCCACAAGAATTTGCTCTGTTAAATCTATGGCTATGGACAGAGACTCCCTGTCACAGCACTGCCTAATCGAAGTAGCAGAATTGACACTGATATCATTAATTCTACGCTATATCAGATCACACAGAATTACTATGGCCCTGAGTAAATTGAGCACAATAAGTCACTAGAAAATAGAATGTAATGCCTCCCCTTTGAGAGTAGCTGTGCTTCTGAGCTCTTTCTGCCAGAGTTCTGCTTATTACAAATTAAATCATGGTTCAGGGGATGCTAGTTTAACCCATCTGTGACCAGTCCCAAGCCCAGTGGCTCCAGTGTCAAGGATTGAACCTAGAAACTCATGCATGACTAAGCAAGAGCACTAATCCTGATCCAGCTTCAGCTCCAGCCCTAGGAAACTCTTTTCAAATCTACCCACTAATGATTTCTGCAGTATTTTAACTGTGGGGTGGGTGGAGATTTAAGGCCCAGGCCTGATGCGTGCTGTCCACCTGCTCCACTTCTGAGCTGTGCCCAGCTGTTGAGCACTTCTGGCTGGAAGACAGAATGGTAAGGCAAGGTAAAGGGCCTGTCCGAGGAGTCCTCCATCTTCCAAGAGATTGGGCTTAAAGGAAACACAGAAGCTGGGACTCTTGGCTCGGGTTTGGAATCTCAGCTATTCTGGAGGCTGAGCCAGAAGGATTGCAACTCCAAGGCCAGCTTGGGCTGCTGACCAAGTTCAAGGCCAGCCTGGGAACTTAGTGTCTCCCTGTGAAAAGTAAAAAAGAGGGCTGTGGATAGAATCCACTGCTGGAGCACTTGCCTAACGTACACCAGGCTCTAGGTTCAACCCCTGCTCCGGTACCTCCAAACAAACCAAACTAATGTTTTCAAACATAGCAGTTCACACTGTGTAGAAGAATCTTAGCATCCATATCGAAGGTTGTCTAGCGGAGTACCAGACTTATTTCGTAACAAAATGGAGACCTGTTCATGACATAATGCTGCATTCCTGCAAGCTGTTAATAGAGGATGATAATTTTAGAAGAATTTGGCACAAAGAAGAGTAACAACAAATAGTTCTGGAGGACTTGGTGATGTAGACATGGTTCTGTGTGCTTTGTGAGTATTACCTCATTTAATCCTTGTTGCAATCGTATGTCTCTGGCTCGATGACTTCCTGCTTGTCAGAGGTGAGGGAGCTGAGGCTGTGGTTTTAATGAAATATCTGAGACGTAGAGCTGTGAAGAGGATGTGGGTTCTACACACTATGATCTCAACCCTGCACTAAAGTCCTTCCTGGGAAAATGAGCCAAGGGGGTAGTTTGTTCATATTCCCTCTGCCTACATTGTGGCCATATGCCTGAGAATCTGCTCCTCCTCCTCCTGTGACTCTGTGCTATCCACCCAGCCTGGCTAATTTCCTACCTGTGTGTCCCACGTCTCTTTGAAGCAAAAGCTGAGCTGGCCCCAGGGGGCTGGCCCTCTGATTGGCTCAGGGGCACTGGCTACTGAAGAATGGAGATCAGATTTTAATGCACTTGAACTATAGGTGCTTTGGCAATGGACTCTCCCTGTCCCATCCTTAGCCCCAGAAAAGATGCTAACAGATCTAGAACTCTCCCCAAAGCAGAGAGATCATAAAAGCAGCCAGGACAGCATTTTTGTAAAAAGAAAGACCCAGAAAAAAAAATTATCTTGAACATTTCAGAGTCTGGTGTGTTCCTGTGGAATCTCTTCAGATTAGAAGCTTGAAAATTCGCAAAGGAGGGTGAGCGATCAAAACCAAACTTAGTATATATGATGACTTTGACACACACTCTATTTCCCCCTGTCATGATTTGTATATGCTCAGCCCTGGGAGTGGCACTCTTAGAAAGTGTGGCCCTGTTGGAGTAGGTGTGGCCTTGTTGGAGTAGGTGTGTCACTGTGGGTGTGGGCTTTAAGATCCTCATCCTAGCTGCCTGGAAGCCAGTATTTTGCTAGCAGCCTTCAGATGAAGATGTAGAACTCTCAGCTCCTCCTGCACCATGCCTGCCTGGATGCTGCCATGCTCCCACCTTGATGATACTAGTCTGAACCTCCGAGTCTGTAAGCCAGCCTCAGTTGAATGTTGTTCTTATAAGAGATGCCTTGGTCATGGTGTCTGTTCACAGTAAAACCTAACTAAGAGAAATAACACACACACACACACACACACACACACACTTTCTCTCCTTTGATCTCTATCCCCCAAGCTCAGCCTCGAGGATGCACATCTCCAACTCTGTCTGTAGTGGTTGGTTTGAGACCCATTTGATTTGGCCTCCTTCAGTCCTTGTCTTTACCAACAGTGCAGAATCCCAAAGGAATGCCAGATAAAATAATCTGACCTCTATAACTCCACCCCCTTGGTACGAATCTGTCTTTGCTTGCATGATCGGCGAACTGTTTAGCTTCTTTCTGCTTTGGAGATGTTTAGACCCGAGTATGTCTCTCAGAGATGTTTACTGTTTCAAACCTCTGTTGAGCACCGTCACCATTAATCAGAAAGTGAGCTGAGCCCTGTGGAAGCTTCTTTCAGCTCCAACATTTATCTGTGGTATAATTATAATGAGCCTGAAAGTCATGCGTAGGCAATTTGACGTGGATTTGGCTCTAGCATCTTCACATAAGGACAGAAGACTGATGGGCCCTGACCCTGGATGTCAGTAACCCACCACTGAACCCTTCCAGTGTCCCATTCTCAAGCAGATCCAGCTCAAGCTGCCGTCACCCTTTGGACAGTGGTTCCTCATGTCCATGGGGGGTGGGTCTTTCCTCTCCTTTTCTGCTTGTCTCTCTGCCCGTTCTCCATTATCGATCATCTTAGCTGTTATCCCTTGTGTAGTTATCCTTGAATCTTCTAGCTCTTAACTTTTACTGTCTATTTTGTTTTGTTTTCTGATCTTTTCTTTCTACTACTTTTCCCTAAAGCACCCACCACCAGCAGCAGCAGCAGCACCACCACCACCACCCAATGAATTTCTCTCTCCAAATCACTGGTTATCGACTGAGGGACAATTTTCCTAGCAGTGGAGATCTGATGATCTCTGGAGGCTTCTGGTGCTGTCCTACAGGGATAGAAAAGATGCCTTTATGTCAGGCATCTCGTAGGTAGAAATAGAATGTTCAGTCTCTAGCGGTACCCAGAGCTGCCCCTTGCACACACACTGAAGAAGCTACTTCATGATGTCAATGGAGCTGAGTTTGAGGAATCCTTGAATCACCCACTCCTCTGCCTCTGCACTGTTATCGCCTGTTTCTGACTCCCAATTGTTTAAGGCTTTTCCTTGCAAGCCCTCCCTTTTATCTGTGTTCCCATTTATCTGGCTCCTTTGCCTCCTGTCTATCTTCTAGCCCCTGTCTCCCTCAGGCCTCCTTCTTGGTCTGATCACCCCTCTGAGGTTTCTCCTTGTCTTTCTGCCTTTGTTTTCAAGGCTTAGTTCAGCAACTCCCTTATCTCTCTGCTGTCCTGGAGTGACCTCAGGAGCAGAGAAAATATTTTTCTTAGAACTCTTGTTTATTTTGCAAGTTTTCACAAATCCAAAGCAGCCCACAAGCTCCATGCTTCTGGTTTCAAAGTCTCAAGCAGGTCCCATGGGCCTGACCTGTGCGACTGCACTGGCCCTGGACTCTGATCCCCACCCCACCTCACCCCCCTGCTCCTTCCAGCTGTGTCTCCTCTGCTCCCCTGCAGCTGGCAGCAGGGGCTGCTCCATCTTTGTGATGCCAATGGGCACTGTGGTTTGCACTGACTGACATGGTAGCACCTTCTCTTCTCCCACTGGGAGACAGGGAAGCAATAGCTTTCCCCTGCCTTCATTCATTATTTAGGGACAGTGACAAAGATTGACCAGAAGCTAAGCACAGCTGACTCTTGTAGTAACTGAAGTGAATGAGACAGAAATCAGTTTCTCTGTCATTCTAAGTCTTCATTGTCAACTTTACTGGCTCTGGAATCACCTGGGAGATGCATATTTTTAGAGTTTTTCCAATGATGTTTAACAGAGAAGAGCCACACTGAATGGGTGTGGCAATAAAAAGGGGGAAGGGAGGAATCAGCTGGGCACGAACATTCCCGTCTCTGCTTCCTGACCAGAGACACCATATGACTCTCACCCTTGTGCTTTGGGTACCACACCCTCCCTGCCATGATGCATTGTACCTCAAATACAATCAACAAAACAGCAAAATTAACCCTGTCTTCCTTGAGCTGCTTTTGTCTGTTATGGTGTCCATGGCAACCAGAAAAGGAAACTAATATGGACTGGACCACAAATTCTAGTAGAGAGGAAATCATGGGAAGAAACCATGCCTGCATCAGTTCTGTCTCCAAGAGGTAAGCAATATGGAGCTAGGAAGAGAAAACTTCCTGTCTTCTACTGTGGCTGAAACAATTTACAAGCTGAAGTTTCATGGTACTAGAAAGTGCTACAAGAGGAGAAAAATAATCAATCACCAGTCTTACCCAACTGTGAACTTCAAGAGCTACAACAGTGACTGGCCTGGCAAGACATGCTCACTGGAGCAATGGTGGCACAAATGTCATGTTCTGATTAGACTTCAAGCCCATTTCACAAAATGAAATCCATAGCTGGCACCAATATTGGGACAAAAACATGTAGCTAGACAGGTCAAATACCCTAGCAGGAGAAATAGAAACTGGAAAGAAAACTACTTTTATTCTGCTAAATAGACACAAAATAAATCAATTCCTAGTGGCTTATCATAGCCATAGATTAATGCATCACTCAACCCTGACCAGAGGTGCTTCTATTAGCAGTAGTTGATGATTAACATGGAGACCAGCAACTGGTCAAGGTTCAGAGACAAGAGATTTCAGAACATTCAACCATAAATAGAACATATAGACCATACTCTGGCTTCCAAAGGCTCAGGGATCATTTCAAAAGAGAGAACAGAAAGAGAGTGAGAGTCAGAGTGTAGATGACTACAGGGGGAAAGTGTCTTCTGGACACAGTAAAGGAGCTTTGCATAGGAATTCACAGTGGTTGTGATGATATGCCCAAGACTTGTGCAAAACCTCACTCCTAGGCAAGGAGCTAGCTTTTGCTAGCTGCTGGGAGAGGGAAAGTTAGTTTTCTCTAAGAATTTGTAGCCCCTGTTAAGTTAACCACTCTCCAGTAGAAGGCCATGCATCCAAGAATACTTGGGCAGCGCAAAGTGACCTTGGTAGAAAAAAGGAGAGGGAGTTGGGTGAAAGAAGAAGAAAGTGGATCTGGAAAGAGTTTGGGGAAGGAGTCTGATAAAGATACATTGTACAGAGAACTAATAGAAGGATATAAAAATGAAACAAGTTACCACCAGCTTAGCAGATAATTAAACAAAATGGTTAGTTTACACTTCTATAAGTCAGCAGTCCAAAATCAGTCTCACAGGGTGTACTGACTAGTTTTGTGTGTCAACTTAACACAAGCTTGACACAAACTTATCACAGAGAAAGGAGGAAATGCCTCCATGAGATCCAGCTGTAAGGCATTTTCTCAATTAGTGATCAAGAGTGGGAGGGCCCATTGTGGGTGGTGCCATCCCTGGGCTGGTAGTCCTGGGTTCTATAAGAAAGCAAGCTGAGCAAGCCAGAGGAAGCAAGCCAGTAAATAATATCCCTTCATGGCCTCTGCATCAGCTCCTGCTTCCTGACCTGCTTGAGTTCCAGTCCTCCTTCCTTTGGTGATGAACAGCAATGTGGAAGTGTAAACTGAATAAACCCTTTCCTTCCCAACTTGCTTCTTGGTCATGTTTGTGCATGAATAGAAACCCTGATTAAAAAACCACAGCAAAGTTGGCCTAGGGAGAGCAGTAGAAACACCAAGGGAAGTGGTACTCCTCATGTATTTTGGATCCATAGAGCCAGAAGAGGAAGGCATGGAGTGCAGAGGCCTTAGAAAATTACTGTAAAAAGACTTAAAACAGCCCCTTCCTCAATGAGCAGAACTGCACAGAACCTGTGGCTGTACTCGCCCCTCCCCCAACAGCAGTAAGTGGAGCCTGCTAGAGCCAGAGTAAGCCTTAGAGCATCTCATTTCTACACAGCACATTGGCAGCAGTAAATTACTCCATAAGTGTTCTTTTTAATCTCTTATGTTGTATTATTTAGTTCCCACTCTTATATGTTTGTCACAGGATGTTTTTGCTTTTGTTTGTACTTAGTTAGATTTTTAGAATTACTGTGTATGTTTCTATATTTAATATATTGCAAAGCATTTAAAAAAAAAAAGAAAAGAAAGAAAGAAACCCTGATTAAGACATAGGGCTAAAGTCAAAGCATCACAGGACCAGTTCCTCCTGCAGGCTCTGGAGAAGGACCATGGTCTGGGAAAAGTGTTTGTAATCCATGGCTCCTCCCTCCGTCTTTAAATGCAGCTATAGCATTTTAGCTCATTTCCCATTTTCTTCATTGTATTCCTTTCTTGGCCTCTGTAGCTCCTTCCCTCCTATTAGAATGCTTAGGATGATAATGGCCCTACTCATGATCCAGAATGATCTCCCCCACTGAAGCTCCTTACCTTGGGCATGTCTAGAGTCCCTTTGCTAATAATATGACGTATCAGCATGTTGTGGGGAGCCATGCATGCCTCTTTTAGAAGACAGAATTCAGCCTACTCCACCCCTCTCACTGGTTTGGTTAGGTGAGCAGCTTCAAAGAGTTTGTGAGCCCAGTGGAAGCTGAAAAGTAAGGTATGTAAAGACATGATACCAAGTCTGGCAAAGGCTGAGTCCCAGCTTGTTTTGGTAGGAACATAGGGTGTGGTCTGGACAGGGGTGGGATGACAAACACCAAGATGGAAAGAGACATTTGAAACCTCTCTACAGTAGACAAGTAGGGTTGTTATGGACAGACTTGGAAAGATTCTCTAGTACTGAACCATGCGCTATCTAATTAAATTGTTATGTGGATGATATTTTGAATATATCTGATTCAACAGTTTGTTCCGATTAACTTCACCTGCTTGTGTGATATGAGGCTCATGCTATATTTCCTTTGTATCCTACTAATCACAAGGCTCAAGAGGAAAACATGTCATGGTGTTAAAACTGTAGAACAGGCTGGGCAAGAAGTGGGATAGTGTTGTGGCCCTGTTATAGAGGATGAGAGGGGACCCGGAGAATTATGGGAGTTATGGACAGATCTAGGTGACTGACAGACCAAGTAAGAGAAATGTAGGGAGAAAAACACTTGCCTAGCCTTCCATGGCTGGGTGCAGGGTAGGAAAGACAAGTTTCTTTTAGGTAGAGAACTTGTCAGATCATCATTATACAGCATTATCTACTCACCAGACCTCTGTGGAGATGTAGCCAATGGCCTTTGAGCCCCATATTTACCCAGCCCCATTATGCAGTGTTTTCATTCTGATCTGGCTTTTCAGTATTAGGGCCTGGCACACATGTCCCTAGGGTGGTGCACTGGCTAGTTTTATGTCAACTTGGTACAAGTTAGAGTCATCAGAGAGGAAGATGCCTCAACTGAGAAACTGTTTCATAAAATCCAACTGTAAGGCACTCCTCTTCCTTCCTTCCCTCCCTCCCTCCTTCCTTCCTTTCTTTCTTTTTATTGGTTCTTTGTGAGTTTCACATCATGTGCCCCAATCCCGCTCATCTCCCTTTCCCTTCATACCTGCCCTCTGCCTTTGCAACCTCACTGCCCCCTCCCCACCAAAAGAGAAAGGAAATCTTGTTGTGGAAGCTGTAGTGTGTCACAGTGAATCCCACAGTATACTGTTTTGTCCACACTTCTTTACTTGCAAATGTTCACTGCAATGAGTCATTGGTCTGGTTGTTTTAAGGCCTCTGGCTTCTGCTACGATATCAATACTAGATCCTCATCAGGACTCATTTTCAGATATCTGTTTGTTGCCCTATGTCTTGGAGATCCTGCAGCTTTAAATCTGTGAGACCAGCCCCTTCACACACTTCAGCAGTAAGTACAGGGATGGGGTAGTTGTTGGAGTGAACCAACTCAAAGTCCTGGATTTGGACCTGGGCCTGAGCCTGGGTGGTAGCTGAGCTGGTCAACCCACCAGCTCTTGTGTAGAGCAAGCTCTCCAGCCCTGCTCTGACTTGCTCACCCAATGCTACAGCTGGCAAGGGTCAGAGCCAGCCAGCTCTTGTACTCTCATCCCATACCACCAGGTCCAGCTCTGCTGTGCTGTCTGGATGAGGTACAGGGCCTGCTCTCCCAAGCGCTGCAGTCGGTGAGGGACAGGGCAGCTCTCCCACCCACCATAGGTGAGGAGGGGTGAGGTGAAGAGGGCATCTCTCCATCAACCATGTCACCACACAGCACACAAGTTTCAGGGCCAACATGGGAGCGTGTTCTGCCATCAGGGCTGGTCCACCTATGTCCCCACCACGAGGGTCAGCTCTACTATGCTGGTAAGACATTCTCTTAATTAGTGATCATTGGGAAGGATCCAGCCCATTGTGGATAGCACCAGCCCTGGGCTGGTGGGCCTGGGTTCTTTAAGAAACTAGGCTGATTTACATGGAAAATGTTTCTGATAAAACTGAAAAAATATATGGAAAAACATTAAAATTGAAGATTATCATGGAAAATTATGCAGCTAAAATGGTAGGCATAAAAATATTTCTAAGTTGATTGAAAGTGAAATTATAAACATTTTCTGATAAAATTGAAGATTTACATGGAAAATATCTATGATAAAATTGAAGAAATATATAAAAAATGTGTTAAGATTGAGTGTTTCATGGAAAAATTATACAGATAAAATGGTAGGCATAAAAATATTCCTAAGTTTTTTGAAAGTGGAATTATAAACACTTTCTGATAAAATTGAAGATCTACAAGGAAAATATTCCTGAAAAAATTCAAGAAATATATAGAAAAACATGTTAAAACTGACTATTACATGGAAAATTATACAGATAAAATGGAAGGCATAAAAATGTTCCTAAGTTGATTGAAAGTAAAATTATAGGCATTGTCTGATAAAACTGAAGATCCACATGGAAAATACTTCTGAAAAAATTGAAGAAACATACAGAAAAACGTTAAAATTGAAGATTATCATGGACAATTATACCGACAAAATGGTAGGCACAAAAACATTCCTAAATTGATTGAAAGTGGAACTACAAACACCCCCCCCTTTCATGTAAATCTTCAATTTTATCAGAAAATGTTTATAATTCTACTTTCAATCAACTTAGGAATATTTTAACTCCTACCAATTTATCTGTATAAATTTCTTCCATTTTATCAGAGATATTTTCCATGTAAATCTTCAAGTTTATCAGAAAATGTTTTTACTTCTACTTTCAATCAATTTAGGAATATTTTTATGCCTGCCATCTTATCTGTATAATTTTTCATGAAATAGTCAGTTTTAACGTGTTTTTTCTATATATTTCTTGAGTTTTATCAGAAATCTTTTCCTTGTAGCTCTTCAATTTTATCAGAAAATGTTTATAATTCCACTTTCAATCAACTTAGGAATATTTTTATGCCTACCATTTTATCTGTATAATTTTTCCATGAAATAGTCAATCTTAACGTGCTTTTCTATATATTTCTTCAATTTTATCAGAGATATTTTCCATGTATATTTACACAATGGAATACTACTCAGCAATCAAAAAGAATGAATTCATGAAATTCTTAAGTAAACGGGAACAGGGGGAGGGAAGAGGGCTTATGGGACTTTCCGGGACGGGGGGAACCAGGAAAGGGGAAATCATTTGGAATGTAAATAAAGAATATAGAAAATAAAAAATAATAATAATTTAAAAAATTAGAAAAGAAAAAAAAAGAAAGAAACTAGGCTGAGCAAGCCATAAGTAGCAAGCTAGCAAGCCACACCCCTCCATGGCCCAGCCTGCATCAGCTCTGGCCTTCAGCCTCCAGCCCTAAAGGAGTCTCTGCTTTCACTGTGTTTGCTTTGGTCCTGGTGTTTTGTTGCAGCAACAGTAACCCTAATTAAGACAGATGGGGACTGGAAACAATGTGAGTGACACCCTTCTCTGTTACAGTGAACAAACAGAAACAAAGACCCCCCCCCTCCCGCATAAGTTGCAGCTCCAGCAGCAGCGGCTTGCTGCCCTCTCCACACACCCCTTCCTTGACCTGCAGTACACAGCCCAGGCCAGAGCTGTGTGGATGCTGGCTGGTGGCAGTACTGTAAATCATCCTCCCAGCCTGTTTCCAGGGGCTTCTAGAGAAAACAGGGCTCTTTTAGGCCATGTTTGGATGTTTGAGCCCAACTCCTGGGAACACACTCCAGTGCGTTATTGAGAGAAGAGAAGCAAGTCTTCAAAGCGGGCATCGCTATTTTAAATTCAGAACTATCCCAACTCCAGTCATACCCAGAAAGATCATGTCACGTGTTCTTCAAAACATGGAATTAGAACTCAGAATTCCTGCTTCCAGACCAGAGTTGGTTTTGTTTTTGTTTGTTTGATCAGTATGTTTTTTCCTGTGTTGTTGTTATTGTTAGATTTTTTTAGTTTTGAAGTTTTTTTTACCTGCTTGGAATGCCTGTCTGGCTCTGTCACTGTATATAACAATAGTGAAGACACAATGCCCTTCAAGAGTTTTAAATCTGTCCTTGATATCTATCTATCCAAAACCCTAAACTTTGATACCTTTCAAGAAATTGGTATCATCGGAGCACTGTGGCACACATCTTTAAATCTCAGCACTCAAGGGGCAGAGGTTAGCAAATCTTTGTGGGTTCAAGGCCAGCATCATTTACATATAGAGTCCCAGAGCAGCCAAGGCTACATAATGAGACCCTATCTAGAAAAAGAGAGAAAATAGTTATCAGTTGTTGGACTTTGTGAGGGAAAAGTGCTGCTGACGAGACGCCTGGATTCTGATGGCTGCACCTGCATTCGAGGCCGCTGAAGAGATGCATGGATTTTGGTTGCCTCATGCTGCAGTTGAGGCTGCTGAAGCACTAAGCTCTGTCACAGAGCCCATCTGTGGTTCTGACTTCCCAGAGTGCAGGGGTCTGCCTCACACCTGAGCCTCACGCCTGAACTAGCCTAAGTACAGTTATAAAAGTGGTCATCTTTAACACATTGATAAATAGAAAGAGGAAAGTCATGTGAAAATGGTTCTAATTCAGTTGGAAAACTCCAGGAAGTGAGAAAGGACCCAGGGGGTCTTTGAGAATTCTCAGTGGGTGAAACTGATGACCTGAATTTAATCCCCAGAACCCACAGGGTGGAAAGAGAGCAAGACAACAGCCCAACAGTGGTGGCACACGCCTATAATCCCAGCACTTGGGAGGCAGAGGCAGACAGATTGGATTTCTGAGTTTGAGGCCAGCCTGGTCTACAGAGTGAGTTTCAGGACAGTCAGGGCTATACAGAGAAACCCTGTCTTGAAAAAAAAAAAAAAGATAGTATCAACACTCACAAGTTGTCATCTGACCTTTTACACACACACACACACACACACACACACACACACACACACACACTTAGGGTCCCCGAAGCTTCACACAGGGATGAATTGCTACCAGTAACAACTAATAACGTGGACCTCAGGGTTCAGATTTTCATGTCAGAATGACCCAGCCAGTCACAATAGCTGAGTCTTCCTCCAAAGTTTATATGAGAACTAACTGATAAGATGCTTTACATACACTTAGAACAGCTCTGACATGTGATAAAGACTTGATTGTGGGGGCTAGAGAGATGGCTCAGGAGTTAAGAGCACATTTTGCTTTTGCAAAGGACCTGGGTTCAATTCCAAGCCCCCACATAATGGCTCATAACTATCTCACAAGAACTCCAGTTCTTGGAAATCTAATATGCATATATATGGAAGTGAGCAAAATATTCATGCACAAAAGTAAATAAATCATTTTTTAAATATTTGACTGTGGTTGTTCTTTTTCTCACTGTGAGGAGCTGTGCTGTAAGCAAAGGCATTGCCCTGCTGTGCTTCAAAATAGCTCCAAGAACATTTTTGTGGGGGCAAGTTTTATTTTATCTCCCAAATTGCAGTTCATTATTGAGAACCTGAGCAGAGATAATGAAAGATTCAGTTTGCCAGGTTGCTCTCCAGGGGTAGTTTGCTTTCTTACACAGCCTTGGGTTTTTTCCCCAGGGGTAACACCACCCACAGTGGGCTGGTTCCTCCTACAACGTTTGTCGTGAAGATGACCTATGGAAATCCCGATAGGCCAACATGAAGGAGGAGACTCCTCAGGGGAGGGTATTTCTTCCTTCCCAGGTGACTCTGGTTTCTGTCTTTAAGAGCCTGCTTCCAATTGCATGGGGAAGAGAGTGAGCTTGCCAAGGTGTAATGATTAGAATTTCTAAAGAGTTTGTGTAGTTTGCCATGCTGTGATCGTAGGCAGTGGTGGAGTGCTCTGAGGAACATGGAGAGGGCCTGCCAGGAAGAGCTTGGTAAGTGGGGAAGAGGACCACTGGGCTTCCAGGATTATTACTGCCCTCTATTTTATTTTTCTGAAAACACTGAGGTGATGACTTTCAATCAAACAAAGCAGTCGTGAGACAAGTTTCTTTATCAGCTGCTTTCTGTCACTTTTAGCTTTTACTAAGAGAGAAAGATCTAGATTGGCAAGGTGGTTCAGCAGGTGAAAGTACTTGACATTAAGCTGATGAGCCTGGGACACACTTAGTGGAAGGAGAGAATTGTCTTCCACAACTTTTTCTCTGACTTCTACATATATGTTATGATACATGTGCACACATGCACATGTGCACACACACATACATATACATATTAAAATTTTTGAAAGAAAGAATCAAAGGAAAGAAGGAAGGAAAGAAGGAATGGAGGGAGAGAGGGTAGGAAGGAGGGAGGAAGGGAAGGAGGGAGGGAAGGAGGGAGGGAGGAGAGGGAGGAAACTTGGACCGGAAAAGGAAAGGACCAGGAAACACATTCAGTTTCCTAGAAGCATCTGGACTGGGGCTTGCTCCCTAGTTTTGGCAAAATGATCATTTCAAAGGCATAAGTGAAGGGCTACACAGTGGACACCCATTCCATGGTGGGGGCACAGCCCAGCACAGAGGAGAAGTCAGGCTCCCAATCGGCAGCTGCTGAAGCCTCGCCCCCCTATCTAGGATGCCTCCTTTACAGATGAACTGTGAAGTGAGGTGATCCAGTTGGACACCAGTGCAGCTTAGCAAAATCACAAGAATCCAGGCTTACCATGTGACTTCCCCTCCCCTAACCCCAGCATGAAAGATCAGCATTTGGACGAGACCACAGTGACCAGAGGTTCCTGGGTTTGACCCCAACACACAAATCCCTGTGGCTCCGGGGATGCTGCGCCACTGTGACAGCCCTGGAGTTCCAACTTCATGTCTTTCTCACAACTTGCAAAAACACTTGCAAATGTTCAATCAAGTCTCAAAGAAAAGGGGTCAAGTGATTTGAACGAACTAAACTAGCTCCTTTCTTGTGCAAACTATTTTCTATCCCTGGAAGCCAAATACTTGTTCTCAAATCTGTGAATAGTTAATAAATCGAGGTGTGCCAAATAGCATTATAACCACAGGAAACCACCCATGGGTGACATCAAGTGAGCTCTCTGGGGATGAATATGCCTGCGAACAAAGGAAAGTGCTTTCTCAATGATAGCTGTCTCCTCAATGCAATGAAACTGGCAGCTGTGGTATGTCACACCTGTTGAGGGGAATGATGGCTTTTCTCTTGCCTTGACTTCTCTGAAACACAAGGTAAAGAACTACAACAAGCAAATAGCAGGACTGTCTCTAGGTCTTTAATGCTGTTCCTGTGAGAGAACTTTGGTATAGAAAAATATCCCATATTAGAAAGAGATTTATCCTCCCTGAGATCAAATGGAGATCAAAACAAGTCCTCTGTCAAGCCTTCACTGGTCTGTGTTTTCCCAGAAGAGGGGCCTTTTCCCCTACAGAGGTCTGGATGTCCCCAAAGACCATGATCTTGCTTGTGATATGCTATCTACCGCCAGGCTGAGGATTACCCTTCCCATTCTTCATGCTCTGGGAAGTTAGAGTGCTCTGTCTTCCTGGTTCTGATCAGGAGGGTGAGGTCCTGATTTACCAAACCTCAGAAACACTCCTGGCAATCCTAGCCCTGTGCCAAATGATCTGTTGTGTTCTGTGTCAGTTCTCACAATATGTTCATGAGGTAAGGAATATCAGTCCCGTCTTCCAGATGAGGAAGTACAGACCTAGGAAGGATAACTACTTTGAGGGTTGGAATCTGGACTGAAGACAAACCATCTGCTCCTGGAATGCCCAGGGCCAGCTCCTACACTATCTGGATGCCTCCTTTAGTCTCCTATCTGAAAAGGCTCTTCAGCAGGATCTGCACCAGGCACTGTAGAAATCTCCCTTAGATCTCTCAATGGAATTTCACTTGTAGGTCTTGAAACCCTCAAGCCCATGGGCATCTTTCAGTGGGCTTAGTCACCAACTAGGAAGCCTATGCTTTGCCTCAAATAAGCTCTGGGTTTCCCCAAGAAAGAGGAAATGGTCTGAAAGTCATTCAACATGTGTCCTTCAGTGATTTCTTGCTGCTCAAAATAAATTAGCCAAGTGGGGGTGATTCAGGGCATCAAAGTTCAAAAGACTGTCCCTACATGACCAGACAGCTTTGCCAAGCTCTGTGGTCACAAACTGTGTGCATAATTACAAGCAGCCATCTTGCAGATTCCTAGAGCTGAGCTATCTTGTGGGCAAGTGGAAATGGATGTCCACAAGCATTTACACAATCATGACAGCCCATGTGTGTAAACAGAGCAGGTCTGAGTTAAATATTTAAGAGCAAGTGTTACAGTGAGCTTCAGAATAGCCAGGGGTAATAGTAAGGCCCTGTCTCAAAAAAAATTAAAAGATAAAACTAAACAAAACAAAAAGACAAAAACAAATCTAAGAGAGGGGACCTTATATACACCTTTTAATATTCTACAACAGGCCTTTTGCACTATGTGCTTCCAATGAATAATTGTTGCATAATGAAAGAAACCAACTTATTTGGTGCATTGTAGCCTTTGTTGTATAGGATATATGTTCCCTAATTGTTAAATGTCTCCATATTCATTGTGATTAAAGAAGATCAAATTATATGAAACTCTCTGCAAAAGCTCCCCACTCTGATTTCTTACCTCCATCATGGTAGTAGCATAAGGGAGGTCAGCTGTTCTGGGTATAAAAGTGGAGGGACCAGGTATAGTGCTCTCACTTAGCACTAGTCTTACCTCTACTAGAGCCACCCCCGCTCCCAGCTGTATTGGAGGCCTGTACTGGCTGGTTTTATATTTCAACTTGACACAAGCTAGAGTTGTCACAGAGAAAGGAGCCTCAGTTGAGGAAATGCCTCCATGACATCCAGCTGTAAGGCATTTTCTCAATTAGTGATCAAGGGGGGAGGGCCCCTTGTGGGTGGTACCATCCCTGGGCTGGTAGTCCTAGGTTCTATAAAAAAGCAAGCTGAGCAAGGCAGGGGAATCAAGCCAGTAATATTCCATGGCCTCTGCATCCACTCCACCTCCAAGTTCCTACTGTGTGAGTTCCTGTCCTGACTTCCTTTGGTGATGAACAGCAATGTGGAAGTGTAAGCTGAATAAATCCATTCCTCCCCAACTTGCTTCTTGGTCATGATGTTTTGTGCAGGAATAGAAACCCTGACTAAGACAAGGTCATAGTACAGGCTACTATACTGCCCCACCTTCTGGATTTTACCGTCTTATTCTTTGCTATCAACACAGCCTATGGGAGTTTTCAGACTACAGCTGGGAAAGAAGCACAGACAGCAGAAGTTTGGGTGGGTATGGAGCTGCCCTAAGACTAAAGACTTAACAGAATTCCAGAAATAGAGATGTGAGGAAATGAGAGCATGGACATAGTTAAGAGTATTGTACCATGCCAATCAAAGTAGCTCAGAGGAAGAACTTTCAATGTTCTTATCACAAAGAAATAATAAATGTTTAAGGTGATAGATAGCTCAAATATTCTACATTGATTGCAAAAACATTACACTGTCTTTTATGGGTCAATTAAAAATATAAAGAAATGAGTAAGGTAGGCCAAGAACAGAGCACAACTGGAGCAGAATCTGGGAAAGCCAATTCACTGGATAGGCAAAGAGCTGAGCATAGACACAGAGATAAGGGGCCATAGCTCACTGTATGACCACAGCCAAGGATTACACAAAGCAGGGACTGAACGCTGTCTCTGTGATTCTGGGTTAGTTCTAGTGGCCCAGCCAACACTGGTTCTACAGAGAGTTCATGGGTTTCTAGACCCTCCTTGAAGTTCTCCGTTTGCTGTTCAGCTGCCTCACCAGATATTCTCAGTCTGGGGGAGTGAAAAGAAATAGAATTAAAAATCTATCAGTGACTTTCCATATTGGCACAGTTCCACCAGAAGCCTGAGTCGGGGAGGACTTTGGAAGGGAGGGCTTAATGAGGTGTTGTGATTGTTGGAGGTGGCCTGTTCCCCACTGGGAAGTTACTGTAATCCGGGAGAGGTCTGCCAGAGGTGATGGTGAGCACCATGGGGGAGCACGGATGGAGAGGGAGCCTCCTGTACTCTGAGGCTCTGTGGTGACTCTCTCTGCAGGCTGCACCTCTTCTTGGACTTGCCACTTCTCATTTTCAAGGATGGCAGTAACCCATAGAATATTTATCTTCTCCCATCTCTCAAGGTCAACAAGAGGCTGAATGTCATCCTCTGTCCTGCATAGAACTTGAGCTGGCAGGCTTGGCAAGCTGTTGAGAGGTGTTCTGAAGCAATCCTTTCTCATCTCCCCATCTAGGAATGCAATCCAGAGGTTTCCTAACACTTCATATAATTCAGTTGTGAGAGCCAGATGAGCTGTTCTTTTATTTTGTTTTTAGAGAGAGTATGTGCGTGTGTATTCAATAGAGCAAAGTAGAGCGAAACAGCGATTCTCATAGCGGCTGCCTGGCACAGGGTTAAACCTCGGCAGTGGGACCTGAGACGCCTGTTTTCGCAGTTTCCAGAGCTGGCTAAGGTTGCTTCTGCTTACTCATCTTCCTTGAGGCTCCCAAATGTTTTCCTGGAATATGCTCATGGGGGGTGGGGAGTGTCTGGGGATGTTATTTATAATCACACATAATCCTCATTCTCATACAGAACACATGTAGACTTGCTTTGCACAGGAAAGTAACAACCTATGTGAGCAGAAAAGAATGCAAGGACCTTCTGAGTATGGACTAAGGGAATGGACTCATGGCACAGATGTGTCTCTGCCTGTACTTCAGAAGAGGAGGCTCAGTCCAGACCCAACCTTTGTGGCCGATCTACAGTAAAAAGCAGTACCTGGATAGTGATTCTGGATGACAGAGTGCCTCTTCTAGCATCCTTTCTCTTTAACAACCCACATAGCAGAACTTCCCTTTGCATTGTTGGTAAATTCTAAAATGATCATGGGCTGACATGTAGCTATAATCTGTCTTTGGAAAAGACCGAAGAAATAATTTAAGGTTATAATTTAAAATAACCCAAACATAGGAATAACTCCAGCACAGGTCCTGGATCTAGTCATTATTCCTAGTGATGCGATGACCCTAGCCTGTGGCCACAGGTAGACAGCTTAACCTAGCTGTCTTCTCATTTTCCAGACAGAAGGAAGAACAATTCCCACTGTGTGTGGCCATGTGATGTTGGATAATACACAGGAATCCTGTAGATAGGCTACTAGGTAAAGGAAATGTGCTCAGACTAGAGAGATATGCTCAGTGGGTAAAGTGCTGCACAAACATGATGATCTGAGCTCAGATTTCCCAGAACCTAATACAGCTGGACTTGAAAGTGCCTAAACCCAGGGTTCCTTCCTCTGGTGAGGTGAAAGGTGGAGACCCCAGGATCCCTGGAAGTTTACAGACCAGCTAGCGATAGTAAACAAGAAATTTTGTTTCAAAAAAATATGGAAGGTAAGAACCAACATTTGAGGTTGCCTCTGAACTACACTTGTGACATGACATGTATGCCTTGGCATGTAAAAGCACATGCACACACATTCACATAAATGTGTAAAGAGCAGACGTCCTGAGTGAACGTATACTATTGACATGCCCACAGCCAGGTCAAGGACATCAATGACTTAAATCCATAGGAATTAGTAAATCTTTCCTTGGGTGAGGCTCAGAGGCAAAGGCAAAGCTTCTCTCTGGTCCAAGTGTGAGCATTTAGGAGCTATTGATCAGAGTGAGCAAAACCTAGGAAGTGCAGGATCTTCCTCCAGGATGACTGCTCCCCTGAGGAGACCCCCTAGAGGATCCAAGTTGTTGCATAGCTGGCACTGCTTCAGTAGGGGGAGCACTGCCCACCTTATTCCAACTTTTCTGTATTGTGTGTCTGTGTGTCTGTCCTTTTTACATTCCCTCATTGTTCCAGTCAGGTCAATCCCTAAGCCATGCTAACTGGCAGAAAAGAAAACCTCAGTAATTCTATGCCTGTTTCTGTGTGTCCTTGTGACTACAGACATTATGTATAATACCAACACTTCAGGATAAGGAAAATCACTTATCTCTGTCTTGGTCAGTGTTCTATTCCTGCAAAGAGACAACATGACCACAGCAACTCTTATAAGAGAAAGCATTTAAGTGGGCTGGCTCAGAGTTTCAGAGGTCTAATCCATTATCATCATGGCAGAGAAGATGACAGCATGACAAAGCTGAAGAAACAGCTGAAAGGACTCCATTCAGTCCCAGAGACAGCAAAAAGAGAGATTTGAAACCTCAAAGCCCACCTCTAGTGACACACTTCCTCCAACAAGGCCACACCTCCTATTCCTTCCCAAACTGTGCCACTCCCTGATGACTAAGCATTCAAATGTATAAGCCTATGGGGCCACTCTTATTCAAACCACTTCACTCTCCATGTTATTTCTTTCTCAGAATATGGAGTCAAGGCAATTCAAACAGTGTCTTAACTTCTACTGACAAGTAAAGCTGTCAACACAGAAAGGGACTCTGCCCTTTCATGTATAAGAAGCATCTTACCTATGTGTCAACACAGAGCTTGTCCTAGGAGGGTTTTCTGAAAGCATTTCACAAGTTAGCCTTTTCAACATACTAAAGATTCTCATTCTGCAGCAGCATTCTACCACAGAGATGCTCAGAGAACACATGCAAAGTTCAGCTGCAGACCACGTCTGTCTGAAACTGATTTGTAAGCTGACAATCAATTAACCAGTGAGCTCTGGGGTTTGTATAAATATTTCTGAAAGTTCAGAATACTCAATAACTTCTTATCAAGAATGATATGAAGAAAAAATGCCAGAAAGCCCATAGTTAGAATATACTCTTTGATGACTAGGGACTTTGAGAGTTGACCTGCAGTTGAAATACACTGGGCAAACTTTTCTAAACAAAGCCCAATCTGGGAAATATCTTCTTCCCTTTTGGCTCATTTGGAATAAAAATGAGCTCAATTAACAGACAGCATACAATGTGTTAGAGAAACTGGGCTTTAATGGTTATAGCAGCTCCCTGTGTTATACAGTGCCATGACACTGGGTTGTATCAATAATGTTAAAAGGCAGAGAAGATTCAGACATGTCCAAAACACAGTAATCATTTTAAGAGGTTATCTTTCTGATGTCACGGTCATCATTTGTAGATGCTACACTCTCAGAATGCTGATTTGATGCTCTTGAAGTTTGGAATTCAAACAGAATTTGGGTTGGTGAATGACCAAAGGGAACTTTCCATCGCTATGCTAATTAAAGCCATTCTAGGAGTTTGGGACGTGCTTTTGTTATTTATTCCTTGTTTCCAGCTAAACAGTGGGAAGAAATGCTCAGAGGGGCTATTGTAGTTAAAGGACTTTATCTTCTACTTTCTGGTGTGTTCTTCAGAAAGACATGTTTAGTATCTTTAAATGGGAACTTCTATGGAGATAGGACCATTGCAGACGGAATTAGTTAAAACCAAGTGACACTGAGGTAGGATGGAACCTAAATAGAATTGACTGGTGCCCCCCTCATAGGGAGAAGGTAAAACACACAAGCAGGCGTGGCCATGTGTCAACATGTACAGATTGCAGCACTGAGTCTGCCAGCAAAGAAGGAGCAAGAACTGGAACCTGGGGAGATGGCTTACTGCAGGCCAGACAGACACTAGGGTCAGAATTTCCCTCGGCAACACCCACAGGAATGCCGGGCAAGCTTGGTGACCTGCCTGGAATCTCAACATTCCCTTGGGAGACAGAGATAATAGATCTCCAGGTAATCCTGAAAGTCCTAGGTTCAGTTAGGGACCCTGCTCCAGTAAATAAAGTGGAGGACAGTCCAAGAAGACAACCAGTGTCAACCTCTGGCTTCTAAATACAAGTGTAACATACGTGTGTGTGTGTGTGTGTGTGTGTGTGTGTGTGTGTGTGTGCGCGCGCGCGCATATATGCATATCTATGCCACACATGCATACACCTAGGAAAAGAAATGCCAAGGACTGGCGAGGAGAATTGCCCCTTTCCACTCTCACAGGAACATGTCCCTGCTGACAGTTTGGCTTCAGACTTTCACTTGCTCCGCTGTAAGATGTTGACCTTCTGTGTTGTTCTAAGCTGTTGACTGGGGCACTTCTTCAGGCAGCCCCAGGAAGTGAATCGTCCCGGTTCACAAACTTCTTTTAGCTCTTATCACTGTCAGTTGACAGTGAGTGGGAGGCTGGTAAACATTCAGAATGTAATCCCTAAACAATCTGCAACTGCTTACACTTTGAACCCCATCCACATAAGCACCGCATCTGAAGTGGTCAAGCAGAAGTCTACAGACACGCGTCTCTGTAGAACACCATACACAGTCCCCGAAGAACTTTCAACACAATGCTTTGCCATTGTGAGCTCTCAGATTTCTTGATTTAAAGCTGTAATATGTCTGTTGGTCTAACTGTTTGATCACCAAACAGAACATTTATCATCCTCTCAGTTCTTAGACAAAAAAAAAAATCACTGGAAAGTATCACTGGAAAACATAAATTACTTTAAATTCCAAGATAATAAGTAAGTATGGTAGGTACAAACGTTTAAAGAATTATGTGATTTTTTTTTTGTTGACACTTGTGAATTCTGACCCCTATTCTCATTATCCTTACTCGAAATGGCTGTCTCCACTACATTTTTACTAGTGAAAGTATGTAGCATATACTCCCATTATCTTTAATTGTTTTCTTAATTGTTTTAAAGATATGTATTGCAAATGGTTCAAGACTGACAAATGATGCAGACAAAATTGGTTTGGGTAATGAGATCAAGGACTGATGCATATTAGATTATTTGTCTGCTGTTAACATTTTGTTTATAAAATACATTTTATACAGAGTCCAATTATGGCTTCTCCCAGGTACCTAGTTCTTGGGTCATCCACTGGGGCATGGGCAAGCTACCAGTGGCCACTCCTCCAGAAAAAGTAACTCTCCCTGTCACAGCAGCCATCAACACCCAATAGCTCCTACAAAGGGCATAAAGATGGAAAGGAGGTGTGTTACGGAGAAGCCAGGGGCAACTGGAAAGAGGGAGTGGATGTGGATATGATCAAGTCATTGTATCTTGTATATGATTTTCAAAGCACATATTAAAATCAAATTAAGTGTAGACATATACTTTATTGTATGGGAATTGCTTACTGTGCACTTTGGTGGGGTAAGGGGGATGAGCTGTAGTGCTATCATGGGTTACCCTATGTTGATGGAACAGCAGTAGCTTTCTAGCCATGCCTCACCTTGACTTACTCTACTTTATAAAGCAACAGCCTTGACCAAAGTAATTCCATATTGAATAAAAGTTCCAAGAAAGAATGGACTCTACCTATAGCTTGTTCACACGAGCAAGCAGCCACCACATGTCAGCACAAAAGGAGACACAAACTGATAATTTGCATCACTAGGGACACCTTCTAGTACAACAGCTGCCACCAGGAACACCAAACACATGGGCTTCTCTATCACTAAGAAGGAGACTCCAAGACCAAAATGTGGCAGGAACACTGACTCGTCACCTGTCCTCTTGTCAGAGCCTTGTTCTGAAAAACTGCCATAGTGAAGGAAGGGCTCTTGCCTCTGGCCCCAGGCTCCTACCTATGACATGCAGCCGACTTCACACTGACCCTCAAAGCAGCCTGCCACCTGGACCCAATACCTCTGCAGCTGTACAACTCTGCCTCTGGAATTGCCTTTTTTTGTTTACTTATTCACTTTACATCCCTCTCATTGCTCCCCCCCCCAAGTCACCAATCCCTGACACAATATTAATGATATTCTGTTATGCTCCCAGACAGGAATCTAGCATGGCTGTCCTCTGACAGGCCCCACCCACCAACTGACTCAGACAGAGGCATATAGTTACTTCTTATCCAGTCCCCAGTGACTCGCCTTACTCCTGTGTCTGCCTCCAACTCCTCTCTGAACTCCAAAGACTCTTTAACCCTTTCCTGGCAATTTTCTGTCTCTGTCTGTCTGACTGTTGGTCTATCTCTCACATTCTCACACACACAGTGTGTGAAGTATCTATTTTTAAATTTTTATTATGTGCATGTGTAGTGGCTATTCCTGATTGTCAACTTGACTAAATCTGGAATGAACTAATCAAGAATTGGAAGGCTCACCCATAATCCTAATCTGGAGGCTCAGAGATACAAATTTCTGACCTGGATCTTGGCATGGAGATCTTGAAGCATAGTGACTATGAATTCCAGAAGATTAAGATTAGGAGATCTCTGAGTTCAAGGTCATCTGGGATTAAAGACACAGTGGCACACACCTTTAATCTGGTCCACACCCTCTGCTAGAGACCTATATAAGGACATTGGAAGAAGAAAGATTCACTCTGGCTTCTCCTGGCCTACCTCATGGGACTGAGCAACTGCTAGATCCTTGGATTTCCATCCACAGCTGCCTCATGTGACTGAGCAACTGCTAGATCCTTGGACTTCCATCCACAAGTACTGCTGACTATTGTTGGGGAGTTGGACTACAAGCTGTAAGTCATAGACAAATTCCCTAACTATATAGAGACTACCTATACGTTCTGTGACTCTAGAGAACCTTGACTAATATAGCATGTTCGTGTGCATGTATGTGTATATATATATATATATATATACATATACATATATATATATATATACACATTTATGTAAGGTACATACTTGCCACAGCATGCATGTAGAGGTTAGAGGTCAACTTGTAGGAGTCATCTCTTCCCCTTCCACCACAGAGGATCAGAAATTGAAGTCACATCATGAGATTCAGCAGCAAATACCTACCATGCTAGTCTGTGAAGTATGGTATATGATTGAAGAATTAACATTAATGATCAAAATTAGAATAATAGAACCTGTGGTTGCTAACAGGCAAATATCAAGTGAAATTGTAATTCCTTGGCAAGTTAAGTCAACAAAACTGACATAGCTTGCTCGTTGGTTATTCAGTAAATAAATTCTGATATCATGGAATAAACGAATATGCATGTCTATGTTTCTACTGTAACACACCCATGAAGCTCTTTGCCATGTGATTTTGCAGAGGTAATTTTCCATTGAGTGATGCTGGCTAGGCTGTGTGACTTATTTGGGGTTGTGATGTGGGAAGAAGTGTGTGTCCCATTTGGGAGTCTTGGCTTTAAGATGTTCAACCTGAGGGACCAGGGATGCAGCTCTGTGGGTACAGTGAAAACCCAGCATGCATGAAGTGCTGGGTTTGACCTCCAGCACATAGGAAAAACAAAAGACAAAAAAAACCGGGTCTGATGGTGTCTGCTCCCTGACCTACACATCTGCAGAACCTTCCAGGAACAGCTGGTGTGTCTTCAGTGAAAGAACACACATGGAGCAAATCCAAATCCGAGTCCAAAGAAGAGCTGAGCCCTGTAAGACCTGCTGCCCGAGGCAGAGTCATCTGCTGGGTCCAACCTGAAGCAACCAGTTAGTCGTCCTGAAGCACGAAAGTAAATGTCTATTGATGAAAGGGTTGGAGTTTGGAAGATTGGTTAGACAGCAAATCTAACTGTGAAAATGCCATTGAGAAAGGCACCAGTCCTGGGCTGGATAAATAATAGCTCATGTGCAAATTCCACTGCAGTTTAAACATATTGCTAGGCTCAAGTTATTCCAGAACATTCATGATTAGCATATGGCCCTAAATGTTGGTTTCACAGCTTCCACAGAGGATTCTAAAGCTACTCATCGGACTGCACTATTCTTTCTTTGGATCCGGGTTGCAGCTTCAGCCCTGTAGGCACTGGGAGCCACGTCCTCTCTGTGGGAGATGTCTGGTGGTGTATCGGAAGATGTTTAGCAAAACCTCCACCTCTATCTACTCCATGACAGCAGAGCCCTTCCCCACAGGGGTTGTCGTAAGCAAAAAAGATGCTTCCAGGCATTTCTAACTATTCCTGTAGGAAAACGTTGTCAAGAGCTCAAGCTCTTGTTGTTCGTCTGATCTTGGAAGCTAAGCAGGGCCAAATCTGGTTAATACTTGGATGGGAAACTGGAATTTAATTTGGTTAAGTCAAATATACAATAGCAGACATCATCTGGCTGTATTTTAAGATCTAGTCATATAATAATTTAGCTTCTACAAAAAATAAAAGAATCTGGGATACAATCCTAACTGCCTGAATAACTGATGCTTATGGTAAAAAGTAAATAAATATATCCTTATTGATCACTGTGGGAAAAGCCAAAGGCTATTATTATTCTGGCAGACAGACATCCTCAGTTGATCTGCACCTACTCTGATGTTGGGCAATGCCTTCCTTGTTGCACACATCAACAGACAGCTTAGTGGATTAGATGATACCATGGACGTTGTTTTTAAGACACAGCCTCATAGCCAGCTTAACACTCAATAAAAATGAGCAGGGACTAGCCAATTCTTAAGCATAAGTGAGGAACTTCAAATACCACCTTTCTCCAGGATTCCATTTCTATCAAAGGACGAAGCAAAGCTTTCATTTCCTGGAAGTTTATATGCTTTGGTAGGAATGCGAACAAATGCCAGTTCAATGCAAAACTTGACTATGGGACATGTGTTTAAAAAAATGTCAGAAACAGCTTGTATTTATGATTGTAACCTCCTCTACCTAACAGATACATTTGAACTACCTTAACCCAAAAAAATTCTGTTATTAAATTTTCAAGTCCAAAAGCATACCTGAAAGCTCTAGAACAAAAAAAAGCAAATACACCCAAGAGGAGTAGGTGGCAGGAAATCATCAAACTCAGGGCTGAAATCAACCAAGTACAAACAAAAAGAACCATATAAAGAATCAACAAAACCAGGAGCTAGTTCTTCGAGAAAATCAACAAGATAGATCAACCCTTAGCCAGACTAACCAGAGGGCACAGAGACAGTAACCAAATTAACAAAATCAGAAACGAAAAGGGAGAGATAACAACAGAAACTGAGGAAATTCAAAAAGATCATCAGATCCTACTACAAAAGCTTATACTCAACACAACTGGAAAATCTGGACGAAATGGACAATTTTCTAGACAGATACCAGGTACCAAAGTTAAATCAGGATCAGGTAAACCATCTAAACAGTCCCATAACCCCTAAAGAAATAGAAACAATCATTAAAAGTCTCCCAACAAAAAAAAGCCCAGGGCCAGATGGGTTTAGTGCAGAATTCTATCAGACCTTCAAAGAAGACCTAATACCAATACTTTTCAAACTATTCCACAAAATAGAAACAGAAGGAACACTACCCAATTCATTCTATGAAGCCATAGTTACACTGCGTATTCTCCCTTGGAGATGGAATGGTTTCTGTCTGATCAGGAACTTGTCACAATTTCCTTTCATAGAAAACTTCATAAGAGATTTTTTTCTACTTCCATCATGTGTAATGTTCCAAGTAGATTTTAAAAACTGGTTGAGTGCATATTACTTTTAGCTTCAGAATATATCATGTATATTTAAGAGGTATTTAACTATTATAAGGTATTTTGTGGCTTAAAAATGTCAATACTGAGTTGTATGTTTTAAAATGAATTTTATTAGTTTAATAAAAAAATTTAAAAACCCAAAAAATAAAAAAAATTTTTCAAGTCCATATGAGTTTGGGGTCACTCATTAAAATTATTTGAACCTCATTTTCCTAACCTGTGAAATGAGAAGATTCAACTAGATAGTTTATATATTTTAAACTATATTGACAGTTCATTTTTTTTTTTTTGGCATGGCACTAGTCCACACAATAGAAAAGCCATGCAGTACTGGGAATTCCTTACAATATTTGACGGTCATCATTGATGGTGGTTTGCTTATGGTTTGGGCACAGAGCAGAAAAAGAGCCCGACCCTGCTAGAACAATTCCTTCCATTCTTATTGATGGACTTTTTTAACTGGAGATCCAGTTAAAATGCAAATATAGGTAGGGGTGTGGCTCCATGGAGGAGCACTTATTTAACATACTCAAGACTCTGGGTCTCACATCTAGCATCAATAATTAGAGGAAAGGGGACAGAGGGCAGCAATATGGCTCAGACTTGTTGGTGTATGTGTATAATCTCAACAAGTGGGAGGCTAAGGAGAGGGGAGAGTTAGTGTGAGTCAGCTCTGACCATATAGTGAGAGTGAGTCCCAGAGCAGCCTGATCTATAGAGAGAGACCTGACTCAAAATCGAGAGAGAGAGAGAGAGAGAGAGAGAGAGAGAGAGAGAACATTAGAAAAAAAGCCAGGGATTGTCTATGAACCTTAATACATGTAATTAAGGCACGCCCCTGAAAAGACAGACCTCTTGAAGACTGAGTATGACTATCACTAAGTCAGTAAACAGGAGAAAGAAAAAAAAAAAACTCCGAGGAACCGAGATGGGCAGCTAAGACTAGTTTCTATGACCACAGACCCACAGGCGTGTAGTGGATGTGAATGGTTTTGATCAGTATCTATAACATCTATCAAAACCTGGTGGAGACATCTCTATTTGAAGGCAATGTGGTTGGCCCACTAGAAGGAAAGGAGCCTCTTCAGTAAGGTGGCAGAAAAGTCGCTTGCTATGTGGGCGTACCTCAGCAGTGTCCGTGGGTGTACCTCAGCAGAGTCCGTGGGCGTACCTCAGCGGCGTCCGTGGGCGTACCTCAGCGGTGTCTGTGGGTATATCTCATCAGTGTCCATACTTCATCATCATACTTAATCAGCAGCATACTTCAGGTCCTTAGTGTACCTCAGCAGCACCCATAGGTGTACTTCATCATCATTTGTAAGTGTACTTAAGTAGCCACAGTAGATTCCTCAACATATCGGTGGGAGCTCCAGGCTACGGAGAGAGAACAGCTCATAAAGAGCTCTTCATTCAGTAGGATGGGCAAGGGCATCAGGGTTCGGTGATTGTCCTTCCAGCGCTACCAGACCTTTCCATCTGGAAACATTACAAAAATCTCTGCTGCCATCTCATGATGTGGCTGGGCTCACAGTCTCAGGGAGGGAGACTCCAGTCTCCATGTCTGTAAACTCTTGCAAAGAAACACTAGGGGTGTTTAGTGAGAATGAAGAGTTACCATGGAGTTCCATCTTCTAATTTATTCCTTCTTTTACAGCTTATTCTACCACAAGGGAATTACAATTTGTATCTAATTTATTTACGCTAGAGATTTCAAACGTAAACAAACTCGGAATAGGCCTGATTGCAAGAAATGACCTCAGGGAGGCACTCTAAATCCAAATCCTTGCAGGCGCATGCTCCACAGGCCTGCATTCTTGTCTCTTCCGGGCATAGCAGAGATACTTCATTTAGTTAAGCGAATGGAAAGAGCCAGCATTTGGAAAGCGTTGCTTGCCGACTTTGTTTGTTCCCATAAACAATTCCACTTCTTGTTGCTCAATAAAAATCGAAACTGACAGTTTGTAAAACCCAGAAAACAAGAACTCTTGGATTGTGTTTAAGAACTGACGGATATTTCCAGAGCTTGGAAGGATCCTGGGGGAGAAACCTGTTTAGGATTCCACAATGACAGTGTGATTCTCTCTGGAAAACCTGCTGCAAAGTGGCCAGAAGTCTTTCCATCCCAAATTCCAGTTCAAATCGACTGGAAGACGTTGGGCTCATGGAAGAAGTTTAGCAGGGAAGCAGCTTACATCATTGAAGTTTAGAAACTCATTACCAATAACTCTATAATTAACGGTAAGTTACTTCTTATAACATGAAAGGAAACTGAAAGGATTTGAAATTTGTCATTTCAATTCTCTTAACAATGGGTCTGGAATATATTTTAAAGATATACTTGCCCAGGCCAAATTGTGTTTAAGCAAGTGAACAATGCAAGGAAAAACTTATTCTTTCTAGATCTTTCTGTGACCATATTTGATTAGGGATACATAAACTACATGGAAAGCAATGAGGTTGGGGTAGACAGAGTTCCAAAGTGCCTTCCAAAATTCTCCCACTTCTGTCAATTAGTGTTTCATGCTGTGACAAATGGCTGAGAGAAAGAGTTTAAAGGAAGGAAGGTAACTGGACTTTTGGCTACTTTTGGGGTTCCTATTTCTAACACCCTTCTCCACCCTTATCCCTTCCAAGCCCCAACACTAGGTAAGAGAGAAAGAAGGCTGGGAGTGGGGGTTGGGGGAAGCGAGTATTGATGCTATTATCCTACTTCCTGTTGATTAGGAACATCAAGTTCCTTGGGGCAGTTTTGGTCAGGATATCTCCAACCAACAACCAGTAACCAGCAGCAGCAGCAGCAGCAAGGAAATGCTTGTTTTGATCTGGGGTTTCAGAAGTATGGCAGTGGGTTTCATCACTGTGCTGAGATACAGCTTTCTGGCAGAGGAAGTGTGTATTCAAATGAACTTGCCCATCTCGTGGCAGCCAGGGAGGTAGGGAAGGAAGGTGTCAGGGACAAAAACCACTCTCAAAAGTGTCTGATAATCTACTTACTCCAGCCAGGACTCTATAAGTGTCCGCCACCTCTTGTTACATGATCTCAGTCTGAATCTATGAGTAGAGTCATTCATGAACTAAGACAGAGTCTTCAGGGCCCAGTCACCTCTCAATATCACTAGCACCTATAGCCCAAGCCTTGAACATGTGAGTCTTCATCCTCATGTAGAAGCCCAACAGTGTCCTCAGGCCCAGAACTGTGATACGCTACTTCCCCTGTAGTATATTTCGCATTACAGATCTCAAAGCTATAATTAAAGTTATTAGTCCGTTGACTTCAAGCTAATCATGGGAGCCTTTAGAAAGCAAAGCCTTTCTCCATCTGATGGGGGGTGGAGACCAGAGGGACCAGAAGTGTGGGGAGGACTAGAAACATGGGTATTATCAGTTAGGTAAAGAATGTGGGGTGCCCCTCATCCCAGAGATACATACTCAATTCTATTAATATTTGGGGTACAGAATGCTGACAATTTGAGTACTTTCTGAGAGTCCACAGACTAGAGCCCCATCTGACCAACATCTGACTCAAGCAAAGCACCTGCTTCTACCCACTTGGACTTCTGGCCTACGAAACCCTTGGAATAAAAGGAGCTGTGACATGGCATTAGGAAATGAATGCAGGGTCTTGGCACACTCCTAAACTTTCACTGTACTACACACATCTATATTAGCATGCTCATGTGCATATATTTTAGTTTTAATATTAAATTTTCATCACAGAAAAGTTAAAACGACACATTTATTGTCTCGTTTCCATTTCTGCACCTGAGTGTGTAAAAATGAAAGCAAGTTGAGGGAGGGACAGATTTTCAGTGAAATCGTTGAAAGGGTTTTCTTGAATTGTGGCTGGGAGTCCTTTAGCCCGAGCACCACTTTGGCTATGACTAGGAACGCAATTGTAGATTCCACACCAGACCGGGTGAGCTAAACTGTGGGACCCAGAAGTCCACATTGCTAAAAAGCCCTAAGACCCTAAGGCATTTACATTTGAAATGCTACTCCTACAAGTTCTGTCTTTCCTCAGAACAAACTCTAAATCCCTCCACCTAGGAAGCCATACAAGGTTTCCCTTTTGGTTGCACTAATACAGAGGTTCTCACCTTCCTAACGCTGTGACCCTTTAATACAGTTCCTCATGTTGTGGTGGCCCCAACCTTAAAATTATAGTTAAGTTACAATAATCTAACCTGATGAATTGGGGTCACATTGATTTTTAAGCTATTGTAACTAATCATAAATGCTCGGGGCATCATTTATCAGAAAAACAAATCATTCTTGAAAACAACCATAGCTTGTTCTATTGTGTGCTCAGCAAATTACCTGGGGCTTTATATAATTGACAGAGCTGTTTGCTGCTTCTTTATGGAGAAACCTGAACACTCATTGAGCTTTTACAAGTGAATAATTGGATTTATTTTAACATGATAATGTTACCATGCATAATCCCCTCAGATAATCCTCTTTTTAATTATAATGCCACTAAGGAGATATCAGGTTCTTTGTATTTCTGTTGTTTGCTTTTCCCATGACCCAAGGAGGAAATATTCCCATGGAAATTCTATCTAAATAAATGTGACAACTCCTTTAAAGGTGCTTGGTTCTTTTGGTGACAGCATTGATGTGAGTGCCTTGCTTCAGTTTCTTTGCTTTCACAAGCCCTATCTGTTCACTCACTTGTTATTTTTAAATGTGTATAGACAGTTTGCTATGTCCCGTATTAGGAGACAATGACAAACAAGATAGGCCCAGCCCTCCTCCCCTCATGGAGGCTAGAAGAATGTATTTGTTGCAAGTTAAATCTGGACCCTATGCTGGTGCTTAACTTGAACTGTGTTGTTATGTATGCATGTAGTATGCATACCTACACATACATGTGTACATAGAGCCAGAGGTTCTTGGCTATCATCCCTCAAGAAACATCTACCTTCGTTGCTGCTGTTGTTGTTGTTTTGTTTTGTTTTGAGACAGGGTCTGTCACTTGTGTCTGACACTAAAATTAAGCTAGGCTGGGGTCACAGAGTCTCCTGCTTCTACTTTCCCAATGTTTGGATTATAAGTGTGCGCCAACACATCTACTTGGTTTTTGTCTTTATTTTTCTTTTTTGTTTGTTTATTTCAATGTGGTTCTGGGGAATCAAACATGGGTCGTCATGCTCGCATATCAAACATTTTACCAACTAAGCTAGCCCCCCAGATTCCAGATTGTTTCTTTTACTTCTTACAACCTAAGGATATGTACAGTTGCATCTTACAGATAGGGAAACGAAAATTCTGAGGTTTAAGCGTTTTGTCCAGTGTCACATTGCTTCAGTGAAACAGATCAAGGATTTCAATCTGTGATGGTTTGTATATGCTTGGCCCAGGGAGTAGCACAATTAGAAGGTGTGGCCCTGTTGTAGTAGGTGTGTCACTGGGGGGTAGGCTTTAAGACCCTCATCCTAGCTGCCTGAAAGCCAGTATTCTGCTAGCAGCCTTCAGATGAAGATCTGAACTCTCAGCTCCTCCTGCACTATGACTGCCTGGATACTGCCATGTTCCTGCCTTGGTGATAATGGACTGAACCTCTGAACCTGTAAGCCAGCCCCAATGAAATGTTGTCCTTATCCGAGTAGCCTTGGTCATGGTGTCTGTTCACAGCAGTAAAACCCTAACTAAGTCACAACCCAACATCAAACTCATGTCCCTGTTGCAATAGTATCTTGTTTTTTTTCAATTGCTCTTCCATGCTGAACCATCAATTCTTGTTAGGTAAATTGCTCTGTGGTCTATGCGTGAAAACTGCCTGTAAAGCCCCTGAACAGACATTCAGATCCAAAATGTGACCCAGTCTTGAACAAGTAAGCAAGCCTTTGGTTCTCCATGTACATTGTCCACTCTCAGCCTCTAACCCTGAATCCCTCACTCAACTCGCACTAACGGGATCAGGTCATTTTGTGTGTGTTCACTTACTGTTTCAAACTTAGACCATAATTCACAAAATAGACTATCAAATCCTTTCCCCAAGGCCTACCATTTTCTTTTCTCTTACATTTGCTATAGAACTTGAGCAGAGAATTGGGTGCTCAACATATTACAAGGGTCTTGTCCATATCTGAACTAATTCTCTAGTCCCCCAAACCCTCATAGATTCATAGAAAGAAAGTATATGTGACATGTTAGCCATAAAGGAGAATGCTCTCACCTGGCTGCCTTCTCTCTTTCCATTTACCGCTGCTGTGAGGGCATGGTTTATGTCCCACATTGGTAACTGTGGGGCTTTGCATAGCTGATTTGTAATGACCTCACAATCCTGGCTTACATAACAAAAGTAGACTTGCCTGTCTACCTTAAGCCGTGAGCCAAGGCCAAGGCTAGACATTACTGAGACATCTATTTAGCCTGAATTTGAAGGACAGGAACTGATGAATCTGTCATTGGTTGTTTCCTGATTTGACAACATACAGACCTTTTCAGTCTTCCTCTAGGCACTTAACACAGCATTGGGAAGCCATTTATCATCCTTTCTGCTCTACAAGCTCCTAGACAGTGACATACCCTGGCCCAGTAATGTAGAAAAAGTGTTCTCTCAATGACTGTTGACTGCTCTGGATTTATGAAGGGATTATTTCTGGGAACCTCATTTTTGGAAGCTGCTGAAACTTCGTGACGTGTTGATAGGATCTGGCTTCTCAGAATGGTTCAGGGCAGCCATGAAGTCTTTCTCTCATTCAGATATTTGGCTAAGCTTAACTTCCATATCTCAACCTTTCCCGTTGCTTCCCATTGAAGAATCAAGTCCTGTGAATGGTACTTGTAGTGATCTCAATTGTTGGTGTGTGGAGAAAGGTCTTGAGACAGAGAAAGTCTGTGTTTCAATTGTTCTCAGGCCAGTTTCACAGAAGCTGCTATCTGTTAGCCTCGGGTAGGAGAGTCTGCCTTTCTTGTTCTTCTTTAGAAGAAGAATAGGAGCAAGCCAATGGATGCTTTGTGGACCAGAGAGAGGGTTAGAATATTTCCTGCAGGTGAATGCTGACCTCTCGGGAACTGTCTCCTTGGGTGCCCTCTGGGCGCCTGTACCCTGGTAGATCTAAAAGCTTATCGTTTGTTAACATTTCTCACTTTGCATCATTTCTGTCAAGCTTGCCCTGTGTCCCATGCAGACCGCCTTATAGAAGACATAAACCAGAGCCCTCCATTCCTCATGTTTTCCTGTTCTCTCATACAAGACGAAGGCAAAGCATGCCTCTGAACCACTGGGAAGGGCTTTGCGGTAAGTCTTCTTGCCTCTGCCTCCCAGCCCTTCAGTAATCCTCTTAGATAACAGTATTTATGGCCACACTTATGGCAGCAGATTCCAAGTGATCGCAGGGGAGAGGGATTAGAAGTCTTGAACCTCTGGCTTAACGTTTCAAAATGCTATTACTTACTATCTTAAGCGTTTGCTACATTTTCTTTCCTCTTTATGGTACCTTATCTCATATTTCAAGTCCCAGGTTCTCCATCATCTCAGAGGATGTGAACAGCTCAGGCTCTTCCTGAACATCCTTCTCTTCATTTTGAAAATACCCAGCAGCTGACTAAACAGATGCAGAGACCCACAGCCAAACGTTAGACTGAGCTCAGGAAGTCTTATGGAAAAGTTGGGGGAAGGATTGAGAAACTCAGAGAGGGTAAGGACTCCACAGGAAGACCAACTAACCTGGACCCTTGGGGGGGCCCAACTACTGGAGCAGGGGCTTATTCTGACTCTGTTGCCTGCCCTTAATTGGGCTGCCTTGTCTGGCCTCAGTGGGAGAGGGTGTACCAAGTCTTGCAGTAGCTTGAGGTGCCAGGTTGGGTTGGTACCCAGGGGAGACCTCCCCCTTCTCAGGGAAGAAGGAAAGGCTGGTATGGGTGGACGGGCTGTGTAAGGGGAGACTGAGAGGGAATCTGCAATCAGGATGTAAAATGAATGAGTGACTGAATGTATGAATAAATGAATGGATGGATGGAAAAATAAAAATTAAAAAGAATATACACAAAGCTTCTTTTAGCCCCTTTCTTTGTCTCTATATCCCTTTCTAACTTGTATTTTACACAGTCCCAAAGCTTCTCCTTAGATTTCTGCTGTGGCTGGTCATTTCCTAAGTAAAGACATATGTTATGTGACTCTGTGCCTCCTTTCCTTCTTGATATTGCTGTATTCAAAGCCATTTCCCCTAAGGGGCTCTGAGAAGCTCCTCTGACTCACATTGAACGGTTTGGCCTCACAGTCAAGTGGTCAGACAGGACATTAGGTCATGGACTTATTCATCAGATAAACTCATGCTGAAAATTTAACGGAAGCTGCTATCTGTGCTCCTGGTCAAGAAGAAAATATTCATTTAGGTAAACTAATCAAATTACGTTCTCCAGCAAGCCATAGAGATGGGATATGCTGAAGATTTAAGAAAATCATCTGCCACCATATGAATTCAGGTCCTTAAGGAAAGTCCCCTGAAGAGTCACTCTGTGCATAGTCACCATCCTGTGGTGAACGTGACTGTGCTACAGGCTTCGTGACACATAGGTTACTTCACAGTAAATAAATCTCCTGGAATGTTAAAAATGTTTCCGTGATAAGTGTCTGCTGACATTGCACCATGCTGTGACACATCATCAGTACAAAATGCCCATTTCCTTGAAAACTGACAGATATGACATAAGTAACGAGTTGTGATTCTCAAAAGGTCATCGCCCTGTGCTTTCTGTAGGATGCCAGCTTCTTCTCCATCACACTGGCACTGAACAGGGATCTCCAAGGAAGCATTGCAAGACTCAGGTGACTTTCAGCTTGTTCCCCAGGGTGTAGATCATACTGAATTTATTTTTAAAACAGTTCACTTCGAGGCTGAGTGGGAATTGCCCAGCACTCTCCTGTACCTATACTGCATGCACAGCCTCTACCACAGTCAATATCCCACCCAGAGTGGCACAGGTGAGGAGCCCACATTGACTATAAATAATTACTCTGCAGCATCCTCGGTTTTAAGACATTCTGTGGTTTAAACAGGACAGGAACTGACACTCCAGTATTGTATAGAATAGATCGACTATGCTAAAATTCCTATACAGTCTGTTCATGATACCCTTTTGCCCAGTCCCTGGCAACCACTGAACTTCTTTATCTCTAGTTTTGCCCTCTCTGGAATGTCACATGCTGGACATCATCCAGTGTGCAGTCTTCCCAGGTTGTCTTCTTTCATTTCCTGGAAGTCCCTGAATGTCTACCTGGGCCTAACAGCTCACTGAATGTGACTCTATCACTTGGTTCTATTTGTTTATTTATTCACCTTCATAAGGGTGTGCTGGCTGTTTCCAAGTTTTTTTGGTTTTTTGTTTTTTTGTTTTTTCCGAGACAGGGTTTCTCTGTGTAGCCCTGGCTGTCCTGGAACTCACTCTGTAGACCAGGCTGGCCTCGAACTCAGAAATCCACCTGCCTCTGCCTCCCAAGTGCTTGGATTAAAGGCGTGTGCCACCACTGCCCGGCTGTTTCCAAGCTTTAACAGTTACAAATTAAGCTACTGTAAACATCTGTGTGTATGATTTTGCAGACCCCTAAATTTTCAATGTAGTTGAATAAATATCAATGAATATGATGGCGGGATATATGGAAATAGGTTTAATTTTGTTTTTAAAAGAGTACATTCAGGAGTGTTTTCATGCTCAGGTAATCAATCATGCCAACTTCCTTAAACACTTGGATTTCCAGCCATTTCTTAAGCTTCCATCCTTTGGCCATGCTAATGCCAACACCCTGGGACCATCTCCACTACACTCATTAGGAAACAGATTACCTGGCAAGCCACTGGGCAAAGTACTAAACTAGGCCCTGGACTTGCTTGGGCATTCCCTGTAGGTAACATTAAGATAACATGAGCACTTGCTACTTGATTTTGGTCTTAGTATTTCTTTTTCTTTTTCTTTCTTTTTTTTTATTGAATATAACCTTCATTTACATTTCAAATTCTAAAACCTTTCCTGGTATTCCCCCTCCTGGAAAACCCTCAACCCCTCCTCCCACACCGTGCCTCCAAGTATATATATGCCTCAACCTAACCCATTCCCATCTCCCTCGCCCTAGATTTCCCTTTGTTGGGGCATCTATTGAGCCTTCAGAGGCCAAGGACCTCTCCTCCCACTGATGCCCAACAAGGCATTCCTCTGCCACATTTTTGGCTGGAACCATGTGTATCCCTTAATTGATGGTTTAGTTCCTGGGAGTCCTGGGGCATCTGGGTGGCCGACCTCATTGTTCTTCCCATGGGGTTGTAAAACCCTTCAGGTCCTCCAGTCCACCCTCCAACTCCTCCATTGGGGACCCCACGCTCAGTCCAATGGTTGGCTGCTAGCATCTGCCTCTGTATATATAAGGCTCTGGCAGTGCCCCTCCTGAGACAACCATAACAGGCTCCTTTTAGTATGCACTTCTTGTTGTCTATAATAGTGTTGGGGTTTGGTGACCATTTATAGGATGAATCCCCAGGTAGGGCAGTCTTTGGGTGGTCTTTCCTTCAGTCTCTGCTCTACACTTTTTGTCTCCATTATTGCTCCTGTGAATATTTTGTTCCCTTTCTCAGAGGAACGCAAGTACCCCCACTTCAGTCCTCCTTCTTCTTGAGCTTCCTGTGGTCTATGAATTATAACTAATTTATTTTGAGCTCTTGGGCTAACATCCACTTCTCAGTGAATGCATACCATGTGTGTTCTTTTGTGATTGGGTTACCTCACTCAGGATGACACTTTCTAGTTCCATCCATTTGCCTAAGAATTTCATGAATTCATTGTTTTTAATAGCTGAATAGTACTCCATTGTGTATATATATACCACAATTTCTGTATCCATTCCTCTGCTGAAGGACATCTGGGTTCTTTCCAGCTTCTGGCTATTATAAATAAGGCTGCTATGAATATAGTGGAGCATGTGTCCTTATTACATGTTGGAGCATCTTCTGAGTATATGCCCAGGAGTGGTATAGCTTGGGTCCTCAGGTAGTACTACATCTAATTTTCTGAGGAACCGCCAAACTGATTTCCAGAGTGGTTTTACTAGCTTGCAATCCCACCAATGGAGAAGTGTTCCTCTTTCTCCACATTCTCTCCAGCATCTGCTGTCCCCTGAGTTTTTTATCTTAGCCATTCTGACTGAAGTGAGGTGGAATCTCAGTGTTGATTTGATTTGCATTTCCCTGATAACTAAGGATGCTGAACATTTCTTTAGGTGCTTCAGGGCCATTCAAGTTTCCTCAGCTGAGAATTCTCTGTTTAACTCTGTACCCCATTTTTAATAGGGTTATTTGACTCTCTGGAGTCTAACTTCTTGAGTTCTTTGCATACATTGGATATTAGTCCTCTATCGGATGTAGGATTGGTAAGGATCTTTTCCCAATTTGTTGGTTGCCATTTTGTCCCATTGACCATGTCCTTTGCCTTACAGAAGCTTTGCAGTTTTATGAGGTCCCATTTGTCGATTCTTGTTCTTAGAGTATAAGCCATTGGTGTTCTATTCAGGAAAATTTCCCCTGTGCCCATGTGTTCAAGGTTCTTCCCCACTTTCTCCTCTATAAGCTAAAGTGTGTCTAGTTTTATGTGTAGGTCCTTGGTCCACTTGGACTTGAGCTTTTGTACAAGGAGATAAGAATGGGTCGATTTGCATTTTTCTACATGCTGACCTCCAGTTGATCCAGCACCATTTGTTAAAAATGCTGTCTTTTTTCCACTGGATGTTTTTAGCTCCTTTGTCAAATATCAAGTGACCGTAGGTGTGCGGGTTCTTTTCTGGGTCTTCAATTCTATTCCATTGATCTTCCTGCCTGTCTCCATACCAATATCAGACAATTTTTATCACTATTGCTCTGTAGTGGAGCTTGAGGTCAGGGATGGTGATTCCCCCAGGAGATCTTTTGTTGTGGAGAATAGTTTCTGTTATCCTGGGTTTTTTGTTATTCCAGATGAATTTGAGAATTGCTCTTTCTAGCTCTATGAAGAATTGATTTGGAATTTTGATGAGGATTGCATTGAATCTGTAGATTGCTTTTGGCAAGGTAGCCATTTTTACTACATTAATCCTGCCAATTCATAACCATGGGAGATCTTTCCATCTTCTGAGGTCTTCAATTTCTTTCTTCAGAGACTTGAAGTTCTTGTCCTACAGATCTTTCACTTGCTTGGTTAGTGTCACACCAAGGTATGTAATATTATTCTTGACTGTTGTGAAGGGTGTCATTTCCCTAATTTCTTTCTCAGCTTGTTTATCTTTTGAGTATAGGAAGGCTACTGATTTGTTTGAGTTAATTTTATATCCAGCCACTTTGCTGAAGTTGTTTATCAGCTTTAGGAGTTCTCTTGTAGAAGTTTTGGGGTCACTTAACTATACTATCATATCATTTGCAAATAGTGATATTTTGACTTCTTCCTTTCCAATTTGTATACCTTTGACCTCCTTTTGTTGTCTGACTGCTCTGGCTAAGACTTCTAGCACTATATAGAATAGATAGGAAGAGAGTGGGCAGCCTTGTCTGGTCCCCGATTTCAGTGGGATTACTTCAAGTTTCTCTCCATTTAGTTTGATATTGGCTACTGGTTTGCATTATATTGCTTTCACTGTGTTTTATGTATGGGCCTTGGATTCCCGATCTCTCCAAGACCTTTATCATGAAGGGATGCTGGATTTTGTCAAAAGCCTTTTCTACATCTAATGAAATGACCATGTGGTTTTTTTCCTTGAGTTTATTTATTTGGTGGATTACATTGATGGATTTCCATATATTGAACCATATATGGAAACTTATGGGATTATTTATATGGTTTATCTGATCCTGTTTTAACGTCAGCACCTGGTATGTGTCTAGAAAGTTGTCCATTTCATCCAGATTTTCAAATTTTGGTGAGAATAAGCTCTTGTAGTAGGATCTGATGATTTTTTGAATTTCCACAGTTTCTGTTGTTATGTCTCCCTTTTCATTTTTGATTTTATTAATTTGGGTAGTGCCTCTGTGCCCTCTAGTTAGTCTTGCCAAAGGTTTATCTATCTTGTTGATTTTCTCAAAGAACCAGCTCCTGGTTTTGTTGATTCTTTGTATAGTTCTTTTTGTTTCTATTTGGCTGATTTTGGCCCTGAGTTTGATTATTTCCTGCTGTTTACTCCTCTTGGGTGCATTTGCTTCTTTTTTTTCTAGAGCTTTCAGGTGTGTTGTCAAGCGGCTAGTGTAAGCTCTCTCCAGTTTCTTTTTGGAGGCTTTAGAGCTATGAGTTTTCCTCTTAGCACTGCTTTCATTGTGTCCCATAATTTTTGGTATGGTATGTCTTCATTTTCATTAAATTCTGAGAAGTCTTTAATTTCTTTCTTTATTTCTTCCTTGACCAAGTTATCATTGAGAAAAGCATTGTTCAAAGTCCACGTGCACGTGTGTTGTCCATTGATTTTGTTTAAACTTAAGACCAGCCTTGGGCCATGGTGATCTGATAAGGTGCATGGAATAATTTCAATGTTTCTGTATGTGCTGAGGCCTGTTTTGTGACCTATTATATAGTCAGTTTTGGAGAAGGTATCATGAGGTGCTGAGTAGAAGGTATATTCCATTGCTTTAGGATAAAATGTTTTATAAATATCTGCTAGATCCATTTGGTCCATAACTTGTTAGTTTCACTCTGTCTCTGTTTAGTTTCTGTTTCCATGATCTGTCCATTGTTGAGAGTGGGGTGTTGAAGTCTCCCACTATTATTGTGTGGGGTGCAATGTGTGCTTTGAACTTTAGTAAGGTTTCTTTTATGAATGCGGGTGCTTTTGCATTCAGAGCATAGATGTTCAGAATTGAGAGTTCATCTTGGCAGATTTTTCCTTTGATAAATATGAAATGTCCCTCCTTATCTTTTCTGACAACTTTTGGTTGAAAGTAAATTTTATCCGATATAAGAATGGCCACTCCCGAGTGGTTCTTGGGACCATTTGCTTTAAAAATTGTTTTCCAACCTTTAACTCTGAAGTAGTGACTGCCTTTGTCACTGAGGTGGGTTTCTTGTATGCAGCAAAATTTTGGGTCCTATTTGCATATCCAGTTTGTTAGTCTATGTCTTTTTATTGGGGAATTGAGACCATTAATAAGAGATATTAAGGAAAAGTGATTGTTGCTTACTGTTATCTTCTTTGTTAAAGGTTAATTTCAGTTTGCGTGGCTATCTTCTTTTGGTTTTGTGTGGTTTGTGTGGTTTCCTGCCTTGTGTTGGTATTTTCCACCCATTATCCTTTGTAGAGCTGGATTTGTGGAAAGATATTGTGTAAATTTGCTTTTGTCATGGGATGTCTTGTTTTCTTCATCTATGGTAATTGAGAGTTTTGCTGGTTATAGTAGTCTGGGTTGACATTTATGTTCTCTTAGGGTTTGTATGACATCTGCCCAGGATCTTCTAGCTTTCATAGTTTCTGGTGAGAAGTCTGGTGTAATTCTGATAGGTCTGCCTTTATATGTTACTTGACCTTTTTCCCTTACTGCTTTTAATATTTTTTCTTTGTTTAATGCATTTGGTGTTTTGATTGTTATGTGCCGGGAGGACTTTCTGGTCTGGTCCAGTCTGTTTAGAGTTCTGTAGGCTTCTTGTATGTTCACGGGCATCTCTTTAGGTTAGGGAAGTTTTCTTCTATAATTGTGTTGAAGATATTTACTGGCCCATTAAGATGTAAATCCTCACTATCTTCTATACCTATAATCCTTAGGTTTGGTCTTCTCATTGTGTCCTGGATTTCCTGGATGTTTTTGGTTACAAGCTTTCTGCATTTTGCCTTTTCTTTGACTGTTGAGTCAATGTTTTCTATGGAATCTTCAGCATCTGAGATTCTTTCTTCTATCTCTTGTATTCTGTTGTTGATGCTTCCATCTATGACTCCTGAATTCTTTCCAAGGTTTTCTATTGCATCTCACTTTGTGATTTCTTTATTGTTCCTACTTCCACTTTTAGATCCTGGATAGTTTTGTTCAGTTCCTTCACTTGTTTGTGTTTTCCTGAAGTTCTTTAAGGGATTTTTGTGTTTTCACTTTAAGGGCTTCTGCCTGTTGAACCATGTTCTCCTGTATTTCTTTAAGGGAGTTATTTATGTCCCATGTTCTCCTGTGTTTCTTTAAGTGATTTTTGTGTTTCCTTTTTAAGGGCTTCTGCCTGTTGACCCATGTTCTCCTGTATTTCTTTAAGGGAGTTATTTATGTCCTTCTTCAAGTCCTCTATCACCATTATGAGATGTGATTTTAAATCCAGCTCTTGTTTTTCCGATGTGATGGGGTATCCAGGATTTGCTGTTGTAGGAAAACTGGGTTCTGATGGTACAATGTTGCCTTGGTTTCTGTTGGTAGTGATCTTGCAATTACCTTTGGCCATTTAGTTATCTCTGGTGTTAGGTGGTCTTGCTGTCTCTGACTGTGGCTTCTCTGTCCTGCAAGCTTGTGTATCTATACTCCTGGGATTCCCATTCTCTCAAATGCCATGCATACAACTGGTTCTCCAGGAAGTATCAGGAGATGGGGTCTTCCCTGTGACAGAACTGGCAGGGGGATGGAAGGGGAGTCGTATTCTGGGAGTAGAGTGGGGTTTTGATGGTTGCTGGGTAGTGAGTCCCAGCCAGCGGCTCTGGGCCTCCAGAGGTGGGGGTGGTTCTTACCGAATGCCCTGTGTGCTGCTGGTCCTCTAAAAAGTATCAGGAGATGGGGTCTTCCCTGTGGCAAAACTGGCAGGGGGTCTACCACAGCCAAAGGAACAGTGCAGGCTGTGGTGGTGGAGGGAGGTCTTAGTATTTCTTAGTATATTATGCAAATTTAGCCAAAGACTTCCATTTGGCACTGAGTGAGAACCTATGCCTCTTCTACTTCCCATATGAATGAAGAGGCAACAAAGTGACTGAGCTAAAGAGATTTATGGAAATGTTAGTTAGCTAAACAATGCAAGTCAATAAAGATGCCCACTAGTGTTGAATCCTTCTTTCCCTTCCAAACTTGTTGATCATTCTGTCTGTCTATCTCTCTGTGTCTGTCTGTCTGTCTGTCTACTTATTTCTCTCTCTCTCTCTCTCTCTCTATATATATATATATATATATATATATATATATATATATATATAGTCTATATAGTCTCTCTTTCCCTCCTCCACTTCTCTCTCCTTTTTATGGACATAGGTACATGTGTTCATTAGTCATTGCCTCTACAAGGCAAACACCCTACACCATGGCCATGTCAAATCAGGACTGTTCCCATAGGATACTAATAAGGAGACTGGAATTCAAAAAACATTCCTTTTGTAGTTGAATATTGAAGGTGTCTAACAATTTTAACTACAAGTAGAACACTAAGGTAATCATTCTTTCTGGGATGTGTGCAGGCATTTTTTTAAAGAAGTCTCAGACACTGAGACTCCAGATTATGTTAAATCACAATGCACTCAAAGCAAACGAATAAGTTCTTTCCAAGAATTAATACATGAAAATACCTTCCAAGATGATCAGACAGTCAAATAACCTTGTATCACAATTCCACAAAAAGGGAGTTGTAATGTATAATAGGGCTTTCCTATGCTAAATGGAAATCTGACAGATGTGGGTCAAGAAGAAATAACCCAAGAGAACACTGTGTTGGAAATGGGAGGGAACTTTATGTCAGGTATCCAAGAAGGATGAGAAAAACTCAGGCCAAAATCATGTCAATCATTCCTCCTCTTCCCCACCTAAACCAGAAGTAAGGATCTTAGCTCAGTCAGGAGGAGCATGTCCTTTACTAAAGTAAGAAGGTGTCTTTTGTTTTGATTTATTTATTTTTGATTGATTTATTCACTCAACAAGTTTTTGATTTTCTGCTCTTCAAACCTTATCACTTTTGGATTATAAAAGATGTATGTATTCAGATGATAGTGCCTCAGTGTCTTAGTTAGGGTTTCCATTGCTGTGATAAGGCACCATGGCCAAAAGCAACTTGGGGAGGAGAGGGTTTGTTTAAATTTACAATTCTCTGGTGACACCCATCCTCGAGGGAAATCAGAGCAGTGCTCAAGGCAGGAACTGAAACAGAAGCCATGGGAGAATATTGCTTACTGGCTTGCTCAACTTACTTTTGTATACCAGCTCAAGAGAATGGCACTGCCCATAGTAAGCTGGGCCTTCTCACATCAATCATTCAAGAAAATACCCATAGACAAGCCAACAGGCCAATCTGGTGGCAGCAGTTTTTCTCAATTGAGGTCCTCTCTTCCCAAATTACTAGCCTGTGTCAACTTGACAAAACACTAGTCCAACACACTCATTTTGTTACATGACAGGCAGGAATGATACAGTTCCCCCCTAGCTACTAGTATGCCTTAGAGCTACAAATGTGTGTAAAAAAAAAATCTGACCCTAGGAAGCCATTCAACTCAATCTTTTCTTCCTATTTCTGTGTGCTAGACATTGTGATGCAAACAGTGTAAGACATTTTATATTGCACTGCAAAGTCTCTCTGCCCCTTATAGCAGACTCCTAGTATGTATCTTATGCAAGACTAGACCAGAAACTTTATGTGGTACAGTGGTCTTTAATTTACAGTCAAGGAGAATGTGGTCCAAATCCTTGGTGAATGCCTCATGGTTACAGTTAATAAGCTCCCCAAGCCTGGGAATGATGTCTACCAACTTGCAACTCAATGGTACTGTGGTGTCCTTTGCTGACTCAAGTACTGGATCTGTTGGAGTACCACTACTACTCCATTCAGGGTCTTCTACTGGAGTTCCTAGGAACTCAAAGAAGTGATGGAAGAAAATCTCTTTCAATTCTCTTTCCTTTCTATACAACTTTGCGTTACAAAATGAAAGTAGGAGTCTACTTGTTAAAGTTTGAATAATGTTTAATGCAGAGAGGGAACTACGCATGCATCAGTATTTTTCTAATATACACCAATTTTTGTTAATAAAATATATTGCAATCCTCTATACTAAGATTTACCAAGCACTTAATGAGTCAGGCATGATGTTAAATTCTTTATGGACATTGTGATGTGTTTATAAAAAGATAGAGATAAGGAATATGTTCTATGGGGGTGTGGTGAGGTGTTGAAGAAGGGGTTGTCCCATGCCAAGGCATCCCTTGCCCCTGAGGAACCAGCTACATGATGGTATAGTATAGAATAGGGTTTGTTCAGAGCATGGGGAGAGGAGTTAAGAGGGTAGAAGAGACAGAGAAAGGCAGAGAGAGGGAGAGAGTAGAGAAATAATAGAGGCCGGCCATGGCCATAAGCATGTGGAGAGAGGGGGGAGAGAATAGGAAGGAGAGAGCAAGAGCAAAGGAGAAGCAAGAGAACAAGAGAGCGAGGAGGGGGCAAGCAGCCCCTTTTATAATGGGTCAGGCACACCTGGCTGTTGCCAGGAACTGTGGGGAGGAGCACATCTGGCTGTTGCCAGGTAACTGTGGGGTGGAGTTTAGACAGAATGCTAACACATTGTCTCCCTAGGGACCGCTTATTTCCTGGTCAGGGGTCTTCTGCCCTCAAAGAGAAACATGGCTCTAAGAGAGATTTTGTGAGATGGGTTTCTTCATCTTGGGCGGTTCCCATGTACACACTTTGTCCCAAACCAGAGAGGCAGCTATGTGGGCCAATGTACTTTAACCATGGTGACCCAGTGTTGAGGCTACTTTTCTGTTGCTGTGTTCCAATGCCATAGGCAAGGCAACTTATTGATGAAAGAGTTTATTGGGCTTTATGACTCCAGAGGGATAAGATCCCATCCTGAGCCGGCATTCCATGGCAAAAGGAAGTTGGGAGCTTGCATCTTCAAATAGCAAACTCGAAGCAGAGAGAATGAACTTGAAATTCTGAAGCCCTTCCCCAGAAAGGATGTGTGCCTCAAACCTCCTCAAGCATACCGCTAACTGGGGACCCAGTTGTTCAAACACAGGAGACTATGAGGGACTTTTCTTGTTTTTTTTGTTTTTTTTTTTTTTTTTTTTTTTTTTTAGACAGGGTTTCTCTGTGTAGCCCTGGCTGTCCTGGAATTCACTCTTGTAGACCAGGCTGGCCTCCCAAGTCCTGGGATTAAAGGCATGCGCCACCACTGCCCAGCTGACTTTTCTCATCCCAACCACCATACATAGAGACTCTTCTTAAAGTTGAACAGATGCTGTGAGTGCCCACAAGTGTTGACTGACCAGAGCCGGATATAGCTATCACCTGGGAGGCTCTCCTAGTGCATGACAAATACAGAAGGGGACACTCTCAGCCAGCCATTGAACTGAGCACAGGTCCCCAATGGAGGAGCTAGAGAAAGGACCCAAGGAACTGAAGGGGTTTGCAGTGCCACAGGAGGAACAACAATATGAGTCACCCAGTACCCCCAGAGCTCCCAGGGACAAAACCGTCAACCAAAGAGTACACATGGAGTTACCCATGGCTCCAGACACACAGGTAGCAGAGGATGGTCTTGTTAGACACCAAAGGGAGGAGAGGCCCTTGGTCCTGGAAAGACTTGATGCTGTAGTGTAGAGGAATACCAGGACAGGGAAGCTGGGGAGGGTTGATTGGGGAAGGGGAGATGGCTTATGGGATTTTCGGGGAAGAGGGAACCAGGAAAGAGGACAACATTTGAAATGTAAAAAAAGAATATATCTAATAAAAGAAACTTTAAAAAAAAAGTTGAACGAAGATTCTTGTAGATTGCCAAAGTCAGTGATTTACTCTCTGGTTTATCTGTTCCTAGCATGAAAAACACTTGTGTCAGGAATGTAACATATAATCTTTCAATGCAAAAATCTCCCTGCAAAGGACTAAAGCAACATGGGCGTCCCTAAATTGAAACCTTAAGTGTGTCCCAGAAAGCTGCCTGTTGTCCCACAAGACTTTAGCCCTGTGTTTGAGGGAAGGCTCTGTCTTTTAAGACAGATGAGGGTTCTTTTCTGAGGTCTTTTGTGCAGTGCTGTATGGGAAGAGAAGCACTGTGGTTAGGTTGCTTCTGGTTAGACAGAAATCTACCTGCAAGTGGGGTTCTATCATATACCAGTAACCAATACCCAACCTTCAAAGATCCCAGATCTTCTTGAGCATATGTTCAAAGATGGTTTAGATCTAAGATGATACTGGTCTCTCTGTTTTCAGAGCATTAAGAAGCAAAAGAACCAGTTTTCCCATCCTGCTAAGAGCTAGTCCCTGCCATTAAAGTGGTGTTTGAAGGTTGTAGTGACTATTACTGACTATTACTGGTTGTCAACTTGACTATATCTGGAATGAACTCTGACCTGGATCTTGGCTTGGAGATCTTGAAGCATAGCTATGAATCCCAGAAGATTAAGACAGGAAGATCTCTGAGTTCAAGGTCATCTGGGACAAAGCAAGTCCCAGATGCAGGCATGGTGGCACACACCTTTAATCTGAACCACACCTTCTGCTGGAGACAAAAATAAAGGCATTGGAAGAAGGAAGACTGACTCTCTCTCTTCTTTTCCTGCTTGCCTTGTGGGAATGAGCAACTAACTGCTAGATACTTGGACTTCCATTCACAGCTGCTGCTGACCATTGTTGGAAGTTGGATTATAGACTGTAAGTCAGCAACAAATCCTCCTACTATATAGAGACTACCCATAAGTTCTGCAACTATAGAGAACCCTGACTAATGCAAAGGCTTATATGTTTCACAGCACAGTTCACTCTATGCTGTTGCAAATAATTCTTAACTTCCATCACTGTCTTTGTCAAGCTATGATCACAGAATTTGAATTCAACCTAGCAACTAATAAAATTTTATTCTAAGCGCTGGGGAGATAGATTGGTTAAATGATTAGTACACAACTACGAGAACCTGAGTTTGATTCCCAGAACCCACATATTAAAGCTCAGGTGTGGAGATGCATTCTTGTAATCCCGGTGCCGGGGAGGTAGATACAGGTGTAGTCTAGGCTTTCCTGGTCAGTCAGCATATCCAAATGGACAGCCCAAGGTCACAGTGAGAGACCCTGTCTCAAAAACAAGATGAGCTGTGTGGAGGTGCCTGGGGGTAGTGGAAGGGAGAGTGGGGTGGATATAATCAAGACACACAATCTGCATGTATAAAATTGTCCAAGAATAAATAAAAGATATTCTACATTTTTAAACTAAAAATTAAAAAAACAACTTTTAAAAAAAATGGTTCATGAGAAACAATACCCAAGGTTGACCTCTGGCCTTCACACACACAGCATGTACATGCATAGATACAAGTGTGTTCTCTCTCCCGTACACACAAGCAAGTACATACACACAGTGTGTCCTATCAGTGGATTTAAATCAGGGTTCAGCAAACTTTTTTTGGTTAAGGGCCAAATGAAAATATTTTAGGACTTGGAAGCCCTGTGAGCTTTTCTGAAACCACTTACTTTGGCCAGGGTAGGTCCAAAATAGCCACAGACAAGTTACAAATCAGTGAGCATGGTTGTCTGAGTTCCGATAAAGCTACGGCGGTATACACAGGAAATTTCACATAACATTCATGGGTCATGAAATATTATGATGGGTTTTTCCCCTGACCATAGGAAAAAAATGTGAAAAAGCATAAAAACAGAGGGACAGAGCTGGCCACCGACTGTGCACTGTCAGCCCCTGCTCTAAGTGATTCCAGTAGAATCTTGGCAGAGTAGCAGAAAGCATTGCTCTCTGTTTTGCTGTTAGTCCTTTAAGCACTTTGAGTCCCAACATGAAGCTGATGCAGATGATGAGGCTGTGGTAACACAGCCTTGATATACTGCCCAGGTCGCCCTTTAACCTTCAGTCTTGCCTCCCCTCTGGAGTGCTGGAACAAGTATGCACACCATGCCAGAGCACTCGAATAACTTTTAGCTTACATGATTTGGATGGTTTGTAAACCTTCTAATGTATTAGAGTTCATGGTGGTAGTCGATATTACACACCAATTTGGTTGCATATAAACTTGGATCACACTTATAAAATATAGTTGACCACAATACCCAGTTACTTGTCAAATGGATGTTGTTGTAAAAGTGTACAACAGAAAGGTGAGATTAACATTGACATCAGTAGACTTCCTCAAAATAGATTACTTTCTGATATCGGTGAGCCTTGTGCAATTAGTTGAAGAGCTAAAGAGGGAAGGTGTGGAACTCCCTTTAAGAAAGTGTATGACTCAATGGTGAAGAATACTGGCTGTTCTTCCAGAGGACCTGGGTTCAGTTCCCAGCACTCACAACTGTGTGTAAGCCCAGTTCCAGGGGATCCGGCACCTTACATAGACATAATTGCAGGCAAAATACCAATGCACATAAAAATGATAAATCGTTTTCTTTTCTTTCAAAAAGAAAGGAAGAGGAAGAAAGGGCATCCTTCCAGCAGGTTGCCTATGGCCTCAAGCTGTGTCAGCTGTTCTCTGGCTCCCTCCTCCCCTCCAGACTTTGAAGCTGTAAATGTCCACAATTGTGTGAGGTGGTTTCCTAAATCAATTGATTTCTCTGTCTATCTGTATCTCTCTGTCTGTTTCTCTTTCCACATGCACACACATTCTTGTTTCTGTGTCTCTGGGGGTCCTTAATACATCTTTCTATGATCTGTAGTAGCTGAGGCTGGGGCTGGAGAGAGGGCTCAGCAGTTAAGAGCACCTCTGCTCCTTCAGAGGACCAAGATTCAGTTCACAGCATGTGGTAGCTCACGGTCATCTCCAAGTCTAGTTCCAGGGGATCTGACACCCTCTTCAGGACTCCACAGGCATCAGACACATGTGTGGTTTACATGCATACCTGCAGACAAAACACACACACACACACACACACCCATACACACGAATCTTCCTTTAAAAAGCAAACTGATCTTATATGACAGCATGCTCATTCTCTTGTTGGGAATCGAACTCAGAACCTTTTGCAATGATGATCTCTCTCTCTCTCTCTCTCTCTTTCTCTCTCTCTCTCTCTCTCTCTCTCCCCTTCATCATTTTCATTTTCCTCGCTCATTTGTTGAGAGGGAGTTATATGTGTCCCTGGCTGGTTTCTAACTTGCTATGAAAAGTTGGCATTGAACTTCTGGTCCCGTACTACCTACTTCCCAATTGCTGGGACCTCAGGCAGGCACCTCCATACCCAGTGTATACAATGCAGTCAGTCCTTCTTGCATGCTTAGGCAAGCCCTTTACCAAATGAACTGCATGCCCGGCTCATATTTTCTTTCCTTCCTTCTCCTTCCTCTTCTCCTCAATTTTTAGACAAACTCCCTCCCTGTAATCCAGGCTGATCTCAAACTTGCAATAATCTTCCTGCCTCAACTTTTCAAGTACAAGAATTAAAGGTATGTATCACCACATCTGGCTGATTATTTTCCTAATAAAGATATTTTATTTCAATTACTAATGCTACAGTTTGCTTAGGTCCCTTGATGGGAAACCCTAGTCAAGAAGTTACTGATCATTTCGTGGATTTAAAGCCATAATGCAGTTCTATTGCAATCCCAGGAGGACTCAAAAACATTTTCTGTAAGTTTAATTTGCGCAACCTCTGCCTCCTTAGGAACTGAAATGACACTTCTGTATTGATTGTCTCCTAATTCCCTTATCCTTTGAAATCTATACATTCTTTAAAAAGTCCAATTGAAATCTAAAAATACATTACAGCTAAAGTCCATTAATTTCTTCAAGTTTATTCAAATTCGTTCACATTAGAATAAATCATAGGACTTCATTGTTTCTCTCAGTATTTTTTCTTTTTTAAAAAGTGTGTACATGGGCTGGAGATTTGGCTCAGTGGTTAAGAGCACTGACTGCTCTTCCAGAAGGTCCTGAGTTCAATTCCCAGCAACCACATGGTGGCTTACAACCATCTATAATGGGATCGACAGTGTACTCACATATATAAAATAAATAAATCTTTTTTTTAAAGTGTGAAAAAAAGAAAAAAGTATGTACGTGTGTGTGTGTGTGCGAACACGTGTGTGAATGAGAGGTGTTGTATACCCCTGGAGCTGGAGTGTGCGTGCACACTTGTGTGTGAATGAGAGGTGTTGTATACCCCTGGAGCTGGAGTGTGCGCACACACTTGTGTGTGAATGAGAGGTGTTGTATACCCCTGGAGCTGGAGTGTGCGCGCACACTTGTGTGTGAATGAGAGGTGTTGTATACCCCTGGAGCTGGAGTGTGCGCGCACACTTGTGTGTGAATGAGAGGTGTTGTATACCCCTGGAGCTGGAGTGTGCGCGCACTTGTGTGTGAATGAGAGGTGTTGTATACCCCTGGAGCTAGAGTGTGCGCGCGTACTTGTGTGTGAATGAGAGGTGTTGTATACCCCTGGAGCTGGAGTGTGCGCGCACACTTGTGTGTGAATGAGAGGTGTTGTATACCCCTGGAGCTGGAGTGTGTGCGCACACTTGTGTGTGAATGAGAGGTGTTGTATACCCCTGGAGCTGGAGCTGCCAGCAGTTGTGAGCCCGTTTCTGGTCCTGTGATCTTAACCACTGAGCCACGTCTCCAGCCCCCTAACTTTTTCTTAAAGTATGTTTTGTTGGCACATCGCCTCCTTCTTCCATAAACTGGTCCCTGAAGAAGAAATTGTGCAGAAGAAAAATTGGAAGCTCTGCATGCTGGCTGCCACCTGTAGGGATTTGTAATATATTTGGCCTATAAAAGATTTGAGAGATCCTATAGCAAAGAAACCCATTTAAATGTATTGAATGCAGTGATTCCCAAACACATTTGACCACAGTATTGTTCTCTTTCCGCTCCCCCCAACAGCATCTATTGGAACACATATTGGAAAATGTCTCACTAAAACGTCCTATCCTCCTTAAGGGTCATAATAAGGCTAGAGGGAATATCTCCTTAAGAATAAGCAATGAATCAAGAGTGTGCATCATCTCAGGAAGACAGTGGGGATTACTGCGTGAAATGAACAGGGTTGGTTCTATGGACCGCCCTTTGCTAACTCTTCAATGTATATTGAGACAGAGAGTCCCCTTTGCAAACCAGTACATCTGCCTTAGAGGCAGTCTCTTGCTTACTCTGTGAACCGAGAGGTTTTACATTTGATCCTGAGGCTGTAAAAGGGGAATGTGACATTTCCTTCTGTCTTAGTCAGAGTTTCTATTCCTGCACAAACATCATGACCAAGAAGCAAGTTGGGGAGGAAAGGGTTTATTCATCTTACATTTCCAAATTGCTGTTCATCACCAAAGGAGGTCAGGACTGGAACTCAAGCAGGTCAGGAGACAGGAGCTGATGCAGAGGCCATGGAGGGATGTTCCTTACTGTTTTGCTTCCCCTGGCTTGCTCAGCTTGCTTTCTTATAGAACCCAGGACTACCAGCCCAGGGATGGCACCACCCACAATGGGCCCTCCCCCCTTGATCTCTAATTGAGAAAATGCCTTATGGTTGGATCTCATGGAGGCATTTCCTCAACTGGAGCTCTTTTCTCTGGGATAACTCCAGCCTGTGTCAAGTTGACACACAAAACCAGCCAGTATTCCTTCCTTGGCCTGTTGTTCTGCTGCTGGGAAATGTATCCCATCTACCTGAGCAAGAGGAAGGAGTTAACCCTATTTTCCAAGGTAACAGGAACGTGATAGTTAGGACTGGGTCTGGCATGGTTCCTCTCCATCCCTCTGGGCTTGAAATGTGATTGACCTGATGCTACCTGGGTGTCACTGGAGCTCTTGGAATCCACAACAGACCAACAAAAGAGACCTGGGCATTAGAGAGAGGGAGAAGATAACCTACTATAGCCTGAGCCTTTTTCTGGCAATGGAAATACAGGTTCTGATTATAAAACCATTAGTATCAGCTGCTTCTCTTCTCAGTTCCAGGCCAGAGCACAGAGACAAGCACACACACACCCATATTGCTAACTGAAACTCGTTTCAAAGAAGTTCATATCTTCCTGTTTAGTGTAATGACTAGGGGCACTTCTTAACCAGGTAGACATTGGAGGCCTCTCGGCCAGCAACTCTAAATTAATTGTCCTGTAGTCAGTCCTCAGTATCAATGGTTGCTGATAGCTGCTGAGTACTGAACAGTGGAGCTGTGATCATCTGTGACTTTGTCTAGGGGTGGTAGGGTCTTTCTACCCCTCACTCCAGGAAGCGCATGCTGTGTCTCACAGACACATATAAATCCTCTGATGGATTCCTGAGACCTTAGTGTTCTAAAAAGGCAAAGTCCACTTAATGAAACAACAGAAGGCCAAATGGAGCATCATCGTATGTATCTGAGAGCTTATCAGTGCAGACTTGCTGAGTTTGGCTCATTGTGAGAAAGTAGCTGAAAGCTGCTGGCCCCGTCCAGCCCTCTTCTTGGGAGAAGGTCTCTGCTCTCTATCCTGGGAACTCACAGTCCAGAGCCCTCTGGCAACAACCACTGTCTAGAGGTCCCACCCGTGGGAAATCCTGTCTGTGGCTGCCAGCTCACCCACCTGCTCTAAGAAAGCCTCCAACTCTCTCAGGGGCCTGGCCTAAGTCACAGTTTCCAGCATTCTACTTCTTTGGAATTTCAAGTTATATCTATGTACTTTAAACTACTTCATCTTATTTCCTCTTACTGAAATGGTCAAGAATATAGTGATTCTAACTCTAACTGGAACTTACTTTTCTCGTCTGTATTAATGAAGCCTAAGTAATCCCATGCTAGCTCTATTCTCCAGCATGAGCTGTTCAGTTCCAAGGATACTTGGAATCTGTTTAGCGAGAAAAGACAAGCTCAGGGCACAGCGGGGAGCTTGCTTGCTGAGAACGAAGCGGGCTTCAGCAATGTACACCAACTACTGAGGAGGGGAGACAGCCTTGTCAAGGGAAGAACCTTGAGCCTTTCCTTGCCCTAGTTTAGACTCTAAAAAGCCATTAGAGGATCCTGTTGACCAATTGTTCCTACAGACCTCAGTATAACAGTACCCAAGACATCAGCACACAAATTGTCCTGTTCCTGTGGACATTTTCTTGCTATCTCCGTTTACACCTCCCTGCTCTTTCCTGGTAGCCTCTGACCTTTAGTAATTGACTACTGAACATGCAGCCCACATGTTGAGGTTGTTCCCAGTTGAGCCCTCAACATTGCCTTAAGTTTAGGGCCACAGACACTCCCTCTACCAGCTCTGGTGTCTACCAGCCTACAGCCTCCTTCATACATGGGAATTCAGGCAGCCTCAGGGCCTGAGAGAAAGGTTCTTAGGAGGAAGCACAAGTCCACACTGTCAACAACATTTTAGGAGAGGCTTCCACATTGTCCCCCTCTCACATCAGTCTGATTATGTTGACTAACCTCCAGGAAAGATGGGAATTGAAATGGAGCATCTTTCTGTTGGAGGGGAATCAGGAGCATTGGGTGTTTGTTTTGGCTCACATTTGGGCAAATGTCCTCATCCTCCAGGGCACAGAGGACTAATCTGTAAATAAGCAGATGAGATTGGAAGTTCTCTGTGGTCTCGCCCAGTCCTGACAGGAGAAGCAATCGAATGTTTCTGAGTCTCCTCGTGTGCACTTCTGCCCAGCTTCTCCTCTGTGAATGCCAAGGACAAGATAACTGAAATATGGTTACATGATCGTGCTCAATAAATCTTTAAGACTGATTTTTTTTTAGAATATTTAGGCCAAATGGCATTTCCATGGAGTTTCTTTTAAAAATTCATAAACAACCAATCCCAGTGCAATCTGTATTGTTTAAAAAAACATACATACACAGAAAAGGATAGTGGATTGCCAAATTCAACTTACAACCTGTATATTGTTAATATCTGCTTGTATCTTAGCAACACCAAAATACTAAAACTATCCAAATAAGAACATCTATACAAGTCTCTAGACTGAAAGAAATGGCAAATTGAAGACCTAGAATAGAGCTGGAGAGAGGGCTTCGAGCCCAAGGACAGCGCTGCTCTTGCAGAGGACCAGATCCCAGGACCCACAAAGTGACCTGGAACTCCAGCTCCAGGGGATCTGACACCCTTCGGGCTTCCACAGCATCTGCACTTAAATACACACACACACCCACCCACCCACCCACACACACACACACACACACACACACACACACACACTTAAAAATAAAAGACTAGTCAAATTCATATAAACATAAAGTGAGGTGGTACTTAGCAGTGACTGAGAGGGACAGGAAGTACAGTTATTTAGTGACAGAGAAGACAAAGGCTAAGTCTCGTTTCTAGTGACTATAAGTCAGGAGGCTTGATAACAGATCTTGCTTCTTCCTCTAAGCTAATTACATGTCAAAGTGAAGCCTTCTCCACTCTCTGTCTTGTTTCCTTATCTGTAATCTGGAGATGTTGGTTATTTGGCATTCATTCCACAGACATCACCCGCTTTGTCAGTGGGCACTAACACTTGACCAACCTCCATACCCGTCCCACAGTCACGCTTTGCAGCTGGCCGCAGGGATGATGACAACTCCTATAGCCCTGCTTCATGTAGAATCATCAGAGTGAGATCAAAGAGGGACAAATGCAGGATTGAGAACTGCCCAAGCCCTACTCAAACTTTACCCACATCATCTTGGGAATCCATGTATTTGCAGGTTTCCCTTATGATTCTAATAAGCACCAAGATTGAAAAACATGATCCGAACCAAATTGTGAGATATGTTGGGGACAATTTCACTCAAACTCATGTGGTTTACAGGTCCTCTGGTGTGTGTCCTTGCCATTGTGACTAGCTGATAACACTTACCTGGAGTACTTTATCAGGCAGGTGTCTGTCTTGTCGAAACACAGAATACTGAGCTCCTAACCAAACACCCAACTACAGTCCTATGCACATTCAAAGTTTTCTGGAGAAAGATGTAGATCCTGTCAAAGACTGTTCTCCTTGCTAGAGAACTGGAGTGTTCCCACTCTTCCTCTGGAGGCCACACCAGATGCTTCCCAATTCTATTGGCAGTCTTCAGGAAAGCAAGGCATTTTAAGGGAGGGACTTCATATGTATTTGAACACAGTAAGTGAATGTGTCAATTCTCCTAGTACTTCTGCTAATATTGCTGGGTGTTTGGCTTCCTGTCACAATGACTAGATGACAAGGTAGCATGTGCCATTTCTCTGTCTCTCCTCCCTCTGTGTGTGTGTGTGTGTGTGTGTGTGTGTGTGTGTGTGTGTGTTGTGTTTAGGGAAGTTTTTTCCTAACTTTTATTGATTCTTTGTGAATTTCACATCATGCACCCTAATCCCAATCATCTCCCCATCCCTCCATATCTGCCTTCTGTCCTTGAAATCTCCTCCCTTAAAAGAAAACAAACAAAAAATAACAAAAACAAAAAAATAAATAAAATAAAGATCATCTCTCTGTGGAAACTTCAGTGTGTCCACACAAATGTTCATTGACCTGGTTCAAGGCCTCTGGCTTCTGCCACACTGTCAATACTGAGTAGATGTTGAGATGGGCCAACTCAAAGCCCTGGGTCTGGCCATGGATAGTAACTAAATTGTTCAGCCTACCAGCTCTCCCAATTTGCCCAAGCAAGGGGTGGAACAGGGTCTCCCTCACTTACACCACCAGGATCAGCTGTCCAGCTCACAGCTACCAGAGCTAGCTGTCCAGCCCAGCCCAGGTGAGGTGTGGAGCCTGCTCTCCCAAATGCTACCTCCAGGGAGGGACTGGGCCAATTCTCCTACACTACCCAGGCAGAAGGGGAAAGGGCATCTCTCCCTCACTCACACCCTCAGGGCCTGTTCTCCCACACTGCCCAGATGACAGGCAGGCAGACAATAAGGGGCAGGGCCAGCTCTGCACAGCCTAGGACATAAACATGGCCCCAGGATGCAACCTAGACCAGGAACATCTGCATGGCCTTTGGTCATAACATGGCCCACGGACATCAACACAGTGGAATTATTCCTTATGGTACTTTATTATCAGACACATGGCTGAATAGTCATCCCACAGAAAGGACACCAAGAGTGAGATGTGATGTAAATTATGAATTCTGCATGATTATGAAGTGTCAGTTTATGTTCAGCTTCTGTTATAAATGCACCACTCTGGGTAGCTGAGGGACCTACCCTCAATGACAATGGGAGAGGCTGTGGTTGTGTGAGGTCAACAGAAATAGGAACTCTATTCTCTGTTCAATTTTACTATGAACCTGATATGGTTCCTAAATAAATAAAGCCTGGTTAAAATTTAAAAACAAAAACAAAACAAACAAACAAAAAACCCTGTGCATTATATCTCATACCTATAACCCCAGGAAATGGAGAATGGCGAGTTTGTGGGCAACTTGGACTGCATAGAGGAGCCCCGACTCAAAGCAAACAGAACAAGAGATGTTGCCTCTGTGGTAGAGTCTTTGCCTAACATGCACAAAGGCCTGGGTTTAGTCCCCAGCACCACATAAACCGGATGTGGTGGCACAGCCTGTAACCCCAGCCCTTGGGAAGTGAAAACCGGAGCATCAAAAGCTCCACTATGTCATATGGGGCTACAGTTCGAGTTTGAGGCCAGCCTGGACTACATGAGACTCTATCTCAAGCAAACAGAGAATGGAATAGGAAATCTTGCTTTAAATTTTTCTTTTAACTGGAGGAATTTGGTTCAGTGAACTGAACCAAACCCTGAGATACAGTCATGTCTCCCTGACTACACATTCTCTTCTGCGTGATGCGGAGAGATAACGGCCCTCTGCTCCTGGGTTTCCCCCACCCCACACTCTTTTGAACCTCTTTCTTCCATGTTGATGACTTACATGTACCTTTATCGAACCAAGAATCATCTACTAAGTTCCCTTACCCAGAGGATTCAAAAAGTTTCTCTTTAAATGTCTTTCAGGCACTCAACATTAACTTGTCCCAAATAGAAAGTATTGGCTCCCCACTCAACTCTTCTTATACCCAGACTCTGTATTAAAACATGCCCACTGTGTGGACAAGAATGCTAGCCAGTCTTCTTGCAAATTCACAACAATCTTCCTTCTCATTGGCTAAACTAAACTGAATACTTGGGGCATCTGTAATCCTTCTAAAAGCCCAATAAAATTACATTACAATCAAAGGATTAAAAAAGAAAATATAAACCAGCGAGCACAAAATGTCCCCAGAGAGATGACAGCTACGCAGTTTCGGAAGGTAGGAAGTAAAGGGAAAACAGAAACTACCTTGGCCTGGCAGTGAAAAATAGTACCCAAGTCTGTGATGGGCAAACCCAGCAACAATCCAGACAACACTGGAGGAACCCGGAGGGCTCAAGAAGATGAGGCACGGGCTCCTTAGGAAAGTAGGCGAGTAAAATCTCACACACGTCCCATCTTATAAACACAGCCTCTAGCTAGCTTCTGCTTACTTTGTCTAAAAGCATGCCGAGGACGTGCTCCAGTGGAACAAAGGGAAACCAAAGCCTTAGCCGAGTTAAGATTTAACACGAGAGAAGTCTTGTCCGTGAAGGAATCCCCGTGGGCTCTAGACTTAGGGAATGTTAAATCATTAGTGAAAGGTCGTGCAGCTCCCCCAGTCAGTTTTAGAGACAGGAAATAAACCCAGGTACGTCCAGTGTAAAGACTACAGCGGAGTGTTTCTGCTGCCAGGAACTCTGGGCCAGAAGATGCCTACCCTGGATATCAGTAGTACTGAATCACAAATGTACCATGAAAATTAAACAAGCCGGCGCCGGGCTCATCCAAGGAGCGTTTGGCACAGGAGACCCTAAACACTGCTATTTTACTTAAAGTTAGAAATATAAGCTATCACTGTTGTGTCTGTCAGACGTTTCATGGTGGTTGGCATTTTAGCCAGTCTTAGACAAGAAAGACAAATTTTGATGTGCAGTGTGCTGGTTAGTTGTTGGTTGTTTTTTGTTTTGTCTTGTTTTGTTTTGTTTTTGTTTGTTTTTTGTTTTGTCTTTGTGGTAAACTTCACACATCTAGAGTCAGCTGGGAAGAGGAAGCCTCTACTGAGAAAAACACCTGCATCAGATTGGCTTGTCAAGTCTATGTGTATTTTCTTTCTTTTTTAAAAATTTTTTAAAATTTAATTTAATTTTATTTATTCACTTTACCTCTTGCTCACTGCCCCCTTCCCAGACACCCCTCCAATAATCGTTTCCCCCACCTCCCTCTACTCCTCCTCTGAGCAGGTGGGGGCCTCCCTGGGTATCCCCCACCCTGACACATCAAGTCTTTTTGAAGCTAGTTGCATCTTCTCCCATTGAGGCCAGACAAACAGCTAGAAGACCATATCCCAAGTATAGGCTGCAGCTTTTGGGATAGCCCTTGCTCCAATTGTTCAGGACACACATGAAGACCAAGCTGCACATCTGCTACAGATGTGCAGGGAGGCCTAGGTCCAGCCCATGCATGCTCATGTTCTTTGGTTTTCAGTCTTTGAGAGCCCCCAAGAGTCCAGGTTAGTTGACTCTGATGGTCTTCCTATGGAGTTCCTATCCCTTTTGGGGTACGCAATCTTTCCTCCTATTCTTCCATAGGAGTCCCCAAGCTCCATCCACTATTTGGATATGGGTCTCTGCATCTGTCTGAGTCAGCTGCTGGGTGGAGCCTCTTAGAGGACAGCCATGCTAGACTCCTGTCTACAAGCATAACAGAGTAACACTAATAGTGCCAGGGATTGGTGCTTGCCCATGAGATGGGTCTCAAGTTGGGCCCATTATTGGTTGGCCATTCCCTCAGTCTCTGCTCTGTCTCCCATCCCTGCATTACTTTTCGACAGGATAAATGGGTGGGTGGTGTCTCTATTGCTCTACTGGGGTTCCTGCCTGGTTGCAGGAGGTGGCCTCTTCAGGTTCTATATCCCCAATGCTGTGAGTCATAGCTAAGGTCACCCCCATTGATTCTCGGGCCCCTCCTCTGTCCCAGGTATTTTCTTGATTAATGATTGATGTGGGAGGGCCCAGCACATTATGGGTGGCACTACCTGGGTGAGGATCCTTACCTGCTTTAGTTCTTACCTCCAGGTTCCTGGCTTGAGTTCCAGCCTTGACTCCTCTCAATGATGCACTGTAACCTGTAAGTCAAATGGACCCTTTCGTCCACAAGGTTCAATTGTCATGGTGCTTATTATAACAATAGAAAATAAACTAAGACAGCCAGCTAGCTTTGACAATGATAACAAAATGCCATCGGCTTGAGTGACATAAAAAACAAGCAAGCATCAAACTCTCAGTTCTGAAGGCTAAGAAGCAAACAGCCAAGATGCTGGCAGATTCTGCTCCTGAAGTGTGAACACTTCCTGGCTTGGAGAGAGCTTCTTTCTCTCTGTCCTTGGATGGAAGACAGTCTAATTTCTCCTCTGATCTCATTGTAGGGGACCCCTCATGACCTCCTCCAAACTTGATTATCCCCTAAAGATACCATCTTCAAATACAGCAGAGCCCTGCTCCACAGGGGATGTGTTTCAAGACATCCCAGTGGATACCTGAAACCATGGACAGTATTAACTCTTGCATATATTCTGTTTCTCCTAATAAGTAAACGCCTATAGCAAAGCTTAATCTGTAAATTAGGTATAATATAAGATTAATAACAACTGATTAAAATAGAACAACAGGGATAAGGTATCACAAATGAATGTGAACTCTTCTTTCGAAAGTACTTGTTATGTTATAGTCACGCTTCTGGTGAAAATGTAAGATGATTCTGTCCCCAATCTGCTGAGACGAAGCAAGGCGAGTGACATAAACACCATCAGAAGGAGGCCACAGCAAAGTGCACTGGCCCCAGGTGATTGAGCACACAGAGAGTAAAGGCGTGAGTACAACCCAGAGCCTCAGCTCAGATAATAGAATGCTTATCTTGCATGCATCAGGCCCCTTGTTTGATCTATAGCACTACAAGAATAAATTAATAATACTTTGGGTTTTCTTTCTTTATTGAGACAGATTTTCTTTGTGTGGCCCTGCATACACACATATGATATACTACACTACACACACACTACATACAACACACCACATACATACACACATATGACATACTACACTACATACTCACACTATTGCCTATATGACTTTAAAAAACAAAAACAAAAAAAAACTGACTTCAACATTTTAACAAGAGGAGAGATGACCACCATTGGTCAGAGACATATCAGACATGTATCAGAGAATCCAATTCCTAACTAGTTCAGCACTTGGCCCAAAAGGTTACTTAAAACATTTGGGACTTAGAAGAAATATGCTGTTTCTCCATTTCTCTAGGTTCTGCAAGCCTCTCGCAGAAGTGATTAGGTCATCAGAAAGCAGCAGACCTGCTCCTTATTACAGACACTCCCTGAAGATTAACCTTCACAGAATGAAGATTAATGCCATGCCCTTAAATCTTGGAGGCGAGGAATAAGGCATCAGTTTGAAGAATATTTTCCTATCTTTTCAAAGCTGTGTTTGCAGACACTGTGTACTGTGTTACCCGCCCTTAGCATCTGAGAGGACTTCTGTCCCTAGATAAATCTGTGTACTTGCTTTGTCACGCAATGACAACTTCATAACCTGATGCCAGGGATGGATTTACTGCCTAACAGCAGCCATTTAATTCATACCAAATGCTCCAAAATAACTCTCCTCTTGAGGTAAATATAGAAAAATATGTGCAATTATTTATCTTCATACATTTAAAAATACTGCGTGCTATTTTTTGAAAGCAGGTGGGTTTTAGACAAATAAAATTGAATATCCTGTTGAATTCTGGAATCTTACTAGTGTCAAGAAAGAAAAACACTTATCCTGCTAATGAAAGAGTAAAGTAGGAGACAACTTATATATATATATATATATATATATATGTATATATCCATATATATGTATATATATCCATATATATATGTATATATATACATATATATATATGTATATATAATGGATTCTATGGCATTCTTATAGTTTAAAACAGTGGGTCCATTTGCCTTCTAAAATGTCAGCAGAGATGTGAGAAGCCAGGAGTGAGAGATGTAGGTGAGAACGAGAATGGTTACCTGCTCAAGACATTGCTCTCTATAGGGAAAAATGACTTTAAGATTTTAATATCCTGGGAGCAGCTGGAACAGGAGTCTTCCCTTCCAGCCGCCATTTGCAGCAGGGAACCAGGCAGCTCCACAGCCTTCTGTGCTTAGTCCACCAGAAGAGAATGAACTCCTAGCAGCGATTTCACTTCTGAGTGCAGAGGTGAGATCTCCACCTTCTCTCTGTAGGGGTACAGCTAGGAAAGCACAAGGCTTACGATCAGTGGAGCAGCTGGGACAGGAGTCTTCCCTCCGGGCCGCCATTTGCAGCAGGGAACCAGACAGCTCCACTGCCTTCTGTGCACAGACCCTGCTAGAAGAGAGTTGGTCTCCCAGGAGTACAGACACAGGTTTACAGGCCCATAGGAGAGGCAAGCTCCAGCCAGAGACAACAAGACCAACTAACACCAGAAATAACTAGATGGCAAAAGCAAACGGAAGAACCCTACCAACAGAAACCAAGGCTACTTGGCATCATCAGAGCCCAGTTCTCCCACCACAGCAAATCCCGGATACCCCAACACACTGGAAAAGCAAGAGTTGGATTTAAAGTCTCTTCTCACGATGCTGTTAGAGGATATCAAGAAAGACATAAATAACTCCCTTAAAGAAATACAGGAGAACATGGGTCAAATGGTAAAGGCCCTTAAAGAGGAAACACAAAAATCCCTGAAAGAAATACAGGGTAGCATGGGTGAACAGGTAGAGGCCCTTAAAGTAGAAACACAAAAATCCCTGAAAGAATTACGATGGGAAAACACAAACAAAAAAGTGAAGGAACTGAACAAAACTATCCAGGATCTAAAAATGGAAGTAGAAGCAATAAAGGAATCACAAAGTGAGACATCTCTGGAGATAGAAAATCTTGGAAAGAATTCAGGAGTCATAGATGCAAGCATCAACAACAGAATACAAGAGATAGAAGAAAGAATCTCGGGCTGAAGATACCATAGAAAACATTGAATCAACAGTTAAAAGAAAATGCAAAATGCAAAAAGTTCCTGAGCCAAAACATCCAGGAAATCCAGGACACAATGAGAAGACCAGACCTAAGGATTATAGGTTTAGAAGAGAGGGAAGATTTCCAACTTAAAGGGCCAGTAAATATCTTCAACAAAATTATAGAAGAAAACTTCCCTAACCTAAAGAAAGAGATGTCCATGAACATACAAGAAGCCTACAGAACTCCAAACAGACTGAACCAGAACAGAAAGTCCTCCCAGCACATAATAATCAAAATGCCAAATGCACTAAACAAAGAAAGAATATTAAAAGCAGTAAGGGAAAAAGGTCAAGTAACCTATAAAGGCAGGCCTATCAGAATTACACCAGACTTCTCACCTGAGACAATGAAAGCCAGAAGATTCTGGGCAGAACTCATACAGACCCTAAGAAAACACAAATGCCAGCCCAAACTACTATACCCAGCAAAACTCTCAATTACCATAGATGGAGAAACCAAGATATTCCATGATAAAACCAAATTTACACAATATCTTTCCACAAATCCAGTCCTACAAAGGATAATAGATGGAAAACACCAACATGAGGAGGGAAACTACACCCTAGAAAAAGCAAGAAAGCAATCTTTTTCCAACAAACCCAAAAGAAGATAACCACACAAACATAAAAAGAACATCAAAAATAACAGGAAGCAACAATCACTATTACTTAATATAACGTCAATCAACTCAATTCCCCAACAAAAAACATAGTCTAACAGAGATGTTTTTCATGTGGATCTTCGATTTTATCAGACATGTTTGTAATTCCTCTTTCAATTTAGTAATGCTTTTTGTGTCTTATTTTCCATGATAATCTTTAATTTTAACATTTTTTCTGTGTATTTCTTTGATTTTGTCAGAGGTGTTTTTCGTGTAGATCTTCAGTTTTGTGGGGGGGGGGGGTTGTAGTTCCACTTTCAATCAATTTAGGAATGGTTTTGTGCCTACCATTTTGTCAGTATATTTGATCACGATAATCTTCAATTTTAATGTTTTTCTGTATTTTTCTTCAATTTTGTCAGAAGTGTTTTCCATGTGGATCTTGAGTTTTATCAGACAATGTCTATAATTTTACTTTCAATCAACTTAGGAACATTTTTATACCTTCCATTTTATCTGTATAATTTTCCATATAATAGTCAGTGTTAACATGTTTTTCTATATATTTCTTGATTTTTTTCAGGAATATTTCCCTTGTAGATCTTCAATTTTATCAGAAAGTGCTTATAATTCCACTTTCAAAAAACTTAGGAATATTTTTATGCCTACCATTTTATCTGTATAATTTTTCCATGAAATACTCAATCTTAAGGCATTTTTTTATATATTTCAATTTTATCAGAAAATTTTATCAGAGATATTTTCCATGTAAATCTTCAATTTTATCAGAAAATGTTTATAATTTCACTTTCAATCAACTTAGAAATATTTTTATGCCTACCACTTTATCTGTATAATTTTCCATGATAATCTTCAATTTTAATGTTTTTCCATATATTTTTTCAATTTTATCAGATATTTTCCATGTAAATCTTCAGTTTTATCAGAAAATGGTTATAATTCTACTTTCAATCAACTTAGGAATATTTTAATTACTGCCAATTTATCTGTATAAATTTTTTCAATTTTATCAGAGATATTTTCATGTAAATCTTCAATTTTATCAGAAAATGTTTTTACATCTACTTTCAATAAATTTGGGAATATTTTTATGCCTACCATCTTATCTGTATAATTTTTCATGAAAAAGTCAGTTTTAATGTGTTTTTCTATACATTTCTTGAGTTTTATCAGAAATATTTTCCTTGTAGATTTTCAATTTTATCAGAAAATGTTTATAATTCCACTTTTGATCAATTTAGGAATATTTTTATACCTACCATTTTATCTGTATAATTTTTCCATGAAATGGTCAATCTTAATGTGTTTTTCTATATATTTCTTCAATTTTATCAGAGATATTTTCCATGTATATTTACATAATGGAATACTACTCAGCAATTAAAAATAATGAATTCATGAAATTCTTAGGTAAATGGGGTACAGGGGGAGGGAAGAGGGCTTATGGGATTTTTGGGGAGGGGGGAACCGGGAAAAGGGAAATCATTTGGAATGTAAATAAAGAATATAGAAAAAAAAGATTTCAATATCCTGCTTAAGTGTTTTGTCTACATTAGTCAGCATTAGTGAGGTTACTCTGCTGTGACAAACATCCCCGACCTCTTAGAGGTATAAACCACGACAAGCTTCTTTCTTCTTTCTGAATATCCATTTTGGGTGAACAGAGCTGTCTACATTGTCCTCACTTGGGAACCTAAATTAGAAAACCAAATGCTCCCATTCCTCCCTCCAATGATACACCTGCAGTCTCACTCTGACGCTGCCTTCAGTCCTAAATATAAGATTCCAGGAGATGCATATACAGCTACTTTCTCATAAGTTTGGCCTGAGATTTGGGCTCTATCAGTCCAGGGACCTGTGAGTGGAATATTCTGTCCACCATTCCACATTGCAACATGAATGGCATAGTTAAAATGAGAACTCCCCATGAGAGGTTCCCCTTAAAAAGAACATATCAGACTCCAGTCAGTGCCAATTATGAAGCTTCTGCAGAGACATTCCAGAGGCTCTGCGTGAGAAAAAGTTGTTTCCTGAAGCCTGGCTCCCATATCCAAGAGTCCCTTCCCCATTCTTTGTGGCAGCATTTGAAGCAGGTCATGTGGTCTAAACAATTATGGCAATTCACCACTGCCACCAAATGTACATGTTGCAATATTTTCATCTCTGGGGATGGTATGAGAGCAAGACCTTTGGGAAATGATGAGCTCATGGGGTCTCCACCATTTTGAACCAGATCAGAGCACTCACAAAAGGTTCCAGATAGCTAACTAACAGGTCCCTTCCACCATGTGAAAACATGTCTTGAAGATATTGTCTGAGAAAGCCAAACCTTAATGAATCTACTGGTGTTCTGATCCCAGAATTCCCAGCATCTCAAACTATGAGTCAGTGATGGTGTGTGCAGCAGCTGTGTGCATGCATGAGTGGATACACATATGTGCAGCAGCATGGAGAGGCCAGAGCACAGCTTCATGTGTTGTTCCTCAGATGCCATCCACCTTAATTTTGGAGTATCTCACTGGCCTGGAACTCATTTGTTGAGCCCAAGGGATCTGCCTGTCTCAGTCTCCCTAGCAATGGGATTACAAGTGCTCATGGCAACTAGTATCTCTTCCTTCCTTCCTTCCTTCCTTCCTTCCTTCCTTCCTTCCTTCCTTTTTTCTTCCCTCTTTAATATGGGCATCACATCAGTTTCTTTTGTTTGCAGGGGAGATGTGTTTGGGGGATTGAGTCTGGGTCTTTGTGCTTACAAAGTAAGCACAATGCCAACTGAGCCATCCCCCCTGATCCAAATAGACTCATTTCTTTATAAGCTTCCCAGCTTGTGACATTTTGTTGCAGCCGCCCAAGTACACCAAGTCAGAAGACAATGGAAATGTATCCTTCCTGAGGCTGGGCCTGTAGCTCAGCGGGTCAAGTGTTTGCTAGCTTGCAGGAAGGACTGGGGTTTGTTTCCTGGCACTGCATAAAAGTTGGCATGGAGGTGCACATCTGTAATTCCAGCACTCAGGTGATAGAAGCAAGAGAATTAGAATTCAGCTTTTGTATCAGCTGCCAACTCTAGGACACTTTACCCAGAAGCCTGCCAGCCTCACCATCTGGGGAGGTAAAGTCAGTCATCTTCACTCTCCCTCATGCCCTCCAATTCCAATCCCTCAGACTTATCCCCAGTTGTGTAGCAGTCCACCTGATGTGGCCTCCCAGACTTTCTTCCTGCATTCCCAGCTAATCATGCAGTTCTTCTCCTCCACAACCTTTTATCTTTGTCTCAGGTACCAACTCTAGGAGGCACACCCTAAAAACCTGCTGGCCACTCAGACTACAGAATCAAGTCAGTAATATTCACTCTACCCCTGTCCTCCAATTCCAATCCACCAGTTGTAACAGCTCTATAACAGAACACCTGTTATGACCTCTCCTCCTCCTGCCTCCTCTCCCAGGGGCCTACACAGATCCTGGTGACACACCCAGCTTTTCTTCTTCCTCTGTACCCTCCCATCTCCCCACATCCCTTAAGCCCACCTCCCTTCTTTAGTGTCAGCTCCTAATAACTAGAAATACCTTCTACCCAGGACCTCCAGTGGCCACATTCAGCAGAATCTCAGAGGCATTTTCTACCAGGCAAACTACCAGCACCATACTCTCTCAAGATGCAGGGAAGGCAAAAGAAACCAAAGAACAGAATACCCACCAAACAAACACACACCTTGTCTTAGTTACAGTTTTCCTGCTGTGAACAGACACCATGACCAAGGCAACTCTTATAAGAACAACATTTAATTGGGGCTGGCTTACAGGTTCAGAGTTTCAGTCCAGTATCATGGCAGGAAACATGGCAGTGTCCAAGTAGGCATGGTGCAGGAGGAACTGAGAGTTCTACATCTTCATCTGAAAGCCACTAGGAGATGACTGGCTTCCAGGCAGCTAGGAGGAGGGTCTTAAAGCCCACACCTACAGTGACACACTTCCTCTAATAAGGCCACACTTACTGCAACAAGACCACACCTCCTAATAGTACCACTCTATGGACCAAGCATATTCAAGCCACCACACATCCATGTATCTGTACCAAGAATTTATTATCACTCCAACCCCAGGTGCTTAGGTGCCAGCATGAGAACATAATCAATAATAGCCAGGACAACATGGCTCTCCTAGATACCAGCAAACACACTAGTCAAACAGGAGAAATCAACATAGCTGAGGCAAGAGACAAGGAATTCAAAATAGCTATTAGGAATATACTCAGGGATATAAAAGAGTCAGTGACTGAATCTATTAATGAGACCTAAGAAACACAAACAGTGGAATGAAATGAAGAAAGTAACTCAAGACCTGAAAGCAGAAATGGAATCATCAAAGAAAACCCAAACTAAGGGAAAACTGGAAATGAAAAATTTAGGAACTCAAACAAGACCCTCAGAGTCCTCACCAAGCAAACATAACAAATGGAAATGAGACTTTCAGACTTTGAAAACATGTTAGAATAAATCGATAACTTGATCAAAGAAATATATATATATATATATAATTGTAACAGTTCTGTGTGTATATGTATATATATATACACAATTTTAACAGCTCTATTAATATACATATATGTATATATTATATCCAGGTACAAAACATCCAAAAAATCTAAAATATTGTGAAAAAACAAAATCTAAGAATAGTAGGAAAGGAGGAAGAAGAAACCCAGATCAAACGGTTTTCACACACACACACACACACACACACACACACACACACGCGCGCAAATACTTTCACCAAATCATAGAAACTTTCTTAAATAAGAAGGTGCCTATCAAAGTACAAGAAGCACACAGACCATCAAATAGATGAGGCCAGAAAAGAAAGTCCCCACACAACACACAATAATCAAAACATTAAATGTACAGACAGGAATACGATTATTAAAAGCTGCAAGAGGAAAAGACCAAGTAACATACAAAGGCAGACCTATTAGAATTACACCTGACTTCTCAATGGAGACTCTAAAAGCCAGAAAGGTCTGGAGAGGTGTTTTGCAAATTCTAAAAGACTACAGATGTCAGCTCAGATACACAGCACGACTTTCAATCACAATAAATGGAGAAAGAAAGACATTCAATGATAAAACCAAATTTAAGCAGTAGTTATCTACAAATCCAGAAACAAATACAGAAGGCAATAGAAGGAAAACTTCAAGCAGAAGAGTCTTACCACATCCAAGAAACACACAAGGAAAAGAATATCAGACCATCAAATCAAAAGAGAGAGAAAAAAAAAGCACACACCACAACAACAAAATAATGGCAATCAACAAACACTGCCCACTGATAACTCCCAACATTAATGATCTCAATTCCTCAATAAAAAGACACAAACTAACAGATTGAGTTCAAAAGCAGGAGTCATCCTTCTGCTACATTCAAGAAACACACTTTAACATTAAGGATAGACATCATCTATTCATTTACCTAAGGGTGTCATGGTTTTATCATTTACCTAAGGGTAAATAATAAAAAAAGATATTTCAAACAAATGGACCAAAGAAGCAAGCCACTGTAAGCCATTTAAATATCTGACAAAATAGATTTCAAACCAAAACTAACTAGAAGAGATAGGGAAGGACACTATATACTCATGAAAGGAAAAAAAAGATCTACCAAGGGAACACTGCAATTCTTAACATCTATGTACCAAACACAAGGGCACCCCAGTTCATAAAAGAAACACTACTACAGCCAAAATCACATGTTAACCCTCACAGGATGATAGTGGAGGATATCAGCACCCCACTCTTGGCAATGGAAACTAAACAGAGAAATGCTGGAGCTGATATCACAATCCAAATAAACCTAATATCATTTACAGAACATTTCACCCAAACACAGAAGAACACAATACAAAGAATCAATAAAACAAAAAGCTGGTCCTTTGGTCACTAAATCATTAGCACTAACAAACCTTGCTGAGAGGTTGAGGATGGTCCAAATTAACAAAATTAGAGACGGAAAGGGAGGCATAGCAACAGACATGGAGAAGACACATAAGGACATACTTTAAATCTGTACTCCACCAAATAGAAAAGTTTAAAAAAATGTATAATTTTCTCAAATATATAGCAGCTACCAAAGTTAAATCAAAGTCAGATAAGCAATTTAAATAGATCTATAACCCCTAGTGAAATAGAAACAGAGCAGTAATTAAAAGTTTCTCTCAAAAAAAAAAAACAACAACAAAAACAAAAATCAAAAAACAGGACCAGAAAGTTTTAGCACAGAATTCTACCAGACTTTCAAAGAAGAATTAATTTTAATCCTTCTCCAATTATCCACTCCTTCTCCAATTATCCACAAAATAGAAACAGAAATTGCTCATTTCTTTTTATGAGACTGTAGTTACCCTGATACTCAAACCACATAAAGACTCAACAAAGAGAATTACAGACAAATTTTTCTTATTAAATACTTACAAACCAAATCTAAGAGCACATTAAGAAAGATTACCATGATCAAGTTAACTTTGTCCCAAAGATGCAGGGATGGTTCAACATACAAAAATTGATAAATGCTACCCAACATAGAAACAAAATGAAAGAAAAAATTATATGATCATGCAATTAGATGCAGAAAAGACCTCTGACAAAAACCCACACTCATTCATATGATAAAAGTCCTGGAGAGCTTAGAGATACAAGGAATATACCTCAAATAATAGAATCAATTTACAGAAAGCCCATAACCAACATTAACCTAAGTGGAGAAATTCAAAGCAATTCCACTAAAACCAGAATCAAAACAAACAAAGGTTGCACACTCTCTCCATACCTGATCAATGTAATACTGAAAGTCTTACTAGAACAGGAAGGGGGCTGGAGAGATGGCTTAGTGGTTAAGAGCACTGGCTGCTCTTCCAGAGGTCCTGATTTCAATTCCTAGCAATCACATGGTGCCCCACAACCATCTGTAATGTGGTCAGATGCACTCTTCTGGTGTGTCTGAAGACAGCAACAATGTACTCATAAAAATAAATAAATCTTTAAAAGTCTTACTAGAACAGGAAGACAACTGAAGGAGATCAAGAGAATACAAATAGAAAAGGAAGTGGACAAAATATCTTCACTTGAAGATAATATGATTGTATACTAAGTACCCTAAAAATTTCACCAGGAAACTCCTACAGATGATAAACACTTTCAGCAAAATAGTAAAATACAAAATATTTCTAAGTTGATTGAAAGTGGAATTATAAACATTTTCTGATAAAACTGAAGATTTACATGGAAAATATTTCTGATAAAATTGAAGAAATATATAGAAAAACATGCTAAAATTGAAGATTATCATGGAAAATTATACAGATAAAATGGTAGGCATAAAAATATTTCTAAGTTGATTGAAGCAATGTCTTTAATAAGAGTATCCCTTTATCTCGGGCCATTATTTCTGAACACCACACAATTAACTGCTACTCACAGTCACTTAATTCAACCAAGGGTTTTAACATTAGGTATGAAATGACTAGTTCCCTAATTTGTTCCTTGATGTGAGGCTGGCTCTGCTATTCAGGACTGAATCTTCTTTTAGATTTAAATGTCCATGAACTCTATTTTCTTTTCTTCTTTTTTTATTGGATATTTGATTTATTTATATTTCAAATGGTATCCCCTTTCTGCATTACCCCTCTGAAAATCCCCTATCCCATCCCCCTCCCCCCTGCTCACCCCCACCCCCAGTTTCCTGACTTGCATTCCCCTATTCTGGGGAATCGAGCCTTCACAGCACCCATGGTCTCTCCTCTCACTGATGTCTGAAATGATCATCTTCTGCTACATATGTAACTGTAGCCATGGGTCCCTCCATGTGTACTCTTTGGTTGGTGGTTTAGCCCCTGCGAGCTCTGGGAGTACTGCTTGGTACATATTATTGTGCTGCCTGCGGGTCTGCAAACCTCTTCAGCTCCTTGGGTCCTTTCTCTAGCTGCTCCATTGGGGACCCTATGTTCATTCTATTAGTTGGCTGTGAGCCATGGGTATTTTGATCCACTTTCCCATAAGGATCAAAATATCCACACTTTGGTCTTCCTTCTTCTTGAGCTTCACGTGGTCTGTGAGTTGTATCTTGGGTGTTCCAAGCTTTTGGGCTAATATCCACTTATCAGCAAGTGCATACCATATGTGTTTTTTGTGATTGGGTTACCTCACTCAGGATGATATTTTCTAGCTCCATCCATTTGCCTAAGAATTTCATGAACTCATTGTTTTCAATAGCTGAATAGTACTTGATTGTGTAAATGTACCACATTTTCTGTATCCATTCCTCTGTTGAGGGACATCTGGGTTCTTTCCAGCTTCTGGCTATTATAAATAAGGCTGCTATGAACATAGTGGAGTATGTGTTCTTATTACATGTTGGAGCATCTTCTGGGTATATGCCCAGGAGTGGTATAACTGGGTCCTCAGGTAGTACAATGTCCAGTTTTCTGAGGAACCGCCAAACTGATTTCCAGAGTGGTTTTACCAGCTTGAAATCCCACCAGCAATGGAGGAGTGTTCCTCTTTCTCCACATCCTCTCCAGCGTTTGCTGAGTTTTTGATCCTGGTCATTCTGACTGGTATGAGGTGGAATCTCAGGGTTGTTTTGATTTGCATTTCCCTGATGATTAAGGACAAAACAGCAACCAACAGATTGGGAAAAGATCTTTACCAACCCTACATCTGATAGAGGGCTAATATCCAATATATACAAAGAACTCAAAAAGTTAGACTCCAGAGAACCAAATAACCCTATTAAAAAATGGGGTACAGAACTAAACAAAGAATTCTCAACTGAGGAATACCAGATGGCTGAGAAACACCTAAAGAAATGTTGAGCTCTATTTTCTTACTTTCCTACTTAAAGGGAGTCAATTCGCTTCGAAGCTTACCTTTTTTCTTGCAACTTCTTTCAAAACACCAATCAACAGACAGCACATGTTATTAATTAAAACCCTCTTCCCCAATCTCTTTCTTTAAAGGCAGGCATACAACCTAAGTGATTCTAAATTCCTGATAGCCCCATTTCTTTTTACCACCCCCTGCCTGGCTGCCAACATAGCAGTCCACTTCTGTAGAATGAATTTACCAATATCCCTGTTATTCAAAATACACAGGGCTAGGGAAAAGAAACCTGGCATCTCAGTAACTTAGGGGAAATTATTGCCTGCTTTTGCTATGTTTGGGTCAGTGGAGGACAGTTTATATTAGCTTTATTCGGGGACCCAAATGATTAGAATCTGAATATCCAACAAGGAATATCAGTCATTGTCATGGAAAGAGAACAGATAAAACGTACACCTCTCTCCCAAAGTGATTCACAAATTCTGTTCACATCTCATTGGCTGAAACATCTAAATTCAAATGGATGAAAGGGTAAAATCTATGTCTCCAGTAGATATGAAAATATCGGCAAACTGAACTAGTGACTACATAACCCTTTTAATAAACCTGGGGGCAGGGGGACTAGAGAGATTAGCTCAGCAGTTAAGAGCACTGACTGCTCTTCGGAAGGTCCTGAGTTCATAATCCCAGAAACCACATGGTGGCTCACAACCATCTGTAATGAGATCTGACTCCCTCTTCTGGAGTGTCTGAAGACAGCTACAGTGTACTCATATATAATAAATAAATAAATCTTTAAAATAAAATAAAATAAACGTGCGTGTGCTTTTCCCAACACACACACACACACACACACACACACACACACACACACACACACACTTTATGTTAAGCTTACAGTCTCTGCTCTAATAGAACCTCCCTGTTCCAACAAAAAGTTAAAGCCTGACATTTAATTCTCAGGGTTTCCAGTTTCAAATGATTGTCTCTGGCACTGTTGACATTTAAAGAAAGAAAAACAGCTAAAAGGAAGAGGAAATATTTACAAACAGATATGTGAGCAGGTACCTAAGTATATAAGCATTTGTGTCTGCAAATGCCATGGGCATATTGGCTTGAACTTTTCTGGCCAAATGGATTCTTCCCTAAGCTCCAAAGCAAAGACGTATTAGCAATTTCAATTGCCTTAAAACTTTGAAGGCAGATCCACCTAACCCTAGAGTACGGAATTCAGTATCATCCAAGTCTAATTATCCCTTTGGTTGTCTGGTTACAATAAATGTTCAATTGATTGAGTAATCCCATGGCCCTGACAAATATTGTGGCCACAGAAGGAAACACCAATCAGGCAGATTAAGGAAGTTTCCATTCCAAACCCCTTGGCCACAACCACAGCTTGGTCATAAAGCTGGAAGGTTGATGCTGGAATGGAGCGAGACACTATTTATAAACTTTGGGAAGAGTTTCTAGTGAAATGTTTAAACCCACTTTTGGAAAGCAGGGGGATTTGTTCATTTTACTGTCCAAACCTTCTTTGATCCCTTAACTTCACATTTCCTCTAATTTCTGCAGATATTCAAGAGAGAAGGGTCATTTTTCCCCCTTAATATGGTGAGAAAGAGATCATTCGCTCATAACTGAAAACCTCGTGAACATTGTGATGTTTTCCTCCTGAGTTCTGTGAAGAAAGGCCTTGCCAAAAACTGTCTTCTTCACATAGGGCCACAGGAACCATCCTCCTCATAGCAGAGCTGCCCTGAATGAGGATCGTAAACAAGATAGTGTGCCCGGGAGGGAGACAAGATGGCGGTGGCGTGTCACAAGGTGGAAGCAGCATTGTGTGGCAGGCGGTAGTGGGGCTAGCGGCAGCCCCAGCTGCGGGACAAGCAGAAGCTGCAGTGATTTGTTGGATAAGTGGAAGACTGATGATAAGCCTGTAAAAATTAATAAGTGGGATGGATCAGCTGTGAAAAACTCTCTGGATGATTCCACCAAAAAGGTACTCCTGGAAAAGTACAAGTATGTGGAGAACTTTGGTCTTATTGACGGCCACCTCATCATCTGTACCATCTCCGGCTTCTTCATCATAGTGGCTTTGATTTGGGATTACATGCATCCCTTTCCAGAGGCCAAGCCAGTTTTGGCTTTGTGCATCATATCCTATTTTGTGATGATGGGGATTCTGACCATTTATACCTCATATAAAGAGAAGAGCATCTTTCTTGTGGCCCACAGAAAAGACCCTACAGGAACGGATCCTGATGATACTTGGCAGCTGTCCTCCAGCCTCAAAAGGTTTGATGACAAATACACCCTGAAGTTGGCCTTCATCAGTGGGAGGACAAACAGCAGCGCAAACCCAAGTTCACCAAGTCCTTTGCTAAGTTCTTTGACCACAGTGGGACATTGGTCATGGATGCATATGAGCCTGAGATATCCAGGCTCCGTGACAGTCTCGCCACAGAAAGAAAAGTAAAATAGCCAATTCTAAAAAGGAAAGAGAAAGAGAGAGAGAGAGAAAACGAGAGAAAGAAAAAAAGAAAGAAAGAAAGAAAGAAAGAAAGAAAGAAAGAAAGAAAGAAAGAAAGAAAGAAAGAAAGAAAGTGTGCTTCCAAAGACATCAGCATCTTCTGATCTTTCCTGGAAACACACGGTGTGACTGTTGCTAAGTGAAAGTTCACATATCGGATACTGACATGCTACAGCAGGCCAGGGAACCCTGTGGCAAAACAAATCAGCCCTACTAATGGCTGTGGGGTGTTTTGTTTTGTTTTTGTTTTTTCTTGGGGGGAGGGGATGTTTTGCTTTGTTTTGTTTTGTTTTTGGTCGTGAAATATTCAGTAAAGAATAGGGCAGGTCACTTTTACACATGCTGGTGGACATTATAGTATCAACATATCTTCTTGACAGACAGGATCTGGTCTAGAACCACCGAGCTTCAGGAAGGATTAAACACCTCCCTGCTGAAGGAAGCATGTGCATCCACTTTGATCTCCTGGCATGAAGAAACATGAAGTTGCTGAGCTCTACATATGGACAACAAAGATACCAGCTCATAGTGGAGATGGTCTGGAATGTTCAGTTGTTACAAGTTAGTTAGCTGTAAGGCTTGAGCTGTGTAGACTCTTGCCGTTGGTGGTAACTCCAAGTGATAGAGCCAGTGTAGACATTCTAATGTCACAGCTACAGGGAACTCCAAGAAGCCATTTGGTCCATCTTCTACCATCAGAAAAGAGCATAGTTTCCATATTCTGGAGATATGGTGTTCCTCCAGGGAGAGAGTTGATGATACCCAACTTGAGACCCATCCTGTGAGAGAGCCAACCTCTGACACTCTTGATACTCTGCTATGCTTGCAGACAGAAGCCTAGCATAACTGTCTCCTGAGAGGCTTCATCCAGCAGCAAATGGGGATGGATACAAAGACCCACAGCCAAACATCAGGCAGAGCTTGGGAAGTCTTGTGGAAGATTGGGAGGTAGAACTGAACAAGCCAGAGTAGTCAAGGACACCACAAGAAGACCTACAGAGTCAACTAACCAGGGCAGATGGTGGCTCACAGAGACTGGGCCACCAAACAGGGAGCATGCAGGGCTGGACCCAGGCCCCCTACACATTTGTAGCAAATGCACTGCTTGATCTTCATGTGAGTCCCCTAACAAGTAGAGTCGGGACTGTCTCAGTCTCTGCAGTTAGATCCCTTCCCCCTTACCTGGACTGCCTGGTTGGCCCTCAGTGGGAGAGGATGTTTCTAGTCTTGCTGGGACTAGATCTCTCAGGGTGGGGCAGTACCCCAAGGGGAGAAAAAGAGGGAGCAATGGGGGAGGGATTTATAAGGGTGGGACTGGGAGAGGAGGGAGGGGGCTGTGATCAGGATATAAAGTGAATAAAAAATAAATTATTGGAGGAAAAAAAGAGTTGAGGACAAAAACTTAGAAGTCAAATACTTTCTTAGCATGAACCAATCTGTTGGCTCAGTTCTTAGCATCTCTCTGCCTGTCTCTCTCTCTCATACACACACACACACACACACACACACACACACAACACATACACACATACACAAACATACCACACACACATTCACACACACACCATTTAAAGTTCCCTCCATCCTGCATATCACGGACAGCCAGCAAAAACAAGCTATCACATAAAAGCACGAAATAATGCAATGTAAAGTAGGATTTTAAGTCAGTTGGGGAAATTATGCAATGTGAACATTGACATAATTCAGGAAAAAGTAAAGTAAGAGCATTCCAAACATGGGATTGATCAAATATTAACATAAGGACTGTGAAAGTGCTATTGGCAATCCTGCATTAGTTTTATCCTGTAGCCTTAGAAAGCTATAACACAAATATTCAAATAATAAGAACATCTGGGGGCTGGAGAGATGGCTCAGCGGTTAAAAGCATTGACTGCTCTTCCAGAGGTCCTGAATTCAATTCCCAGCAACCACATGATGGCTCACAACCATCTGTAATGGGATCTGATGCTCTCTTCTGGTGTGTCTGAAGACAGCTACAGTGTATACATATACATAAATAAATTAATATTTTAAAAAATTAAGACAAAATCTATGTGATGTAAGATTCATCATCGAAGCACTTATAAATCCACATTTTAAAAAAAAAGAACATTTGGGGCTGAGAGTTCATGAGTACAGTGCCTGACTAGTATGTGAAAAACCCTGGGGGTGCAATGCCCAGTACAAAAAAGAAGGAAGGAAGGAAGGAAGGAAGGAAGGAAGGAAGGAAGGAAGGGAGGGAGGGAGAAAGGAAAAGGAGGGGAGGAGAGGAGAGGAGAGGACAGCAGAGAGAGGAGAAAACATTGCCTGGCAAAATCCATCATAAGCAAAGTCAAAATATAAATCACACACTGGAGAAAACCTGCAACTCCTGTCTCAAAGGACAAACAGAACAATCAATAAAGAGCCTTACAAGTTTTACAGATCAATCATCTGGTAGAAAACAGGACACAGTTTGCAGAGAAGAAAGTCACACATGATGAGACAAGTTTAAAAGAAGGTTGAGATCCTGATTTAAGCTTGATTTATCTGTTATTAGCTATTAGTTTTGCCCAGCTTACTGGAATGAAAGTTTTTGAAATAATGACTAACATATCCATATGTCTTCCATTTTTAAAAGCTTGCTTTTAGATCATGTTTTCAGTATTTACACATTAACATATGAATATACACAGAAATATATATACATATATATATATATACACACAAATATTAGCTTGAAGTTTTTGTTTGCTGTTTTTTGAGAAAGGGTCAGTAAGTGTAGGTAGCCCTAGCTGTCCTGGAACTCCCTGGCATTGAGTTCACAGTGATCCACCTGCCTTTGCCTCCCACATAAAAGGTACAAACACCACATGTGGCCAGAACATATTTATATTTTAATATTTTAAGAGCATGATAAATAGCAGAACTTACCAGTCTCTTGTGCAACTGAGCACACTTAATAACATCACTAATTCTGAATTATCCTTTAGTGGAATGACACATTGACTTGACTTTGAAAGATAAACCAGCCTCTTTCTTTGATTCTTTGTTTCTTTCTTTCTCTCTTTCTTTCCTTTTTTTTCCAAGTCAGTGTTTCTTTGTGCAGTCCTGAATGTCCTAGAAGTCACTCTGTAGAGCAAGCTGTGCTCAAACTCACAGAAATCCATCTGCCTCTGCCTCCCAAGTACTGAATGCGATTAAAAGCATTCACCATTACTGCCTGGCATAAATTGGCCTCTTCAAGGATATATTTACATTTTTATAATTTTTTATTTTTATTTGAGAAACTTTCATGAATCCCAATCTGGCCTTGAACTCCCAGGATACCTCAAGGTAACGTTGAATTTCTGATCCTTGAACTCTGAGCTTCAGCTGTGAGGCAGACCTTATTATTCTTAAACTGGGCCGGCTCTCCTTCTTCCCGTTCTTACACACATGGTAGAAACTCAAGTCTTGACACAATCGAACCATCAGTGACCATGTCAACAGCAACAGGGATCTCAGTGGGTTCTGGAAGTCACAGATGAGATTCTAGAGCCAGGCGGGCTTTTGTTGTCATTGTTTTTAGAGTTGAGCTAGCATTTAGCGCGAAGGCTGTCCTCATTACCACTAGGTGGCAGACTCCCCTAAAGTAACATCATCAGGGCTCACTCTGCAAGGATCACACACTCGGTAAAGAGCAGGAAAAGAAAGGCTTTCGGAAGTTTGGCAGGATGGGACTGTGGGTCGGATCTGAGCTTAGCAACTGTTTGTGACGTGAGTGACGTGAGATGATGACACAAATATGTGCACCTGAACGGGAATGTAGGCGCTGGTGGACCACACAGCACAGCGGGCGCCCATCAAGCCCTGGGTTTGAGCCCAGCACTACATACATAAACTGGGCATGGTAGCATATACCTGTAATCCCAGCGCTAGGGATTACAGAGGCAGAAAAGTCAGTTCAAAGTCATCTAAGCTACACAGTGAATTCAAGGCCAGCCTGGGTTACAGGAGACCCTATCTCAAGAAGTAATGATGCAATCTGAGGAAAGAGCACATTCAAAGGGCCTGAGGCAGCAAACAGTAGAGAGACTGCAAAGATGGGGAGATGGGTCCCCTAGCCTTCAAGGGCTTCATTAGATTTCCCTCAGAATGAAATGAGAGAACATTGAAGAATTTATTATTTCTGACTTCTTAAGAAAGACAGCCCAACATCTCCTTATATATATAATTATGGGAAACACAGAAAAAAAATTCCACATTGAGGGGAAAGCTGGAGAGGGGGGAAAGAAAAAAATAAGTAATAAGGCATTCCACATTGAGGTCTTCATATAAAATAGTGGCCTGGGGTGGGGTGGGGGTGGGGGTTTTATTATTTGCTTTTTTGACACAGTTTCACTACGTAATCCTGTCAACCTGAAACTATGGAGACCAGGCTGGCGCTCTCCATGTGGCTGTCTTCTTGCCTCTGTCTCAGGGTGTCCAGCATTACAGCTGACCAATATGCAAGCCCGGATTCTTTAAGGTGTCAGGGTTGTAAAGAACAAAAGGTGGCTTAGAAACCTTTCTGGAGCAAGGGGACCAGCACCAAATGTCGCTGAGCTGGGAAGCGGGGTGGTCACCTCAGAAGGCACTGAAGAGGCTGTGGCCCACGGGGTGGAGAGCCTGCCAGGTAGGATGGAAATCCTGGGTTCCAGCCCCAGATCAGCATTACCTAGACAAGCTTGTACACACCCAAGATCCCAGCACCCAGGAAGTGGAGGCAGGAAGACCAGAATTTCAGAGTTGCTCTTGGCCACATAGCAAATATAAAAGCAAGTCTGAGATATATAAAACCATCTAAAAAAGAAATAAACAAAATAAAATTTACAAATTAAGAAAACTGTGGGGACATCATTGCAATGTCACCTGTGGACTTAATAGACATTCTTAAATTGAACCAGATATCTGAACTATAGTTATATAAGATGACAGTACAGTTTTGTATTGCTTTTTAAGATTTATTTAGTTATTTACATATTTATTTATTTATTTATTATATATGCATACACTCATTGCTGACTCCAGACACACCAGAAGAGGGCACCAGATCCCATTTACAGATGGTTGTGAGTCGCTATGTGGTTGCTGGGAATTGAACTTAGGACCTCTGAAAGAGCAGTCAGTGCTCTTAACCCCTGAGCCATCTCCCCAGCCCCAACAGTACAGTTTCAGAGTACCTCACATGACATCTGAAATAGCAAACAGTAGCCAATGAGATAACCCGGTGGGTAAAGGCATTTGCCACTAAGTCTAACCTGGACCACATCCTAGGACCCAAAACGGTGGAAGCAGAGAACTGACTGAAAGTTGTTCTCTGACCTTCACCCAAATGCTATAGTGTACATGCATTAACACACACTCACATACACGCTCACACAAACTCACACCCACACATACACACACATACACAAACTCACATCTACACACACACACTCGCATACTCACATATACACCAAGTAAATGTAATAATCATTTTATATAAAAATTAAAAAAATAAAGGGTAAAAATAGGAAAATTAAATAAAAATATAGGGTAAAGAGGAGGAGATCTTGGGTCTCTTAAACACCCTTAGACAGTGGAGAGGTATGACCTTCTACCCTCCAGAGAGGGGCTGTGTGTCCCCATACGATACACTTGACCACTGAACTCCTCTCCCCCAAAGAGATGAAGACTTCGATAAGAAAACTCATGTTCCTCACAGCCCTTGTCTTCCACAGCACTGATATATTTCTGTGGGTGTTTGCGCCTCACCCCAAAGCATATGGTGTCTGCGGTTCTGGAGCGGCTCCTGGAGAGCATGCAGCCAGGAGGCTTCAGTAATTAACCCTTCGCTCCTCAGTGGGGGACAGTCACCTCCTGAAGTGATAATAACTCTGCTAAAATTTGACATCAGAATTTGGTGTAGTGGTGCTTGCTCACCAGTGATTGAGCACTTGCAAGGTAGAGTGGGGGAGGGGTACAAATTCAGCCTAGACCACATGGAGAGCCTCAAATCAGAACAGGGAATGTGAGGGCTGGAGACAGGGCCTAGCAGTTAAGAGCATGTACTATTCTTGCAGAGAACCAGGGTGCACTTCCCAGCACACACATTAAGCAGCTTTCAAGTGCCTGTCACTTTAACTCCATTGATGACACTATCTTCTGGCCTCTGAGGGCACTGGCACATAGTACACACGTGCACACATGCATACACACAGACATGCATGCACGTACACAGATAGAAATTTTAAATTTAAATCTCAAAAGAAGAAGATGAAAGAACAGACTCCAATGTCTTCAGCATAAACATCCCTAAGGGCACTGCCTTCCCACAGGACAATCATTTCCAACGTCTAATCCTGCGTTTAGGAAGCAGGCTCAAAAATGTGACAAGAGATTAAGCTCTGAGTAACCAGTCTAAATACGCTGCAGTTGTTTAGAGTCCAAATTTTGACTGTTTGCTAAATACAGACTCTGGGAGACGTGGGAAGTATAACAGATGAGAAAGATGGTTGGGGCTGAAACAGCAGCACATCAGCACATTAGACAACAAGTCTTCTTCTAGGCAAGGTCTAGGTAAAGGGCTGGGAATGCTACAAAGACAGCTGAAGCAAGTACCTGCTCCTAAGTGTATAGAAAGAGAGGGTCATGCTCAGGTTCAGGAAAACTCAGAGAGCTGAAATTGCTCCAGCCTAGGGACACCAATCTGTAGTCAGAGCTGATCAACCGGGGCGGGGCCAGTGAGATGACTCGGTGAAGAAAGGTGCTTGCTGCAAAGCTTGACAACCTGGCTTCGAACCCCCAGAGCCCAGATGGTGGAAGGACAGAACAGATTCCAGCTACTTGTCCTCTGACCTCCATACACACCCTACACACAGAGAGCCTGGGGTGATAGGCAACTGAGTCAGAAAATGAAAAATTAAAAGAAGACAGGGAAATTGGGGTAGAATACAAACCCAGCATGGCGAAACCCTGGGTGAAATCTGTGGGATGGGGAGAGTCTGAGATTATATTTTATTTTAAAATTTTAGCCTTCGGGAAGGTGTGACAGTGGCCCTGAGGTGTTCCTTTGACCAGGGCACAAGCTGCAAAGGTTGGCAGCTCTCCAAACAACAGCAACAGAAGCCACTGGACAAGGCCTGGGAGCTTTTGAAATTAAAGAGAAACCTTGGAGCAGGTCCAGAAAAGGCCTGGGGCAGAGAGAAAGCAGTGCACGTGGGTTCTGTGGAGAGACTGAGGCCATACTGCTGGAGAGGACAGCGCTACCTCACTGATGTCATCGTATAAGTGAATGTCCAGGAGAGTGACTCCCTGGCTGAGCTCCAAGTTCACTCGGATATAAACAGAAGACATTGAGCTTAAATGTTAAAGGAATGTTAGGTGAAACATTTGGATTTATTGGTCTGGAAACCCAGAAATCAAACCCAGTTGTGTGCTGCGATGTAGCTTGTGAGATCACCAAGCCTGATGACCTCAGTTTGATTCCTGACACCCACATGGTAGGAGAAAATGAGCTTTAGAAGGTTGTCATCTGACCCATGCACGTGGGTCATGGCACACACACACACACACACACACACACACACACACACACACACACGTGCATGCAAATAATTTTTTAATTATTGTTTTCTAAAAACTGTTGGGATTTTAAATAGCAAGTTAGGAAGAACTGAAAGAAAAACAGAAGGAAAGATGGAAAGAACAAATGGATGATTGAACAAATGAACTATGGTTTCTAAGGTTTCTATGTCCCAAGAGGATTTTTGAGGGAAAAAAACAGCTGTTTTCTCTAACAGAGCTTCCCACCTTAACTGAGGATAGACACTCATTGCTGATGTCGGTCAAACAGAGTGGAAGTCCAGAGCCTGTCCCATGGTGCCTGAGAACCTCCCCTTGGCCATTCCTTCTGGGTCACATGAAAACATGATTCTATGGAGTGACACAAAGCGGCCGTTGCCACCTCATGTCATTAGTCATCAAATTAATAAATTACTAATGGAGACCTTAGTGTATATGGGAAAAAATAAGTCATTTATAATGATCTAGCAGGAATTGGGAGCATTCTAGAACTTGAGAAATGCTGGTGACATAGAGGAAACCCAGGAGGGAAAGTCCGAATGGATTCCCACTCTCAGTGACTCAGGGGTTCACATGACAGATCCCAGAGCATTTGGGGTGGAGTCTCTCCATCTGTTTTAAATTCTTCCTCCTTCCCTCTCCTTTCCTCCTGCACTTTGTTCTACATCAGCCACCAGAGATGCACACACTGGGTATTTGAAGCTCTGTCTGTAGTTAAGAACAAGCATCTATTTAACTCCCCAAAGGGAATACTATTATTTGTGAACTGCAAAGAATTGAATAAGTTATTTCACTTCCTTCTTTGCACCAGGACTCCTGGGACTAGAACAAAGAGGACACTGTAGATAGTCCTCCCCTGTGAGACCCAGGGTAGTATTAGCGACATGGACCCCCTGGGCTACAAAGCAGACCCCACATGATTCTTGGTGACAAGCAGTTACCTGGAGCTGTCAGAAGTGGGTTTCTACTTTGCTCTCCCTGTTATAGTCGGTTGACCTTTTGTCTTAAAAGAGAATAGTTTCTAACTGTCCACTGAGCTAGGGGATGGGATTTAAGAATCTGTTGACTCCTAAGTACTCACTGTGTGACTAATCTGGAAGAACACTCCTTAGCTGTCCTCGCGTTCCATCTAGCTTTCTCATTAAAGAGACAAAAACAAACAAGAAAGACACCAAGTGCCCTCCAGATATGTTTAGCTCTGAAAGCTAAGCTTACTTAACCACTCAGCTTTGCAATGTTTGTATGCATGCACACACGCACACACACACACACACACACACACCACCACCACCACCACCACCACAATAATAATAATAATAATAATAAAATACTTAGAACCTTAGCACTCTGCTCAAAACATCAAAGTTAAGCTGGGTTTCATGGAACAAACCTTTATTCCCAGCTAGACAAGACACTCAGGCAGGAAGCTTATTTAAGTCTAGGAGTTCAGTGCCTGACAGGGCAACAAACAAAAGTTATCTCAAAAATAAATAAGGTAGATGAAGTCATAACATCACTGTAAATATTGGAAACAATAGTTTCAATGCTATACTGCAATATATAAAGCATGGAACACTATTATGAAAATGCAAATGTATATATATATATGCATGAATGCCTATATGTATGGATTAGAACGCGGGGCTTCAGGAACGCTAGGCCATCGCCCCACTACTGAGCTATATTCCCATTCCAAACACTTATTTTCTAATTCCTAATTATTACAGTATGTTCATTCCAGATATTTTTTTTACTGAGAGTCTGGGTTGTATGGGCTAAGCACACAGTACAAACAAAACTGCTGCCAAGGTCTAGCTCCTCTGTTTCCCACCCACAGTTTACCTGAGCTTGACTGAAGCCAGAACCCGGAGAGAGATGGGCTGTGGGCTGAGGGCTGAATGCTCTGCTATAAAGTTGGCTGTGTGAAAGCCACAACCTGATTTCCCCTGGGAACGGTGAAGTCAGGGACTATTTCATTCCAGACCTGCCTGGGAGTTCAGTGTATAAATCTTCAGGCAGGACAGTCCTCCCGGATTTGACTCAACTCTCTAGAAGGAACCACAAGGCAACCAAACGCTCAGGTTCAAGGAACATCACGTAACTCAGGAGGCTAACACAACTGCCCCAAGACCATCTTTGTGAGGCACAAGCTCTAGAGCTCAACAAATTATTTTGCTGCCTCTGGCTGAGGAAAGGGAATCTCACAAAGCAACGAGGACTCAGATGTTTCCAGTTGGAGATCAAAAGGCAGCTGAGTGCCTAGGAGGGGAGAAGTGTGAGATCATTCATAAATCCGAATTTATTGCTCTCAGACTGGAAGTCAAAAGGTTCTCGCGCAAATATATGGGATGCCGAGGCTATTCCAGCAGCCACAGCTTTGAGATTCTGGGCCACACTGGGTGTGGGCTCAGTGATTTCTGCCTTCTCCCCAGGCCTTGGAGACTTGTTCCACTGACTGAGTTTAGATTCCATGTTTGGGCCTTTTTAAACATTTATTCATTATTTATCTATATGTATCTATCTACATTAGTGTGCGCACACGTGTGTGTGTGTGTGTGTGTGTGTGTGTGTGTGTGTGTGTATATACATCATATTTGCCTTATGGTCATCTTGCCCTCCTCCCTTACTGGTCCCGGTGGCAGCAGGAACTTATTGGGACATTTTCCTTTTTTATGATTCCTTCTCTCTGCTTTCCTTCCTCTCTATTCACCCACCCATCTCCTTTTTTAAACTGCTCCTTTTACTCCATTTGCTCATCTTGAGGGTATTCCTGCCCCCTGCATACTGCTGACACTCCTCTGTTTATTTATCATGTTTCACTGAGATGTGACACACTTAAGGAGGGATGAGACCTTGTCTTACTCACCTTTAATTCTCCAATCAAAGAAAGTCACAGAGACACACACAGCAGTTCTTTGTTTGTTTTACCTCTGATACAGAATGTCTTCTTAAGTGTAAACTATTAGTACACCAACTTTGCAACAGCTTTTAAAAATAAATGTAGGAGGCTACAGAAAGGGCTCAGCAATAAAGGACACATTCTGCTCTAGCAGAAGACCTGCATTCAGTTCCCAGAACCTATGTAGGTAACTCTAGCTCCAGGGAACCTGATGCTCTCCTCTGGCTTCCTAGGCAACTTTACTCATATCCTACACACACATATGTATGCATAATTAAAACGTTTCACATATACATTGTGATGACTAGTATATGCTCAGCCCAGGGAGTGGTACTATTAGAGGGTGTAGCCCTGTTGGAGTAAGTGTTGCCTTGTTGGAGTAGGTATATCACTGTGAGTGTGGCGTTAAGACCTCATCCTAGCTGTCTGGAAATCAGTATTCTGCTAGCAGCCTTCAAATGAATATGTAGAACTCTCAGCTCCTCCTGTGTCATGCCTATCTGGATGCTGCCCTGCTCCCACCTTGATGATACTGGACTGCACCTTTGAATCTGTAAGCCACCCCAATTAAATGTTGTCCTTTATAAGACTTACTGTGGTCATAGTGTTGGTTCACAGCAGTAAAACCCTAACTAAGACATACATAATAAATTAAATTTAATAAAATATTTGAAGGATTTAAAGAAAATGTGAAATGGTTTCTTCACCAACTAGGACAACACTTTAATTATCAAATAAATAAAGACCCTCTAAAAACCAAAACTCCAAAGTCAGTCAATAAATATGCACTTCTTCGGTTCTTCTACTTCCAGATAAAGAGATTTCTATCCACACCAAAACTATATATTATTGTTATAACACGTTCAGATAAAAATATTTGGTATCAAGTATATGGTTGTTAATCACATACCATTTTACAGTTAACATGTTATACATTTACTGTCAAAATTATTCTCTCTGAATCACTCATTCTCCTTGTACCAAGGAACTACTCTTGGAACCAGAAATTCATGATGAGTAGTAGGAAAAGTGTACTAGTTATGTTTATGATGCATGACAACACATGTCAAAACTGAATAAAATTTATTGATAAAATACCTTATGTAGTTATTGCTTCATAAAGTTTCCTAAACTTTTGACCCTCTTTCATTTTGATGATATTGAACTCAGATGCAGGCTCCTCCTGGCCTCCGTGATCATCTGGCCCTGCTGGCCATGCTTTGATAGTGTCGGGAAGAATTTATGGGTAGGTTGGAGAAGTAACCTTCACTGCAGCTCCCAAATGTGAATGTGTAGTTTAGACAGGGCCCGTGGGAGGAGCCATTAGGAAACTGACACAGAGAAAATTAGCAATACCATATATTCTTCTCTCTCTGAAGTCATCCGAAGAATAAATAAATTGCGGAGCATGACGTACAGACAATGAGAAAATCAGTTAGACATCGCCTCTCCCTGAAACACTCATGTCAGTGCTGGTTTACTTTGAGTGTAATGCTGTATCTTTTTTTTTTCTTTTCTTGCAGAGTAGCTGGTGCAAAGTGGCCTCCTTTCTAACTATATGGGGAGTAGAGAGTGGCCCCTTTTTCCTTCAGCCTTCTTCTCCCTGACAGCAGCTGGCTTGTGTAAGAGCTGAGCGATTATTAGAAGTAAGGATCAAATGCTTGAAAGCAGAGGGGCTTTGCTTTTTGTTCTCTGCCTTGCGTTTGTCTTCCCTCCTGCTGCTTCCCTTACTTATGTACATCAGTTACATACACTGGTAACATTGTAGCAACCAAAGCTCCAGATCTTAGTGTCTGACCGTGCACAGCCACTTTAGAAAAGCCCATCATGTATCCTGTATTCAACTCAAGGAAGCTTTAGAAACCTTCTAAATCAAGCATCCAGCCAGGTACAATGGAAGCCATTAACAGATACAAAAAGAGAAATAAAGCACCGTATCTCTTAGCCATAGAACCAGAGCTCTGGTTGCTATCTGCTAAGTGTAGTGGCACATGTGTTTAATCCCAGGACTCAGGAGCTGAGGAAGGATTGCTAGTTCAAGGCCAGCCTGGGCTACATAGCAAGACTCTGTCTCAAAAAAAAAGAATAATAATAATCAATGCCAGGAACAAAAATCAGTGAGTGCTTATCTTGCACATAGAAGGCCGTGGGCTCAGTGCCTAGCTTTGCAAAGTTCATAGAGATAAGAGATAGCTTGAGACATTTTCCTTTGAGAATGTGGCTGCTACTAGGTTGCCCACACCCCTGTATATGGCCCACACCCATGGGGAAGCACTAATTGGACTTGGAAGATTATAAATAGCAATAAAACATGAGGGCATGAAGTTGGGAGGAAAATGGAGTGGATAGAAGGTACAGGGGGGTTGGAGGAGGGAGTAGATGGATGTGCTTGAAATACATTATATAAGTGTATGAATTTTCAAAAAATGTTATTTTAAAAAGAGAGAGAAGGCTTAGTATTTATCAGACGTAGTTTTTATTTATTTATAAAGAGACCTAATAATTGTGTCCAGTCTTCATAGAGTGGCTACAAAATAATCAAGACCGCCTGGCCATAGTGAGTGCTTTGATGATAGTAGCTCTTGGTGGATTCATAACAAAAGAGCATGCCTGGAGCCAGCCTTTCATAACAGACTGAGTGAAACTCCAGTTCCCTTCTCCTTCAGTGAACAAGGGATTGAGTTTTCAGCCATCTTCTTCTGTCCTCCCTGCAAATTCCATTCATATGTTCTGTTCTGTGCATGGGCGTTTCGTGGGTGTGTCAGTCTTCAGAGCAGCACAAAGGTGCCTCTTGCTCACACTTTGAAAACTCCTTCTGTGAGTTGCCAATGCACACACATGCACATGTAGGGGTTGGGAAGCAACTCTGGGAAGTGGATTATCTCCTTCCACCATTTGTGTCCTAAGGATTAAACTCAGGTCTCAGGCTTGCTGGCAATACCATTTATCATTTATGTAAAGGCTTGAACCTTTGGTAGCTTAGCAAGCCCAGAAAAATGGAGCATCCCAAATGAAGAATTAGGTAATCCATTCAATCAACTTCCACTGATTTTGAACCTATAAATTAGCACACAGGCCTGCTATATTTTAATACAAACAAAAAAAACCTTAATTGCTTTCATTTTAGAAAAAAGTAGTTATTAAGGCTTGACAGTGGTATGCTCCTTTGGTCCCAGCACTTAGGAGGCAGAGGCAGGCAGATCTCTGAATTCGAGGCCAGCCTGGTCTACAGAGAGAGTTCTAGGACAGCCAGTGCTACACAGTGAAAAACCTTTCTGAAAAACACAGAAGCAAAAAAGAAAGAAAGGTCCCTGAAGGTCAGTGAATGGGTTCAGTTTGTAAATGTCCTTGTCACCAAGCCTGATGACCTGAGTGATGCATGTTTGAAAGAACCAGTTCCCAAGAGTTATGTCCTTTGATTTCTGTGCACACGTGCAATACATACTAAATAAATAAATATTTAAATCTTTTTAAAAGTAGTTATTAAATTTCCTATGGCTTTGACAATAATGTTAGGAAGTTTTTCCAGTGATCTTCCTTGTGGTCTCCCCAGTAAAGTCTCTACTAATGGGCTTACAACCTGCCTCCTTCAATCCCTTTTCATTGTAGAGCCCAATGTGGCTATCACCAACTGTAGCCATTAAAAAGCCATTAGAGAGTCCATGGTGACCACTAAAAACTGTCATAAAGCACTCTGTAGGAGTCGAAAGCTGTCATGGAGCACACTGTAACCATCAAAACCTGTCATGGAGTCCACTGTAGTCCTCAAAAGTTGTCCTAGAGCCCAATATAGTTGTCAAAACCTATAGTAGATATTGCTATAACTAACAAACCCTGTCACAGAGCCTTCTATAGCAATCAAAGGTTGTTGCAGGGCCCACTGTAGCAATTGAAGTTGTCATAGAGCTGACTGTAGCCATTAAAAGCTGTTATAGAGCCCACGGTAATTGTAAACACCTGTCAGGGTCCTGTGTTAGCCATAAAAACCTGTCATAGAACCCGGTATACACATCAGAAGGTCCCATTGTAGGTATCAAAAGCTGTCAAAGAGCCCACTGTAGCCCTTACAAACTGACATCGAGCCTACTATAGCCACAACATGCTGTCACAGAATTCACTGTAAAAATCTACATCTGTCCTAGAGCCCTATATTGCCGTATAAGCTGTCATAGATCCCAGTATTGCCACCAACAGCTGTTACAGATTGAGCCCACAGTAGCAGTCAAAAGCTCTCATAGAGTTCACTATAGCCATGAAAGCCTATCTGAGAGATCAATGCAATTGTCAGTTCGGTCATGGAGGAAGCTATAGTCATTAAAAGCTACCATAGAGTCCAGTGTAGCCATCAATAGCTATCAGAGCCCAATGTAGCTATTGCAGAGTGTTGTATAGCTCACTGTAGATGTTAAAATATATTATATAGCCCACTGTAGCAGTCAAAGGCTATTATAGACTGGCCCCCACAGGACCAGAAAATTTGTCATAGAGCCCACTATAGTCATCCAATGCTATCATCAAGTCTACTATATTTGTCCAGACCTATCATGGTTCCTGATATAGCCAAAACATGTCGTACAGTGATCAAAACCCATCAGGAGACCCTCTGTAGCCTTCAAATGCTGTAGAGCCCACCCACCACAAGCATCAAATCTTTTATAGAGCATTCTCCAGGAGTCAAAGTCTGTTATAGAGCCTACTGTAGCTAGCAAAAGCCATTGTAGACCCCAGTTTTGCCATCAAAGGTTGTCACAGAGACTACTATAAACACCAAGAGCTACCATGGAGCTCTTTGTAACAATCACAATCTGTCAGAGAGCCGTCAAAAAGTGTCATAGATCCCATCATAGATGTCAAAAGCTGTCTTAGAGCCTACTATAGCAATCATGAACTGTCACATCACAGTGTAGGCATCACAGGCTATTATAGAGTCAGCTGTTGGTATCAAAGCTGTCTTAGAGCCTACTGTAGCAGTTAAAAACTGTCATGGAACCTACTATACCTATCAAAATCTGTTGCCTAGTCTACTATAGCCATCAAAAATCTGTTATAGGCCAACTGTGGCCATAAAAACCAGTCATGGTGCTTGGTATAGCAGGCAAAGCTATCCCAGGACCAACAGTAGAAATCAAAGATCATTAAAGATTCCCCTACATTTGTGTGTGTGTGTGTGTGTGTGTGTGTTTGATATAGCCAACTATAGCCCTCATAACTATAATAGTATCCATACTTTTTATAAAATGGTATCCGAGAACCCATTGTAGACATCAGAATCTATCATCCAGCCCATTTGTATTTGTTAAAACCTGTCATCAAACCCACGATATCCATCAAAGGATGTCATGTAAGCTCACTGTAGTTTTCCAAGCTGTCATGGAACCCACTGTAACTATCAGACACTGTCATGGAGGCCACTGAAGCAGTCAAAAGCTGTCACAGAAGGACTGGAGTGATGGCTCAGCAGTTAAGATCACTTACTACTCTTTCAGAGGTCCTGAGCTCAATTCCTAGCAACCACATGGTGGCTCACAACCATCTGTAATAGGATCCAATACACTCTTCTGGTGCATGTCTGAAGACAGCTACAGTGTACTGTAAAAATAAATAATGTTAAAAAAAAATCTGTCACGGAGCCTACTGCAGTTGTCAAATCTGTTGCAGGTCCCATTGCACCAAGCAAAGCTGTCATAGAATCTTCTGTATCCATCACAGGTCATCACAGCTATCTGGAAGAGCAGTCAGTGCTCTTAACCTCTGAACCATCTCTCCAGCTCAGTATCTGGCTTCTTTATAAGGACTCTGGGGATCCGAACTCAGGTTCTTGTAATTGTAAAGCTGTCACTTTACTGACTGGGCTATTTCCTCAACCCTCATGCTCACACTTAAGTCTAACATTCATGTAAGAAGAATAGGGCTAGAGATATGGCTCAGTGGTAGAGCACTTGCATAGCATTGCTGAGGCCCTGGGTTCAAAAATATAAATAACTAAATACCATCCCCTAATGCTTGCTACACAGAAGTAGAATAAATTTTAAAGCATTCCTGGAGCTGGAGAAGTGTTCAAGAAGTAAAGGTGCTTGTCATGAAAGCCTGGTGGCCTGAATTCAGTCTTCAGGTCCCACTTAAGGGGAAACAAGAGAACAAACTATTCAGAGCTGCCTTCTTCCCTCCATATGTGTGTTGTGACCTGTCCATGCCACACACACACACACCAGGCACACAAACTTCTGTCATAAGGTTTATTTTTCTTCTTTCTATGTCTCACTCTATGTCTCTCTGCCTGTCTCTGTCTCTGTCTCTCTCTCTCTTTCTCTCTCTCTCTCTCTCCCCGTGTGTGTGTGTGTGTGTGTTTTATTTTTTATATTTTTTTAAGACAGGATCTCTCTGTGTATCCCTGGCTGTCCTGGAACTCACTCTGTAGACCAGGCTGGCCTTGAACTCAGAGATCCGCCTGCCTCTGCCTCCCAAGCGCTGGGTCTAAAGGTGTGTGGCACCACTACCCAGCTTCCTTTGGTTCATACATAGCTTTATTTTTCACCTGAGGCTCTCTAATCAGTCTGTTGCTGTTTACTTCAGGCCTGTGGTGCCAGAGATATATAAACCTCTACTTTTTCAAATGTTAAAAAAAAAAAGTATAAGTTTGAAAGGAAACTCCAAGACTACACTTCCATTTCTAGACTAGTTTCCCATCCGTTTTATCTTCTAAGGACCTTGAATTCAACCAATTTTTTGACATGGCCCTTTGTTTTTGGCTGGATCCATCTTCATGCATTCCTGACTATCATAAAACAACAACTAAGAGTTATGACCTGAATACATGCACCCAGGAGAGGTGCCTCCAGCCTGTACACACTTAAGCTAGCAAGCTATATAAATGTCTCCAAACCTCTCACGCCTGAAATGAGTTCAGTGAACTCCCTCTCCTCCTTGCTGTAATCTTGGCAGAGCCTGTGACCAAGCCTGCTTCCCCAGAGAATGAGACTGATTCCAATTTCTTAGTGTCAGCTACAAATACCTAGAGACACTTTCTAACCAGGACCTCCTGTGGCCATGCCTAGCAGGATTCCAGAAGCATTTTCTACCAGGCAACCCGCAGCCACTACACTTTCTTAAGACCCAAAATGGAAACAAAAACAAAGGAATGGAACACTCACCTGTGGTGGTTTGAATACGCTTGGCCCAGGAAGTGGCACTATTGGGAGGTGCAGCCTTGTTGGAGGAAGTGTGTCACTCTGAGGGGGTAGGCTTGGAGAGAGCTTCTTCCCAGATACCCTAGGATGTGTTTTCTCCTAACTGCCTTAGGAACAAGTGGTAGAACTCTCAGCTCCTCCAGTGCCATGCCTGTTTGGACACTGCAATACTTCCCGGAACCTCTGCATCTGGAAGTCAGCCTCAATTAAATGTTGTACTTCATAAGAGTTACCTTGGTCATGGTGTCTCTTCACAGCAATGAAACCCTAAGACACCACCCAACAAACACAGGACCAGATATCAGCACCTAGAATTATAATCATCCCAAACCCAGATGCCTAGATGCCAGCATAAAAATACAACCAGTAACAGCCAGATCAATATAACTCTGCTAGACCCCAGTGACTCTACTACATTAGGACATGAGAAATGTAACATAGATGAAATACAAGACAAAGACATCAAAATAGATATTATGAATTGCTCAAGGACATTAAAGAGGATATGAATAAGTCCCCTGAAGATGTCAGTTAACTAAAGACTGTTGGAAAATTCTACCAGGCCCCAGAACATGAAGACCCCTCTCCTCCCAGAAGGAAGAGGTGGGTGGAGCATGTAAGCCACATCATATTACCAGAGGGAACATGAAACAGTTGTTTCCTCAAGGGTCTTGGTTGATAACTATATTGATAATTTCTTACAAGTCTTTCATGGCACACACCAGTGACCCCTGTGGATGCTCTGCATTGGGTCTTAATACAATAACACCTGCAATCTCACACAGCCACATAACACCCTTGTATATACATACACAGATCCTTATAAGGAAAAAAAGTAAAAGCTCTGTAATCATGGAATTTTCTCTCCTGGTTTTGATTAACTGAAAAGAATCAGACAAAGTTTTGATAAAAGGCAGAAGGCTGAACACACAGAATCATGCTGTTCTGGCCAAGGAATGGCCTCAATTTAAGAACAAAAGATAAGAGACAGGAAATGAGAAGAGAGAATAGAAGATCTCTCCCAATTATAACGTGTATTAGAAGTCAGTACCCCATGAAGAGTGTCTTTAAAGCTCAGGAAACGGACATTTTGTGGCTTTCTGAGCCATTCAAAATTACTATCTTTTTGTGGTGCATGACCAAGATTCACATAAATTTGGAACAAAATCTAATGAGCTACATTTTTCCCAGTGATATCAAGTGATTCCCTCCCTTCTTTACTTTTCTTCTGAGTTTTATTTCTTTTTTCTTCAGCTAATAGAGGGAATCCCTAAACCTCCATAGAATGTAATTTTGCAAATTACCTTTTTTGGCCTCCACATCTATCTACTCCACAAACATTTACTTTAAAGTACATATTTTTATACCTTAAGTGACTGGAATACACTTATGTGTTTCTATTTGCTTTCTCTATGAGCATATAGGAATATGTAGGGGAAAGGCACTGATGTGTGATTATTGGTTGCTATCTACTTAGAAGAACACACACTTGTAATCCTAGGATTTAGGAGGCAGAAGCAGGAGGATCAGAAGTTCAAGGTTATCCTCAGCTACATATTGTGCTTAAGACCAGATGAGGCTACATAAAACCTCATCTCAAAACAAAACAAAAATAGAAGAATATCGCAATCTAGATATCAAAATTCTATGACAATTCCCTAGTTCATTTTAAGCCAGGTAACTTTTAGTCTTAATTTTCCCAGCACAGTCATAGCCCTGTGGTACCTATTAGTACTAATATAACTCACAAGCACTCCCACAGGCCCTCTATTTGAACAATACATTATGCAGTTTTCACATGTGACCAGAAGGATGTGGGGAAAAGACTCCTGGTCCTTGTGCTCCACATGAGCAAAGCAGTGATGGGCTGGAGAGATGGCTTGACCATTAAGGCTAGGCTTACAACCAAAAATATAGAGAGCAGTGATTTATCAGCCTGAATTTTGAGAAGGAACTGAGCATGCTCAGTCCTGCATGAAAAATGTTTGTCTCTTTGAGATACAGTGGCCAACACAAAGGACACTGTCTGGTCTGCTTGTCACTTCCCTGAACCCATGGCTAATTTGTTTAAGGGCATCTGTCCATACTGGGCCTCTGGTCAGATGGCTTGCTCTTCTATCAGCTTAATCAGTATTTATTGAGTTTTTTGTCTTCATCCGCCTGTCTTTCTTGTTTGTTATTTGGTGTGAGCAAGCATATTTGAGCATATTTGTTGAGCTACCAAATCTTAACATCTCTCTTTGGGTAAAAAACTGGAACTGACTTTGAATATCACAGTAAAATGTGTTTGTAGCCCAGAAGATCTAACCGATAGTCAGTCCTTCCACCTCACTCCCCCTGAGGAGCAGAAACCTGCCTTTAACCACAGTGCACAGCGTTCCAATCTGGCTAAGGGAAGAATAGTTCATTCTAAAAGGTTAAGAAGAGGCTGAGCCTTAGTGGTGCTCTCCTTCAGTCCCAGCACTTGGAAGACAGAGGCAAGTGGAGCTCTGAGTTTGAGACCCATGGGGTCAGCCTGGTCCAGGACAGGCCGAACTACATAGAGAAACCCTGTCTCACAAAAAAGAAGAAGAAGAAGAAGAAGAAGAAGAAGAAGAAGAAGAAGAAGAAGAAGAAGAAGAAGAAGAAGAAGAAGAAGAAGAAAGAGGAGAAGGAAGAGGAGGAGGAGGAGGAGGACAGTGGTTTGGAAGTGGTGATTATGATCAAAACAAATGGTTTGCATGTATGAAATTCCCCCCAAAAATTATAAAACTACTGTTTTTAAGAGTTCGTGAACCAGGGTTGGAGAGATGGCTCAGTGGTTAAGAGCACTGTCTGCTCTTCCAAAGGTCCTAAGTTCAATTCCTATCGACCACATGATGGCTCACAACGATCTAATGGGATTTGATGCCCTCTTCCAGTGTGTGTTTTTGAAGACAACTACAGTGTACTCATCTAAAATGAATGAATGAATAAATAAATAAATAAATAATTTTTAAAAGTTTGTGAACCAAATGAGATTCACTGGAAATCAGGTTGAGCATAGAGTACAAATATTTTTAAAGTTATCTTAATTTATTTTGATCTGCTATAACTAAAGACTGGGTATGTTTTGCATCGTTTTTACTTTTTTAAACATGTGTATGCACGTATGTTGTAGGTGTGCAAGCACAGGGGTTCAGGGAGGAGGCAGGTGTCTCACCCACTGCTCTCTGCCTTATTCCCCAGGGACAGAGTCCCTCACTGAACTTGCAGCTGGCTTTGTAGTCAGCAAGTCCTGTCTCCACCCCTACACTACTGGGCTCTCTGATACTCATGTGACCACTCTAGCTTTTTGATGTGGGTACTGGAGATTTGAACTCAGGTCCCTGTGCCTGAGCATCAATTACTCTTATTCACTGAGCCATTTTTCCATCCTGAGACTAAATAACTTTTAAAAAATAAAAATGTATTTCTTCCTCTTCTGAAGGCTGGGGTGGGGGGCTGACATCTCCCAGAGGTTTCTAGATGTGACAGAAGAACTAAGGGGGAAGGAGAAGGTCAGAAGAGTGGGTGCAAATTCCCATGTTTGTTAAGATTTACTCCTGAGATAAAAAGCCAATTCCCAAGATAAAGACCTCAGTCCCCTCATGTCAAGAGAACTCAGGTGGTCGAAACATCTTTCTCTTGCCATCAACTCTCAGGACTGTAGAACTGGGCACTGAGTTTCCAACATGCTTTTGGGAGAACATGTTCAGACCACAGCAACCATTTTACCAAGAAAGCATTAAGGTTTGCTCCTGGCTGTGTGGTGACATTTATAGCATGGCCTGTCTGCATGGAGAAGACCAGAAATGTTCCTCCATGTGAGTTGACAGGGGCGTGAACTGACTTAACGAGATGTCTCAGTTTGGGTTGTACTATTGCTTCGATGAAACACCAGGAGGAAAAGGTATATTTGGCTTAAGCTTCCACATTTGCAGTCCATCACTGAAGGAAGCCAGGACAGAGGGAGGAACCCATGCTGAGGCCGTGGTGCTGCTTACTAGTTTGCTCTTCATGGCTTGCTCTGTAAGCCTGCTTTCTTATAGAAACCAGGACCACCAGTCCAGGGGTGGCACCACCCACAATGGACTGGGCCCTCTCCCATCAATCACTAATTATTAAAATGGTCTACAGGCTTGCCTACGGCCCAATCTTATGAAGGGATTTTTCTCAATTGGGGTTCCCTCTTCTCAGATGACTCTAACAGGTATCTACTTGAGAATAAAACTAGCCAACATGAGAAAAAAAAAACCTAGCCAACACACAAGAGAAATATTTAGGGCCTCATTTTCTGGTCTGCATCAACAGAAAACAAAGCTCTTGTTTTGAGCTCCACTTGTTTGCCTAAAATTAATTTTGAGCTCAGAAGCAGAAAAAAAAGAGATACTATTAGTTGAGAGTCTTCCATTCTTAATAATCCAGACAAGCAAGCAGAACAGCAGAATTAAAAAAAAAAAAGTCTACTGTCAGCTATGAGGACTCACACCTGTAACCCAGGCATTTGGGAGATGGAGACAGGAGGATCATAAATCCAAGGTCATCCTTGGCTACACAACTGGTTCACTCAAGGCCATCCTGGACTACATGAGACACTGTCATAAATTTTAAAGTGTTTACTGCCAGTTGCAAAGCCTCACCCATCACAGAGTTTCTCATCATATTCCAGTCTTCTCAATGCCCTCACTAGTTAGGGGGATGGTTAAATATGAGAGGAAATGACATCATAGAAATGGGACAGGGCTTCCTGCCTGTTGTAGGCTCCAGTAGCTGCTGTCAAAATGGGCACATTCATGAAACCTGAGGAAGTAGTGCTGGTCGTAGTTAGACCTACTTTGGATGCAAAGCTATCATCATAAAGAACATTGGTAATGGCACCTTATGCCACCCCTGCACCCACACTCTGGTGGCTATTATCTCTGCAAAGGAACAGCTGCCAAGGCAAAATGTCAAAAGGTCAAACATCAAGTCTTTTGTGACAGATTATATCTATAGTCACCTCATTCTTACAAGGTGCTTTCTAGGTGTCCCCTTGGTAAGACTGTCATCTACAAAGATAATAATAATAAAGAGACATTGGTCTTGAACAAGGAGCCTGTTGCAAATGCAAAGTTAAGTTTAAAGACAGATGCAAGAGAGGCTGTAAAGAGTGATCCTTTCAGAATTCCACTTCAGGATAAATGGGGGCAATGGGGGAGATGCCTTTAACCCCAGGACTCAGGAGGTAAAGACAGATGGACCAGAGGCAGGCAAACTCTCTGAGATCAAGGCCAGCCTGAGCCTAGTCTACTCAGCAAGTTCCAAGTCCAAAAGAGCCCAAATAGTGAAACCCCATCTAAATAAAATAGAGAGAGAGAGAGAGAGAGAGAGAGAGAGAGAGAGAGAGAGAGAGAAACAGGTTCAAACTCAGCAAATAAAAGAGTGTTCTCAGGAAAAAGACAACACAGAAAGAGAAATTTTTCTGTAAAAAAAAAATAACGAAGTACACAAAGATACAAAGAGAAGGTCGCATTAATGAAAAAGAATCAGAGACAAATGTTCTTGCAAATTAAAATTATTGTGGCAAAGCTGAAAAACCCAATAAAATGCTTGGAAGAGAAGTTGAGGAAATTATCCAGAAAACAAGAGGTTGCAAACTGTGACATATGATACACACACACACACACACACACACACACACACGCACACGCACGCACGCACATATTAAAATAAAATTTTTTTCAAAAGAAACAATTCAAGGAAATTGTGCAAAACTGAAGCACATAGATTTTTCAGACCAGAAAAACATACCAGATAACTAAATCATCTTTTTAAAATTCATGCCAACAAATGGCTGTGAACTTTTAAAATGTCAGGTTCAAAATAAGACCCCCAAAAGTGTGTAGAAAGTGAACATATGCCTTCAGAGAACAAGTTCAAGTCCAAAAGTGAACAGAAACTAGACTCATTGCTTCAAAATTCATTTTACAAAACTTCAAACTTAGAGCATTACATCATTCATGTAGGAGGATAAAATGAGAGACAGAGACACAGACAGACATACAGACAGACAGACAGACAGACAGACAGACAGACAGACAGACACCATCCAGGCTGGACTTAAATTCAGAAACTTCCAGCTTCAGCCTCCTTAGTAAGTAGCTGGACTCACAGGTGCCCATCACCACACCTTGTTATTTTTAACACAATTTCATACATGAAGTATTTTTAAACACATATCCTCCCAGCATTGTTTCCTAGGAATCCACTGGAACATGAATGAAGTGAGTCATTTAACCAATAAAGATGACGTGGGCTGAGCATAATGGCATAGCGTGATTGTAGCATTGGGGAAGGAGATAAAGAGTTCAAGGGCATCCCTGGCTACATGAGACCCAGAATCAAACGACAAGGAGAGAAGGAAGAATGGGAGGAGGTGGAGGAGGAAGAGGAGGAATTGGAAAAGGTGGAAGAGGAGGAGGAGAAATGGGAGAAGGTAGAGGAGGAAGAGGAGGAATGGGAGGATATAACTGCCTGCAGTTATGTCGAACTGGTTACTGGGTTACCTGGAAGGAAAGCTGGGGATAGAATGGGGTGGCAAGAGGAAATTGAAGCCAAGACTAATTTCCTGTTCAAGGCTCGAAGTATAATGGGGGTCTCCAAATATATATAGGCGGGGGTGGGGGGGAGGACTCTTCCCCCAAAGGCTGGAGACTCTCACAGAACCAGCTTGCTTGCTCCGCAGGTGGCTGGCATCAGGTGGCTAGTGCCTCTCAGGAAACTGCAGGTCCTTGGAGAACAATGGGCTTCGCCTTGGTCTGAGCGTTCCACCCTAGGTGGAGGGGTAGTGGCTAGCACAGGAATTCCTGCTCAAAAGCTGGGAGAGAAACTTCACCTTGATCAATGTCAAGTTCCTGCCAGGTGTCATGGCACCCCAATACAGCTCTCTACAGGGGGAGGTGGAGGAGGAGGAATGGGAGGAGGAGGTGAAGAGGAGGAAAAGGAGGAGGAGAAGGAAATTCACTTTGACAACAATGATTGGGATCCAGGAAATGAGATGAACCAGGAGAGAAAATTCCAGAGTGACAGCACAAGGAGACCCCAGGGTTGTAGTTTACAGCAGACCTTGAGAGTCACCAACCCACACAAGGGAAAGGTTCCAGAAGAAATGTTTCAAAAGGAATACCAGAAAGAGTTGAGATGTGTTTGAAATCCTAACAGTCTTATTTCGCTGGCAGACACTTTGAGGGTAGATTAATGATGTAAAGACCACTAGGCAAATGGAAAAAAGAAAACATCTATTATCTCTAAGAAAAACAGAAAACTGTACACAGCTCATCTGTGCATACAAATATCAATTTAACCAAGATCTGTGGCAGATGTACAGTGGTCAGAAGGAGGGTGGAGTGGGGAGAGACTGAAGAGAAGAAACAGATCAGAACGTCTTCTGAGTAAAGAAGCCACAAGAGGATACCTAAAACATGACGTTTATATCTATATAAGAATGCACAGATGTAGGAGAATATGGAAATAAAGACCAGGAAAAAATAACGAAAATATTTAGGTTAAAATGCTTTTACCTAAAGAACTGAGAATCCTGGCTCCAGAGGAATGAGACAAAGAAACGCTGGCTTTCATGTTCATCAATGTACAATTATTTGATGGTGTGAGTGAGTGTGTGTGTGTGTGTGTGTGTGTGTGTGTGTGGTATATGTGGTTATATGTGCAGGCTTCTGTGTATATGTGTGTCTGAAAGATATGTTCTGTGTGTGATGTGTGTGTATATATGTGTGGTCTGTGTGTATGAGATGTGTGTTTGGTATGTGTGTTGGATATGTGTGTATGACTGTGTGTGTGTAGGTGGTGTGTGTGTGTGGTGAGCATATAAGGTGTGTGTGAGGTGTGTGTATGTGTGTGTCTTAGGGTTTCTATTCCTGCACAAACTTCATGATGAAGAAGCAAGTTGGGGAGGAAAAGGGTTATTCAGTTTACATTTCCACATTGCTGTTCATCACTAAAGGAAGTCAGGACTGGAACTCAAGCAGGTCAGGAAGCAGAAGCTGATGCAGAAGCCTTGGAGGGATGTTACTTACTGGCTTGCTTCCCCCTGGCTTGCTCAGCTTGCTTTCTTATAGAACCCAGAACTACCAGCCCAGGGATGGCACCACCCACAATGGGCCTCCCCCACCTTGATCACTAATTGAGAAAATGCCTTTTAGCTGGATCTCATGGAGGCACTTCCTCAAGGGAGGCTTCTTCCTCTGTGATAACTCCAGCTTGTGTCAAGTTGATACACAAAACCAGTGTGTGTATGCAGGCTTATGTGTATATATGTGTGGTTTGTGTGTATGTGTGAGATGTATGTGAAGGTAGTATATGTGTTGTGTGTGTGTGCGTGATATGTGTATGAGATGTGTGTGATGTGTGTGTGTGTGAGAGTGCACATGCCAAGCTTGTGTGTGCCAGGGTATTTGTGGAGGTCAAAAGTCATCACCTTGTTCGTTCTCTTCTTCCACAGTGAGGCCCAGGGATCAAAGGCAGGTCTTCCGGCTTGAGGAGTGACTGCCTTTACCTTAACCATCTCACTGTTCCTCATTTAACTTTTTAAAGCTGTGAATATGTTAAAAAAATAAATTATTATAAACGTAGAAGACTGTTTGGGGGCAGGGAGTGATGAGTTTAAGGGAAAAAATGGTTTTGTTCATCTAATCAATAAACCCTCTTCCTCTTAAACTGAATTAAAACTGTTTATTAGAAATGCACAAGGCAGCCATTTCACTGGGGAGCTAGGCAGCTCCACAGCCTTCTGTGCTTAGCCCACCAGGATAGAGTGATCTCCCAGCAGCACTTTCACATCTGAGTGTGGAGGTGAGGTCTCCACCTTCTCTCTGGAGAGGAACAGCTAGGAGCACCAGGGCATATGATCAGAGGAGCAGCTGGGACAGAGGTCTTTCAGGCTGCCATTTGCACCACGGAGCCAGGCAGCTCCACAACCTTCTGTGCACAGACCCTGCCAGAAGAGAGTTGGTCTCCCAAGAGAAAGGACACAGGCTTACAGGCCCACAGGAGGGGCAAGCTCCAGCCAGAGACAGCAAGACCAACTAGCACCAGAGATAACCAGATGGCAAAAGTCAAGCACAAGAATCCTAACAACAGAAACCAAGGCTGCTTGGCAGCATCAGAACCCAGTTCTCCCACCTCAGCAAGTCCCGGATACCCCAACACACTGGAAAAGCAAGAGTTGGATTTAAAATCATATTTCATGATGCTGATAGAGAACTTCAAGAAGGACTTAAATAACTCCCTTGAAGAAATACAGAAGAACATGGGTCAACAGGTAAAAGCCCTTAAAGAGGAAACACAAAAATCTCTTAAAGAAATACAGTAGAACATGGGACAATAGGCAGAAGCCTTTAAAGAGGAAACACAAAAATCCCTTAAAGAATTACAGGAAAGGGGGCTGGAGAGATGGCTTAGTGGTTAAGAGCACTGACTGCTCTTCTGAAGGTCCTGAGTTCAATTCCCAGCAACCATACGGTGGCTCACAACCATCTGTACAGCTATACCGTAGCATATACATAAAATAAATGAAAAAATAAATGAATAAATAAATAAATCTTGGGACTAGAGAGATGGCTCAGCGGTTAAGAGCACTGACTGCTCTTCTGAAGATCCTGAGTTCAAATCCCAGCAACCACATGGTGACTTACAACCATCCATAATGAGATCTGACGCCCTTTTCTAGGGTGTCTGAAGACAGCTACAGTGTAGTCACATATAATAATAAATAAATCTTAAAAAAAAAGAATTACAGGAAAATACAAGCAATCAAGTGAAGGAACTAAATGAAACCATCCAGGATCTAAAAGTGGAAGTAGAAACAATAAAGAAATCACAAAGTGAGACATCTCTGGAGATAGAAAACCTTGGAAAGAATTCAGGAGTCATAGATGCAAGCATCAACAACAGAATACAAGAGATAGAAGAAAGAATCTCAGGTGCTGAAGATACCATAGAAAACATTGACTCAACAGTCAAAGAAAATGCAAAATGCATAAAGCTTGTAACCCAAAACATCCAGGAAATTCAGGACACAATGAAAAGACCAAGAGTGAAGATTTATAACTTAAAAGGGCCAGTAAATATCTTCAACAAAATTATAGAAGAAAACTTCCCTAACTTAAAAAAAGAGATGCCCATGAACATATAAGAAGCCTTCAGAACTCCAAACAGACTGGACCAGACCAGAAAGTCCTCCCGGCACATAATAATCAAAACACCAAATGCACTAAACAAAGAAAGAATATTAAAAGCAGTAAGAGAAAAAGGGCAAGTAACTTATAAAGGCAGACCTATCAGAATTACACCAGACTTCTCACCAGAGACAAGGAAAGCTAGAAGATCCTGGGCAGATCTCATAAAGACCTTAAGGGAACACAAATGCCAGCCCAGACTACTATACCCAGAAAAACTCTCAATCACCATAGATGGAGAAACCAAGATATTCCATGATAAAACCAAATTTACACAATATCTTTCCACAAATCCAGTCCACATAGGATAATAGATGGAAAACACCAACACAAGGAGGGAAACTACACCCTAGAAAAGGCAAGAAAGTAATCTTCTTCCAACAAACCCAAAAGAAGATAACCACACAAACATAAAAATAACATCAAAAATAACGGGAAGCAACAATAACTATTCCTTAATATCTCTTAACATCAATGGACTCAATTCCACAATAAAAAGACACTGACTAACAGAAATATTTTTCATGTAAATCTTCAATTTTATCAAAAAATGTTTGTAATTCCTCTTTCAATTAATTTAGCAATTTTTTTATGTCTACCATTTTATCTGCATTATTTTTCATGATAATCTTCAATTTTAACATGTTTTTTATATATTCTATTTTATCAGAAATTTTTTCCATGTAAATCTTTGATTTTATCACAAATTGTTTTTAATTCCACCTTCAATTAATTTAGAAAGGTTTTTATGTCTACCATTTTATCCGTTTAATTTTCCATGAAATAGTCAATTTTTTGTGTTTTTCTATATATTTCTTAAATTTATCAGAAATATATTCCATGTAAATCTTCAATTTTACCTGAAAATGTTTATAATTCCACTTTCAATCAACTTAGAATTATTTTTATGCCTACCATCTTATCTGTATAATTTTCCATGATAATTTTCAATTTTAATATGTTTTCTATATATTTCTTCAATTTTATCAGAAATATTTTCCATGTAAAACTTTATCAGAAAATGTTTATAATTCCACTTTCACTCAACTTAGGAATACTTTTATGCCTACCATTATTATATCTGTATAAAATTTTCCATGATAATCTTCAATTTTAGCATGTTTTTCTACATTTTTCTACAATTTTATCAAAAATATTTTCCATGTAAATGTTCAATTCTATCATAAAATGTTTCTACTTCCTTTTTCAATTAATTTAGCATTTTTTATGTCTACCACTTTACTCTTTAATTTTCCATGAAAATTGTCAAATTTAAGGTGTTTTTTTTTAATATCTATTTTATCAGAAATATTTTCCATGTAAATCTTCGATTTTATCATAAAATGTTTTTACTTCCTTTTTCAATAAAACAACATGCTTTTCAAAATAAAGAAAAAAACCTTAACAAAAAATAAAAGAAAGCAAAAGAAAAAAAGAAATGCACAAGGCTGACGAGATGGCTTGTCCATTAGGAATGCTTGCTGCTCTTCCAGAAGACTAGACTTGGGATCCCTGCACTCAAGTCAGGTGCCTATAATGCCAACTTCAAGGATTTTGACACCTCCCCTCTGAAGAGTCTCTCTGTCTGTCTGTCTCTCTCTGTCTCTCTCTCACACACACAAACACAGACACACAGACACACACACACTTTCTCTCTCTCTCTCTCTCTCTCTCTCTCTCTCTCACACACACACACACACACACACACACACACACACTTTTTCTTTAACATTCTTAAGAGGAAATGAACAAAAAGTGGAAGCTTGGGGGAAAAGATATCGGAGTGTGGTGGCAATGTTCATAATCCTGGCAGTCAGGAAGCCGAGGCAAAAGAATTACAAATTCAAGGCCAGGCTGCTTACATAGCAAGATTTCATTTCAGGGCTGGAGAGATGACTCAGTGGTTAAAAGCACCGACTGCTCTTCTGAAGATCCTGAGTTCAAATCCCAGCGACCACGTGGTAGTTCACAACCATCCGTAATGAGATCTGACGCCCTCTTCTGGTGTGTCTAAAGACAGCTACAGTGTATTTACAAATAATAAATAAATCTTTTTTAAAAAATTAAGATTTCATTTCAGGGAGGGAGGGGAAGAGAAAGAGAGATCCTTCATCACTCAGGAGGCTAATGCTGGAGGAGTCCAAAACCAACCGTGGATACCGTGGATACTATGGCTCAAGGAGATTAACACAAATTAAAAAAAATAAATAAGGTAGTTTAAAAAAAAGCAACCTTTCCATGAAGGTCTGATAGCAGCAGGGATAACTCTCCTGTAAGAACAGGACGGGAGGAAAATGGTGCGTAGGGAAGAGCTGGTATATAGAGGTGTTGAGACAATATGAAAACTTCTTCTAGCCACTTTCCCAACCAATGAAGTAGGAAGCAAGACTGTTAGTTCAGTGATGATGCAGAGCCAGTTATCATGGAAGATCTGGAGAAGGGGGTGACGTGGCACAAACCTACAGAAGAGGAAGAAGTGGCGGTCATCACGGAAAGTTCAAGTTTATGATCACTTCTTAGGCAGGTGGGAAAGCTCTAACCTAATATCTTGTTACCAGTGGTCCTGGTCAGGGCCCAGGTGTTCCAGGCTCTCAGCATTTTATTCAAGAATGAAATAAAAGTCTGTACAGCTTACAAAGTAGCGGAGAGACTTTATTTAAAGAAAATAATAGAAAAGATTAGAATACACGGCAAGAAGACAGAAGCCACGTGGGTATGGATGCCTTTATGAAATTCAAGAGGAGTTTGATTGCTAAGGAGCCCAGCCTGGATGTTTCTCTATTGTGATTGATCAATTAGTTCTTTTACACTTGTTTGTCGTTGTGTTTTTATTTTGCTTTCTTTAGCAACAGGGTCTCACAATGTGGCTCTGGCTGTCCTGGAATTTGGGATCAGGCTGGGATCCCAAGAGACCCACCTGACTGCTGGGATTATAAGCATGCAGTATTATGGCTAACAATAGATTAGACCTTAAACTCACTTTTCTACTGTGCATGTTGCTTTCCACAGCACATCCAACTTTAATCCTACAAATATCCAGTTATACACAGGAATAAGATAGCCAATAGAGGTTCTGCCTAGAAGTTTGCTTGAGGACAAAATTTTGCCTTATTCCACATATACCCAAATCCAGTTCAGGCCAGACTGGCCTTTCCATTCTTCTACTCAAATACAAGGAGAATACCACTGCAGGAGAATCTGCCTGAGGCTGGTGGTTATCAAAGGAGGAGAAACTTACCCCAGTGTTACAGAGGGGTATGTGGGCAGCCCGAGGCAGGTGGAGGGTCCTTTGTCACTGGTAGGTTGCTAACTTCATGTTCGGAGAACAAGCAATGTGTATGCACTGTACAAGCTGGTAAGAAATTCCGGTGACCAAGTGTACAGTTACTAGAAGAGGATTACTAAAAGAGGGGCATGGGTATAGCCTAAGTCATGTGCAGTCCCAGTTCACTGTGCTTCCCTGCCTCAGAGGGACTTATAAACAACAGAAATGCTGCCTTCACTGTTGTTAGCACATTCAACATGGGGGCAGGGGGCATTCTCTCTCATGCCCTCGTGTGTAAGAAGAAACTGGCTAGCTCTCTGGGATCTTTTTGGAAAATGTGATTATTTTGCACTTAATACGGTATTTGTAATTTTTTTAAAAAATATGACTCTAGGAACTGAATCAGAGTCTGGTATTTGCTACGTGAGCATGCTACTAACTATACAGGCAAAGCCCACAGGATGGAATCATTGTCCAAAGACACCCCCCCTCCTATTACTATTACCATGGGGGTCTTGGTTTCATAGGTGTAGTTGAGGAGAGCATAGATACTCAACCATGACACTCCCCATTGATCTATAATGGTACTTTACATATTGTGTGAGCTGTTTTGAGTCTAACAAGGAACAAAAAAGAAATAAATCAGAATTCAATTCAAAATGGAATCCAGATTCTTATGATTCTATGCGAGAGACAAAATAAGACAGAGACAGCTTCATTACCACCCATGGCCATTTGACATAAGCTGTCAGAGGAGGCAGAATCACCCATCCAGAAACACCATCCAGCAATCATTCAGTGAAGGTTTGTGTGCTGGTTACTTTTGGGTATCACATTGATCAGATTAAAAAACACATGGGTGTTAGCGCAGCTCATGCTGAGTGTGCCTGTGAGGGACGGTCCAGGAAGGATTAGAGGAACAGGAATGATTCTCCTGAGGTAAGTGTGACACCATTCTACAGTCTAGTGTCATAGACTAGAAAAGGACACAGAAGAAAGGCAGCTGAGCACTGCCACACTCTGTCTCTTGGTCCTGGTGTGAGGACACAAATTCATGCTTCTGCTCCAGTCACAGAAAGCTATGCTGCCATAGGTCTTATTTGCCACAATGGACCACATCATATCTTCGAACTTCAAGCCCAAATGAATTCCTCCTCCCTTAAAGTAATTCAAGTCATGTATTTGAATCTCAGCTACAAGAAGGGTAACTAATTCAGCTTATAAGTCCTTTCGTTAATTTGAGGGGAAGGAGTATTCAATGACACTGGCTAATAATCAGGAGGAAGGGTAGAAAATTGCTATTCATGGCCCCCTTTATTATTCATGCAAAGATCAGCTACAGGCAAGATCACCAGATGAAACACTACTGGAGGACACGCTATTCCCACAGACTCAGAGAACCACCCATGTGTTACTTACTATGTACACAAAGAAAGTGCATCTTGACCTTGGAGGCATTTGATGGCCATTGTCTTAGGAAAAGAATCAAACTTTCATGAACATTTGGACCTCCTGATGCAGTGAGAACCATGAAAGAATACCAGTGCAGATTTCTTGGCGTGGCTGTTTCAATTGTAATCTAACCATAAGGAAACAATCAGACCATTTCAGACTATGGGACATTCTGCAAGACCAATTGGCCCGAGTCCTAAAATAAAAAGTCAATGTCTTGAGAGAAGATAGAAAGTTGAAAGGATGGCTGAAAAAGACTCCAGGGACTGATGACACCCAGGCAAATAACTGAGATTGGATTTTGGAATAGAAAATGGCCTCGCTCTGCAAAGTCATTTGAAGAGACGTGTGGGTATTTGAATATGGATTGTACACTAGCTGATGTTATAGAACTAATACTCTGTTCACCAGCAGTGATATCCATATGTTTTTGCTGGAAACTTCTCATCCGGGTGTGCTGGCTAATAGACTAGAAGCAAAGAAATGTGACAACTAATTATGTTTTAATATTTCTACCCCAAAAATAAGGCAGTGTGTATGTATGTGTGAGTGTGTGTGGTATGTATACATGCACATGCATGTGTATGTTGTATGTATACATGCATGTGTGTGTGCATGGGGTAGATGGGGGGGCAAGCAACAGAAAGAACAGCAGTGCTAAGCAGACACAGGGCTGTTCTACCTGAGGAAAGAGATGATGTGTGTCTGTGTGTTCTTCGCTGTTAGCTTTTCTCAATGAAATAAGGCTTTAAAATTATTGTAGGTCACACGCTAAGGCACCTGATTACAAAGTAGTTGTCCATAGAAGGAGGGAGGACACCAGGGCCACCTAAATCCCAATCTTCCCCAGCAACACCATGATGGCAAAACCCCAAATTTGTTCTCTCTCTCTCTCTCTCTCTCTCTCTCTCTCTCTCTCTCTCTCGCTCTCGCTCTCTCGCTCTCTCGCTCTCTCGCTCTCCTCTCTCTTCCCTCATCTCAGAAGCAAACTGAAACTCAGGCCGCAGGAGGCTGACGCTGAAATGACTGACTGATGGGTAACCCACAGCCCCAGGAGTCAGACAGAGGGAGACACAGTTGCTCTGTCCACCAAAATCAAAACTCACAGACTTGAGGGACCGCTTAAGGTTATGCTGTGTAAGGGGGGCTAGAAGACCCCAAGCACCCTTCAACCCCAACAAAGCCACATTAAAGGCTCAGAGGACACACTTTCTTTTGAAACAGGAGGGAACAGGTTGCTTTGCCAGGGGCAGGGTGACCACATGGCCATTCAATAATGATGCTTCCTGCTCACCAAGCCAGTGATTCACCAAAGCCAATGGCAACCAGATGCTCCTCACTGGCGCAGCACAAAAAGAGGAACCGAGCTTGCCACAGTGAAGGAATGCGTTTCTGGGAAGGGCGCTAGAAATGGATTGAGTGGAACCAGAAGAACTCACGTGGCTGGTGAAACATCCTTTCAATGTGTGGACCAACTTGATCACAAATAAGATTAAAAGAGCATTTCTAATGTCCTGGTGTGGTACTGCACACCCATGTTCCCATCACTTGAGAAGCTGAAGTAGAAAGGTTCTGAATTCAAGGCTTGCATAGTCTATCTAGTGAGACTGTCTCAAAAACAAAAACAAATAACCAACATTGTGGTGGCACACGCTAAAGGGCATCGGGAGAGAGGGATCATGAATCCGGGTCCAGCTTGAGCTAAACTTGGCTGCAGCTATAGCTCAGTTGATTAAGTGCTTGTAAAACTCTAAGTTCAATGCCCAGTACCAGGTAAAACGGGGTATGGTGAGCAGGGGCTGATGGCACACGCCTTCAATCCCAGTACCAGTGCTCTGGAAGCAGAGGCAGGTGGATGTCTGTGAGTTTGAAGCCAACCTGGTCTACATAGCAAGTTCTAGTCAACACTACATGGTGAGACCCTATCTAAAAAAAAAAAAAAAAAATCCAAAGAACAAAACAAACAAACAAAAATGAAGGAAAAAACACCACATACAACAATGACAAAAACATATAGCCAGGCCTATAATCTCAGTAGTCAGGATATAGAGATATGAGTGATCAGAAGTTCAAGGTCATGCTCTAATAAACAGTAAGTTCAAGAGGAGAGAAAGGAGAAAGAACAGGGGAAGAAGTTCCCTTTCTTCCTCCCTCCCTCTTCCAGATATAAACGTTCACTCTACTATTTTGGATCCCAGTGCTTGAGAGAAACTGTCTCAAGCCTTTGGAGTGCTAAATACAAGAATGCAGTACTGAGTACATTTGACCTATGGCTTTGATTCCGTGTCCATCTGTTTCCTTAGGTGCACCGACTGTTCCTAGGTAAGAGGCTGGCCACTGACAGGCCTAAAATCAACATCTTCCCTGAAACCCAAAAGGGATGTCCTGCCGCCCAGCTGGTGGACAGCTGTCACCGGCTCAGATCTGCTCATCCACCCTCTCCCTTAACGATTTTGACCTCTAACCTCTTTCTCTCCTTATTTTGCTTGTTTTGTAGTACTGGGGAGCAGCGAGCCTCCCTTCCCAACATGGGTGCTTTCCCCTTCTTCTCCTAAGGGAACAACTCTGGTTCTAACCAAGCAGGTGATGTCTGAGAATGAAAGAAAACTGTGACCACAGAAAGCTGCTACAAAGAATAGTTGAGATTTTGTTCATAGAAGACTTTGATCTGGAGCAATCCCAGGGTCAAAGCAGTGTGACTTTCAATTAACAGCTGGCGAAAGAGACAAAAAAGATGCTCATCACATGGGAGCAGACTCACCTCGTTCCAAAAAGCTCCACGGTGACTTATGGTGTCAATTATTTGTGTTTTGCTTCTCACTTTGCTTCATCTGGTTTTCTCTCATCCCCCCTGCATCCAGCTTTGTCCCTTATGCCAGGCTGTCACTTATGACAGACACAGCCTTTCCAAAGGGCATGTGTATGTCCTCATCCACTCCATCCGGGCTAGATCCTTTTCTCCTGCAATTTCCTACCAAGTTGAGGGGGAGGGAATTCCTGGGTTGAGAACAAAATGACTCTTTTAAGCACATGCTCAATCTGGCGTTTTTAAGCAAATGGTGAGGGAAAGAGAAGAAATGCATTTTTTTTGAGGCCCCACAGATGATGAAGAAGGTTAGCCCTCATGCCTGGTGCCTTTTCTTTCCCTCGGACCCACAGCGCCATCTCTAGGTACTTTAGTTAATGACACTTGTAGCGCTGAAGAGAGTACTGGGAATGCTATTGCTGGGAATAGCCCCGTAAAGCATCTGTGTAAAGCCGGCCCTCTGTTCAGTGATTCGCCTGGTCAGAGGGTGGATTGGATCTTGGCGTCATGGAATCTCCCATGAAACACTGGGGTTGAGTGACTCCATAAAGGAAACACCTTATATTTCCCAACTAAGCAGGCAGGGATCCAAGGCCAGCCAAGGTACCCCGGGTGGCAAAACAGGGCTAATTGATCTCTCAGACATTTAAATAGGTTAAGCAACGTTTCTTCATTTATTTTTGGCTCCTAAAGAAACAGGAGAAAAGAGAATATTTGATAATAAAAATACAAAGTTTTCCTTCCCGCCCCCCCACCCTTATGTTTTGTTTTGTTTTGTTTTGTTGAGACAGAGTTTTATGGAGCTCAGACTGGATTCACACTTATTATGCTGTACTTAGGAATCTACAGAGGCAAACTCCTGTACTTAAAGGAGGAATTTTTTTCCTTTTATTGGATATTTTTCTTTATTTACATGTCAAATGTTATCCCCTTTCCAGGTCTCCCTCCGGAAACCCCCTATCCCATCACTCCATCCCCTGCCTCTATGATGGTGCTCTCCCACCCACCCACACACTCCCACCTTCCAACCCTGGCATTCCCCTAGACTGGGGCATCAAACTCCCTCAGGCCCAAGGGCCGCTCCTCTCACTGATTCTCGACAGGGCTATCCTCTGCCACACAGGCGTCAGGAGCCATGGGTCCCTCCATGTGTAGTATTTGGTTGGTGGTCCAGTCCCTGGGAGCTCTGGGGGGTGGGGGTCTGGCCGGTTGGCGCTGTTGCTTCCCCGGCAGGGCTGCAAACCTCAGCTCCTTCAGTCCCTTCTCCAACTCCAAAGGAGGAAATTTTTCTGTCCTATCCCAGGATATCAAGAAAGCGTTCACATCATAATCAAATACTAATGTACGCGTGTGTGTGTGTGTGTGTGTGTGTGTGTGTGTGTGTGTGTGTGTTGAGGATGCAGAGTCTCCTGCATCCCAAGGTAGCCTAGAACTCCTAAGTGGTATAGGATGAACTTTGAACTTCTGATCCTCCTGCCTTCACCTCCTGTGAGCTGAGATTGCAGGAGCTCATCACAGTGGTACAGACTGAGCCTAACCCTTGGGCACATCACCTGCTGCGGCCTCCCTCCCTCTCTGCTCCCATCTCCAGTACACTACTCAAAACATCTCCTCTAAACTTCCGGCCCACTCATCCTGTTATCCCAGCCCCCAGCTCTAGCAGCCATTCCCTGGGAATCTGTTGGAGAAGCAAGTAGACCAGGGAAGCAAATAGACAAGCTTCAGATCCTCTCCTCTGCCTCCTCTTCTCCAAACCCCATCCCCCAGTCTCATTCCAAGTGGGGGACTGCTCTCCCACCTCTCTGCCTTCATTCCTAGGAGACTAACCAGATCCTGGTGGCACACCCTGATTTCCTGTACCTTGTAGACCCCCTTGAACACCTCTCTCCCCTTCTAGAACACCCCTAAGTATCAGCTCCCAATTCAAAGAAACGCATTCTAGCCTCCTCTATCGCAGAAGCATTCCCTACCAGGCAACCCACAGCCACCACACCCTCCTAAGAACACAAGAGGGCAACAGAACCAAGAAATGGAATACCCACCCAACAAACACAAGGCCAGATATCAGGGACTGCAAAATAGCCTTTATGAATAGGTTAGAGGTCCTTAAAAGAAAATGAATAAATCCCCTAAAGAAGTCAATGAAAACACAAATAGAATGAAAAAAAAGAAAACGTTCAAGATCTGAAAGTAGAAACAGAATCACCCCACCCACCCAAAAAAAAAGCCCCACAAATATGGGCTGGAGAGATAGTTCAGCAGTTAAGAGTACAGGCTGCTCTTCCAGAAGACCCAGGTTCAATTCCTAGCACCTACAAGGCAGCTCACAACTGTCTGTAACTCCAGTTCCAGAAGACCTGGTATTCTCACACAGACATGCATACAGGCAAAACATCAATGCATATAAAAATAATTTTTAAAAAAGGACAAAGACAACACAAACTGAAAGAAGTCTGAAAATGAAACATTTAGGAATTCACACAGGAGCCGGGCGGTGGTGGCGCACGCCTTTAATCCTAGCACTTGGGAGGCAGAGGCAGGCGGATTTCTGAGTTCGAGGCCAGCCTGGTCTACAGAGTGAGTTCCAGGACAGCCAGGGCTACACAGAGAAACCCTGTCTCGAAAAAACAAAAAAAAAACAAAAAAAAAGAGAAGGAATTCACACAGGAAACTCAGAGACAAGCCTCACTGACAGAACCCTAGAGATGGGAGAGAGAACCTCAGGCATGGGCATTACAGATGTGAGAGAAGAAACGGATTCACCAGTCAAAGAAAATGTTAAAGAAAGAAAACCTTTCACCCTCCTCCCCAGGCCCTTCAGCCCTATAACTGCCTCATCTTGTAAGCAACCTGGAGATGAGCTCTGACTCCCACAGTCTGACCCCTCCTGCAGGTTTTTCCCTCCAAATAAAAAGTCTGTGCTATCTTAAGTCACTCATTCCTCTGCTTTCCTTCTTGCTAACCTTTCAACACTGTAAACACACACACACAATCTTAACCTTGGTAATGGTATACACCTGTAACCGCAGATTTAGGAGGCTAAGGTACAAATACTATCTTGAGTTCAAGGTCATCCTGGGCCTTGAACTCAAGTATCAAGTACAAGGCTAGCCAGCCGGGTCTACATAGCAATGCCCTGCCTCAAACAAACAAACAAAAATAAGCAAGAAGGAAGAGGGGGAGAGAGGAAGGGAGAAAAAGTGTATCAACTTTAAAACCAGGAAGGGCTGTTGAAAACACTGTCTTGTACCAGGCTGTGGTAGTGTACATCTTTAATCCCAGAACTCTTGAGTTTGAGGCCAGCCTGGGCTACAGATTGAATTCCAGGGCAGTCAGGGCTACACAGAGAAACCCTGTCTCAAGAAAGCAAAAAAATGGAGGAGGAAAAAAAGAAGAAAAGAAAAAGAACAAAAAAGACAGAAAGAAGGAAAGGGAAGGAGGGAAGGAAGGAAGGAAGGAAGGAAGGAAGAAAACTCAGTGTCTTAGACTAGCTTGCTCTATCTTACCCTCCTCTTGCCAAATTCCTTTGAGTGGCATCACTCTGCAATAACAAGAAAATCCCTAGTCTTCATGGTTTTCAGTTGTGTTTTTTGTTTGTTTATTTGTTTGTTTCATCTCTGAGAGGTAAGGTAGACCACAAGGGCCTGACTCAAAGCAACCCAATAGCTGACAGACTGCCAGAATCAGAATGTGGGAACAAATTCTGCATCTGCCCCCTACCACCACCCAATCTGCAGGACTGGCTTCAGGACCTGAATTCAAGGCATCTGCCCCCTACCACCACCCAATCTGCAGGACTGGCTTCAGGACCTGAATTCAAGGCATCTGCCCCCTACCACCACCCAATCTGCAGGACTGGCTTCAGGACCTGAATTCAAGTAGTGACACCAGACATCTCTTTGCAGTCTAGCAATCCTGGCAAGGCGGTACGTCATATGGAGTGTTGAACGTGTTGGGCCAGGTTCCCTCTGTGCCAAGAACTCCAAGGTCATTCAGCAGTGTCACCAACCAGTGACTATAGCGGATGGTTCATCAGGACCAGGACAGGCAGCAGGCCCCAAACTGGAGAGCATCTTACCTCTAGACAGAGAGAGTCCTAGCTGCTGGATATCCAGAGATGCTTGCTTGCCCATCACATTATCTCCTCTTCTAGCCTTCACTTCAGATTCGGATTCAAATTAAAGCACACTGCTAGGCAGTATCAACTGCCAAGTGGCCAAGAGTAGTCCTCAGATTTCTGACTATAAGTGTGACTCAAGGCTAGAATATGTTCTTTGTCTTCCATAGGCCCTGTTTTCAATCCCCAGTCCCAAGGAGAGATGGGGGGACAGTAATGTTAAAGTTTTCCAAGTGAAATGTCTCAGGAGATTTAGGGAAGGTTAAAATAAAACCACATAAGGTCACGGTTAGAGCAGTTGGGAACTCCATGGGTTTACAGACAGAAATCAGTGTGGCTTCACAAGTTTGCCCATGGCCTGTCTTTGCCCAAACACCATCTGAGCTTAGGGATTCTAAGCAAATGGCACAGTCTCCTGGAACCACAGTGATCCAGTGTGGGTGTGGACAGCTTTGCTTACTGTGTTATCAAAGTGGGCTGATTTAGCCATAGTGAGGTTTCAAAAATGTCCTTGGGAGCTGGGAAGCAGCTCAGTGGTAGAACATTTGCCTTGTGTGCAGGAGACCTTCGGTACTACCTATCCTTGTAGAAAATAACTGAAAATGTGTCTCTGTTCAGTTACTTGCTGATCAACATATAGAATCTTTCTATCAGGTCCCAATACCCAGACTCCCACCTGCTCCTAAGAAGTTAACTGAGTGTGATCACACATGCCTGTAATCCCAGCATTTGCAAGGTGGGGGCAGGAAGATCGGTGTTCAAGACCAGCCCCAACTACATAGAGAATTCAAGACCTGCCAGGGGTTACAAGAAACCCCGTCAAACAAACAGAAAACCTCCCCACCCTGAACTGTAGATCTGCAACTGTCAATATCAACAGTAGAGATTCTTTCCACTGCTTGACAATATCCTGTTGGTGCAGTTGTACATGGTTAATATACTTGATTTATCTGAGATTCAGGAGCCTGCACCATCAATCCATGTGGTTTACTCTTTTCTGTGGCAGGGTACTTGGTCATCATTGTAGTCGTAGGGTTCAACCTTCCCTCTAGTCCATCACCCAGCAGAGATAGTGGAAGAGAAAAGTTATGAGGATCTGGGGGAAGTGAGTCTATTTAGCAATGGTTCTTTGGGGGTGAGCTCAATCTTCTTTGTCAGCAGTTTAGTCCCATAGCAAACACCAAATAAGACTCAGCAGCTGCAGACATAGACAAGGACTCTAGACAAGCAGACAGCACACACGAACCAGCAGCTACAGTCCAGTCCTCTCAGCAGGCTGACACCAGGCATGAACCAGCAGATGTAGTTCAGTCCTGAAGGAGCCACAGGGCTTGCTAACCGGCCTGAGGTGAGGCCAAGGAATCAGCAAGCTGACACACGAACCTCACAAGCAGAGCTTAGGCAAGTTTCTCTCAATGGCAGTTTTACCACAAGTTGAGCTCAAAAATAAGGCGATCCAATACATGCTTGTCATTAGTGAAGAATAGCAAGGTGGGGCAGCCCAAACCAAGCAAGGCTCAGTGCTCCTCACCCACTGTCTATGGGGTCATATATATCATATTTATTCATTATGGGTCCTTTCACATGTTTGTTGTATCAAAACATCCTTTTATCTGTGTCTGCTTTGAGAAAACAGTCTTTCCTGTGTCTGCTTTAGCAAGACATCCTTTCACCTGTGTGCCCCAGCAAAACATCATTTGACATAACTGACTTTCCAAACAAACCAGATGTTTCCACTTATATTGTGGCTTTGTTTAAAGGGGGCGGGGGAGGAGTGTGTGCTTTCGTTTATTTTCTTATTTAAGTGACTATTTGTGTGTGTGTGTGTGTATGTATGTATGCTCAGTGCAAATGTGAATGGGAGTGTTCACATGTATGCACATGTGTGTAGAGACCAAAGGTCAACCTCAGATGTCATTCCTCAAGACTACTGTGACACACACCTTTTAATCCCAGCAGCCAGAGGACAGAGGCAAACAGATCTTTATAAACTCAAGGAGAGCCTAGTCTACATAATCTATATGGTGTACACTATATACACTATCTATACTATATAATATATACATATATTATACATATATTAATATATATGCCTATCGATGAGTTTCAGGACAGCCAGGGATATGTAGAGAGACCCTGTCTTGAGACAGACAGAGAGAGAGAGAGAGAGAGAGAGAGAGCTGAGCCCTGGTGGTGCATGCCTTTAGTCCCAGCACTCAGGGGGCAGAATCAGGTGGATCTCTGAGTACAAGGCCAACCTGGTCTACAGAGTTCCAGGACAGCTAGGACCACATAGAAAAACTCTGTCTTGAAAGAGCAGGGGTGGGGTTGGGGTGAGGAGGGGACTGGAGCTGCAGTAGCTAGTCCATTTCACCTTCTCTTCACCCAACAGTCTTTGCCAATGAGTATGAGTCTGTGATAGTTCACCGCACGGAGGAGCCATGTCTTCTAATAGGTTCTTTCTTTGGGAACAGTGCTGTTTTCTTCCACTCACCTCCCTTTTAGGAATAGTCTCCCATGTACCTCTTTTGAGTTGTGTGTAAAAGTGTTCTTTATAGGAACCCCCAATGGTAGGATGCCCCATTCAAACTGTAAGGGTAAGTCATGCTTGAAACTTACTTCCAAAGTATCTGTCTGAAAGTTCAGACATAACCACGCTCTCTGCAATAGTGACTACGAGCTCATTTCCTAATCCTCGGTACCATTTCACATTTGACAATAATAAAAACTAAACACCAAAACAAGACAGTGCCTTGTGTGATGGTGTATAGTTGTGATTCCAGTACTGGAGGGGTGGGGGGATGGAGACAGGAGGACCCTTGCAAGTTCAAAGTCGGCTTGGTCTAAACCTCAATTTCCAGGCCAGCTAGAGCTACAAAATGAGACCGTATCTCAAAACAAATAAACAAAATGATCACTATCTGTGTTGTTTCAAGTGAATATAACAATGTAGCCATGTCTCCACTGTGATTAAAACACTGAACGCCTTTCCTTTAGTTCTGGGTTTAAACTCAAACGTTAATTGGCCTGGTTCTTTTGAGTACGTTTGTCCCAAGCCTGCTTTTCTCCAGTAGTTATTCTGCCACAAGAGGGCGCTGGTGCTGCAGAAACATACTTTTAATCAGGTCTGTCTCTGAGTGGTGGAGCCTTTCCCTGACGTCTCACACAAATTAATAAATGTAAGAATTACCTGGAGTCAGACAATGATGGCACACAAATGTAATCCTAGCATTTGAAGGCTAAAGGAGGATGACTGTGAGTTTGAAGAGAGCTACATACATAGTACCCTCCCCTTCACATAAACATACACACACACACACACACACACACACACACACACACACACACACACACAGAGCTGAGACAACAGGCCTAATCCATATCGGTTGATAGTAATCCTGGATCAAAATTAGCACATTAGTAAGGCTCTCTTACTTGAAGATGCCACTCAGATAAATAGCCAGGGATCTTCTGTCTAGTATTGTGATGTATCGTGCATTGTATTGTGATGTATCATGCATTGTATTGTGATGTATTGCCATGTGTCCGAGATGTTCTAATAACCTCAAATTTTCCTCAGGGAGGTTGTGTGCAGGTTATACACATCTGACCACACCATGTCCAAAGCCATCCTGGGTTACCTAGATGACCCAGTCTCAATAAACCAAAGAACAAGAAAGGCAAATTTCTCAAGACAGTATTTTTTTTTCAAAGATTTATTTATTTATTATATGTAAGTACACTGTAGCTGTCTTCAGACACTCCAGAAGAGGGCGTCAGATCTCGTTACGGATGGTTGTGAGCCACTATGCGGCTGCTGGGATTTGAACTCAGGACCTTCAGAAGAGCAGTTGGTGCTCTTAACCACTGAGCCATCTCTCCAGCCCAAGACAGTATTTTTTTAATGCAGTTTATTAATTTTTACACTTTCATTGTGTGTGTGTGTGTGTGTGTGTGTGTGTGTGTGTGTTTTGGCACACCTGTGGAAGTCAGAGAACAATTTGTAGAGTTGCTTTGTTCTTCTCATCATGTGGATCAAAGGAGTTAACTAAAGTCATCAGCCTCCAAGGGAAAAATGCCTTTACCACTGAGCCATCTCTATGGCTGCTCTAAAAGCTGATGCCTTCAAACTGCACTTTGTTTTGAAGTGTAGAGCTTGTTGTCCTTACTATTCAAATCAACATTCTGTTTACTCCTGATTTGTAATCTAAGACCAATTCAATTCGAAAGAAGATCCGGTCTTGATCTTAGGTAGCCTGGAGGCTTCCTAATCAGTAACCAGGTCCTCTTGAAAGCACTGTTGAAAACACTGCAGCTGCCTGCAGCTTTTCCAGGCTCAACCTTTCTCCATCAGGGAATCCCGACTGTGTCTATGCCTCCTCTGGAGCCAGATTTCCAGTGGCTTCTTTGTAAGGACCGGCTCCTCTAAGCTCCCTTTCTAAAGCCAGTGTAGTCAATGAGCGAAGCCATTAAAAATGATAAAATACAATCTGGAGCTGGGGCTGCTAGAGTTCTTGCCTAGCATGTATGGAGATCTGAGTTCAAATCCCAAAGTTTATAATGTGAGGTGCTGCATCCCTGTCAACCCAGCTCTCTCGAAGTGGAGCTGGAAGGTCAGAAGTGCAAAGCTATCCAAACTAGTGAGTCTATGGCCAGCCTGGACTACAAGAGACCCTGTCCAGAATAAATGAATGTTCTGAGTGTGCTGGTAGACACTTTTAATCCCAGCACTCGGGGGCAGAGGTGGGCAGACCTCTGTGAGTTCAAGGCTGGTCTTATCTATATGGTAAGTTCTAGGCCAGCAAAGGCTACATAGGGAGACCCTGTCTCAAAACAAACGAGCTAAATAAAACTAACATAGAACACTTGTAAGAGTTGATGCCCAACTGGATCGAGGAGAGGGTGGTAGAGTCAGGTCTGTACGCCTAGACTAGGTGGCAACCACAGGAAGGAAAAATCAAACAGGGCAGAGGAATTGGGAGTGATACCTCATGTGAACAGGGCACACTGGGAATGTGTTTCTGTGAGGTTGTAAGGATGCCTTGGATTGGAAAGTCTCTGGCAAGTCATAGAATGAACTGGAGTGCTGGGGTAGAAGTGGCCATGGAAGGGACAACAGGTGACAGGATAGCCTGTCTAGACCAGACGGGAAGCACAGTGGTGTGCAGTGGTTTACACACAAGAATTCCAGAAGGGCTTTCTGTGACAACTGTGTTGGCTGATTTCCTACGTGAGGCAGTCCAGGGTTTTACGAATCTGGTGTCTGGAAGCGCCCCCCCCCACCCCAGGAATGGGAGACATGAAACGAACCCACCGTATAAGACGTTCGGGACTACAGCTCAGTTAGCAGAGGGCACACCTAGCATGAATAAGTCCCCAGCACCTCATAGCTGGTGTGGTGGGTCACATCTATATCCTAGGTGGAAGTATAGACAAGGATCAGAAGTTCAAGACTATCCTCAGCTATGTAACACATGAGACCCCGTGTGAGAGACTGGGGTCCAGTGGGGGTGTATTCTACTCCCATTAGCCAAACTCTGGGAGAGTATCAAGAGGACAGTAAGGGCTGTTGTGAGACAACTCTGTTGATAAAAGCACTTGTTGCCAGGCCTAATGAGCTGAGTTCAAGACCCAGGACCCACAAAGGAAAAGATGGAACCCCACAAGTGGGGCTCCAGCTTCCACACTGTGGCACAGGTGTGCACACAGAGAATAAGTCAGTGTAACCAAAGGTTACTTAAAGGACAACTGGAAGGATGGTACTAATCTCCCAAAGTTTTAGAAAGCCAGTCTGCAAGTGAGCAGGGAGGGGGTGAGGTTCGTATTGTTGGAATGGAAAGTTACAGGAAAACAAGGAGAGGAAGCTGAGAGGGATCTGTGAGTACTGGGTTCGAGCGGGAACCCCGTGACTCATGCTCACCTTAACAGAGATGCTATGAACACATACTGAAATATTTGGAGGCAGATAGGATTACACGCACAGGTTCACACACTCAGATATCCTAGCTCTGTCATAGGCAGGTACATGTGCACAGGCTCTTACATACATGTTTCCTAGTTCTGTTGGCTCATAAGAACTAGAAGCAATGACGTTGAACTCTATCCCCAGCACCCAATGAGCCTTTAGTGACATGCAGGTAACAGAACACAGCTGATAAGATGGACGCAATGAGCAAGCATTCTCCTTACGGCTTGCCTTTTTATGGTCCGTAGTGCACAGACTGATCCCTCCAAAGTTGCTAGGAATGTTAAACTGCAAGGTAGGCAACCTCTTGGGAATGGGATTGTCACACAGCCCTGAAGGAATGCCCTGCAGATTAGTTATAAATTTCAATAGATCAACTATGCCTTTATAGAAAAGAAATACAAAGATTTTGAAAGAATTCCATTAATCTAAGGACTCGGTCTCAGCCTAACCTAGCTCCAGTGTGATCCAATAGAAAGGACATAAACTGTTTCTGAAGGTCTGGTATAAAAACTCTGTCCTGAATTTATTCGTGGGAAATGCGCCTACCACATGGAACAGTTTACACAAAAGTAAGTATCCAGAAAAGAAAATAGAAGGTACATGCTAGAGACTCCGAGTGGATGCTAGTTTTCATAGAAATAAATGAAAGAAACAACTGCAAAGTATGTGTTCTGATTGGATCTCGGGGGGAGGGGGGCGCAGAGTGGGGGAAGCTATGGAAAGTTTTCCGAGACACTTGCGGCATCTGAAATGTATATTAAACAATAGAGAAATAATGTCAATTTCCATTATTACATTAAAAGGTCTATTGTGGGTATTTTTTAAGATTTATTTATTTTACATATGTGAGTACACTGTCCCTCTCTTCAGACACACCAGGGAAGAGCATCAGATCCCATTTCAGATGGCTCTGAGCCACCATGTGGGTCCTGGGAATCGAACTCAGGACCTCTGGATGAGCACTCAGTGCTTTTAACCGCTGAGCCATCTCTCCAGCCCCTTATTGTGTTTTTATGCATGTGATAGTGTGTCTATTTTCCTTTCTTTTATTTATTTATTTATTCATTTGTTTATGTGCATGCACATGCACATATATCACAGTGCATATACAGAGGTCATATAGTGACTCAGGGTTCCCTTCTGTCACTATGAGTGTCCAAGAGATGAATTTAGTGTAATAAAGGCAGGTGCATACCTTTATTAGCTGACCCATATCAAAGGCCTTGGATTTTCTTTCTCTTTCTTTCTCTCTCTCTCTCTCTCTCTCTCTCTCTCTCTCTCGCTCTCTCTCTTGAGGGAGTTGGTTGATTGGTTGGTTTTCAATGCAGGATTTCTCTGGATTCCTGGAAATCACTTTGTAGGCCAGGCTGGCCTCACAGAAATCTGTGCTGAAGTTAAAAGCACATGGCACCACCAGCCGGCCTCTCAATTTTCTTAAATTGGGATAATAGCACTGCCTTGAGGGGAGAAGGTGGTTATGCTCAGAAGATGGCTGACATAGTTTGCAGCAAACTATCATAGTTTCTGCAAGTTGCTTTGTGATTGAGCAAGACAAAGTGTGTGTGTGTGAGAGAGAGAGAGAGAGAACAGAAATAATGAAAAAAGCAAAAGATGCTGGGCATTGTGACGCCAGTGCCTGAGAGGCTGAGGCTGAAGAAATGGGAAGTTCAAGACAAGCCGTGGCTACATTTTGAGTTCAAGCTGTGAGGACTAAATGAGACTGTCCCAAAACCAAAACAACAGGATATAGCATACTAAAGTAGAATTTCAGAACTAAACAGTAATTATAGAATTCATAAAAGCGATTTACTCATGGCACAGTAGCTCAGTAGCTTTGGGCTGGGAGACATTTGAACTTTGTAAAGAACAGCAAGGCCCTTCAGAAGGGAGAGGCCTACGTCACCACCAGAGACGGAAGATCCCAAACACCAGAGACGGAAGGTCCCAGACACTATTGATATGCAAGGGCACCTTCTCTGCCTCCGAGGGGCTAGAAAAATGTTCCCAGTCAAAACATGCCTTCAGGGCAGGGAAGGCAAAATCACTAAAAGTCAAACATCCTTCCTTAATCCTTTCCCTTTATCACCACAAGACCAGAGTCGCAGTCAGCAGGAACAAGTTTGGACCGGTTATGGCCTGTGGAAGTTGAAAGAAGCCCACACTTGGCAGGTTCCCGGAGTGAAGCCTACTCTGGGTGACCTGAGTGGCGCTGGACATTAGGATGAGCCGGGAGCTTTGTGTCATCTTACAGAGCAGCAGGCTGTCATGGCCTGCGCCGCACTCCTGACTCTAAGGAAGCCTCCCTCAGCTGCCCCATCCTCTCCGCTCACCCATAAAGGAGTCAGGTGCTGGGTCAGAGACCTTGTACGGTGAGATGACTCCATCACTCACTTTAGGCAGCTGCCAGGACAGTGGCTGCCTCGGGCAGGCAAGGCAAGAAAGGTTGGGAGGGGCTAAACGGCCGTAAACTCAGTTGAAGGAGTTTAACAGCGAGCCCAGACCACAGGTATCCATTAGCTGCATTCTGCAATCTACACTTTGTCTATAACAATAAACTGTGCATCTGTTACTTCAAGGTGAACTTTGAGTTTTGTGGTTTGGACTATTGTTGTTTTTAAGACAGGGTCTCATCATGTGGCTCAGACTGTCTTCAAAGTCAACAACCTCCTATCTCATCCCCTGAAGGCTAGGATTATAGGCACGACACCAACCACCGGCACCGCAGAGTGAGAGCTTTATAGAGTCCACACTGCTGAGATGGCCTCTGGGGCCATGGAAATAAACGTGGCCTACAGGTTAACTCCTAAATCTTTTTTTTTTTTTATCTAACTCCAAAAGAAAGAAAGAGAGAAAAGAAGAAGGGAAGGAAAGAAGGAAGGAAGGAAAGAAGGAAGGAAGGAAGGAAGGAAAGAAGGAAGGAAGATCCTCCTGCCTCCACCTTCCAGATGCTGAGGTTTTATGGGTGCTGGGAATTGAGCGGATCTAACATAAGTTCTCTGTCAATGAACCTATATCCACAGCCTCAGCCTCACAAACCATTGACAAGTGCTAGTCTTGCAACTAAGAGCGTTGTCCGCTTCCCCATTCATAAACTTATTCCTTTAGCAAACTTATTTTTGGCAGGGAGAGATGCTCCTGCTCCGCCTGCTTCCTGCATGTAAAGAAGTCTGGCTCAGGCAGCTCAGTAGATAAAAACACAGGCTGCATTTCCGGAGCATCCATGGCACACATATATAGATTTAAATTTAATCTTCATTTATATGTGCGTGCATGCGTGTGTGTGTATGTGTGTGTGTGTGTGTGTGTGAGAGAGAGAGAGAGAGTTTGTATTTATATGCCACATGCATGTAGTACTTGTGGAAGCTAAAACAGGGTGTTGGAGACCCTAGAGTTGGAGTTACAAAAGTTGTAAGCCATCATGTAGGTACTGGGAATTGAACCCCAAGCTCCCTGTTGCTCTTAACCTCTGAACTGGTTAAAAGAAATCTGGCCAGTTTCTTTTAAAAAACTTTAATGAAGAAACGTAAGCCATTGTGAATTTATTTGGAATCTGGACTGTCTGCCATGTTGAACTCATAATCGCTGAATCTTTGGATTCTTGCATGAATGCTTTATCAGGGAAAAGATCGTATAAATAGTAGGGCATTTTTCCAGACCTGTGAGTGGGTTAGGAGGCCCCTGGCCACCAGCCTTAGCGTCCTTTCTGTTCTTGACTCTTTAGATGTTTGTAACATGCCCTAGTGCTGAAAGTAACATCAGCATGTGTGGTGGGGAAGGCAATAAAATCATTCTGACCCCAAGCACACACTGGAGAAGTAAACTATTGTAAAATTCTTTATGTCTTCCCTGAAGTACTTTCATTCCACACTTTTATGTATTGGAGTCTTGGCAATAAACATCTCCAAGGGCACATGATGTACATACATAACTTATAGGCAAAAACACATACCTTTTAAAAAGAGCTTTAAACACACTGCTCGCCAGACGATTGAAGGGGGTGTGGAACTGTCATGGGGTCTCGAGAGCCCCGTGGTGGCAGCCCTGGCAAAGGGCATGGTCCACAGCAGATTTCTGCAGCCTTAGCAACAGGGTAGGCAGCCAGGGGTCCAGCGCAGACTAACAGGGACCTCGAGTCTCACACTAATTGGAACCGACCCAGCGACTTGGCAAGAGAGGGATCAGTGGAAATGGGAGATGAGGCGTTTGTTTTTGCTTCTTCATAACAAAATGACGCCCGGAACACATACAAGTCCATCAAGCAGGCGGAAGTAGAAAATGGATGTATTACTAAGGTGGAAAACAACATTTCGAGTGGAACAAATATTGATAGAGAGGTTTACCAAAGATACTCCAAGGCTCAAGGATGCATTAGAAATCCTGAAGACCATATGTAAAGATTTTTGGACTACGATATTCAAGAAACAAATTGGCAATCTAAAGACAAATCATCAGGGTATGGTATGTATTTCAGGACAACAAATTTTGACTACTTAGCTCAGCTGTCAGCAGGAAAACAGTATTTAGAACATGCAGCAAAGTATCTAGCATTTACATGTGGTTTAATCAGAGGTGGCTTGTCAAACGGGAATAGAAAGTAGTGTAATAGCTGAAGTGTCTGCCTGCAAGTTTCAGATGATGATGGCTGCTGAGTGCAGTGAGACACGGGAGCGGCTACTCCTGTGCAAAGCACTGCAAGACCTGATTTCACCTCCTTGGAGGACAGTCCTTCTACCATGACAGAAACTAACTGAACTGTTCAGTGATTTCAGCGAACTAGACACCAAGATGCAAGGCTCTTTATGTTAAACATCTTTATTTCCTTAGTGTAAATATGTATTTAACTGTAGATTAAGAAGTAAACTCAGGGGCTGGAGAAATGGCTCAGTGGTTAAGAGCACTGCTCTTCCAGAGGTCCTGAGTTCAATTCCCAGCAACCAGGTGGTGGCTCACAACCATCTGTAATAGGATCCAATGCCTTCTGGTGTGTCTGAAGATATCGAGTGTACTCATATACATAAAATAAATGAATAAATCTTTTAAAAACCATGTCTACACGGTGCCTTGTTTCAGGATACTCTTGGGGCTTACTTCTGTGACTCTGTACCTGAATTCCTCAGAGACCACTATGAACTCAACTTTGATGAATGTGCCAGTCAGTCACGTCTCCATGGAGATCTAAATGGCATAAATGAGTGCAGTAGCAACCCCTACCAGTTTGGTGTGTGTATGCCAAGTTGTCCTCAGAAGATCTATATGGATGCATTGCTAGCCTGCTTCTTCCTTCAACTACCTTGGAGACACAAACTGTTTGTGTCTGTCAGCCTGGAGCATAGCATAACTGTCCTCTGAGAGGCTTCACCCAGCAGCTGACTGAAACAGATGCAGAGACCCACAGCCAAATATTAGCGCTCTGGAAGTCTTGAGGAACCAGGAACTCCACAAGAAGGCCAACAATCATTTAACCTGAACCCTTTCGGGCTCCCAGAGACTGAACCACCAATCAAAGAGCATACATGGGCTGGACCTAGGCCTCTGCACATATGTAGCAGATGTGTAACTTGGTCTTCCCGCAGGTCCTCCAACAACTTGAGCAAGGGCTTACACTGACTCTGTTATCTACTTGTGGATCCTGTTCCCCTAACTTGGTTGTCTTGTTTGACCTCTGTGGGAGAGGAAGTGCCTAGACCTGCAGTGCTAGGGAGGGTTCGTTCTCCAGAAGGGACCTTCCCCTTCTCAGAGGTTAAGGGGATGGGGCTGTATGATAGGGAAACTAGGTTGTAAAGTGAATGAATGAACGAATGAATGAATTAATTAGTTAATTAATTAATTAATTAATTGGGGAAAACTATGCTAAACTAAGCTTAATTTTTATTTATTGCTTATAATTTATTTCTATTGAGAGAATTTGTATTCTTATATTAGGATTTCATTTATACATTATATACATATGTTACTATCTAACAAAAGAGCTTAAGATAAATATGCAACACTATTTCTAGGAACAAAGATTGCGGATTAGTACAGTTCCAGTAACAGTGATCTTCCCAGTTAAAATCAATAATTAGTTAATTTAAAATTTGAAGGGGAGTAAAGGAGGGGAAATCATATAACTATAATATACATATGTGTAATATAAAAAATAATGAAATAAACTTTTTTGCTGGTCAGGGGTGGCACATAACTTTAGGCCAAGTGCTCAGGAGGTGGAGGCAGATCTCTAAGTTAGAGGCCAGCCTGGCCTACAGAGCGACTTCTAGATACCCATGCTACAATGGTATGTGGGGGTCAGAAGACAATCTTCCTGAGCAGAGTCTCTATTGATTCATACATGCATCATGTAGCTAATCTTAGAGCTTCTGCACAATTCTCCTGCCTCCACTTCCGTCCTGATGTGGAAGTGCCAGGACTACAGACTCAGGCCGCTGCACTAGGCTTCCTGATGTGGGCTCCAGTGATCAAACTCAGTTCGTCAGGTTTCCTCCTTCTTTGCCATCTCCCAGTCCATGTTTTCTGAGTTCTCACAGCAAAATTGTTCTTTTTCCAGGGCTTAGCAACAGGCATTCCACACAGTCCAACTCTTTACATTTACCTTTTTATTTGTTTGAGTTTTAAGGATCAAACCTAATGCCTTACCCATGCAAAACACTCTATCCATGCATGAGCTATTCCCCCATCCAAATAATTTGGATGCATTTAAATTAAATTTCGATGGAAAAGCCAATAAATTGGAAAGAAATTCAGCACCAGTTTCTTATAAGAAAACAGGAGCATTTAAAAGAAGTGATAAAACATTATTTTCAAATTACTAGCCCTAAAATGACTTTGAAAACTATAACAGTTAAAATAACAGCAACAATAAAAGGCCAATCAGGAAACTGATATAATTATACTTCAAACAAAAATGCCAGGCGTGTACGGTAGCACATGCCTGTAATCCCAGCATCAGAAAGTGAAGCAGAAAGATTTGAGTCTGAGGACGGTGTCGGTAGCAAGATCCTGTCTCCTAACTATAGCAAAAGTTCCACTGTGAGCATTCACTGTGACAAGGGTGTCAGGGAGTCAGCAAACTATTCCTATGAGGTTGTTCAATTTCAATCTGCCAACCCACAAAATCAGGGCAAGGCTGGGTGACTTAGCTCCTAGGACAGTGGTTCTCAACCTTCCTAATGCTGAGATGATTTAATACAGTGCCTCCTGTTGTGGTGGCCCCCAACCACAAAATTAATTCCTTGCTACTTCATAACTGTAATCTTGCTACTTTTTAAAAATTGTAATAGAAGTATCTGATATGCAGGATATCTAATATGTGACCTGTGTGAAGGGTTGATTGACTACTAAAAGGGCCCAGACCCACAGGTTGAGAAACAGTATCCTAGAGGGTAATTTTACCCAGACTGAATCCTGACTCCCAAAGTCTGCTTGTTAAAGCAAACCATAAAATTTTATAGCTCTTTTGGAGACCTGGCTCAGCCAAGCAACAATAAAGACTGGTTTATAAGTCCAGTACCTGTTGGCACCTCAATCATTCTGAGTTAAGTGGCTTGGAAAACCTCCTGCAGGCTTTATTGATCTGAGTTATCCTCAGTAGAACAATCAAAAATAATGATGGGCCAGTCAGGAAGGCTCCTGCTTTGTGCCCCTTGCCTATGAGCTATGTCAGCCTTCATTCACCCTGGCTACAGTGCCTCCCACTCCACCAGACTGCCTTCAGGAGACAAACTTGTTTCTTAGCCCCTCAGGCAATTCTCTTTGCAGCTCCCACAAAATGTTCTGGGTTTAATGAAAAACAGCAATCGCCATAGATAGCTGCACATCCCCTTAACTAAAGCCACACTGGGTATTTGGGTGGATTCTTGCAAACAGGAGGAAACCAGAAAACTCATTTCCTTCCTGTGTAAAGTGAAACAGAATGTCTCCATTCATACATATCTAGAGCAGAAACATAAACACACACACACACCCTACACACACCACACCACACTTTCTTTCCCTCCCTTTCTTCTTTTGGTCTGTCCCTGAAAACTCAACTGGGCTCTGGGCTCCAAAGTGAGTTTCATTCTTTAATGACTCACTCATTTTTATTTTATCTACAAGGGTGTTTTGCTGGCATGTATGTCTGTGTGAGGGTATCAAACCCCTGGAACTGGAGTTACAAACGATTGTGAGCTGCTGAGTAAGTGCTGGGCATTGAACCTAGGTCCTCTCTCCTGAACCTGAGCCAGCCCCCCTGAGTTTCATTCTTATCCCTAAGACATAGTCTTCTCTGTTTCCTTTTGATGCTTGTATTTGACTTTCCTTCTGTATTGGCTTGAATACTTGACCATCCTCTTGCTAATCTGGCCTTGCTAATCCTCAGATGGTGGCCAAACACTTCAGGTTTTAGCACTTGTCCTCTGGCCCTCTCCCAGGCTAAGCCGGACTTGGGAAAGCCTTTTGGACACCCCTACCAAGCCGAATCTTCCCGATGCTGCCTTGGATGTGGTATTGCCTCTTGGCATCTCTGACACTAACATCTCACCTGAGTGGTCCTAGCGAGAAATGAGCCAGTCTATTAAGATGCTTATGGGGTAGGCTACTTCATGATGGAAACTGAGCCTCTCTTGGAATTTTCATCCAGGGCTTGGGTCCTGTCTTAACCAGAATGAGATGTGTAGTGGCAAACACTTTTAATTTCTCCGGAGGCAGAGGCAGGTCGGATCTCTGTGAGTTCGTGTCAACTTGACAGCTGAAACTAACTAGAACATGTAGCTTCTCTATGAAAATGCCAAGTGCCAGCAAACTACCTGAAATCAGGGGAAAGGCTTGGAAAAGACTCTTTTCCACTTTCGGCTTCTGAATGTTGTCTGTTGCGAGGAGCTCTGGGTTTCTAGAAACCAGTCTAGTCGCCCTGCCCCTTCTCTCTCTCTTTCTCTCTCTCTCTCTCTCTCTCTCTCTCTCTCTCTCTCTCTCTCTCTCTCTCTCTCTCTCTCTCTCGCATCTCTTACTCTCACACTCTCCTAACCTCTCTCTTCACCCTTCTTGGGCTCTCTTCCCCTCCTCCCTCTCTCCACGTGGTCATGGCCAGCCTCTGCTTCTCTGCTCTCTCCTTCTCTCTGCCTTTCTCTGCCTCTACTACCCCCTTAACTCCCATTCCATGCCCTGAATAAACTCTAGTCTATTCTATACTCTTGTGTGTCTGGTCCCTCAGGGGGAAGGGATGCTTCAGCATGGTCCTGCTATTCTGATATCTGAATTTCAGCCTAGGCTATCATTCACAAATAAGAACAGGGCAGGTACCTCTGAATGGGAGAGAAGTCAGATGGTTTTGTGCCATTTGGCAGGCTCCCCCAGTGCTAGTCTGGAAGGAAGCCTGAGTGTGGAGAGGTACTGAACACTTCCTGGAGCATGGGCAAGTCTCTAGACAACAGAGTCTGACAGCATTTGCCCACATCCATGTTTAGCCTGGTTCCTTGCCTGTAAAATGAAGCAGTCTTCCTTGGCACCAAGGTTCTTCCTAACTGAGAATCGCTTCTCGCCATTTCAAGAGGTTAGAGAAGTCAGACATGGGAATGGAGTCATGGCTCAGCAGTTAAGGGAGCCCAGCTTCAATTCCCAGTACCTATATGATGGTTAACAACTGTCTATAACTCCGATTTCAAGAGATCAGACACCTGATTCTGGTCTCCACAGGCACCAGGCACTCAGGTGGTACACAGACACAGAAGCAGGCAAACTACCATACATAAAAACTAAAGAAGAAGAGGTGTGGTTGAGAAGAACAGGCTAGGATTTTACAACAAATAATTATGTTACATTATTGCTGTCCAGGAAGACCAACACCAGAACAACAACTGTCAGTTACTCACCATGCAAGGGTGGGAGAAGGACTGGGAAGATAGCTTCCCCCCACCCCTGCCCCGTGTAGCCCTGGCTGTCCCTGAACTCACTCTGTAGACCAGGCTGGCCTCGAACTCAGAAACCCATCTGCCTCTGCCTCCCAAGTGCTGGTATTAAAGGCGTGCGCCACCACTTTAAATCCAGTAGATAAGTATTTCAGATAAAAAGTTAAAGCACACCACCAACTCGTTGCTATTTGCCAAGCTGCAGTGTATGATATTTTTGCATTCAAAACGAGAAACCAGCCAAAGCACTTGTGTGCGTTGAGTAATAAGGACGCCTACTGTTCTCACTTGTTCTGATTTTCTTTTAACCACACTGCAAGAGGCCAGTAGCCTATGTTACTAAGTTTAGAGAAGTCTTGCCACATTACAGAAACAAAAAATCCAATCAGTTACATAGAACAAGGGAAAAGAAAAAGAAACAAGTCCTCATTTGCTTTTGTTTGGGGAGGGATATTTTTGTTTTTGCCCCCTTCCCCCAAAAAAAGGTTTCACTCTCTAGCCCAACTGGCTTGGAACTTACCTTATATTACAAATGGACTTGAACTTAAAACAATCCTTCTGCCTTGGGTTCCCTGGTCTCATGTATACTAGGCTAGACCCAAACTCATAATGTAGCTCTGGATACTTTGAACTTCTGATCCTTTTGGCTTCACCTCCACAGTGCTGGCTTATGCCTTTAATCCCAGCAGAGACAGACAGATCTCTGTGAGTTCAAGGCCAGCTTGATCTACATAGAAAGTTCCAGGCCAATCAAGGCTACATAGTGAGACCCTGTCACAAACCAAAAGAAAACAAACATTTTTTTTAGAATCTTTGCATATGAGGTTTGGCCTGCATATATGTCGGTACACCAATGCATGCACTTGGTGTTAGTGGAGTCCAGAAGAGGACATCTGGTCTCCTGCAACTGGAATTACAGAAGGTTGTAAGCCACTGCCACCAAGTACATGCAGGGAATTGAACCTGAGTCCTCTGGAAGAGCAGCCAGTGCTCTCAAATGCGGAACTCTCCACCTTTTGGTTCATTTGTTTGCTTGCTTTTTGTTTTGTTTTGTTTTGTTTTTCCTGGAAGGGTTTCTCAGTGTAACCCTGGCTGTCTTGGAACTTTCTTTGTAGACCAGGCTGGCCTCAAATTTAGATATCTGTCTGCCTCTGTCCGCCAAGTGCTGGAACTAAAGATTTGCAACACAACACCTGGGCTTCTCCTTTTTTTTTAATGAGAAAGGGTCTCATGTAGCCTAGGCTGTCCTGTCACTCCATGACTTAAAGATGTCCTTACATCCTAACCCTCCCACCTCTCTTTCTCACACAATGGGATTACAAACTTCTACCACATGCCCAGCTCATCTCCAGCATTTAAATCTAGCTTGCTCCTCCAGCAGTTGCGCACTTGAACAATTATGCAACAGTAGCGAGTCGACTACCTCCAGAGTCTAAAGCATACACATTGTTACCATTCGGTAGAAGGAACACACACACACACACACACACACACACACACACACACACACACACACACGCCCAAACTGCTTTTCCAGGGTGGAGCTTTTTCTTACTTTCTGAGCTGGGGACAGAGTGAGTCACAACAGAGGTGGAGGTGGGAGCCCCAGGAGAAAAAGCACTTTGGCCATTCTGGATTCCAGCAGAGACAGGTGAAAGTGAGGGCATTCACCCACCTGCCCAGGGGTTTATGGAGGGAAAGCCGAAGCTGGGAAAGCTTCAGAAAGTCCTGCAGACTTCAGGGTCAGTTGAGACAATCTCACGCTGAGAAAGGGGATTAGTGAAAGTCTCAGTGTCCTGTCTGCTACAGGACCGAGCTTCATGGAGCATATGTTTGTCTGTCACTTAACATCAACACTTGTCCCTGCTGCTTTGAAAATAATTTTTTTTAATGTAGCCAAGGATGACCTAGAGATTCTTATCCTCCCAGCTTGATTTCCCAAGAGCTGGGGCTGGGATTACAGATGTGTGCTATTCTGCCCTGTTATATGGGCTGGGATTACAGATGTTTGCTACTGTGCCTTATGTTATATGATGCTGGGGATCAAACCCAAGGGTTTACACTTGGCAGGTGAGCCGTCTGCTAACTGCTCTACATTCCTAGCCCTCAGTGGTGTTGTTTAGAGGTCCTAACAAGCCATCTGGGGTGGGCTGACTTTCTAGAGAGGAACACTTCAGAATGGTGCTATGCATCCAGTTCCTGAGCTAAGGGAGGCCAGGGAGCCAAGGCCTTTCACCTTGAAGGACTCAGCAGTCACCTTTAGGATGAAGCCACCCTTCCACCACGCCACCGTACCCCACTGGCACGACCACCACCTTTTCAGCCCTTTGTTTTACTTGGTCAGGCTTTTGACTACATGGCCCCCAGATGCCATCCCTAGCGGCTCTGTAATTTGATGCTGCAGATAGTCCAAGAAACTTGAGAGCAAGTGGAACCCACTTACACTCCGAACTATGAAGCTTAGGCAAGTGGTGTAGCATCTCTGTTCTCTTTTACTGTCTACAGGAGGATTTTGTTGTCTAGGGTTGTAGCTCAGTTGGTAAAAGTGCTTATCTAGGAATAAAGTAAAATAAAAATAAAAGCTTCGTCTCTATCATAGGCTAGAGGCAGCTATCTATTATGATAGGTTATTGAAGGACAACAGGTAATAGTGATTGCTAACCAGTAAAAGAGACTAAGTCAGCTCTGCTCACCTTTCTAATGTTCCATAAGCATTCTTAGTCATCACTCACTGGATCCCCTAGTAAACATTGGCTGGTCTTTCTGTCCTGGACACAGTGGGGACACTGAGTTCTAAAGACCTGGACATAGATTCCTTGTGAGGCTGAAGTTTCTAGCAGAGGAGATATGACTTGTACCCCTTGTGTCTGTAATAGGCTGTAAATCAAGTGGAAAGGAGAGGACTGTGTTTTCAATAGATAAAGGTGGCTAGTAAACAGGCTTGCTAGTCTGACTCCCGCAGAGCCAAAGTCCTAAGGAGCCAGTAATTAGGGAAACAAAGACCAGGGAGTAGATCCTGCTTATCTCTGCAACTCTGGCAGACAGGCATCTGGTACCTCTAGTAAAAGAGAACCCTGGGGCCTTGGTTTCTGGGACATTTTGGCCTGAGCTAGCCTTATGAACAGGCGCTGTATAATTAGCATCAGGACCAGGTCTCCCTGTGACCACTTCTGTCGATGTCATCCCAGCTAGTGGGCACAGACTATCATTTGGGTGGAAAGGCAGGCAGCCATTACTTCCCAATAAATGAGAAACAAACCCTCCCTTCATTTCAGTGACTACTTTATCCATGCCAGGATGAAGTGTGTCTATACATGGCCCTTTCCTTCAGCAGGTTCAGACCGTGCCCGCAGGAGGTCTATGTGTACAGCAGTGGTGACATGACACAGAAATGACATGCCAAAGCCATTCGATACACAGCACTAGACGTCCTTGTGTAAACTGCTGTCCATCAGTGGCCCTGGTACCCAATTCTAGTCAGGGAGGTTGTGTTTCTCCTAGTAGAGAATACAAGAAACCCCTTCATTGTAACCTCAATTTTGTTGCAAACCTGAAACTGTGCTAAAAAAGATAACAGTCTTTAAAATATAAAGGAGATTTCTGCCAGGCAAGATGGCTCAGTGGGTAACAGTGCTGGCTACTGAGCTTGACAACATAAACTCAAAACTCAATCCCTGGGACCCCTATGGTGGAAGGAGAGACTCAACTCTTGTGAACTGTCCTCTGACCTCCTCTACAAGCTGTGGCATACCTGGGTGTGTACATACATAGAGAAAATAAATGCTATTTTAAAACAAACAAAAACCCTAATAGCCTGACGTGATGGTACAGGTCTGTGATCCTAGGTACTTGGGAGACGGAGGCAGGAGGATCTGAAATTCAAGGCCAGTCTGGATATTTTACCTTTTTTGTCTGGGGGCCAGGGAGAAGTGTTGTTTGTTTGTTTGTTTGTTTGTTTGTTTGAGATATGGTCTTACTGTGTAGTCCCAGCTGGCCTGGAACTTGCTCTGTGGACCGGGCTCCAACACAGAGATAGATATCCACCTGCCTCTGCTTTCCCAGTACTGAGATTAAAGGCATGAGATGCCATGGCTTGCCATAGTTTTGTTTGTTTGTTTGCTTGCTTGCTTGCTTGCTTGTTTTTTGAGATTGAGTTTCTCTTTGTAGTCGTGGCTGTCCTGGAACTCTGTAGACCCGTGGCTGTCCTGGAACTCTGTAGACCAGGATAGCCTCAAATTCACAGAGATCCTCCTGCCTCTGTTTCCTGGGTGCTGGGATTAAAAGTGTACATCACCATTACTCAGCTACCATCTTTTTAGTTGTATATGAATGATTTGTCTGTGTGTATGCATGTGCACCACATGTGTGTCTGGTGCCCATGGAGCTTAAAAGAAGGCATCTGGGTCTCCTGAAACTGTATCTATGGATGGTTGTGAGTCACCGTGTAGGAGCTGTGAACCGAATCCAGGTAGGTCTTACATCCAGAGGGGGGAAAATGCTCTTAACCACTGAGCTATCTCCAACCCCCAGCCAGGATAATAAAGTAAGCCCTACTCTGCAAATTGTAAGGGCCACAGTGATGGTTCAGAAGTTATGAGCACTGGCTGCTCTCCCCAAAGTTCCAGGATCAATCCCTACAATGGCTGCCAATGGTGGTTAACTCCAGTCCTAGGAAATCTCTCCGATACTGGAGGATAAGTTTCGGACCTTGGAGGGGAAGAGGAGCTGTTCAGTTAAAATTGTCACTGAACAAATGTCCACTCTGGAAAGTCCAAACAGCTGGAGGTGATTGACGAAAGCCAGGAAGCTTGCTGCACATTCTGGAGACTGGAACACTCCCCTTACACTCCAGCCCGCTGGGTCCTGCACACGTTCTTTACAAGACAAAGATTCAAGGCCAGGGAAGCCTGAGGATGCGTTGTTGTTGTTGCTGCTGTTGTTGTTGTTGTTTTGTGCAGTGATTCAACTTCAGTCTCCCGGAAGTGCCTCTCTCACCACAGGTCCTCTAGTAAACAACATTACATCACAGATTAGAGTACTCCTTTAAAACCACCTCATTAAAGGCTTATATTTTGTGCCAAAAGATTACTGATTTGAAAGGAATCTATGCAGCAGTCAGAGAATAGTTAAAAGAGATAAAAGTAAATTGTCAGAAGGTGAAACAAAGCCAAAACAAAAGAACAGCGAAACCAGAAAACCCCAAAGCTCAGATTTTGATCTCCAAATTCTCAAGGAAAACACTCCATTCTAAAACCCAGCACATGCCTCTGATTCTAGCCCGTGAGAGGCAGAGGCAAGAAGATCTCTGAGTTCAAAGCAAGTCTGTTCTACAGGGTGAGTTCTAGGACAGCCAGTGCTATCCTGTCTCAAGGACAGGGGTGGGGGGTGGGGGGACCGGACAACAACAAACCCCTAAGAGATAAGGCAGATAAAAGCTTTCCTGTGTGTTCTTTATAAAATGAGTATGTGATTATTGAGTTGTCTAAGAAGAGGAACTTGAGAGGCTCCTGATGCTGTTAGGAAAGGAAATGGAAGTTTAGAGTGTTAAAATACAGAATTACTTATTGAAATTCTGCAATTCTGCTATCTTAGTCATGCACACCTATCTTAAGAGATAAGAGTCAGAAGGACCCAAAGCTGAAAGCCAGTCTGAGCTACACAGTGTGTTCCAAGCTGACCTGTGCCACAGAGACTCTATCTCATTTTTTGAAAAAAGCTGTAGGAGTGGAGTGTGGGTTTAGCTCAGTTGGTAAAGTGCTTGTCTAGCATGCATAAAGTCTGGGCTCAATCCTCAATACCCCATAAATCTGGGCTAGAATTATAGTACCCTGTAATACTAGCACTTGGGAGGTAGAACAAAACATTCAGAAGTCGAAGTCACCTGTGTCTATGAAGGGAGTTCCTTGCTAGCCTAACGTGAGATTCTGCTTCAAAATAAAACAATCTGAAATTATTATATATTTATTTTAAAGTAGTCTAAAAGTTAACTCACACAAAGCTTCAGATGATAGGGATGCTATTGAAGATCACAGAGTGCTGGGAACCTAACTCAGGTCTCCCAGAAGATCAGCGAGTACTCCTCATTGCTGAGCTATCTCTTCAGCCCCCTTTTTGTTTCTTGGTTTTGGTGTTTTGAGGCTGAGACTTCTGACTTCATAGCCAGACCTGAAACTTCATAGTCTTCTATGACAGGAAGGAAGGGGCTCTATCCTGTGTTGCTTTCTGTAGAATTACAGATTTTTGGAAAGCTTCTAGAACATTCTGTGAAGTTGACTCCAGCCAGCCAGCCAATACTGTTTTCCTACAATACAACCTGCTTCTCTTTTTTCTTACTCCACATGTCTGTCTACCTTTGCATTTTGTATTGACTTATCCTAAGCATCAAAGGAAAATGGTGAATGAAATACAGAGGTAATGATGTCCTCCTCTTTTAATTGCCCAGAGACACCGCCAAATTCTTCTAGTAACTTCTTGATCTGAAGAGGTCAAAGTTCAAGGAACCTTTCCAACAGAGAAGGTGTTTTGTTTATTTTATTAGCATGTACATGTGGGTTGTGGTAAGTGATAGGTTCTGAGGCTGCCCAGTGCACTCCAGTGGGTTAAGCTGTGGCTACTGGTAGTTGACATGAGGTTGCAATGGGACTTTGATTGACAGCAGGGATGCTGAGGTGAAATCATCATAAACCCACAAACACATTGGTAGCCACACTGAAAGTTCTTCCACTTTTCTATCTTAATCGGGAATGTTTGATAAGTGTTGTTTCTGGTAGACTGGTGACAAACAGAAAGTTTGCTACAGGATGGCACAAGTTGAATAAGGACACTATTTAGTATTAGTGAATTGAGACTATGTATTTTCAGCAAGTGTGAGAAGCAGATAGCCCCTGTGCAGCTACCTAACACTGAGATGATGATGTACAGGTATCTGAGGAAGTTCAGGCAATGCTGGGGGAAACACCTCCTTCTTAGTACTCACATGTCTGCCTTTTAAAGAGACAGAACAAGCGATGATGTCATACGATGGGAGCTGCAGGCTTCCAAATCCAAACCTTGGAGTATGGAATTCCATCAGCTACAAAGTCTCATTTTCAGACTTTGAGCATTTTACACAAGGTATACTTTATACAAAGTTTCCTTTCTGGGGTTGACCTGATTGGTTTGATGGGTAAAATATACTAGAGTCGGGTGGCTACTGGCAAGGGTGAATTGAGAAGTAAATTAGAACTGAACCATTGTGTGTGTGTGTGTGTGTGTGTGTGTGTGTGTGTGTGTGTGAGAGAGAGAGAGAGAGAGAGAGAGAGAGAGAGAGAGAGAATAAGACAGAATGAGAGAGAAGCTACTTGTGTAATTGTTATGTGGACCATGTATCAATCACGTGGCTAAAACAAAACAGAAACTAAATGCGCATCTAACTCGTAACATTCCCCAAAAGTTCCCTGGGATCCTCAGAATCCTCAAGACCCTTGGGTCCTCTCATATTTTTGTGAGCAGGAGTTTATGAAACACAGTGTCACTATGTGCGTTCCCTCTAGGCTCAAACTCACAGTTATCTTCCTGCTTCAGTGTCACGAGAGCTGAGAGTATAGGCACCACATTCAGCTACTATTTATTTTGAAAGGCCCCAGACTTCATGCATCCTGGGCCTTAGCATTCTAAGATACCAGACACGGGACCACCACCTCCTCCTGGATCATGGAAGCTGAGAAAGCTAGACCCAACGATGACACTGCAAGGCCCTGTCAGTTTGTGAGTCTCAGCAGTTGAATCCATTCTGTTTCTCGGTGGTTGAGCACGGGGCTTCCTTGCCTCTCATAGTTACCACGATCTGGACAGTGTCCCTCCTCACCCACCCCACCTCAGCTCGAGTTTACATCTGTTACAACAGTGAAAGACATGAAAAATCATCTCCAGATTGTCACACACGGCTCAAATGATCTGCAGCAGATATTATTTTAAAAGTGCTCTGACACAGGCTGGGGGATGGATGGTCCAGTGGCTAGGAACATGTATTGTTCTTGTAGAGGACCTAGGTTCAACTCCAGCATCCATATCAGGTAACTTACAACTGCTTGTAAGTCCAGCTCCAAGGGATGCCCAAAACCTCAGGCACATGCGCGCGAGTGCACACACACACACACACACACACACAAATAAATAAATAAATAAATAATCATCATCATAATCTTTTAAAAAACTGCTCTGACTATTGTTTTCCTGAATCTTGTGAATGGAAATGGAAATGGAAAAAGGTCTTGCAAGCAAATCATTTAAGCCCTAGGGGGTGGGGATAGCAGGGGGGATGACAACCTAGGTTTATAACTGTACAGCCATCAAGTACTGGGATTACATGCATGAGTCAGCATGACCAGATTAAGATACAATTTTCACCAAAGGTCTAGTGGCACATGCCTTTAGTCCCAGCACTCAGGAGGCAGAGGCAAGTGGATCTCTGAGTTGGAGGCTGGTCTTGTCTACATAGTGACTTCCAGGACAGCCAGGGTTCCACAGAGAAATCCTGTCTTGGAAAACAAAGAAAGAAAGGAAGAAAGAAAGAAAGAAAGAAAGAAAGAAAGAAAGAAAGAAAGAAAGAAAGAAAGAAAGAAGGGAGGGAGGGAGGGAGGGAGGGAGGGAGGGAGGGAGGGAGGGAGGAAGGAAGGTAGGTAGGAGGAAAACAAAAAACAAGTTTATTTTCTGTATTGTTATTTAATAGTTGTAGTTGTTGTTGTGTGGATACTTTGCCTACAGCTGTGTCTGTGTATCACATACAGGCCTGGGACCAGCAGAGGAAGTTAGATACCCTAGGACTAGAGTTCGAGACTGTTGTGAGCTGCCTGGTGCATGCCAGGAATCAAACCCTGGTCCTTTAGAAGAACAACTAGCACTCTTACCAGATGAGACATCTCTCTAGATCTCATTTGATGTTGTTGCTTTGTTGTTGTTTGTTGTTTATATGGGTCTTGGTCTCACTGTGTAACTCTGGCTGACCTGAAACCACACTGATCTCAGACATTCAGCAATCCTCAGTCTGTGCTTCCTGACTAAGTGCTGTCATACCCAGCAAAACACTGTTTTAAAGATCACAAAGAGAGGAGAAAATCCAATATACCAGGGTCTGTCAGGATTGTACCCATGATGGAATATCCATGCAAGTTTTTTCCCCCATATTCCTGCATTAATAGCCATTCTATGATAGGGAAAGAAAGTAAGGCAATTAATTTGAGAATCAAGAAAGGGAAAACTGAGCATAGTGGCCTAGGCCTGTAATCTATCTTGCAGAAAGTGAAGGCAGGAAGACCAAGTGTTCAAGGTCATCCTTGGTTATCTAGCAAGTTAGAAGTCATTTTGGGTTTCATAAGAAACTGTCTCAAAAAACAAAACAAAACAAAACAAACAGAAAACAAACAATCTGAAACAGGCGATGTGAACATAGATCCATGTGCTTTATAATTTACTAATCTCTCAGTTAGTAGATTGTTTTTGTTTTTGAACTAAGAACTGTTAAGTTCTTAGTTCTAGTGTCTCCTTTAAACAGAACAAACACTCTACAAGTGAATCACGTTTCTAGTCCCATTACAAAGACACAAATATCTATGTTCTGTTAATATTAAGAGGACTTCTTTGGCATGTTATGCCATTTTTAAATGTTTTAATTTATATTTATGTATGTGTGCCTACATGGGCTTATTGCACCACATGTGTGCAGGTGTTCTGGAGATTAGAAAGGGTTTTGAATATCCTGGAGCTAGAGTCAGAGGGGATTGTTAGGGAGATGCCTAACATGGGGGCTAGGAACCCATCTTAGATCTTCCGAAGAACAGCAAGTGCTCTAAACACCAAGCCATTTCACCAGCCCCTTATTACACCATTTATCAAGAATTGGGCTGGAGAGATGGCTCAGCGGATAAGAGTACCAGCTGTTCTTCCAGAGGTCTTGAGTTCAATTACCAGAAACCACATGTTGCCTCACAACCATCTGTAATGGGATCTGATGCCCTCTTCTGGTGTGTCTGAAGAGAGCAATGGTGTACTCATATACATTAAATAAATAAATAAATAAATCTTTTTTTTTAAAAAAAGATATCAAGAATTACTAATTTGTATTCTTTTTTTGGTCTTTTTGAGACAAGTTTTCATTCTGTAGTCCAGGCTGGTCCATAATTCTCAGCAGCCATACAGCCTTAGTCTCCAGAGTGCTAAGATTCTAGGCATGAGCTGTCACACTCGGTGTAATTTGCCTTCTTGAACGATTGATAGTGAATTCTGCTGTTTCTCGTTCTTGTTGTCACTGAATCCTCCAATGCTGGGATTATAGGCATGTGCCACTCTGCTCATTACTAATTTTCCCTTGACTTTATTGAAGGTGTAATTGACAAATGCAGCTCATGAGCCAGCAAGATGTTCAGCTGGTAAGGACCCTTGCTGCCAAGGTTGAGGGCCTGAATTTAATTTCAGAGACCAACACAGTGGAAGGGGAAAACTAACTCTTGTAAAAGATGCCCAAAAGATGTCCTTTGACCTCCAGATACAAAGTATATGCACACACACAAACACATACACACACACATACACACACACACACACACACACACACACAGAGAGAGAGAGAGGGGGGAGGGAGGGGGGAGACAGAGGGAAGGAGGAGGGAGAGATAAATGAATAAATGAATAAATAAATAAATAAATAAAGCCCAAACTTTTTTTATTTTACTTTTTTTATCAGATATTTGCTTTATTTATATTTCAAATGTTAACCCCTTTCCATGTTACCCCACCGAAAACCCCCTATCCCATCTCCCCTCCCCCTGCTCACCTCCCCCCCCCCAATTTCCTGACTTGCATTCCCCTATTCTGGGGAATCGAGCCTTCACAGGACCAATGGCCTCTCTGATTGATGTCTGAAATGGTCATCTTCCGCTACATATGTAGCTGGAGCCGTAGGTCCCTCCATGTGTACTCTTTGTTTGGTGGCTTAGTCCCTGGGAGCACTGGGGATACTGGTTGGTACATATTATTGTTACTCCTGTGGAGCTGCAAACCTCTTCAGCTCCTTGGGTCCTCTCGAGCTGCTCCATTGGGGGCCCTGTTCTCAATCTATTGGTTGGCTGTGAGCCATGGGTGTTTTGATCCACTTTCCAATAAGGATCAAAGTATCCACACTTTGGTTGTCCTTCATTTTGAGCTTCATGTGGTCTGTGAGTTGTATCTTGGGTATTCTGAGCTTTTGTAGCCCAAATATTTTTTAAAAACATATATGTATATTCAAGGTATCAAAGGTGATGATTGGAGATGAATATATTCAACAAAAACTGCAAGCATGACTCATGTCTGTAATCCTATCACTCCAGAGGCGGCAAGAGGAGAATCAGACGCTCATCCTCAGCCACATAGTGAGTTAGAGGCCAGCCCAGAACACATGAGAACGGGTTATCCCTCCCCCACCAAAGGAAGACAAACCCAGTGTGTCTAATGATTGCTACAACAGAGTTACCCCAGCCCATCGCCTCTCCTAGAGAGTGAGTGGTGGAGAGTGGACAGTCTATAGCTGCAGCTCCAGAATGAGCAGTTGGTGCCCACAACTTCCTCATCTTAATAGTCAAAGAATGTACCTAACATCTCCCCATTTAGCCCACAAACCTGGCCTCTGGACACACTGCTCAGTACATGTACAATTACACCAGGAAGAGAAGCCTAATGTCCTTTAGGCTCATTCATCCTTATTGAATCTCAACTTTACCTCACTTTTTTTTTCCTTCTGATTTTTCAAGACAGGGTTTCTCTGTGTCACCCTAGTTGTCTCAGACCCCACAGAAATCTGCCTTCCTTTCTCTCCTGAGTGCTGGCATTAAAGGTATGTGCCACCACTGCCAGACCCAACTTTACTTCACTTTTAGAAGTTATAAAGCCACAGGCAATACATGAGTGGTTCATACCTTTAATCCTAGCACTCTACACTTGGGAAGTAGAGACAAGTGGACCTTTGCACATTTGAGGCCAGCCTGGTCTACACTGGGAGTTCCAGGTGACCCAGAACTAAATAATGAGACCATGTCTCAGGGAAGAAAAATTTTTAAAAAGAGTTATGTGGTCAGTGGCAGTTTCCTTACCTGGTAAAATATAATAAAATTTACAGGGTTACAGGGTGACAGTGGCAATTAAATGAGCTATGAAAGGACCTTCCTTATTCATTGAAATTGAAAATCTACCCTGTTGACCTGATCTTCAGTTATCCTGGCGTCCATATATAAAGAGTAAAAACAGAAGACAACAAAGAACAAAACCTTGTGACTTAAATACAAAAAAACACGAAGTACCACCTAAAAATAGCACATCCTTGAGGTTCCTTCCCACTGAAAAGTGCGGTCAGAATTACAAACCACAGGTACCAAGAACCCTCTCAAGGTAGGGGGAACTGACAGGGACAGGAGCAGTTCTCAAACTCTCCAGAATAGGTATTTGCCTCGGTTCCTCAGAAGTTTGTGCACCAGAAGCAAAGCTCCTTGCAGAACGGATTGGGAGCAATCAGAATGGTGTGGCTGTAGACGGCAAAGATCCTTGCAGACTGCACACTGACCCTCAGCTGCACCAGAAATACTTAACATGTTCCATGTTAGCCGGGCGGTGGTGGCGCACGCCTTTAATCCCAGCACTTGGGAGGCAGAGGCAGGAGGATTTCTGAGTTCGAGGCCAGCCTGGTCTACAGAGTGAGTTCCAGGACAGCCAGGGCTACACAGAGAAACCCTGTCTCGAAAAAACAAAAAACAAACAAACAAACATACAAACATGTTCCATGTTTAGGTTACAGCATCATAGTGAACAAGGAAAAAACGGGTAAGGGGTCTAAGCAGAGAACTCATAGGGACAGGATATTTAATTCTATTGACTTGTCCTAAGGTCAGGTGATACTTTCAGAGGGAAGGAGGTTTTCCCTCTTCCTCTTTAAGGTGAAGGGATAGCCAAGGCACTAAGAATAGAGCACTTCCTCTTTTGTGCTAGATCTTGCCCAATTAAGAAGCAGGGCAATTACATAAGCACTCCTAGGCCTCCCAGATACCATTCTTCTGCTTGTAATCTCTCATGACTTTAGTTTGAAAGATAATAATTTCTTTAAAATTATCTATAAGCTTTGGAGAAATCACAGTAGTGTAGATTGTTTCATGTTCTTATTAGAAGTGTTAGTTAATTTCAGAATTGAGGCTCATTGTTGCAAGACCTGGTGATGCATGGCTTTAATCCCAGCACTCCTGAGGTAGAGAGACAGGTGGACCTCTGAGTTACATGCCAGCCAGGTTTACATAGCAAGTTCCAGAACAGCTGGGGCTACTTAGTAACATTCTATTTCAAAAACAAAACAAAAAGCAAAAAACAAAAACAAACTCCAATATAACTGTTTCCATTTGTCTCAGTATTATGTTGTTGTGTAACAATTTCTTAATAAATTGATACTATCCAACCGGAGTTAGCTCTTTAAACAGGAAGGTAAACAACCCAAACAATCTTCAAGAAGTCCCTGAAGTTGATCAGATACAGTAGGCCCCTTTCTGCCAGAGTAAGCAATAAAATCTTGGAGTCCCTCTTTCTGGACTGGAGTTAAACAGTGAAGAAGATTCTTCAGCCAAGCAAGCTATGAAGAAGACTCAGAAAAGCCATGCCACAAAGAATTCTGTCTTTGAGACCAAACCTCCTGGGAGAAGCAGAAACCAGCAGAGCTGCCAGGAAGAGGTTTTAGTCCAGAGTTCCTTAGAAGGGCACTTTCCAACCTGTTGAGCTGTCTGCACACTGTGTAGTATATTCCAGGATCCCAGCTATTGTGAGCTGTCATCCATGCTGGGGTGGGCCTTGGTGATGCAGCTGACCTTGAGTCATTGCTGCTCCTGTAAGTAACCCTTTACTCATATTCTTGTAAGAATCCAGTAATACTCATTGGTTCACTAGCTGGACTTTGGTGGAATTCGTACTTTGGTCTGTTGTGAATTCCCTTTCTGTGGTGAGTAGATGTATATGTAGCATCTCCCCCAGGAAAAGTCCTGTCACAAACATGCATGCCTGCATATATGAATATGTTGTATATGTCTGTCTATGTATCTGTTTATATGGGTAAACAGAGTAATCTTGGACATTGTGTCCAAATCCCTGCACATAGCTTTAACAATGTCCAGAGTCTAATCAGATACCACTTATGACTTCAGACCACAATTTATAAAGCAGCCATTCTAAGTTACAAATAAAGGGCAGATATTTTATGAGGGCATCTGATTTGAATCCAAGGAGCATTCTAATCTAGTTTACCATTAACATGGTAAGTTAGGCCCCACATCTGTGCAGTTTGAAATGATGCATTCCTTTGTTTTGATTTGTATGTATATATGGCTTTGAGAAGGAGTTTCTTAGTCCAGGCTAGCTAGCCTACAACTCACAGTGTAGCTCAGGAAGACCTAGAACTCATGATCTTCCTACTTCTAACCACAAATATTAGGGTTTATACCATGACTAGTTGAGTTTTATGCTTCTAAAACGGTGGTTCTCAACCTTTTTTCCCCACAGCTGAGGACTGAACCCAGGGCCTTGTGCTTCCTAGGCAGGAGCTCTACCACTGAGCTAAATCCCCAACCCCATGCTGTAACCTTGTAACACAGTTCTTCATGTTGTGGTGACTTCCAACCATAAAGTTATTTTGTTGCTATTTAATAACTGTAATTTTGCTGTTATGAATTGCAATGTAAATATCTGATCTGCGAAAGGGGTCATGACCCACAGGTTTAGAACCACTGCTCTAAAGAGTGACCTGTGATATTTAGATATTTACTCTCAGATAATGTCATGGATGTTTGACATTAGCACTTTTTGTCTACCTATTTGAAAGATATATTATCATTAACTGTAGTCACCTTGCTATGTAATGTTAAGTGCCACAGCCCTGTTCCTATGATCTAATTACAAATTTATATGAGTTGATTCATGGCTCTTTTTTTCTTGTCTCTCCTTCCTACAACCTCCTGGGCTTCTGCTAACTATATTTTCACTTTAGTATCTTAGTTCCCATATATATGAGAACATATGGCACCTGTCACTCTGGGCGTGGCTTATTTCACTTAACACTATGTCCTCTGTGTTCATCTGTCTTGTAACAAATGATGAATGAATTTTCCTATTTATTATAGCTTACTTTTAAAGCTGAATAATATCCCATTGTGTGTGTGTGTGTGCACACTTCATGTTGTTAAAAATATTGTATCATTTCATATATATTTATTAATTTCTTTTAAATAAAATGCATTCATTTATTATTTAATACTTATTATTATACATGTCCTGTGTAAATGTGCTGAGAGTGCTACATCACATATGCAGTGATCAGAGGACAACTTTATGGAGTCCTCACCTTCCACTTGTGCTGTGATCTTACTGTACTCTGTTCTCCAGGGCAGCTGGTTTGTCCACATCTGGGTGAATCTTCTTTCTCCACCTGTCATGTCACTACAGACCTGCTGGAATATCAGATGTGTGTAGCGACATTAGCCTTTTTATTTATTTATTTGTAATGTGGGTTCTAGCAATTGAACTTGGATCCTCAAGCTTGGGCAGCTCCTCCTTTACTCACTATCTCCCCAGCACCCTTTACTTCTTTGTTTTGCTTTTGTTGTGTTTTGTTTGTTTTGTTTTGTTTGAGACATGATTTCTCTGTGTAGCACTGGCTGTCGTGGAACTCTGTAGACCAGGCTGGCCATGAACTCAGAGAACCACTGCCTTAACCCCAGCACCCACGTAGAGGCAGCCAGATCCCTAAGTTTTGCTCCTCTTGAACGTCGGCTCTCAGCAGGTGGGTTTTGGCCCCTTTGGGGTCTAATGACCGTTCATAGGGTTCACCTAAGACCATCAGAAACCACAGATATTCACATTGATTAATAATAGTAGCAAAATTGCAGTTATGAAGTAGCAATGAAAATAATCTTTGGAAATATGGTTGGAGGTCACCACTGCGTGAGGTTGCAACATTATGAGGGTTGAGAACCTCTGCTCTGGAGAACCCTAACTAATACAGGTAGACATAAGTTAGATCATCTAGAACCAAATTTTAGTTTTGCTCTGGAACCAAAAATGTATAAGACAAAAAAATCTACCCAGAAAAGTGGTTGTCTTCTATACAGGCTGTGCCTTGGGTTTCCTTTCGTGAACAACACTACAAAAAGGAACGTGTCCCCAAATCACATGAAACTAATAAATCTGTTTGTATGCTCTTTTTTGAGACAGGATCTTACAATGTAGCCTTGGCTGTCCTGGAACTCCTCCCTATGGTCTTGAACTCACTGACTGCTTTCCTGATGTGCTGGGATTAAAGGCATTGTACCATCATGCCTGGCCTATACGTCAACAAGTTTCGCATTTGAAATTTCCTCTTTGCTTTTGGACTGCCGTTAATGAATGTAGTAATAATCGTTGTCTAGGAGATTGTCTAGAATGCCTGGGATTTGGGGGTGGGAAGATGCCATCCTATTCAGGCAGACTCCTGTAGTAAAGCACTCAGGGAAGAGGGCGAGTTTGACCCCTGCAGGGTCAAGAGAAAGCACCAGCTGAGAAAACTATGACTGAAATCTTTCCATTGACTTTTTAAGGCCCAAAATCGTGAGTACGGGTGTCCAGCAAAATGACAGCAACATCCTTCAGCGTTAGATACTACCCACGCATTAAACATGAGCCATCTCCCAGCCCAGCAGCCAGGAAAGAAATGATAGCCACGGAGAAAAACAAGGGTGGGGACCCTGCAGAGACCAACTGTACCCTCACTTTCATCAGGAACTGGAATCAGCTGGGTTCGTGATTGAGTCCTTAGCCAGAGTAGTTCTGGAGGATTCAGATTAGAGGTGGGTGTATCTATGTGTGTGTGTAGATTTTTATAACAGCGACATCAAAACATTTAAATGAATATCTGAGCAGAGAGTCATTCTGAAACCCTGAGCAAATTCGACAGTTTGTTTTTTTTTTCCTGCTGTGAGCAGTGTTGTTCTTATGTTGAGTGCTTCCTCTCTTTGTTTGCTCTCTGAGCCAACCTTTGTCCCTGCTGCCCAGACACTCGTTTTCCTGGCAGAACAGACACTTCCAGTTCTAGAGGATAACAACATGAGTAACTGGGGGTTACCACCACGTAAGCACCCCTAATGCCTGACTGCCAGAGAGGGCTCTGGACTTGGGAACAGAGGCTGCACTAACCCTGAGGTGTCTAGAAACTCATCTGACTTCCGATGGGATTGCTGCCTTCCTGGGGCCTGGTTTACATCCCTGTGATCTGGAAAGTCCCAGAAGCCTCATGATCATTCTTACTGTAGCAGTTGGAGAATAGTTAAAAAAAAAAATCCTGGTTCATTTGAAGTGGAGTTGAAAGAAGAAGAGAGGAAGGTGTTGAGAAAAGCAGGAACTATTCTAGGAGGTGACTCCCAGCAGGGGAAGTTCAGGGTCAGCTTCTGAGCACATCATCTCTCTAATGGATCCCTCGTTCCCACCTATCCCACTGCCTGATTGCCTCGAACAGAGATTAATGACCAACGGCTTCTAAAAAGGCACTGTTTCTGGGAAGAGACATAGCCATCCACATATTGGTTGACTTCCTTTAACTCATCATTAAATTAGAAGAGAGAGGATTAGGGGGCCAGGTACCTGTCTGATCTTTCATTTCTAGGGAAAGAAGAGGCTCCCAGGAGCAAGCAGGTGTCCCCAGCTGTCATGCAGAGCAGGCACTAGGCAGTCACAGTCCGCTGCAGCTTGGTCCACTGAGTGCTCACGGAAACCCTGTTTCCAAACTAAGGGGTGTAGGGCTGAAGGTGCAGTGCAATACTAATGTACTTGCCTCACATGCAAGGCATTGCAGGGTGGGGGTAGGGAGTTGATCTACAGAACTTCAGAGCCAAAGTAGAAAGAAAGAAAAAGAGAAAGAAGGACAAAAAGAAAACAAAACAACAAAATCATTTAAAAGTTCAAGGAAGAAAGCTGTACCACAAACCATCTAGTATCTGACAAAAGGTAAAGGTGCTTGGATATTGAACTTTAGAGAACTGAGTTCAAATCCTGCCATCTCTGCCAGCTGTGAGCCAGAGCCCTGGGACCTAAGGCACACTGGTACATGTGAGGCCTTCATCCAATGGTCCTGGAGACTCAAATCAATCACGCTGACATGTCAGCCACATTTTCAGTTCTAAGAAACACAAAAATGCCTACTCACTTTTCAGAAATCTAGTAAATAGTGGAATGTTGTTTTTATTCCTGTGACTTCATTGGAAGATCTCCCCCGACTCCTGTCCCTCCTCAGAGTGAATGTGGAATTATTAAGGAAAAATGAGACTAAAGTTGGAGGGCTCTAAGGAAGAAGTGCCCTCATCTCACCATCTTGATGAATTTCCCATCATACATCTTGTGTTTGTTTCATTATTCAATTACATGGCATCACTGAAAGACCAGTTCACCTGAGTCTTAGTTTAGAAGTGAGTTTTGCTATGTCTTTTAACTTCTGAGATTCAACAGAGAATTTCTTTGTTTGTTTGTTTAATTTTTGAGACAAGGTACCATTGTATAGCCTTGTCTGCCTTGGAACCTGTTTTGCAGTACCGGCTGGTGTCAAACTTACCAGGGATCTGCTGGCCTCTACCTGGGTTCTGTGGTTAAGGGTGCTAAGGACAAGCCTGGCTTCTTTAATTCAATGAATTAGTTAATTAATTAATTTTGATGTGTGTGATTGTTTTAACTTCAAGTATGTTGCTGCACCATGCACCTGCAGTTCCCTCACAGGCTAGTTTAGGGCTAGAGTTACAGACAGTTGTTAGTTGCCATGTGAGCGGTATGAATTGAAACCTGGCTCTCTAGAAGAATAGCCAGTGCTCTTTTTTTTTAAAGATATACTTTTAGGCTATTTATTTTATGTGTGACTGTGTCCCACTCGAGTACTGAGAGTTACATATGGTTGTTAGCCAACACATGGGTGCAGCGAATCGAACCCAGGACCTCTGCAGGAACAACAAGTTCTCTTAATGGCTGAGTCATCTCTCAAGCCCAAGGGCTTCTTAAACTGCTCCCGAGAGAGCAAAGGAAATTAGTAGCGTTTTCAGATGACTGGAAGAGGCCAATCCATTTTTTTTATTATTATTATTTTATTTTTTGGTGGGTCTCATTAGAATCAGTGCTGTACTTTCCAATCATTTTAATTTAACAAGTCACCTGTCACGACTACTGTCTGACATCTATGTATCAATGTCTTGTCTATTTTGTATTACTTAATTGTGTTAATTTCTGCAGGCTCGGGTTTAGAATTTCCTGCTTGCTTTCCTTCCGGATTGACACAAAGTTTCATTGTGATGCTCAGGTTGACCTTGAACTCACTCTGTAGCCCATGCAGGACCGAATCTGTATGTCTCCTTGGCCAGTCTCCTGACTAGCTCAGACGGGTGGGCCTGTGACACTGGGACCAGCTTACATAGTGATGTGTTTTACATATGAATGGACACATAGCACACAGTAATGAATGTGGTGCATTTTCCAGTTGTAAACACAAATAGCAGCCAGATCAAGAAATGAATATGGGGCTGGAGAGATGGCTCAGCGGTTAAGAGCACTGACTGCTCTTCCAGAGGTCCTGAGTTCAATTCCCAGCGACCATATGGTCTGTAATGGGATCTGATGCCCTCTTCTGGTGTGTCTGAAGACAGAAACAGTGTACTCACATATGTAAAATAAATAAATAAATCTTAAAAAGAAAGAAAAGAAATGAATATGAATACTGTCACAAACCCAGCTATGATTCTGAGTTCCTCTAAGCGAAAGCCCCAATAGCACATATTAGTTTTCTAGATTTGAACTTTTTATGAACAAGAGCACATCGTCCGGGCTTCTTTCTGTCTGCATTGCTTGCTCTGTTTACTGAAGCTACTCTTTGTGCTTGTAGATCATTTCCTGCAGCGCTATACAATATATTTATATGTGTGAATGAGCTGTTATTTGCTTCTCTATATATATCTGCGATTTGGACAATTTCCAGTTTTGGACCACTATAGGTGGCACTGCTACAGACATTCGTTTGGGTCTCTTGGCAAAGAAGGCTACACAGTTCTATTTGTTGTATACCTGGGAGAGAAAGTTCTCCATCTGCATTTATTTGAACTTTATAAGCATATGCTTCTGACAGCTAATATGAGCAGGTGTCTGAAAGATTGAAAGGTCACAACACAGTGTTCAATAAAGCAGCTAGCTGTCCTGCTAGGTGGTGGTGGTGGCAGTGGCGGGAGGATGCAGACCCAGGTTGATCTCTGTGAGTCCGAGGCCAGCCTGGTCTACAGAGTGAATTTTGGGACAGCCAGGGCTACGTGGAGAAACCCTGTCTTGGGGAAAAAAAAAAAACAAAGCAAAACCAACAAAACAAACAAACAAAACCGGAAAAAACAAACCCATAGCTGTCCTTTCTGGCTGGTTCCCCTATCTCTTACTCCATTCTCTTTCTAAGAAGCATACTGTCAGTGGTTTCCTGTGGGTTCATTTCTTTTTCTTTCTTGGAGGTACCTGGCTTTGTCAGTTATAATTGTGGCTTTCAAACCACACCCTAAGAGGCATTCTCCTAGAATACTGACCCATCTCCTCTGTGCAGTACACTTCCTTGGTTTGTGTCTCTACTTTCTCACTGTTTGCTTTTTGTTCTTCTTGTTGTTTGGGTTTTGGTTTCTTTGCTTTTTTTTGGAGACAGCATCATGTATAATCCATGCTGGCTTCCCAATCACTGTGTAAGGATGACTTTGAACTCTGATCTGCATTTACCTCCCAAGTGCCAGGACTACAGGTGTGCATGACAATGCCTGGCTTCTCACTGGTTAAGGTCCCAAACTCAGGAGATAGATTTAAAGGTAGTGCTAACTGAACCCAGAAAAGCAAATATCTTATTTCGGGTTTTGATGAGAGTTGGGAGTGTATCTGGTTTTCTGACTCTAAAATTAAGTTTAGTTCTTTTCCCCCCAGGAATTTAGAGACTCTCTGGAAGTGTCAATGTGCAGCCAGCTGATACCTACACTTGGGCTGTCCAGCAGAATTTCCTTGGTCAGCAGAGCGAGCTCCAGCACACAGGTTTAGCAGGGCCTTGTCAGGACAGGGGAATCCAACATTTCCCAGCAAAACGTTGCAATCCCTTGCCTATTTTCTGCTCAGTTAGATGAGTTTGGGTATTTGGTCTTACTTCTTTCCAAAGAGCTACCAAAAATTATATAATAAATAAAGTTAGGGGCTGGAGAGACGGCTCAGCGGTTAAGAGCACTGGCTGCTCTTCCAGAGATCCTGAGTTCAATTCCCAGCAACCACATGGTGGCTCACAACCATCTGTGTGGGGTCCGATGCCCTCTTCTGGTGTGTCTGAAGACAGCTAAAGTGTACTCATAAATATAAAAATGAGTAAATATTTAATAAATAAATAATTCTAAAAAAAATAATAATAGGGCTAGGACCCTAGCAGTGGTGGCAGGTGGCTTTAAGCCCAGCACTCAGGAGGCAGAGGCAGGAAAATCTCTATGTGTTAAGAGGCTAGGGTCTCTTACCCTAGTCTACAGGATAAGATCCAGGACAGCCAGGGGCTACACAGAGAAACTCTGTCTCAAAACCAACCAAACAAAAACAAACAAACAAACAAACAAACAAATAAAATAAAGTTAGGAGCCGGGCGGTGGTGGCGCACGCCTTTAATCCTAGCACTTGGGAGGCAGAGGCAGGTGGATTTCTGAGTTCGAGGCCAGCCTGGTCTACAAAGTGAGTTCCAGGACAGCCAGGGCTACACAGAGAAACCCTGTCTCGAAAAAAACAACAAAAAAAAAAAAAATATATATATATATATATATATATATATAAAGTTAGGGACTCCCTAAATGATTCAGCAGGTAAAGAGGGGCCGTCACTGAATCTAATGACTTAAGTTCGATTCTGAGGATACACTTGGTGGAGGGAAGGAACTGATCACTGAATGGGGGGTGTTGCCCCCACCACCACCTTCATAATTAAAAAAACAGAAAAGTTGGTCAAGCACAGTGGCAGTGGCTATCATTCCAGCACCTAAGGAGGTGGAGGCAAAAAGATACCAAATTAAAGGCCAGCCTGGGCTACAGTTACCTCTTAGTGCTATACAGTTAACCCCCCTCCCGCCCCCGTCCAGCCTACTCCTCTGTTTATTAGTTGGAGGTATAATGCTTTCTTTTGGTTTCCTTTCCCCTACCCCCACCCCTGCCTGTCACCTTCCCCCGAGTTGTTTTTTTTTTTTTTTTTTCTCTCTCTCACTTCTTTTGGTTTCCTTTCTCTGCTTGTCACCTTTTTCCATTCTCTGAGGAGCTCTGCAAAAACTTTCCCCATCGGTCTGCAGCTGGGCCTTTGTGCTCAGAATTGATGAGGGGCCGTCTTTGTATTTACTCCAGGGGCTTTCTAAGGGGATTGGTCTCACTCACTTGCTAAAGTCACTTCGGCTGGGGCATTGTCCTCGGTGGGTGACGTCATGATGCATTCCCCCCCAGCCCCCGCAGGAGGGGCACCCGGGAGCTTGTTTACGTGGGTAAATCCCTTCAGCTTGAAAACAGCCCAGTAAAGGTTTTGGCAGGCTGGGGCTGTAAGAGTGCTTACCTAGCCTGGTGAATCCCTGCGTTTGATCCTCAGCGCGGTATAAACGGGGCAGGTGTTGCATCCTCGGAATCTCGGCTCCCAAGGGGTAGAGGCGGAGGATCGGTATTTCATAGACCTCCTCAACTAATTTAAGGTCCAGTGTGAGCTACAGCAGACCCTGTCTCAAGAAAACATTATTGTTGCTATTACTGCTCTCCAAGTGAGGAACCTGATCGCAGGAGTTGAACTCTATACACAAATCCACATCACGAAGAAAAGTGAAACTAAGTACAGACACATTAGACAGAAAAAAAAGTTCCTTTTTATATTTATATTTTCTTATTTTATTTGTTCTTTGAGACAGGGTTTTTTCTGTGTAACATTTTTTTCTGTCCTAGAACTAATCTTGTAGGCCAGGCTAACCTTGAACTCACAGAGATCCTCCTGCCTTTGCCGCTGGGATCAAAGACTCCACCACCCACGGTTTCATTTTCGTTTTTTTAAAAGCCTCGTGCTCCATGCTCCACGTTTTTAGTCCCAGCACTTGGGAAACAGGCAGGAGGATCTTCATGAGTTCGAGGTCAGCCTTTCACAATGAGTGAGTTCCAGGACAGCTTCATAGTGAGAGTCTGTCTCAAAAGCCCCTGTACTCCCCATCTCCTACCCCTTCAAAAAGGAAAAAAAAAAGCTTCTCACAGCCCGAACTGGCCTGAAACTTGATATGCCAAGAGTGGCCTTGAACTCTTGATCCTTCTATCTCCTCTTGCTGGGTCCTGGGACTACGAGCCTACATCACCACTTGACTGTATTGAGGTTGTGCTAGGCTTCGAACTCATCCCCTCATGCATGCGAGGCAAGCCCTCTACCCACTGAGCTACACTCTCTGTGTGTCTCCACACACCTGACTTTTATGTGTATATGATATAATTCTTTGAGACTTGCCTACTTACTTCAGGTGATTATTATTTTCAATGGAATCAAATCTAAAGCAGTTTAGCGATTAAAATAGTATTAACAAGAGAAGAAGCTTAAAGAACGAGAGGAAAGGCATTCTCTCTGGGAGAGGGAGTCCCTGCCCTTGGGTGTGGCCGGCTTCTTCTGGACAGCCCATCAGTCAATATGGAACGTTCAGTACGTGAGACAGAGAGCTGTGGGCAGCCGATCTGTCAGCAACGTGGAATGCAAGAGGGAAGTTGCGACAAATTTTCAGTGAGGGACAGAATGTCCGGGAACTGGATGGGGTCTGTCATGCCCAGGGAAGGGCATGGGGTTCTCCTGGCTGAGAAGACAGCTACTCAGGTATCTCGAAAAAGAAGCCTAACCCCCCAGACTGAGTTTTCTTGTTTGTAACAGTGGCTCAATAGTAGCCTGCGCTGGCTTTGAATTCCTTATGTAGCAAAGGTTAGCTTTAAACTCAGAATGCTCCCTCTACCTCTCAAATCCTAAAAATACAGACAGTGGCTTCCATGTCGTTTTAGACACCAAAGGTCATCTTAAAGGAAGATGCTACCTTGAAGAATTTAAACGTGGTACTGAAGAAAGGGGGAGAGCTGGGGCGGTGGTGCATTCCAGCAATCCCAGCACTGGGGAGGCAGAGGCAGGCAGATGGTGAGCCACAGCCCTTCTGCCTTTCTTTAAAAAGCAAAATAGGGGGGCTGGAGAGATGGCTCAGCCCTTAAGAGCACTGACTGCTCTTCCGAAGGTCCTGAGTTCAAATCCCAGTAACCACATGGTGACTCACAACTATTCATCATGAGATCTGACGCCCTCTGTGTCTGAAGACAGCTACAGTGTATTTATTTATAATAATAAATAAATCTTTGGGCCTGAGGTAGCCGGGCCTGAGCCAGCAAGGTTAACCTGAGCATATGGAGCGGGACAGACCCGAAAGAACAGAGGTACTAAATTCAATTCCCAGCAACTACATGAAGGCTCACAACCATCTGTACAGCTACAGTGTACTCATAGACATTAAATAAACAAACAAATCTTTTTTAACAAAAGCAAAATAGGGAACTGGAGGGATGGCTCAGTGGATAGGCACACTTGCTCCCAGGCCTGGCGGCCTGAGTCCCATCCCTTGGTCTATGTAGAAGGAAATGGTGAACTCCCTTGGTTGCTCTCTGAGCTTCACGTGGGCACTGTGGCATTTGTGCACACGCACTCAGAATAAGTTTCTTTCTTTCTTTCTTCTGTCTTTATTTATTTATTTATTTATTGTTTTGTTTGTTTGTTTTTCAAGACAGGGTTTCTCTGTGTAGCCCTGGCTGTCCTGGAACTCACTCTGTAGACCAGACTGGCCTTGAACTCAGAAATCCACCTGCCTCTGCCTCCCTAGTGCTGGAATTAAAGGCGTGTGCCACCACTGCCCAGCTAGGAAATTAAATTTTAAAAATTAAACATCATCTGGGCAAAATGGCACCTATTTTTAATCCCAGCACTGAGGAGGCAGAGACAGACAGATCTGTGACTTTGATCTATATCATGAGTTCCAGGACAGCCAGAGCCGCATAGTGAGACCCTGTCTCAAATAATTAAGCTTCCGACAAGTCTAACCTGTGCTACCAGTACTTGGGGGAGGATGCAGGAAGGTCAATGCCACCCTCAAGTTCTGGGTACCCTGAGCTACAGGAGATCCTATTTTAAATAAAGAAAAAGATATCAAGGAACAGAAGTCAATTAAGGCTGGATAGTGACTTGGAGTTTCTCTTGCAAGGGTTTGAAGAGTTGTCTTTAGTTTCTGCAAAGGTAGATTTTGAAACATCTAGTAGCTACTGTTCTAGACTCATAAGCTTCTCTGAAGTCCAACTCTGTTTTGGGCTCTTGGGTTATATCTCATAGAGGCAACCAAGGATAAGCCGGAGAGATGAGGAGGGAGCCAGGAAGCAGGAGAGAGCTGCCAGGGTCACATCAGTTCCTCACACATTCGAGAGGGCAGTTGAAGGGTGAATGGCATGACTCCTGCCGGCTCAGGCCCCTCTGTCTGGTATTTCTGTCTGGCTTCATGCTTCCCCACCCTGTGCAGCTGTCTGCCCCGGGTGTTCACAACTAGTGCGCAGCGGCTGTCAGAGGGCATGAACTAAGTGGCTGGCAAAGGGCCTGGATGTAACCTTTGTTTTCTACTTCTGGCCTTCATCTTCCAACTTTGTTCTTAGTGTTATTCTACTGATCCAAACTTTTAAACTTCCTGGAACCCAAATGCGCTCTTAGGATGTGGATTAACAGGATGTTTTCACAAAGCTAAGGTTTTGAAAATGTCTACAATTGTTTCAGCACTTTTTTTTTAATGAATTTACATGTAATTCTTTTTGAAAACATGTATCGGTGGCAGCGGTGGGGGGGCATCCACACACCACTGTGTGCTTGTGGAGGTCAGAAGGCAACTTTGTGGAATCATTTCTCTCCTCCCATCTTTATACAGGCTCTGGGGATTGAATTCAGATCATCAGGCTTAAATAGCCATCTCTCCGGTCCTAGCTTTTTTTTTTTTTTGTAAAGATTTATTTACTTATTTTATTTATGTGAGTACATTGTAGCTATCTTCAGACACCCCAGAAGAAGGCAGCAGATCTTATTATACAGATGGTTATGAACCACCAGGTGGTTGCTGGGAACTGAACCCAGGACCTCTGTAATAGCAGTCAGAGCTCTTAACCACTGAGCCATCTCTCCAGCCCTAAAAAAATTTTGAATGTGTTCTCTGTGAGTGTGTGTGTGCTAATGCACATGTGTGTGCACAAACATGTAGATTAGAGGGTATCTTGTGAAACAGATACCTCTTTCCACCATGTGGACCCCAGGAATTGAGTTCATGTAGTAAGGCTTTGGGACAAGCGTTATTGGCGGAGACCATCTTGTTCTGATGCAGATAGTAAGGTAGGGGTCAGGTATATTTTCCTGACTGTCACCTTAGACCACTTATGTGCAATGCATCTGTCGTCCATGATGGAAAGATCTTTTCAGTGATACGGTTCATTCATTGTTTTGAGGTCTGTATGTTTAACTCTCCTCTCATATTATTTGTCTTTAAATATTGCCCATGTATTTGCTTTGTAGTATTTAATAAGTGCTACAGGTACTTCACTGTTATTTTACATGCTAAGGAACTCTTCATGTGACAAGGAATGGACTGATACTGCATTTATAGATTTGCCCAAAATCTCCCATTGAAGACACAATCTGTCTTTTAGTATTGAATAAGGAGACTTAGTTTATGATTTTCAAGTGCATAAGCATGCATGCAATACTTACAATTTTTTGTTGTTACAAATGTGATTAAAATATTTATTTTTGCTGGACGTGGTGGCATGTAGGGAATAGCGGGTGGGGCCCATGTACCTGTATAGGGAGCCTGGCTGGGTGGAAGAGTCTTTGGTCCGGTCTTGATCCTGTGGGGCAGAGGCCCCAGTACCTGTGGAGGAAGCCCAGCCAGGTGGGGAAGTCCTGGGTCCTTTCTGGAGGTTGGAAATGCTGAGGCCTGTTCCATTTCTCCAACACGGCAGGTTGAGATAAAAAGACAGGCCATGATTTTAAAGTTTTATTATAGAAAAGTAGGGGAAAAGAAAAGAGATTAAAGAGTAAAGAGGAAAAGAAGAGGTAGAGAGGTTAGAGCTGGCCATGACCATGTGGAAAGAGGAGAAAAGAATGGGGAGAGAGGGGGAACAGATGGGCAAGAGAGAGAGGCAAGAGAGAGGAGAGGTCATATAGCCCACAGCCTCTTTTATAGTGGGCTGAGCTACCTGGTTATTGCCAGGTAACTGTGGGGCAGGGCAAACTTGGTTGTAGCCAGGTGACTGTGGGGGTAAAGTCCAGCCAGAACACTAGGGGCCTGGCCCTACGTGACTGATGGCCACAGGGTTATGTCCAACAGTACTCAGTACTCAGTACTCAGGAGGCAAAGACAGGCAGATTTTCTGTGAACTCATGGACAGCATGCTCTCTACAAAGCAAGAACCTATCCAGCCAGGACTACACAGTAAGATATTATGACAAAATACAATTAACATTTGTATGTATGCATATGTATGTATGTATGGATGGATGGATGAGTGTTTGCTGGGAATTGAACTCAGGACCTCTGGAAGAGCAGTCAGTGCTCTTAATCACTGAGACATCTCTGTAGCCCAACTTTTTTTGTTTTGTTTTGTTTTGTTTTGTTTTAAAGATGTCATCTCAGGCTGTCCTGGAATATATTATTTGGGCCTCTAATACATGGTAATCTTCCTGCTCCAGCTTTCTAAAATTACGAGAGGTGAGCTATCACATCTAGCTGTGACAGGACTTTTTGAAACAGTACTTTCTATTGATCATTGATGGATCCATTATCATCAGACAGTAACTGTTTATCTCTGCAGCATTACAGTTGGGCAACGGCTCTTCCTTTTTTTTTTTTTTCAGAGCTAAGAACCAAACCCAGGGCCTTGCACTTGCTAGGCAAGCGCTCTTCTACTGAGCTAAATCCCCAACCCTGCAAGGGCTGTTCTCGAATGTCAGGTATGATGGTGCACACATTTAATATCGGCACTGAGAAAGCTGAGGGATGTCACATTTGAGACTTTGTGTGAAGATCGTGTCTCAGAAATGCAAGGGTTGGGGATATGGCCTTGTAATAGAATGTTTGCTGTGTTGTCTAGGTTGGGCAAGGTCCTGAGTTACTAGTTACACACACACACACACACACACACACACACACACATACACACACACACACACACATGCCCCACAGATTGCTCCGGAATGCCACTCTACTGAGATCTTAGGATTCCTGGTGATTCTTCTTCACTTTGCTGTTTGTGCCAATGCTAAGGTCGCTCATGCCATTCCTGTCCTCTCCCCAACAGGGACAGCTTAGAAAGGGGCAGGAATGGTTGCTAACTGTGTTTTCTACTCCTTCTGAGCCTTGAACCATTTTTTCTTTTTTCTTTTCTTTCTTTTCTTTCTTTCTTTTTTTTTTTTTTGGATACAGAGTCTTTCTGTGTATTCCTGTCTGGTCTGGAACTTCTCATTTAGACCAAACTGGCCTTAGATTCACAGAGATCTCCCTGTTCTGTCTCCCAAGTGCAAGCATTGGGATTAAAGTTGTGCCACAGTGCCCAGCATGACCTTTTTAATGTTTAAAGCCAGAAGTACATTGCTGCTAACAGGAAGTAATTGTAGAAAACAAACAGGCATACTTTAGATGCCCAGCGTCTGTCAATTCTTAGAGTATCACTAGTTTTTCCATTAGTAACTGTCAGGCTTAGACTTTGGGGTTACAATTGCTTCTCTTTGCTTATTAGCTCTGTGAATGTAGGCAAGTGACTTAATCCCTCCCAGTTCTGGCTCTTCTCATTGGAATATAGAAAAGAAAATCCAGTCCACAAATTGCCTTGAAGTAGAAAGTTCTTACAGGTCCTATGATGGCTTTGATCTTTGTTTTTATTTATTTTTAACTTGCTGGGTGTGTAGAATGACCTTGAATCCCTGGGATCCCAGACCTCCTGCCTCGGTCTTCCAAGTTCTGGGCTCACAGGATGTTGCCAACATATCAAATTTTATGCAGTACTGGCTATGGAACCCAAGTTTCTGTATGCCAGACAAGCATGGAGCCTCACCCCCAGGCTGGCTTTGCTTTTATTCAACACTTACCTGAAGAATGTGACATGCACCAAACACAGTCCTTATAAGCACTGGAAAGAGCAGAGGTGAGGACACACAAGGTCTGGGTGTCTGTGGGTTAAACTTCAAAAGAGCACAGTAGGGCAACAGGCATAGCTTAGTCAGTACAGTTTGCCTTGCAAGTATGAGGACCTGAGTGCAATCTCCAGAAATCTATGTTTAAAAAGAAAGAAGACCTGGTTGTGGTTGCACACAACTTTAATCTCAGCACTTGGGAGGTCGAGGCAGGCAGATCTCTTGCAGGTTCGAGGCCAGTCTGGTCTACAGATTTAGTTCCAGGACAACCAAGGCTAAATAGAGAAACTCTGTCTAGAAAAAACAAATACCAGCCTAACAAACAAACAAGAAGAAGAAGAAAAATTGTTTCCAGCTCCACCATAACGTAACAGTAAATAATAAACAAGTTAGTCAGCTCAATAAACAGATTTCATGGTGGGTGGCAGTCATTGGACAGCAAATTCAGACAGGCTTATTAGAAAAGGGCTTCCCCATCTTTACTGTATTAGATGTTCAACCCAGGAATTCCCTTAAATTCCACAAGTGCAGGTAGGCACTCACACTAAGTCAGGTCACCTTGTCCCTTAGTCCTAACTGAGAAAGTAGTGTATGACTGAGTCCCTCATCTCGAGGGAGGTACAGATGAGATAAAGATCAGGAGAAAGAACATTTCAGAGGTAGCAGCAAGGGCAAACGTTCAGAAGAGAGTCTGGGGAAGTGTCTGGGAGGCTGGCATTGGAGGGATTGATCTCTGCTACCCTCCTAAGCCTGTTCTGTGTCAGGAAGGGATGCTCAGTCCACAGTGGGATGTGGTTGGTGCTTTAAATAACTACCATTGATAGTTATCAAGAATTCAGCTCCCAGCGCTGGAGAGATAGTTCATCCAATAAGAGCACTGGCTGCTCTTCCAGAGGTTCCAAGTTCAATTCCCAGCAACCACATGGTGGCTCACAACCATCTGTAGTGGGATCTGATGCCCTCTTCTGGCACACAGGTGTACATGCAGATAGAGTACTCATACACATAAAATACATCTCAAAATAAGAAAAAAGAATCCAGTCCCTTCAGATTCCAGGTCCCTCTGCTAGAGTGAGGGGTGGTGTATCTCCTCCTAAAGGCAGCATCATTAGCCACTGCCCAGGTCACATGCCAACGATGACAGTGGAAGGATCAGGCTATGCAAAGTGTCTTCCAGTTCTCCTTTCCCATTACACTACATCCATCTGTATCACTTCTTTCGACTCTGCCTTTTCTCCCATAACAAGGGTGGTCTAAGATCAGGGATTTTCTATTATTGCTTCTAAATCATATGTTACTGCTGCCTCTTCCTTTCCCTTCTCTTCTTATCTTTTTAGACACAGTCTTGGTGCTGGAGAGATGGCTCAGTAGTTAAGAGCACTGACTGCTCTTCCAGAGGTCCTGAGTTCAATTCCCAGCAACCACATGGTGACTCACAACCAGACATAGTCTTGTTCTATAGACCTGGCCTCAAACATTTGGCAATCTTTCTGCCTCAGCCCCCTAGGAGCTGGAATACAGGCACATGTGACTTCTTAGTTTTTTAGGTTTTGGTTTTTTTTTTTTTTTGTTATGATAAAACACAACCAAGGCAAGATCATTTATAGAAAACTTTATTTGGGCTGAAAGTCCCAGAGAGTTAGTTTATGAAGGAGTGATATAGTAGGATCAGGAAGCTGAGGACTTCTGTCTTGAATCATAATCTTGAAGTCGAGAGTGAATTCGAAAGGGGAAGAATGAGCTCAATGACATACCTGCTCCAGCAAGACACCCTCTCTTTAAACCTGCCCAGACAGTGACACAAACTGGAGATCAAGTATCCAAATACTCAAGACAATAAATATATCTCATTTAAACCACCACAGCAAGAGCCACACACCTAGCTTCGTACATGCTTTTTTTAGGTAGACTAGAAGCCAACTGAGCTCAGACGCCATCTCTTCCTCTCCATTCACATCACTGTGACCTGGGAATTCATAGAGGGAATTAAGTTTGGCAGAACTCAGGTCTGCATTTCATATGAACTCAGCAGTTAATTCTGAGGTTGGCACAGACCACACTGGGTAACCACTGGGTTCTGTTTCTCCACAAGAACAGGTTGCATAAATAGCAATCAATAACTATGTAAACATCATCTTACCAGCCTTCAGTGTTCTGATCAATACAGCATTGACTAATAGTTGTCTCTACATGGGTATCTATTAGTTGATTGGACTTGTTGAAAATCAATCATTCTACTACCGTAAAGAGTCAGGCAGTGCCGACCTGTGTCCAATATTCCATTGGCAGGTGCTTGTGCATCATTTGGTCTGAAGATGAACCAGGGTTTTTACATGCTATGCAAGTGCCCTAACACTCAGTTACACTCAGAATCAATCCCTCACTGGCCCTTTGGAAATACACTATTATTTCTTTTCTGTGGTCCTTGAAATGAATGAATGAATGAATAAATAAATAAATAAATAAAGAGATAACACACAAATTTGCTTGATGGTCACACCCGCGATACCCCAGAGCAATAGAAAAACTGACACCAAAGGAGAACAAAATGAAGACCTTAGCTGTGGGTGCTGAAAGGACAGAATAGGCCACTGAAAATGTCAGAAGCAGAAAAAATTTGTGAGAGTCAGCTCAGAAGATGGGGCCTGGGTATCCAACTCCATCTTCGGTCTCAGGGTAGGTGAACCCACTGAGCCAACCCACCAGCCCAGTGTTTTGTTATTAAAGACAGCTGAGCTGATAAAGGGGGATGTAGGAGTTTGGTTCTATACCTTCTTCCTCCATGTAAGGTCCCAGCCTTCCAACTACTGAATATGACTTTGGGAATAGTCTGTAGACTTAAACAAATTAAAATGAAGTCATTTTGACTTGGAGTGCACCCTAAAATAGTGAGAGATACGTTTACCAGAAGAGAGAGCTGAACATATTTACAGATACATGGAATTTCCGTGTCCAGGAATCTGAGGCAGGAGGATTGCTGCAGGATTGAGGCACAGACAGACCCTGGAGTGCCACATTTACAAGCCATGGGATTCCAAGGATTGTGAGTAAACCCTGGAAGCTAGAGGAGACAAGGAGTCTGCCTAGATGATTCAGAGGCAGCATGGCCCCTGCTGACAACTTTATTTCAGGCCTTCAGCTTCTAGAACCATGAGAGAAAGACAGAGACAGAGACACAGACATACAGAGAGAGAGAGAGAGAGAGAGAGAGAGAGAGAGAGAGAGAGAGAGAGAGAGAGAGAGAGGAGAGAGAGGAAAAATGTATTTTATTTCGTTTTCGGAGACAGGGTTTCTCTGTGTAACAGCCCTGACTGTATTGGAACTCACTCTGTAGACCAGGTTAGCCTTAAACACACAGAGCTCTGACTGCTTCAGTTTCATTGTTTTAAACTGCCAGGTCTGTGGTACCTTGACACCGAAGCCCTAGAAGGCTAATATAGGATTAAAACATCAATTAAATTTATGCTGGAAAAAAAAGATACATGCTAATAAACTGCCACTCTTCCCTGAGCACATACTGCAGGACCTGGAATAAGAGAAGGTGTCATACTTGTGTCAGGGACTGATCCAATCAATCTCACCACTTTCAGTCAGAGTCACACACACACACAGACACACACACACACACACAGACACACACACACGGGGGGGGGGCAGGGGTGTTGGTGGTGGTGGAGAATGCTTTTACATACCCAAGCAGTACTTTTGGGGCAAAGTTGTCACTACTAAATTATCTTTCCTCAGCTGTCAAATAGGCAAGTGGAGAGGAACTACACTAGACAGGGTTGCCCCTGGAAAATGCTTTAAAAAAAAAAAACAAAAAAAACTTCATTTCCGTATTCCAAACTGTTAGGTCCCCAAGTGCACGAAGAAACTTCAGGGCCGCTAGCAAGTGTGCAGTGCAAAGCATAAACAGCTCTGCTCTGTGAGAAACGGAACAAGCAGCCCGAGAGCCTGGAACAGATCATTGAATGGGGAGAAACATCCGTTCTTCTGAACTTTACATCAATTTGATTATATCTCTTTAAATTGTTAAACTGGGCATGGTGGCACAAGCCTTTAGTCCCAGCACTCTGGAGGCAGAGGTAGGGTCTCTGAGTTCAAGGCCAGTAACTGAGAGAGATACTGGACATCTGGGGCTACACAGAGAAACCCTGCTTTCAAAAACAAAAACAAAACTACATTGGCAGTTGGGTGTGGTGGTGCACGTCCCTGTAGTCTAGTCTAGTCCTTGGGAAGTGGAGGCAGGAGGATCACAGTTATTTTTGGCCACAGATACTGCCTGTTCTTTTTGGAGGATCTGAGGGTCAGAGAGCTTGGTCCACGGTAATGGTTTTAAAAGTCGTCATCCTTATCAGTACCCCCTATCCCCTCAGTTTGTAGGAGATTAGAATACTGATTTGTAATAACTTCATTATTTCATTAGCTCCTGTAGCCCCAGGATTAATATTTTTGTAAGGCAAACATTTAATTTTTATTTGGTATTTTATACCAAATAAAATAATAATTTTATTTTGGCATTTTGTGAGGCACACAGGTTTTTCAGACTTGACTTCTAATTCTCTTCCTAGAAAGGTAGACCAGAAAATAAAGTACAATTTCAAATCTGAATTCTTAAAAATGTCATCCATCAATGGCCTGCTTTGACCTTCTCTGAAGCCCACTCATATCAAATCCTTTCCTTTTTTTTTAAATTAGAATTTGTAATTCCAATAAAGACAAAGATTTTTTTTCAAAGGTTTGTATCCTGGATGGATCAAAGGTCTTTTATAATGAAAATGACAGAAGATAGGATTGCTCCAGGCAAGCTTTTTGTGGGTAAACAATATTATAATTTGTTTTTCTCACTGTGTGTGTACTCATTACATTTCAGGGCCTGTGGTTTAAACTTAAGTTTATCAGTTGATGCAATCAATAAATTAACGGTATTCTAATGACCTAAAGTAGTCAGCGTGAGCTTTGGGAGGGATTTGAGGAACACAAGTTCTGTCCATCTGTCCATCCATCCATCCGTACCATCCCACTGAAACTCTTGTAAATGATGACAATTTGTTTCACACTTGTTCCTTCCTGTTTACCACACTCAGACACATTCGACATCAACTTTAAAACAATGCTGCTAAGTCCAAGTAGTTTAAGTTCATTCTCTCCCTGTTGTCTGTGAGTCCCCTAGGCCAAGTAATAAATAAATATTTGCTAGTTCGTGCAGATGGAATGATTTAAGGAAATCAAGCAGGCTGAGAAGCATACAGGAACCATTGAATGTAGACAAGGACCACAGGCAGCGGGAGTTGGGGACTCCAGTTCCCTCTAACCTGGTTACTATGGGCTATTTTAGAAAATGAAGTCTGAGTTACTGGAACTCATTTTCCGAGAGACCCCAACAATTCGGGCTTAAACTAGTGTGCACAACTCAAACACTTTTCAGAAATCTGTGCAGCTAACTGTATTGAACTTGGAGGATCTGCATCAAACAGCAATATAAAATGCAAAATAAAGCAACTTCATTTTTTGAGAACAGTGAGTCCCTGCACTTGCTCCCAGTGGGCCTGCCTGGGTTCACTTCAGAGGGCGTTGTTGTCTGCCTAGGAAGATTTGGGCGATTTAATCACTATCAAATTATTTTTTCATCTGAAAAGTGACCAAACTTCTCAGTGCCAGGTTGAGGACAGGACGACAAAATGCAAACTCAAGTCTTTATCATGAAGGCCTCCAAGGCTGTTAGCTAGAATTATTCAAGCGCCAGACAGTGCTCAAGGAAGTTCCTCTTCCCAGAGATCTCATCTTCCTCCCTCCACAAAGGATCTAGTCACTTCGTAGATGAAGGTGGTCCCTTCTCTGGGCTGTATCAACACATCCTGAGGAAATGGGTGCTCAGCTTTTCAACAATCCCAGTCCGGCTCCGAAGCCCGGAGCCACACCCTAACGCGCTTGCCTAGGGCAGACACCATCTCCTCCTTTATCTTAACAGATCGTAGTCACTACGCAACTTTTTCCAAAGTTTAATTTTGTACTCGAACTTGGGACTCTTCTCAGATGACGTCTACTATTAAGGACTTCGTCTTTTCACTTCCCTTGGAACGAACCACACTTTAGAATTCGAAAGTTTTCCCTTCCCCATTCTTTTCTTGGGTTGTTTATATTCGTCCCTTATTGGCGAAGAATAATAAAGTCGAGGTGCCTGGCCCCACCCCACCCCACCCCCAACTTTCTTCCCAGTAAGATTTTCGTAGTCACTCCTGACGGGCGCCACTGCCTCAGCAATGGACACGACCTCTCAAGGGTTTATCCTTCCCTCCCACCTTCGTTTTTTAAGAAAGCAATTTGGGGGTTGAACAGGACTCGTCCTCCTTGCGCCCTCCGTCGTGGGTCGGCGCCGCGGCGATCTGAGGCTTGCCCCGGCAAGTTGCGCTCGGGGGCGTCTCGAGACCTGCTCCGCTTCGCTCCGTTCCCGCGCCGCCGCCGCTCGAAGGGGTGGGGACACGGGCAGGCTGTCGTCATATTACGTCACCGGAGAAGTCCCCATAAAACCCGAGAGCAGGCTTGGGGCGCCCTAACTGAGAAGCGCTGGTGCTGCCTACCGAAGCTCGGTGCGTCTGGCTCGCGGCAACCGCGGTCCATCTCGCGCAGCCCGAGTCTTGGTGGGGAGCCCCAGAGCCCAGATTGGGGACCTCAGTCCCCCGTGCGCAGCGGAGATCGCCGGGCGTTTCTGAGATGCCCGGGAGAAAGGCGCGTCGGAACGCGCCAGTGAACCCAACGCGGGCAGGTACCTAGCAGTTCGACCCGCGGACACCAGGCAGGATGGGGTTGAGGTCATACTCGGGATGGTTCTAGCCCTTCGGGGCTCGGGCTAGAATGTACGCGCCTGCATGTTCGGGCCAAATCGGCTCCGGGGCTCGTGCCTTCGACTGGTCTAGAAAGTTCTTCGGGGGTTTCTACCGAGACTGTGGGCCTCTGGGAGAGTCCAGTCCAGCGTGTCATTTGGATGCAGGTGCATTTTAGGTCGGGATTCCCGTCTGTTTCGTGGGTCTCTGATTGCTCTACCAGGAACCAGGAGGAAAGAAAAATACGTGTGCTGGCAGTGGCCTGGGAGATGGTTTTAGCGGCAGGGGGGTGGGGGGTGGGGTGGGAGAGGCCTCCGGGCCTAGCGCTTCCCTGACAGGCCCTCTTCCTCCCCAGACCATTTTTGAGAGCCCTCTTCATCTCGATCCCCACTCCACCTTCAACACCAAGAAAAGTAGTGTTCAAACTTCGAACTCTCCCAGCGCTCACGCCCTGAACCCGTGGAGGCGTGGGATTGAGACGCTGGTATTAGACGCTTTTAACTGTCCGGATTGGAAACAGGAGGGAGGGAGATCCAGGAGAATAGAATTTGGTTCTGGAGTCTTTCATCCACCATCTCTTCTATAGTCCCTCATGTCCTACTCTGTAACTGTTGAGGGTAGCCTCCTCCACTCCCCGTTTTTTATAAATCTTAATCAAAGGTGGCAGGCACCTGCTAAGGAATTGCAAGACTCTTGTCCAGAAATAACTATTCTTAGTTATTGCTTTATAAAGCCAGCGGTAGATGCCGAAGTGGTACATTGCCAGTATGAGGGTGGTGATGTCCAAGCGTTCAGACCATATTTCTTGAAGATCCAACATGAGCATGGCATTGTCTAGACAGATTTAAAGAGCAGCAGAGTGTCTCGAGGTCAAGTAGTGGTGAATGTGTAGTTGCAATAAAAATACGTTGCCGGGCGTACCTGTCCCTAACTCCAGCGCTCAGGACGTTGAGGCAGGAGAATTAGCCGGGACTGTATAGTTTAAGGCCGATCTCTGTCACATAGTGAGGCCTGCTCAAAAAAATCAGTTTTCCCTCCCAAATCAAGGTAGTAGGGCTGGGGTGGAGTGCAAGGGTAGAGGAATTGTCCAGAATGTCTGTGGCCCTGGAATCTTTGAGGCCCTGCTTTTTTGCCTCTCTCTCTTTTGAGAAAGTACTAATTGCTCATAGAAATCAGGATTTCTCAATTTGTATGCTACGTTTAATATGTTGCACCCTAAAGAGTGTCTTGTGAATATTTCTGAAAATATTTGACCCTGGAACTCATTAAAACATGATACATTATGGAATCTCTTAGGGCCTCTGATTTCACTCAGCCAATACAGAAATTTATCCAAAAATAGGTTTACTTGAGCTTGTTTTACTGTGTACTTAAAGTTGGAGTTCACTGGCAGTCTAAGCAGCGGGTATCTTGTTTACAAAACAGACCAGCTTTTAAATTTGTATTCATAATTTTTGGTCGTAGTCTTGAGGGGCACCAGAACAACCAAAATTGGTCCTTGAAATATTTTTTAAAAGTAGACGATTGCATGTTGATTTTACTTGTGACAGTGTTTCTTAATATTTAGTTAATTCCAGCTATTAGAATGTCTAATTTATAGAAAATAAATTATGAATTTAACTTTTGTGCTTTTCTGTAGATGTAATGAATTTGTACTGAATAGGCTTGTAGGAAAACACTTTTGGTTTTTTAATCATTTTAAGAATTGTGGACTATTATAGTAAATTCCATGAGTTTTTTTTTTTTAATGAAAAAACTACAAGTTTTTAAAGGAGGGCCATAATTGAGCAATGACACATTGCCATTGGAAAAGCAGATCTACTTTAAATGACACGTTTTTAGAAATTGACTTCTGTTCCTCTGATCAATCTTGAGTGACAAAAGGAAGATCTCGCTGGGTTGATTAGAGTGATTTGTCTCTCCATTCGTAACTTTTATTGAGTCACCAGAGTTGGTATGTGGGTGCACCCAAGAAGCATCCTAGGATGTGCTAATTTGCGAGTCACCGGTAGGATTGCTTTCAATGTTGATTTCTAGGTGTTTCTTTTTCAGAGCTACTGCGTGAGCTCCCTGCTCAACTCAGGAAGATTGGAGACAAAGTGTATTGCGCGTGGAGTGCACCGGACATAACTGCGGTTCTGGCGCAGATGCCTGGCAAAAAGTCGCGAAAGAGCGAGATGAGGAGCCCGAGCCCAACCCGGGTGCCAGCAGGTAAGGGTCCGGGCGCTGCGGAGCTGCGGTGGAGGCCCAGCTTAGTCCGTTGGAGCTCGTGCCCCCTGGCGCGTGCCTTAGGAACACTGTAAGAAAGTTCTCGAAGCAGCCGCTTGAATGTTAGCCAGGCTTCTTTGCCCTGCAGGTTGCCCACCTCCACAGTGGTGGGGGTGGGGGCTGGCGGCTACCCTAAAGAATCACTGGCAGCCAGCGGGGAGCTGTCCAAGGCTAGAGCTCAGCTCAGAGGACTTGTCACTGTGAATGCCCCCACCCCCAGGACTAACAAGCAGTTCTTCCCCTCCGGGCTGTTTAAGGATACCTCGCTGGGGTGCCTGAATTCTAGAACCCAGGAGGTCTTCCTCCTTAGTTAGCATTTTAACTGTCCCGGTTGGAAAGGTCGCGGGGGAAGGGGTCTAACCGCGAGAAGTAGTGTTTTTTTGTTTTTTGGGTTTTTGTTTTTGTTTTTGTTTTTGTTTTTGTTTTTTTTTTTGGTTTTTCGAGACAGGGTTTCTCTGTATAGCTCTGGCTGTCCTGGAACTCACTCTGTAGACCAGGGTGGCCAGAAGTAGGGTTTTTTGTTTTGTTTTGTTTTGTTTTTTTGTTTGTTTTGCATCCTACACTTTTTTGTGGGTCTCATCGAAGATCTGTAGCCAGCTGCTTTAGGAGTTGGAAATCTGAAGGTCAGAATTGCTGTTTTATTAGACATTTGCAGCAGCCTTTTTGGGCTTTCATTTCTCAGTCCAGTAGGCATGCTGAAAAAGTGTTACAGAGCTAGTGGGCCCCGGGCTTTAATTAGCCCCAGGTCAGCTCTCTCTGGTGCTTGCTTGAGTGGGAGAAGTCCTGTCTGCCTTTTGGGATGTCTAGGCGGTTTACTCATGACTGCTGCAGTGTTTATTTTATTGCTGGAGCAAGGGAGCTTTTTCTTTCTTTCTTTCTTTCTTTCTTTCTTTCTTTCTTTCTTTCTTTCTTTCTTTCCTTCTTTTGGACAGGGTCTCATTAAATACAAGCTGTCCTTGAACCTGTTTATGTGGTTGAAGATGACCTTGAGTTTAGGCAAGCATTGTCAGCTACTCACATCTTCAGCCATCATCTTCATTATTTTGCTTTTCGAGACAGGGTGTTTTCATGTAGCCCTGGCTGTCCTGGAACTAGTTCTATAGGCAGGCCTTGAACTCAGAGATCTCCCTGCCTCTGCCTCCCAAGTGCTGGGATCAAAGGCATGCACATATTATTTTTCTTAATAATATCCAGCTAATTACTTCAGTTCAAAGAAAATATGGGAATAATTATCAACACGCAAATCAACCTTTCTTCTTGACTCTTCTCCGTAAAGACAATGGATTGATACAGACTATGCTGGTAGAAATAAACTAGCCTACCTCAAAATGTAAATTTGAAAATTATTTTAGAAAGCCAGGCTGCAGTTCCGTGCACACAGCACTTGGAAGCAGAGGCAGGATTAGGAAGTTCAGGGTCATCAGCTACACTGCAGGTTTGTTAAGCCAGGAGACTTTGCTTCAAATCAACAAAATAAGTTAAAAAGTGTAACTCCAACTTTACAATGAGATTTTATGATTCTTATGGGGAAAGAAAAAGAGTTTCTAGGGCTGGAGAGATGGTGGCTCAGCAGTGAAGAGCACTGACTGCTCTTTCAGAAGTCCTGGGTTCAATTCCCAGCAACCACATGGTGGCTCACAACCATCTGTAATGGGATCTGATGCCCTCTTCTGGTGTGTCTGAAGACAGATCACAGCATACTCATCATATATATAAAACAATTGAATAAAATCTTTTAAAAAAGAAAAAGAGTTTCTAAAGAGTATGTTTATTTCTTGCTGTGAGGGATGTATGGAGTTAGGAGATACTGCCATTGGAAGATCAAGTCTACTTGAAAATAGCACAAGAGATTGGAATTTGACTTTTGTTCCCTATCCAACCATAAAAGAGAAAGGCATGACATCATGGGAGACAGCTAAGGGCTGACTAATGGCACAGCTGGTAATTTTTTAATACATGTAATTTCTTTATTTGGAAGAGAACTGACCTCATTCAGGGTGCTTTAAAAAAAAAAAGCAAAGCAAATGCCTGTCTATACCCATACCTGACCCATGTGTGCTTATATTACCTCGTTGGGAAAGTCAGGTGCACTAAAGTCGTAGAAGTGTCGGAGACGTGCCTTTCATTTGGATTGTGTGTTAACTCTTGCTGGTCTACAGTTGAGACTTATAGTTGTCCAACTTAATGTTTACGTCTAACTCTTTTTCAGACCTGAAGGACGAGTGTGCTCAACTGCGGAGAATTGGAGACAAAGTGAATTTACGGCAGAAACTTCTGAATTTTATTTCCAAGCTCTTCAATTTAATAACCTGAGTTCTTCAAAAGCTTTTGCAAGAAGGGACCTCCTAGGAAGGACGTTCCCCTGGCTGATGCAAATGTCTGGTATTGGATGGACTGAGATGTGATGAGGAAAAACGCTCACTTGCTTCTGGTTCCCTGAGCAGGGATGATGAAGGAGATAGAAATGAGTTTCTTTGGGAAAGTTTTTGGGAAATCGTTCTTTAAGATGTGGTAAGGTGAAACCACACTTATTTTTATTTTTATTTTGTTTTATTTGTTTTAAAAAAAAACAAGACTAGAGGAGTTGTGGAGCTAGGGATGTAACTAGTAATAATCTGTCTTTTCAGAGTTGTTCTGGTGTTTTTGCCAATGGTTGTTAAGAGTAATAGAAAGGGGCATGGTAAGTGGTTACATTGTATGGGGACAGTCATTTGGGATTGCTTTTTGACAACTCCAGAACAATGTGCTATTTAGTTCCATCTTCTAAGAGGAAACATTTTGCTTTTGATAACACTGAATGTTATAGCGAAAATTGATTTCGTAGGTCACTACAAGCTTATCTGGATTGTGTTTGTTTAGCTGACTTTTAAGCGTGTTACTGTAACCATTAACTGGAGAGTATGGGGAGACTACCAAGTAACTGGGGAAATTAGAAGTATAGCAAGGTCAGTAGGTGCCAGTCAGACTCTTGCAGATTGAATAATATGTGATAAAAAGAGAGTTTGGATTTTATATAACCTGAGAAAAGTTTGAAACTTTTAAAAGTTGACACAATTAAAACTCAGTAAAAGATTCATGAGAAGTTTCTAAAATTCTGTAACCGTTCACAGTCTTTCTTAGAGTTCTTTTTCCCCTCTTGCTTGTTTTTGTTTTTGGAGACAGGTTTCCTTTTCTCTGTGTATCCTTGGCCATCCTGGAACTCCCTTTGTAGACCAGGCTGGCCTTTGCCTCCCTGGGTGCTGGGATTAAGGGCATCACTGGGCTTAGAGTTTCATTTTTAATTTGGTCTATAAATGTGAAACTCAGACTGCTCAATAGCAAATCAGTCCTGGTTAAAGAGGAAGAGACTTGAGAAGACATTCCCAAAAGGCAGGTGGCCAGCAGATACATGATTCAGAGACGTGTAAATGAAAACCATCACGAGATGATCTTATACTCTCTGGGGTTGCCTGTTACTGGAAGTGAAAGCTAACAAGCTTAGAGTAAGGACTTTTTGTATATTTTTGTTAGTACTGTAAGGTAGGACCATTATTTTGTTTTTTAAAAAAACAGCCTTGAGGCTCCTTTAAACCTTAAACCCAGCTATCCCACTGCTGAGAAAGTACGAAAAGGTGTTGATCTGTCTGCTGAAGGGACGTCTGTACTTCTGCATTTTTTTTATTTGTATCAGCTGAGACATGGAAACAACCGATCAAGGGCTGAAAAGGATTTTAAAAGTGGGAACAAACAGAATTGAGCCTAAAAAGGCAGGAAATGGTATTTTATCAAAGCATGGATATTACATATCCCAGGTGCCTCTCTTGTCATTTATATTTTGACAGAAGTCAAAGTGAACTAATAGGAATAAGATGAGGGGGAGAGGTGGGAGATGAGAAAAGGGCCAATGAGTTTTAGGGTGAAAACTGGAAGTGAGTTCTGTTCTTTTACACTTGGTATATATTTGACTACAATTGAACGGATGTTGCCTGTTCTGGCCACATGATGCTGATGCCTTCCAGAAGTAATGGGATATACTAATAACTGTGCTTTTCCCCCGGGATATCCATAAACTAAGCCCATAAACACTTAATTTGTCAGTTGACTAAAACTAAAAACTGTAAAAAAAAATTGAGAATCTCACGATTGAGTTTTACCAGGAATAATATTTATTTTACCTATTTATAATTTAAATATTTTGTTTACTTTCAGCATGTACATCCGTTTCATTTTTGTTTTGAGACAAAGGTCTCGTGACCATGGGAAGGGTGTAGTGGCTTGTCATTTTGAATGAAGTTACCTCAGTAGTTAGTGGGCCTCAGCATTAAGGTTGTTTACTTTGAAGTTTTTTTTTTTCCTGAAGGTAGACATCTTGCCCAATGGGTATTTATGGTCTGTGACTGTATTTATATGTATGCTTCTGAAGGTTGATACTGTAGCCTCAACTATTAAATAAAAATTGATACTGAAGCAACTATTGAAAAATGCCACCAGTCTTTCTGTGTATTTTATGTAAATTAGGAAGTTTATTAATCTATTTTAACACATCACCATACATCTGGTGTGGTGTATGTGTGTGTGTGTGTTTTGAGTGCATGTGTATGTTTGGGAAGGTGTATATCAGTCAATAGCTACTCTTCACATTTTTAAAAATATAATTGTATGTGTGGGAGTTTTCACATGCAATGGTGTTTGTGTTGAGGCCAGAATACAACTTTTAAAAATAATGCATTTGCCTATTTGTATGTGTGTGATCCTATGTGTGGAAGTCAAAGGACAAACAGTATGTAGGAATGTCCTCTCTCTTCACTTTGTGGATCCCAGGGATGGGACTCAATGTCTTGGCTGCAGATGCTGTTATCTCCTTCCATCAAGGTGTGTCTGGCTAGCACTTTTACCCAGTGGCCCCTTCTTTAGAGACAGAGTTTCCATGGACCTTGAACTAGCTGGCTGAGGGGCCCCCGGCACCCACCTCGAGCTCTGGACCACAGGGCCAAGATGCTGTGCTCAGTTTCTATATGGGTGCTAAGGATATGAACTTCAGTCCCCGTGTTTGCAAAGTGGTGAGCGGTTTGCCAACTGAGCCATCTTCCCAGGTCCGGCTCCTGAGAGCTGCATCTCACGAGAACACTCTGAAAGCCAAGCATGGAGTCACATGACTTTTTCTTTTTTAACTCAAATATATATGTTTTATTTTAAAATTTGACTTTATTGCATGTTTTTCACCATTGAAAACTTTTCTATTTCAAATACTTTGATAATATTCTTTTCCTCCCTCAAGTCCCTCCAGATTCTCTTCCCTTTCATACCAACCCACCTAAAGTTCTTTCTCAAAAAAAAAACCAAAACAACCCCACCCCCACAAAACCACACCCCAAAAGAAAAAATGAACATCAATCTGTGATCAAATAAAAGCACACTTGGACTGTGGAGTCCAGTTATATGTGGAACATGATTCCTGTGCTGGAGTGCTTGACAAACCCAGTGTGTCACTCTTGGAGAAAATTGACATTCTCCCAGCAGCTATATGTGACAGGTCAGTTGCTACCCTTTACCCTAGTGGCTAGGTTTAAGAGGCAAGTCCCATAAAGGGCTGGAGAGATGGCTCAGTGGTTAAGAGCACTAACTGCTCTTCTGGAGGTTCTGAGTCCAAATCCCAGCAACCACATGGTGGCTCACAACCATCTGTAATGAGATCTGACGCCCTCTTCTGGTGTGTCTGAAGACAGTGACAGTGTACTTACATATATAAATAAAGCTTAAGAAAATAAAAAGAGTCCCATAAAAATGCTAAACTGGAAGCCATAATGTATGTGAGGAGGATCAGAGGCTATGCATGCCTGCCGACTCAGTCCCTGGTTTTATTTGAACTTTAAAGGGCCTTGTTTTCTTGGTGTCCTCCACCCCCTTGGCTTTTTACAGTCTTTCTGCCTTTTCTGTGGAGTGGGTGGGGTTGGGTGGGGATGTTTCCAGGACTCTGAGGGGAGGGATTTAATGGAAACATCTCTTTAGGGGTGAGTGTTCCAAAGTCTCTCGCTCTGTTATATTGTCAGACTGTGGCTCTCCATTTTTATTCCCATTTGCTACAGGAGGAAGCTTTTCTGATGATGGCTGAGCAAGGCACCCATCTATGAGTGTAGCAGAATATCATTAGGAGTCATTTTATCCATCTATATCTATATATCTATATCTATACATCTCTTGATATATATATGTATACACACACACACACACACACACACACACACACACATATATATACACCACTGTTGTTTGGTTCTATCCTAGGTCCCTGTGCTTTCAGGTTCTTGGTCACCCAAGGAGTGCCAGATATGGATTCCATCTTGTGGAGTGGTCCCTAAGTCAAATCAAATATTGGTCGGTTACTTCTGCAAGCTTTGTGACACCACTGCCCTAGCATATCTTGCAGGCAGAACACCACTGTAGATAAAGGGTTTGTGGCTGATGTGGTGTTTATGTTTCTCTTTTGAGAACAGGGAACAAAACCTTCCATCTCAGCACTGGCCAGGCAGAGGCAGGCAGGAGTTCGAGGCTAGTCTGGTCTACACAGAGAGCTCAAGGGCTACATAGAGAGATCCTGTCTCAAAAAACAAACAACCAACAAAAATAATAAAAATAAAACCCTCCAAGTGATTTCAATATCCTCAGAGCATAATGGCCTAAGGAGAAGTGTTGCACGCACTCTTCTTTCCCTGCCCCTCAACTTCCCACACAGCTGAGCTGCTGTGTGGTTCTGGCTGTGCTGACCTCATGCTTCTCCCTCTGCCTCTAGCACTAGCCCTGCACGGATTGCTTCATCCTAAGCCAGTCATGTGCAAAAGTGGGCATAACCCGGGTGGCCTTCCTCTTTGAATGTGAGAACTAGGAAACAGACTCTCATCCTAGAAGCCTTATCTCTGCCCTCAAACGGGGGTGTGTGGGCGTGAAAATCTCCTCCCTTAAATGGAAGCAGGAGGATGAAGAGCTGCTGGGGGGAGGCCCTGAGGCAGCAGCCCCGTGAAGTTTGGGAGTGCTTTCCCAGAGTAGCTCCCGACAGCGTTTGGTGTGCAGGATATTGCAGAAGCTCCAGGCTTCAGAGTTCTTAGGGCTCGAATTGTTTGTCAAAAGAAATGAGCCAAGACTTGGACAAACTTTCCATGTGTGAATTTTTGTTTGTGTGTGTGTGTGTATGTGTTGTGATCATAAAAAGAGAAAGAGGTTTTAGAGAATATGGTATACGGCAGTGTGGGGGAAGGCGGTGCCCCAGCGGGCCCATGTCAAGGCATTCCTTCCCCCGAGGGACCAGATAACACGCCGACACAGTATAGAATAGAATGTATTCAGGGCAGAGGATGGGAGTTAATGGGGTAGTGGAGGCAGAGAAAGGCAGAGAGAGGGAGAGGGTAGAGAAGCAGAGGCCGGCCATGACCACGTGGAGAGAGGGGGGAGGGGAGGAAAGCCCGAGACGGGCAAGAGAGAGACAAGGAGCAAGGGCAGCAAGAGAGAGAGGAGGGGCCGAGCAGCCCTTTTTACAGTAGGCCAGGCCTACCTGGCTGTTGCCAGGTAACTGTGGGGAGGGGCATACCTGGCTGTTGCCAGGTAACTGTGGGAGGGGCATACCTGGCTGTTGCCAGGTAACTGTGGGGAGGGGCACACCTGGCTGTTGCCAGGTAATTGTGGGGTGGAGTTTAGACAGAACCCTAACAGTATGTGTGTGAGTGTGGAGGCCAGAGGAGGCCTCAACGTCTGTCTTTTCCGTTGGGGACCAAGTCTCTCACTGAGCCTGGAGCCAGGGAATCCTAGGTCCCCTCCTGCTTGCCTTCCTCATCCGGGCCTTTTACCTAGGTGCTGGCTTCCCCTCTCAGGTCCTCAAGTCTGTGCAGCAAGCCCTCCCCCAGGAGCCGTCTCTCCCGTCCTTTCTTTGATGGTTTTGAGACAGTCTTACTACACATTGCTAGATTTGACTCGAACACCAGATCTTTTTGCCTCAGCTTTCTCAGCGTTGGGGTTGCAAGAACAAGACATAACACCATGCCCTTTGAGCTCTACATCCTAATGTTTAAAACACTCCCGAAGAGCCAGATATGGTGGTTCATGACTATTATCATACAGCATCTAGGAGGCTAAGGCATGTCTGAAGGGCTCTGTCAGACTTGAGCATGGCAAACACGGTGTTGGCAAACCTTGCCCTCCCACCTCCCCTCTCCCTTGTAAACCATACATTACATGCCTAAAGCTAGCCACCAAGGTCTTTTCCCTTCTTTGGACTTTTTCTTATGCCAGACTCATTCCTAAGGCCTAGCTATCAGAGTGTGGAAGTCTAGCAATCAAAAGCCCCCTTTGAGCTGCCCTAATTAGCACAGTCAATCAAAATTAACCAACTCATCCTAACACGGGGTTCCCCCATATCCTTTATAAACTGTCATTTGCCTATGAGTCACATCTGTCCCCTCTATCCAGAGGCAGTCCTTTGTCCCACTCCTAGACAAACACCCCTGCTCCCCCTTTTGTTCCTTTTGCCTCTCAGTCTCAGTCTCTTGTATTTGTCTCTATTCCCTGCCCTTTGTCCTTCTGGGGCAAAGAAATCTGTGCTGAGAACTTGGTCTTGGTGTGTCCTGTGCTAACGCCGGTCCTTTCAAAGTCAAGGTTAAGGCCTGCCCAGACCATGCAGATGAGACCCTGTCCACAAAAGAATAAAAGGTCTTAAGGTGTCTACATACTTTATTTGTCGATGAAACAAAAAGAACATTATTAGCTGTATTCACCTTCGTTGTTTAACTTCTTGTTATTTATCTATGTATCTATCTATCTATGTGTGTGTGTGTGTGTTTGCTCGTGTGTGTGCTGGGGCTGCACATGCCGTGGTGTGCCTGGCATGGCAGTCAGAGGACAGCTTGCAGAGTTGTTCCTCTCCTTTCAGAATGTGGATCCTTGAGTTGCTCTTTGCGGGTCTCAGGCTTGGCAGCAATCGCCTTCACCAGCTGAGTGGTCTCAGCGAGAACTGGTTTGTTGCTGTTTTGAGACAAGATCTCACTTAGTAACACTGGCTGCTGTTGAACTCACTGCTTAGACAAGACTGGTCTCCAACTTGCCGTGACACTCCTGACCTTGCTTCCAGACTGCTGGGATTACAGATTTGGGCCACCATGCCCTCCCTGGTTTTTTGGTTTTGGGTTTTATTTGTTTGTTTGCTTGCTTGTTTGTTTTTTGTTGGTTTTGTTTTTTGAGACAGGGTTTCTCTACTCTGTAGTCCAGGCTGGCCTCGAACTCAGAAATGTCTGTCTCTGTTTCTGCCTCCCCAGTGCGGGGATTAAAGGTATGTGCCAACATGTCCAGCTCACTGTCCTACTAGACATTTTTTTGTTTTCATGAGATAGCATATTCTGTAGCCCAAATTGGTCTCCAAACTTGTTACATATGTAGCCAAGGCTGGTCTTGTTCTCAGGATTCTCCTGACTCCACCTTTCAGGTGCTGGGATTACAGATGTGTGCCGCCAAAGCAGGTTGTAGTCATATTTAAAAAGCTACAGGTCTGTATATTAAAAAATTCTATCACCTGTCTTCTAGCTATCTACCTATCTCTCATTCATCTATCCTATCTGACATCCATTCATCTACAGTTTTATTATCTATCTTCTATCTATATCATTGGATAAATTGTTTTTCAGATGATAATCTTAGTTTGTTGTGGTATGGATTTGAGACAGAACTCCCCCCTCCCCCCCCCGGCCCCACCTCTGGCTTTTTTGAGACAAGCTTTCTTTGTATAGCTTTGGCTGTCTTGAAACTCAATCTGCAAACCAGTCTGGCCTCAAATTCACAGAAATCTTCTTGCTGGAATTAAAGTTACGGACCACCACCACCCAGCTGTGTTTGAGACTCTTGCAACAAGCACAGTCCCCTCCCCTGTACTCGCACAGGAGCAACATAAATGGTGAACAAAAATAAATCTTATTAAACTTTTCAAATCTTTGTCCAAGGAGCATCCATCAGGAAGATAGCTTGATATCTTAAAGCACACTGGTAATTAAGCTGGGAGTGGTAACCCACACCTTCCGTTCCAGTTCTAAGGTGTCAGAGGGAGAGACCCTTCAGTCGGAGGCCGCACCCTCTCAAAAATATCCCCTACAAAAACCAACAAACCCACAAGGAAGTCAAGACAGTAGAACAGGCAGTGCTGATTTCGGGAACACGATGTTCGGCTCCTGGATTTTCAAGCCAGAAACACGGAGCATCGTGCCCATGGGGAGGCTGCCTAGCGGAGTCGGAGTTACTGGGAAAGTAAGGGGCTCTCAGCAGAAAAGTCAGGTTCTTGTGGTTTGACTGGAAAGGGCGTGGTCCAAAGAGCCCCTGCTGCGCTCCTTTTCCCACGGCACTGAAAGGAAGGGCTTGTGAAGAGCAGCAAGATAATAGCATTTCAAAAGAAAGGCCTCCATTACTGAACTCCTATTCCGTGTTTAAAAACTTTGGTCCCTGTGCAGGCCCCGTTTGGTACAGGGTTTGTCTAGCATACACAAAGCCCTGGGTTCTGTCCTCACACAGACTGGAATTGGTGGTGCATACCTGTCACCCCAGCTCTTGAGAGGTATAAGCAGGAGGGTCAGGAGTAGAAGAGGTGGATTGCCCAGCTCTTCTCTGTCTAAACAAACAAACAAACAACAACAACAACAAAAACCCCGAAACAACAGGAAAAATCTCTAAATCTAAAGTGCTTGGCTTTGTAACCATTTTCCTGAAATTGAGAACCTCCATGTGGGCTGGCCCCACTGCACAGGCAGAGAGATACTTATATGCAGCTGAAAATAGACAGGGTCACCTGACAGGACACACCCTGCTGTGTAATCACGAGCATTATCAAGTAATAGGTCACAGTCAAAGAACAAAACCTTTGTCAGTGCAAAGCAGGTGCCCCTTTAAGGATTTAGAGAAATTGATTCGACATGGTGAGACAGTCACACTCGCCCACAAGTTTTTTTTTTCTTTATGCCTATCTCCAAATAGGTTATTTTTCAAAACACCAGAGAAGTGGGAGGGCTGATAAGAGTTACAGACAGGATTCAGGACTCCTATGCTTCCTATGTTATTATCAGCACACTCTGGGGTCCCCTCCGGACACAGTTTCTCTTAGTTTTCTGTCATTAGAAACTTCACAGGACCCTGGTCTTGGGTTTACACTGCGCAGTTAGAACAGAGCAGAACAACCGTATGGAAATGACACTGTGACAGTCAGTGTTTTTTTTGTCTTAGGCTGGAGATAGGTTCTAATCATGGATTCCAGGCTGGTCTTGAACATCTGCCTCAGTACAAGATTTCATGCTTGTACATCTAGGTCTTGTGCTGTAGTGTTCTGTAGCAATCTCCTCCAAAGTGTAGCACTCCTTCCCAGAGGGGAGCTCCTTAGGACTCAGGAAGTTGGTTTTTGTTTGTTTGTTCTTTTAATGGTTTATTTATTTTTACTTTATGTGCTTTGGTGTTTTGCCTGTATGTATGTCTGTGTGAAGGTGATGGATCCCCTGGACCTGGAGTTACAGACAGGTGTGAGCTGCCATATGGGTGCTGGGAATTGAACATGTGTCCTCTGGTCTCAACTGTTGAGCCATCTCTCCAGCCTCAGGGACTCAGGAACTTCTAATGAGGGTCCGAAAATCAACAACTCATAAGTTCTAGGAAGTCCTGAAATGAACTAGATTCACAAGCATCTTCCCCACTGTCCACATTATATAAGTCCCTACTGGACTGCTGAAGAGAGAAGACACTGACCTATCCAGCTGTCTCCAAGTAGTGCAGATTGCTCCAGAATTTCAGTTTTCATGAGCCATCGTTCATGTGGGGATGTACCTTCAGTGACACAGATACCTTTGAGTTTTTTCTCATGCTTTTATATTGTCTTCCAGGGCTTATGAGCTTTGTCTAGTCCCAATGTCCTATTTCTATTCAGGCATTTTTTTTTTTAAATAGGAGTTGGTTTTCTTTAGGCCGTACAGGTAGGGCTGATGGTGAATCATAAGCTAGATATGATTCCTACCCAGGATGGATAAACTAGGTCTTTGGGCTGAGGAATCCATGGGGCAGGTAGACTCCTTACTGGCTCTGCTCATGATGTGCTCAAAAATGACCAATCCTGAGAAAGATTGCATCATCCCCCAACCCCCAGGATCTGTAAAACCCTACTGGGCAGGGCAACTTATTGAAGTTAGCATTCCTTTCCTGGAGTCCTTCCCAGTCTAAATTCTTTCTTACTTTCTCACTTGATGAATCCACATTTACTCTCATCCCTCTTTGCCGACATTTCATTTGGGGTGGGGGGAGGTGCGAGAGAGTCAGTAAACTTAGAAGCCTCTGGCTTTGGTGCCTGCTGCATTTCTGGGAACCTAACTTCCTAGGTGAAGCTCGGAAAAAAAGCAGAGCAATGCTTCATTGCCCTTCAAGAGTCCACAGTCCACATTATTATCTCTTCTTCTTCTTCTTCTTCTGCTCCTTCTTCCTCTTCTTCCTCCCCTCCCTCTCTCCTTCTTTTCTTCTTCTCCTCCTTTCTTTCTTTCTTTCTTTCTTTCTTTCTTTCTTTCTTTCTTTCTTTCTTTCTTTCTTTCTTTCTTCCTTTCACACAGGCTCTTGTTATGTAGTTCAGACTGACCTAGAACCTACACTAACCCTCCTACTGCAATCCCATCTAAAGCACTTCAATTACAGACATGTCGTTATTAAATTAAAACCATGCCCAGGCTTCTCAGCTATTTTGAAAATCACAGGGTTCCTGGCCCCACAGTCATCCTTGCTTCTGTGTTGGATCCAGCCTGCTATTTTGTCATGTGCTTTCTGATCCATGTTTTCTTATAGAAGGATATAAATATATCAACTTCCGTCCACCAGGAAAATCCCACAAGTGGGTAATGAACATGGCGTGGAACTCAGCATCAGTGTCAATAGAATGCCAGTCAGTTTTCCCTTCGAGATGGAGGTTAGCCATGAGCTTCCCTGCAGAACTGAGGAAGATCTTGTCCTGTTAAGAAGATTACACTAAAAGGAAACTCTTTGGAGGGAGGTGGCTGAGCAGTGTTGGATCTGAAGGGGAAGTGGCAGTTTCCCTCTTGATGAGCCACCTGGGTTTCATTTGTCAGCTTTTAGTGACCAGCAAGCCATTTGTTTGCATCCTGTATTAACAGGTTTCAGGCACAATATTTAAATACCCAAATACTGTTGCATGTACTTGATAAAGACCTAGGTCCTGAGTGGGGGAGGAGATGTGATGGGTAAAGAAGACACTTGCTGCTGAGTCTGTTGACCTGAGTTCAATCCCTGGGAACATGAAAGTTAGAAAGAGAGAACTGACTCCTGTAGCTTGTCTCTGACTTTAACATGTGGCTCACTCACTACGCCCCCCCCCGAATAAATAAGTAAATGAATAAATAAATGCGATTAAACCTTAAAACACCTTTACGTCTTGATTTTCACAGAACAAATCCAATGAATTAAACAACAACAAAAGCAAACCAGAGACAGGCTTTTCTAGTTCAGATCTGAGAAAGGCTAGATTTAGATAAGACAGCTTCCCAGTGGGAGCTATTCCTTCTTTGACATAATTTTACTCTTCAGCACAGGCTGGCCTGGAATTTAGTATGTAGTCCAGGCTAGTCTCAAACTCAAGGTAACCCTTCTGCCCAACTACCAAGTACTGGGACTAGAGTATGAACCACTATGCCTGGCTTTAATGGAGAGTCTTAAAGGACCCTTTCCCGATTTGAGAGCATGAATTTGTTCATTTGGAGGGCATGTGTCAAATCTGATCAGATTTTGGTTTTGGCTTTGGGGAGTCAGGGTCATGTTTATCCATGGGGTGTGGTCCAGTCACTTTGTATCCATCAGGTGAACAAAGCTTCCTCAACATATATGCTACTTTCTGTTCACCTCGGATGCTCCAGGTACTAAAAACCACAATTTTATTTCAGCTATTGTACAGAATACTCCTAAATTAGAAGGCAAGACCAGTAATCTTCAAAAAATCAGCAGTTTCCCCCAAAGTCAAGATGCAGGTGTTGAACGTGGAGCTGTCTGATTTCAAAGCTACCTTCCTTTGCTACCTCAAGACAACTGTCTCCTGCTGTGAGGCTGGGGAAAGGCCCCTGGCACACAGCCAGACTGCTTTGTTTTCCGCCCAGGGCCTCACTAAACGCAATAGAGTTTTACACCCCTGGGTGGAGAGTTGATTATTAAATTTAGCTGATATGTGAAAAAATACTGATAAGCGTATAGCATTCACATTCCTGCATCTCAGGGGCTTTCCACTCTCCAGTAATAAAAGGGACCTAAGTAAATTGTCTCAGTCCACTCCAAGAATCCAGAGTGAGCCAGCCCCCTGGGGATTTGGTGATAAAGGAGGTTGGAATTCATTCCGAAAGATACACTGCCAACCTAGCTACCCACGGAGACAGACCCGCTGCAGTTATTTGCAGTGTGGAAGAAACGGATTAAAAGAGAAGCGAGACAACGCAGCAATTGGTAGGCTTTGAGCCGTCAGTACCCTGTTGGTCTCATAGCACAAGGCCCAGGCAGAATATTGGAAGGAAGAGAAAAAACGTCAGCCTTATGTTTTGAAGCAAACATTAGCCGCTATCTACCCTCTGCAGTTCGCTCTGCTGATGTTTCGTCATTGACACGGGCTAGGGCAGGGGCGCAGGGAGCCACAGTTGGCCGTATTATGAAATCTTATTTCACGAACTTCACTTTATAGTAAGGGATTCCCAGATGCTCTGTCGTCAGAACACATATCAGCTCATTAGAAAAGCACCTCTTTCCTGTGAAGAAAATACTCCATGTTAAAGACAAAGTCGTCCTGGGCATCGGACTGATAAGATGACCCCTTTATTCCTTTTTTATTTTTGCTGGAAGTACACGAAAAATGGCAGGTTTCAGAGCATTAGTGAGTCCAGGCTAAAATTTTAACTCTTAAATTGTAGTTTATAAAAGAACATAAACAGGTCAGCGTAGGGACTAGAGAGATGGCTCAGTGGTTAACTGTTGTTCCAAAAGATCCTGGTTCAAATCCCAGCACCCACATGGCGGTTTACAATTATCAGCAACTCCAAGATCTGACACTCTCACATAGACATACATGTAGACAAAATATCAATGTCCATAATGGATATAAAATAAACATAAATACATTTAAAAACAAGACAACAACAAAAAACCTAAAAACAGAAGTCAGCCTAATTCTTCACAGCTGACTTATTTCTTCGCTGTCAGGGAGCCCGGGACCTTCCCTGCGGCCTGGAAAGTACCCAGCCATGATGAGAAGGTTTAAATTAACTCACACAAGGAAGTGGAATAGTAAAAAAGCCGTGTGTGTACATTCTTGCAATTCACACTATTTATAGAAGCAGATAGCCAGTCTAATGAGCAGAGATCCAAGTTTTGAAATATGCTGTTATCATCCTCCTGCCCAAAGGATCTTACACTTAGAGTAGAATCTGGCCAAAAAGTATTACAGGGGCAAAGTCTAAAGCTACCTTGGTCTACATAATGAGTTCCAGGTCAGCCAGGGCTACATAGTGAGGCTGTTAAAAAAAAGAAAAAGAAAAAGAAAAAAGAAAACAAACAGCAACAACAACAACAGAAAACTTATAGGGGTTGGAGGTATGGCCCAGGGGAAGAAAAATTGAGTATAATATCTAACACTGCAAAATATTAAAAAAAAAAGAATATGTGTGCTTACACATACACACAAATACACACATAGATTTAGGTGTATCTACATATATATGCATATATATGTATGTATGTATGTATCACTGGGACAATTTTGTCTTGTGTGTATATATACACACATATATATGTATACACACATGTATACATAAATAAATATATACATATCTCGTAGGCAATAGTTATCTCCCCTCATCTTCATGGCAACATTTAATAGTTTTATCTTTGAAAAATATAGAAAATTGACCCTGATTTGCTTGGGACTGTCCTGGAGTTAAATAGAAGATCTCATGATTTAGAAATAGTGGCGGTCCCAGGCAAACTGGTTTTTCACTCTTGTATAGTGCCAATGTGATTCTATATACAGCTATAGATTTCTTTTTGAGACAAAGTTTCATCTAGGCCATGGTATCCCAGATTCCATGTATAGATACAGCTGGTCTTGAACTCCTAATCCCTCTTCCCCCCACCTCTAGACTCCTATAATTACAGACATGAGCCATCATGCCCTATTTATCCAGTGCTGGGAATCAAATGGAAGGCCAAGTACATGGTAGGTAAGCACCCTACTGACTAAGCTAAACCCTAGCCCTATGTACACATAGCAGCTTTAATCAGAAAGATCTCTACCTAAACACACTACATTCTGCTCCCTCCTCCCCCATTTTCAAGTCATTTGTGAGGAAAGGATCATGGTTCTTAGCAGTGTCCCTTTTACAAGGTTCAGAAGGGACTGAAAGATTTTGTAGATGCTAGGCTGTTGGCCCTCCAAATATTTCAGAGGATTACAAGAGTCTTTTGTAGTCACAGTTGTTCCTGGGTTTATTAAGTCCCTGCTGAGTGAAAAGATGAAGGAAGCAGCATCCTGCTTTACAGATGTTAGACAGATGAGCATGACCAGATGAAAGGGCTGGAGATGGTCCAGAGCTCAGCTCCCAAACAAGAAAGTGGGTCATCAGAAGCAAGACATGAGTCAGGTATGGTCCATTGTTTTCTACTTCAAATAAACACATGCTTTGCTTTTGCCATCAGATTAAGTTGTTTTGCCCTTGAAATCATCAGTGACTCAAATCTTAACAAGCAAGCCTGCCAAATTATTGGGTTCATTTCTCCAAAGGCTTTCTTGATTGACTTCCTCAAATGCTGTAATTTTTAATCAGCATGGCCCTTTTACAGTTGGTGTTCTTTTAAAGGTCACCACTGGTCTTGTTGCGACACCCAAACCTTTCGTTTCTGCTCTGAGCACCGGTTTCTTCAAATGTGTGTTAAGCGGTTAGCGTGTATCTCCATGTGCCACTGTCCTCTAGCGAGTTCCTCTTTTCCCTTGTTCTTGAAATGTCAGTTTCTGCTTTTTTACCATGTTATCCAAGCACAGAACTCTCACGTGTTTCTTCTTGTTTGTTGTCTTTTTTATTTTTTTTATTTTTAACGTGGGCTCTGGGGATCCAACTTCTAGTCTTATAATGTTGGCAAGTTCTCCTGCAGGGAGCCATACCCCAGATTTTCTCCCATTCTCTTTAAATTGATTTCTAATTTGTGCCTCCTCCATTCCTGTTCTCTCTCTCTCTCTCTCTCTCTCCTTCCTTCTTTCTAGGATTTGTTTACCATTTTCTACCAGTTTTGGCTTTCTTACTTTCTTACATTTGCTGTTCAAACCTTTGTTAAACTTCAAGGTCCCGGTGCCAAAATCCACTTTCTCTGAGACATTGTTGTCAATTTCTCAGCTCAGAAAGACAGTTTTATTTTAGAGCTGAGTGTACAGCCAGCAGCAGAGAGCTGATCAGAAAGACAAGAGGCCCTGGGTTCAACACTTACCATCATAAAGAAAGACAGAAGGAAATGGAAGGAATGGATATGTGAATGAAAAATAAACTCTTTTAGGACCCCATGCTCAATAGTTTTATGTCAGCTTGACACAGCTGAAGTCAATTGAGAGAAGGGTGTCTTAGTTAGGGTTTTATTGCTGTGAACAAATGCCATGACTAAGGCAACTTTTATAAGGACAGCATTTAATTGAACCTGGCTTAAAGGTTCAGAGGTTCAGTTCATTATCATCAAGGCGAAGCATGGTCGTATCCAGGTAGGCATGGTGCAGGAGGAGCTGAGAGTTCTATGTCTTCATCTGAAGACCACTAGAAGAAGGCTGGTTTCCAGGCAGCTAGGATGAGGGTACTAAAGTCCATGCCACAGTGACACACCTATTTCAACAAGGCTACGCCTCCTAATAACATCATTCCCTGGGTCAAGCATATACAAAACATCACAGAGGGAATTCCAATTAAAGTAGCTCCATAAGATCAGGTTATAGGCAGGCATGTGGGACATTTTAAGTAGTAATTGATGGGGTAGGGGTGGAGCAGTTCATTGTGGGTGGTGCTATCCCTGGGCTGGTAGTCCTGGGCTCTGTAAGAAAGCAGGATGAGTAAACAGTGAGGAGCAAGTCAGTAAGCAGCATCCTTCCATGGTTTCTGTATCAAGTCTGGTCTCTAGGGTCCTACTTTGCTTGAGTTCCTGTCCTGACTTCCTTTGATGATGAACGGTAATGAAGTTTAAGCTGAATAGACCCTTTCCTCCCCAACTTGTTTTTTGGTCATGGCCTTTTACCATAGCAACAGAAACTCTAATAGAGGCCACGTACTGCATTTTGTCTGTCTGTCTGTCTGTCTGTCTGTCTGTCTGTCTGTCTGTCTATCTCTCTGTGTATGTGTGTATGTGTGTGTGTCTGACTTGAGTGTTATTCCTAAAATGTTGTATTCTTATAAAATTATTTTTAGATTTTTAAATTTTATTTTATGTATATGAGTGATTTGCCTGTAGGTAGTTATGTATAAACATCACCTCTATGCATGGTGTCCATGGAAGTCAGAAGAGGGTGTTGGATCACCTGAAACTGGAGTTATAGGTAGTTGTGAGGCCCCATGTGGGTTCTGGGAACCAAATCCAGATCCTCAGCAAGAGCAGCAAGTGCTCTTAAACACCAAGCCAACTCTTCTGCCCCCTCTCTTTTTATTATTTTTAAGATTTGTTTATTTTTATTTTGATATATGTAAGTATTTTGCTTGCATGTATGTATGTATAACATGTGCATTTCTGATGTCCACAGAAGTCAGAAGAGGCATCAGATCTCTTGAAACTAGAGTTACAATGGTTGTTAACTATCATCTAGGTGTTGGGGACTGAACCTGGGTCTTCTCTAAGAGTAGCAAATACTTGTAACGGTTATCTCTCTGGCTCCTGTTCACATAAGTTTTTCAGGATGGTCTCTCACTACTCTGGGCTTATCAATTAGGCTAGGCGAGCTAGCTAGGGAGTCCCAGAAATCTACCTGTCTCCTCTTCCCCAGCATGACTTTTGAAAATTATACCTGGCTTCTGGTTCTCTGTTTTCTGATTTACCACAACATAAACAGTTGCTACTAAAAAAGCCATTTCCTGCTACAATGAACTGGAATCCAGTGAAACCATGAAGGGAAAAAAAGTCCCCTTTTATGATGCTCTTGTTAGAATTTTGGTCACACTGATGCAAATGTAATACATATATTGTCTCGGTTATTTTTCTGTTGCTGTGATAAGACTTCGAGACCAAGGTAATTTAAGGAAGACAGGGTTTATGCAGGCCTTACAGTTTCAGAAGGTAAGTCCACGGCAGTCATTATGGAGAACATGGCAGCAGGCAAGCAAGGTGTAAGAGCCGTAGCTGAAAGCTTACATCTTCATCCCACATGAGCAAGGCGGAAAGAGAGATTGGGGATGGCACGGGATTTTGCAGTCTCAACCCAATCCCCAGTGACACACCTCCTTCAACAAGGTTGCATCTTCTTGTCCTTCCCAAACAGTTCTACTGACTGCAGCCTAAGCATTCAAGTATATGAGTCTCTGGAGACCATTATCATTCAAACTACCACAGATAATAAAGAAGACGTAAAGCTGGTTGAGTTAAAAAAAATTATGTGTATATGTGTATCTGTCTCTGGATATGTGCATGTGTGTGTGCAGGTGCCCTTAGAGGCCAGAAGAGGGGATTAGATCTCCTGGAATTAAAGGTGGTTGTAAACTGTCTGATGTGGGTACTAGGATAAATATGGGTCCCTTACAAAAGCAATATGGGCTCCTAAACACTAAGTCATCTCTCTAGCCTCAAGGTGGTTGACTTTTGCTCACTATGTCTGTGAACACTCAGGGAGAAATTCCTCCCAGAAAACACGGATATAGAGTTGTGAAGCACAGAAGACTGAATTACAAATTTGAGAATGCCAAGTAACAGTTTCTTTGGAGATTGAAACATTCTATCCTGCAAGGAAACTCCTTAAGCTCCTTAAGGTAAACAGCTCAAAAAAGTTCCAGAAAATCCCTGAAACTGAGCAGATTTACTTGGCCCCTCCATACCAGATAGAGCAATGGAATCTGAGAGTCTCTCGTAGGTAAAGTGAAGCTGAGTTGCAAAGAAGAGTCAGACAAGCAAAGCTACAAAGAGGATTCTCAGAACACAAGCAGAAATCTGCTGAGCTGTCTAGAAGAGGTTTAGACCAACTGAGGCACCCAAAAAGGGCACTCCCTCTCCAACCTGTTGAGTTGACTGCAGGTTATATAGTGTGCTCTTCCCAGCTTTATGAGATGTCATCCCATCCTAGGGTAGAGTTTGGTGTTGCAGCTATCTTTGAGTCATTTCTGTTCCTGTAAGTAACCCTTCACTCATATTCCTATAAGTAACCCCAATAAAACTCATTGGTTCACCAAGTTGGACTTTGAAGGTATTTATACTTTGGTTGGTTGTGGGTTCACTATCTGGGTAGATAGATGCATATGATGTGTCTCCCCTGGAAAATTTTATCACACAACAGAGAATCATGTAATATCATTGGTAATCACATCTAGAAGAATTCAAGAGAAAATAAAGTGAAAAAGAATAAAAGGAACCACATAGGGCTTGAGGATATAGAGCAAGAGAGGGACAGCTGCAGAAAAGACAGAGAGAAATAAACAGAAATATTCCAGATTGTATCTGTCATGCTCTAAGTCAAAGGAGGAGAGGTCAACAGGAGGAGAGGCAACAGAAAAATCCATTCTGGTAAGTGCCAAATGCCTTGGAAACCATTCATTCATTCATTCATTCATTCATTCATTCATTCATTCATTCCAGGATTTTCTTCAAGTTAGGCACTGAGATAGTCATGGGCCATGATCTAGATGGACAATTCTCCTGCTCTTAGAAAGGTTACAATCCATTTGAGCACAGGAACATAAGACACAGTTACCGTACCCAGAGGAAGTGACATTAGTGAAAATGACAGAGGAAAAAGTATTCAGATAGAGTCTTCCAGAGAAGCAGAGTTGGGGACAACACTAAAACTATCAAGAAGTCTTTCCACCAACTCATGTTGTCATAACGGAGATGCCTAGGTTTGTCTCATGACTTCTGCACCCAGGATGCTGTTTAGACTTATGGAATAATTAGGAAGTATAGTGGGTTTTTGTTGTTGTTTGATACAGGGTCCCAGTATATGTATCCCTGGCTGGTCTGAATGTAAAACTGGCCTTGAACTCACAAAAATCCACCTGGCTGTATCTCCTGAGTGCTGGGATTAAAGTTGTGAACCACCACACAGCCTAGCAAGGTGTTCTAGTTTCTTAAGACAGTTACATAAAGTGCCTTAAACCAAGTAGCTTAAAGCAACAGGAATTTATCTTCTCTTATAGATCAAGGGGTCACTGGGATCGTGCTTCCTCTGAAGACTGTATGGGAAAATGGTTCCTTGTGCCTTTCTTCCAGGTGTCTGGTTGTCATGCCTGATAGTCCTTGGCTTATATATGTATTGTTTCAGTCTGTCTTCTATCATCACATGGCCAACTCTTCTTTGAATCTAGGTCTCCAAGTAGTCCTACCTACCTCTTACAAAAGCACCATTCATTCTGGATTTAGGATCCATCCTAATGACCTCTTGCCAACTTGTTTATATCCGCAGAGATATTATTTCCCATTATTCTCACATTCCTAAGTATTAGGATTTAGGATTTTGATTTGTCTTTTGGGGGATACAATGAAGCCCACCTGTCTTAGTTAAGGTTTTACTGCTGTGAACAGACATCATGACCAAGGAAACTTTTATAAGGACTACATTTAATTGGGGCTGGCTTACAGGTTCAGCGGTTCAATCTATTATCATAAAGGCAGGACCATAGCTGAATCCAGATAGTCATGGTGCAGGAGGAGTTGAGAGTTCTATATCTTCATCTGAAGGCTGCTAGCAGAATACTGACTTCCAGGCAGCTAGGATGAGTGTCTTAAAGCCCACACCCACAGTGACACACCTACTCCAACAAGGCCACGCCACTCCAACAGGGCCACACCTTCTAATAGTGCCACTCCCAGGGCTGAGCATATACAAACCATCACACCACCATGTGTTTAGGGTAATTAGCAAGCTCACTAAAGAATTGGGCTTATGAATTTTAGTAGTATTAGGTGATTTATCTGAGAAATGCCTTTAACAATATATTGGTGAGATAAATGGTAATCATTTCCTTTCTCATAGTTTTTGGTCAGACAAAAGTATTTCTGTCTGGTGTTCCCAGTAAGAAAGGAGAGAGAACATTGGGCAGTGTCTTGGTTGGTTTTGTTTGTTTGTTTCTTGGTCTTTTGTGAACTTTCACAAGCTGGAGTCGGTTGGGCAGAAGGGCCTTGATTAAGAAATTGCCTCTATCAGACTGGCCTGTACTTTCTTGATTGATGATTGATGTGAGAGGACCCAGGCCTAGCCCACTGTGGGTGGTGCCATCCTGGTCCTGAAATATGTAGGAAAGCACACAGAGCCGGCTCTGAAAGCAAGCTAGTAAGCAGCTTTCCTGTGGGATCCTTACTTCAGTTTTTGCCTCCAGGTTCCTGCTTGAGTTCCTGCTCTGTGAGTTAATCCTTCCCTTCCCATGTTGCTTTTGGTGGTAGAGCTTGTCACAGTAATGGAAAGCAAACTAGGGTGACCAAGTTTTAGCTGCCTCATGCTTCCTGTTAAAGGCAGCCGGAGACTCCTGACCTGCACTGGCCTTCACTTGTCATTTGCCTGAAGAGGGGAGTGAGCACAGTGCTGGATGATGTGACAGGAGCTTGCACTTCCAGCACTTGGAAGGTGGAAGCAGCAAGGTCAGGAGTTCAAGGCCACCTTGTATTATATAAGGAGTTCAAGGCTGGCTAGATGGGATGTATGAAAACTGTCAGAGAAAGAAAACAAAAGAAAAAAGGCTGAGTAGATAAAATAATCTAGGCTTTTCCCTGAAATTATGTATAAGGTTTTTTTTTCTCTGCAGAAAGGGTTCCTACTTTTTAATTTTAATTTTTAATTAATTAATCTTTTAAATTAATTAATTAATTAATCCTTTAGTCAATTATTCTTTTTAACTAATTAATTAAGCCTTTTAATCAAATAATCTTTTAATTAATCTTTTTAATCAATTATTCTTCTAATTAGTTAATTAAACTTTTTACTCAATTAATCTTTTAGTTAAGCTTTTTAATTAATTAATCTTTTAATTAATTAATTTTTTTTCAAGACAGGGTTTATTTGTGTATCCTTGGCTGTATTAGAGCCTGCTCTGTAGACTAGGCTAACCTTGAACTCACAGAGATCCTCCTTGCCTCTGCCTTCCAAGTGTTGGGATTAAAGGCATGTGCCACCACTGCTCGGCTAATTTTGTATTATTTTGAACTACGTGTAGGTGTGTGTCTGAATGTGGGCATATGCATACTAGTGGAGGTGCCCTCAAAGGCCATAGGCATCCTGGAACTGGAGTTACAGACTAGTGTGAGCTGCCTGTCTAGGTTCAGGCAACGAACTCAGGCCTTGTGAAGAACAGCAAGTGCTGTTAGCCACAGAGCCATTCCGGTTTGCATTGCTGAAGGAGGCTGTGAGTCACTAATGGGTAAGAGTCACTGCGCTGGGTTTTCTTTTCTTTTCTTTTTCAAGATTTATTTATGTATATGAGTACACTGTCACTGTCTTCAGACACCCCAGAAGAGGGCATTGGCTCCCATTGCAGATGGTTGTGAGTCACCATGTGGTTGCTGGGAATTGAACTCAGGACCTCTGGAAGAGCAGTCAATGCTCCATCTCTCCAGCCCATACTGGGTTTCAGATATGTTGCTGCACATTGAGATGAGCAAACTTAAACTGCTCCATCCAACCCCAGAGGTTCTTCCTCTACTGGTTTGATGCGGAGCCTTGGTAGTTTTACATTTCCAAGAAATCATGGAGTGTGGCTGCCAGGAGCCCTATCACCAAAGGATTCCTGCATCTCCCCCCACCCAACTGAGCACTAAAGTTCAGATCCTGATGCCCTCTGCCCTTATAACAAATAGGATACATCTATCAAAGGAGTCACCAGTGTCCTAGTGGGGATGGTATATGTAGACCATGAGTGCTATGATTTAGAAGTTTCTAATAGGCATATATGGTATATATTGACTTTCTTGTAGGCTTTGGGTAGACATCCCCCACTCCCACTGGGATTGGGTGGCTGGCTTCTGAAGAGTTAACATGAAGAGTCATCTACAGAAGAAGACCCTGGGTAGCTTCCAGAGGCTTTTAAGGGAAAGGCAAGAAGAGGCAAGCCCCTCAGGTGAGTGTATTGGTGTCACAGGCAAAGACGGTACCAGCGAGTAGTGTGAGAACAGAGTCATATATGCTGAGTTAGGAGAGTGAGCTAGCTCATGATTGCCTTGAAGGATGTGGGCTACTCTGGTAAATGTTCAGTATTCTAATATTTATTTATTTATTTATTTATATTGTATTAATATATTCTATTTATTGGTTGTGTATGTGTGTACAATCGTGTCCATGTACCATGTAAATGTCGAGGTCAGAGGACAGCATTCAGAAGAATTCAGTTCTTTTTTTTTTTTCTTCTATTATGTAGGTTCAAAGAATTGAACTCAGGTCAGCATCCTTGGCAGCAAATGCTTTACCCACTGAATCATCTGGCCAGCCCATTTTTTTTACTTTTAAATGTGACTATGAAGAGAATCTAGTGGGGGCAGGGAATCTGAAAAAAATATTGTAGTTTCTTTATATTAGACTTAAGTAATCAGTTAATATTTTTCCTTAACTACCCACAGAATAACAAGAAGACTGGCCTCCCCTTTGTGCACCTCTGCGTGCAGCCTCGGTAGAAGTCAGGAGTTTCTCTGGCACTGACACATGCACAAGCCAACGCTGGCAGGAGGGCAGACAAGACGGATGCATTCAGGCGAGACAGACACATGCAGCTGAGGAGTCAAATGCCTCTGCTTGCCTTTATCTCTCGACAGACAGAAAAGCTAGATATGGGTGTGTTGGGTATATGGTTAAGGGCATGACCCTGTGGGACTTAAAATTACCCTGAGGGCAGCTGTGCTGATTCAGCTCATGTTCCTCTGCCAACATAGCAGCCTGCAGGGTGGGGACCACGACAGTTACACAGTCTCCCTGAGGAGAGGCATCCTCAATGGCTCTATTTTAAGTTCCAGAGTCTTCTAACCTGTAGCAACTGAGGCATAGGCTGACTCTCCTGGCGGTTGCACTTTCTGGTTACTCGATGAACCAGGTGCTCCTGGATTGAGTGCTTTCTAAATGTAAGTTCACAGAATCCCTCTCACAACTCTGAGGACTAAATGTGATCATCTCCCTTTCTCCCTTGGTTCCCCCTGGTCCCCCTTTTGTGGGGCTAATGGTGGAGCTCCAGTCTCCTTCCAAACATGTCAACAAGTTCTATACTATTGAGCCACCCTTTCTCTTTTTAACACTGAGCAAAATTGAAGGCCAGGAAGGGTGCTCCAAGTTAGAGGACTAACGGTCAGGACAGAACTGTAATGGGGCTAATTCCAAAGCCTATGTTCTCACATTTACAAGGCAGCTCCTGTGAGGATTTCAGATGGTAATCATTTGATGAGGACCGGTGACATGCAGGATGCTTTGCTGCGCCTGATAGAGAACATACTGCTGAAATACTGGCTGGTGTTAGCTAGGGGTCAAGAGCCTCAGTCACTCCTCAGATAAGTTGGGAAATGTTCACAGCACTTAGCTCTCCCTGGTGAGTGTTGTGACCATGGCAGGCTTATTAATCCTGGCATACCATTTTATTTGTAGCTATGCAACAGAAATAACAAGATTATTATAAACATAGAAGAGAGGATGGAGACCATGTCTTGGAAATTCCCATGTGCTATACAGGTGTTCATTCATCTTTCAATATGGATTTTAGGAGAACAGACTGATTCAAATTCAGAAGGCTCAGGTCAACTTCAGGTGTTGTGGGGGATCCAAAACACCTTCCTTCCTTCCTTCCTTCCTTCCTTCCCTTCTTCCTCTTCCTTTCCTCTTGCTCCCCCTTTCACCTTTCTTTCTTTCTCCCTAATCTCATGTAGCCCAGGCTGGCCTCAAACTCTGAGGATGATTTTGAACTCCTCATCTTTTTGTTCCTACCTTTCAAGTGCTGGAATTTCTTTTTTATTCCTTCCCTCCCCTTCCCTCCTATCTCTACCCCCTTCCCAGATCTCCCCTAGTCCCCTTTCCACTCCTTTCCTCTCTCCTTTCTTTATATCCCTCACTCTTGCTTTCCTGATGACACTATACAGCTCAAGATGGCCTCCTAGATGCTGAGATTAGAGGTGTGCTCACCATGCCTGTCTGATACCACTTTCCTCTGAGTCTCACACTTTCTTGGCTTATGTGTAAGTTCTAGCAGCTACATGTATTCCAAGTATGGACAGAATATTCCCTCTATCTATTCCACTCAGAGCTCCCTTACCGGGTTTGACCAAGCTTCCTGTCTAATGACTCTGCCCAAATACTGATAACTGGATATCATTTGAATGCTTTAACTGCATTCGATTGAGATTACTGGGTGTAGTCCAGTGGTAGAGGGCATGTGTATGTGCACCAGGAATTAAGTTCAATCCCCAATACCACCAAATCAAGCAACAATCCAATAAAAGAATCCTGAGGGTGACACTTGTCTAGTTCAATCTTCCGTAAGCAGGGACATAGAGCATTTAGGACTGGCTTATGTTTAATGCTGTGCTCTAGTTCTTTCCATGTTTTTTAACATTTAATTTTATGTATTGTTGTGCATACGATGACAGTGATATGGAGGGAGGGCACATTCATGCCACAGCACTGGTGTGGAGGTCAGGGGACCTCTTTGTGGAGCTGGTTCTCTCCTTTCACCTTTACATGGGTTTTGGGGGTGAAACTCAGGTCATCAGGATTGTCAAGCTAGCGTGTTTCTTTACCCAATGAACCATCCCACTGGTCACCCATATTCTCATTCTCTCTCTCTCTTCTTTTTTATTTAAAGACATATTTATTTTATGAATGTGAGTACACTGTTGCTCTCTTCAGATACAGCAGAAGAGGACACTGGATCTCATTACAGATGGTTGTGAGCTACCATGTGGTTGCTGGGAATTGAACTCAGGGCCTCTAGAAGAGCAGTCAGTGCTCTTAACCACTGAGTCATCTCTCCAGCTCCCTTCTCTCTTTTTCTTAAAGAAAAATTTCTCACTCTGTAGCCCAGGCTGGCCTCAGAATCTTGATGATTCTGTTGCCTTAGCCTCCCAAATGCCAGACTTACAGGTAACTTCTACTACGCCCTTCATGTACTATATTTCCTTGTAATGTGAATGGGAAACTCCCTTCTCATAGCTGTAGGTCTGACCTCAACATGCCAAATGACATGTGCCTTTGGAATATCACCAAAGGCAATCATGTTATTTGTAAGGGGAAGCCAGGGACTGTCTAGTAACTCTTGAGCCTTGCCTGTCTCTAAGGGAGTTTCCTTTCTCTCAATCACATGCAGCCCCTGTGCGGCCTGCAGTGTGACCACATTACCCTGCTTTTTTATTTTTTATTTTTGCTTGTGATTCCTACAGGGACCAGTTTGATTGTGACTGTCCTTGTCGTCTTAGGTAACATGAAGGCCTTTCTTTTTATTGTTCTTCAACCTAATGTAAAAGGAGGGTGACACTCTTCCAGCTGGTTATCTTGACATTGATACCTTGACTGGTCTTAGGTGTTTGTGATGGTCCCACTAATTCTACACACCTTCTGCTGCTGGCTGGACAAAAACCAATCTCCAGGGGAAAATGTCCTAGCCAAGTCAGAGACTCATTTTGAATTTGAATTTCAATTTGAATTTCAAAAGCCAACAGCTGGTGTTAAGATGCAAAAGATTCAAGAGAATTAGAGTTCAAATGGTGTTAATTTCACCACCACTGAAGATGAGATGAATCATGCAAGATCAAAAGGACTCTAGCAGGGGGAAAGTTTAATGACCCTGGGGACAAACAGGCCAGGGATTTCAGTGGAGGCCAGCATTATCACTCCCCCAGTGCCAGGAAGCAACCAGGGCATCTCCATGAAATTATATAGACTGTTGGCTCTGTTCAGGTCCTTTATAGGATGTTGTCTTGTGTCATGCTTGCCTGCAACCCAGTGCTTTGCTCAGCATCTTACCTCTCCCTGTGGGGGGCTCCTTGTCAGTACTGTAGCCTAAGCTGTTTTAAAGCACTTTTCTATTCCCTCTGACTCTTCCATCACAACCTCAGTTTATACCAAGTACTGGCACACGTCTGCTAGCACTCACAAGTAGACAGCTCATAAAGCTGCTATGCCATGGGGTTTCATTGATTTTCTGAACAATCACAAATCTGTTCATCAGAAGTGTTCATTCGATCATCATTCCAAACACACAGTAGAATAAAAGCTACTTGTTATATTTAGAGAAAATTTAGCACCTGGGTATGCTGGCATATCTATAATCTCAGCCTGATGGAGGCTGAAGAGAGAGGATCATAGTTTGAAGCTAGCTAGCCTGGGCTGCTCAGAGAGTTCCTGATCAGCCTGGGCTGTCCCAGTAAAACCTTGTCTCAAAAAAAAAAAAAATCAACCAACCAAAAGAACAACAACAAAACTGTAAAAACAAAAACAAAACAAAAAACAAAAAACTTGAAAATAGAAAACAAAAGCAAGCGAACAAACAAAACCCAACCTGGTAAACCTTTTTGTTTATGCAAAGGCCCTTCTTCCTTTCCTTTGAATAGTTCTGTAAATAAGCCAGTAGGAATAGACTATGAGATAAACATCAGCCAGTAAGGAATAGCCAAGTTCCTCCTCGAATTAGGGATAAGAGGCAAAGGCCATCTTGGCCATGGGTGTTGTTGCTAACCTCATTCTGGTCATGGTTTACCTTTTGTTGTTGTTGTTACTTTCACTTTTGTGTTTCTTTATACAACACCAAGAATACATCCATCCATCCATATGCACATACATACATAATATACAATATATATGACAATTGCACAAGAGGTAGAAATGAGAAAATGAACACTTCTCTTGAAGAGTCATAAGTCCAGGCATGCCTCCTAACAGGTGCTGCAGAATGCTATTCCTTCAGGGAAGACTCACTTCCAGCTCACCAACACAAGTGTAGCTACATTAATCAGCAACACTTTAAACCTGACTAACAGGAAAGACTGGATGTGGCACTGAAGTTCTATTCTAAGCAAGAGTGTTGTTGGTTTTTTTTTTTTTTTTGTTTTGTTTTTTAAACCAGAGAAAGGAAACTGTAATTGACAAGAAAGACTAAGCTTATGTGCAGATAAGTCTGGAAGTTGAGACTAAGCCTTGCCTGGTACATGTTGGGAGTGTCCTGTGACCTCTAGTCTAGGGCTGAGTCAGAGTAAAGTGAATCTGGGGTATTATCAAATTTGGGGTTGTGGTTTCTATAGCAAGAAGCCAAGTTTAGCTATCTGCCGGCTAGAAACTTGCTGAATCAGCTAAATTGTGAAGAGGTCCGGAGACCCCGCTCCAGTTCTTCTTCAGTAGAAAGCCAGGGATACAATCTAAGCAGTCTGGATCAAGCTGTGGTCCTGCCCACCCACATTGACCTCTCATCGTGTGTGTGGGTATAGTCTCCTCATCCTCTTTTCAGGGATAAACACCCTATCTGGGTGGTACCTTTTCTTTCTCCCTGCGTGAGATTCCTGGAAGAATTCCCTTGGGGGGGGGGGGCGGATAGCCTGATAGATGGAAAGACACAAATTTAGAATGTCTTCGTTTCTGCCAAGCTGGTCACAGTGGGAGGTGACTGAGATCCTGGCAGGAGAAGACACAGTAGGATTTCTGGCATGATGTGGCCTACAGATCCAGTAGATGGAAAATTGAAAAGCACTTGGCGCCTGCCAACCTTTGTTCTCCCTTCACACGCACAGGAGGGGTTCGTTCCTTAGGGCTGTGTCCCTCCTCCTCCATTAGTCTTCTAATGGCATTGTGTGGGAAGAGCAGCCCAGTCTCCTTCATGAATTACGAGTTAGAGGAATTTTCCGAGTGCGCGCGTGCGCGTGTGTCTTTCTTTCATTTGGGAACTCTGAACATTGGGGCAGGTAGGGAGGAATGCAAGCTGCACCGGCGATTTGAATGAATTAATCAACTACTGCAACAACTTTCCTGAAGCTACTTGATGCCTGCAGGGTCTAACTTCTGACCTAGCCTTATTTACAACATGCTGGACGTTTTGTTTATTGTTTTCTCCCATTCTCCGGAGAGCAACTGGGTGATCTAGAATCCAATTCAGTTCTATAACAAAGCACTGACTTTGAGTTAGTGCACACCCTATGAGACTGTCCCTATTTTTGACATCGTCTGAAAGTCCCAGGCTACCACTTCCTTGCTTCTAACTGGCTACAACTTTTAGAGTTACCAGGCCTCCCCACATCCATATTTGATGATGCCTTGCTGGGGTGCCAGGCTCGTTCTAAGGGTATCAGTTCAGAAGCGTGCAAAACCTGACCAAGAGGCACATATGCTTGCGTGGTCTTAAGGACTTTATTTTATTATTATTATTATTATTATTAATTGTTATTGTTGTTGCTATTATTGTTATTGTTATTATTATTATCTTACCTTCCATACATATATTTTCCTAACATTTTCACCTCCAGTTTCCCTTTAGAACCATCTCTTTATCTATCCCCACACTGGGATAGCTGCTTCCCTGGGCTGTAACCACTCTGCATATATATGAAATGCATATATATATTCATTGTGGAAGTGGTGAGACCTAAGGGCTAGACTGGGCTGATGGGCTCTTTTGCAAGTCAGATTTCTCATTTGAAGGAGGAAATAATCTTGTTAGCCTTTCATTTGAGCACTAACAAGTAATTTGCTTAGTAATAGATAGATTACCTAGAGTAATTTATTTTTAATGATAAAGTATTCAAAAAAATTTTTTAAATCAAGAAACCTGGGCAGAGACTCAGTGCAATTCTACACCTGAATTTTTTCCATTTTTATTTATGCAACCAATGTGTTCACAGTTCTATAAAAACAAGTGGAAATGAATATAAAATTTTATGTTCAAAGGAGTTTTTTTTTTCATTTCAATTTGAACACCTATTTTGTTTTTTCTTTTCTTTTTAAAAAATAGAACAAGGAAGATCAGTCTCAACTTTTCAGGCACAATGCATCATGTTAGAGTCTAATTCTCTGGGTTACATGGAAAGGCAACCTATAAAGGAGCTCCTGCCCCTGACCTTCCTATCTTTCCTCAGACGCTAAGTTTAGGTGGGGTTTCTCTGTGCAGCTCTGGCTGTCTTGGAACTTACTCTGTAGACCAGGTTGCTCTCAAACTCAGAGATCTGCCTGCCTCCGCCTCCCCAGTGCTGGGATTAAAGGTGTACACCACCAGGGCACAGCTCCAGATGCTAAATTTTAGAGGCTGCTGGTCATACAGTGGCTGGTATTTTCAAATTAGGAAAGTCTGGCTCCCCTAAGAGTTAAGGAATTAAGCTGGGCAGTGATGGTGCATGTCTTTAATCCCAGCACTCTGGAGGCAGAGGGAGGCAGATCTCTAAATTGGAGGTCAGCCTGTTCTACAGAGCAAGTTCCAAGACAGCCAAGACTGCACAGAGAAATCCAGTCTCAAAAACCAAAAACAACAAAAATAAACAAAAAGAATTAAATAATTTAGCCTAGTTATTAAGCCCTAATTCCTCAGGTCCCTTAAGTCAACCTCCATCACTTAGCACAAGGTCAAGGGTATTTAAATATTTTCTTTTTCAGTAGAACCGAATGCAAGGCCATAGCTAATGGATTAGTGACAGGGTAGCCTTGTAACTATAGTTAGTGTGCTCTCTTTTATCTCAGGGGCATGTGTTTTGATGTGTGTGACTGTGGTAGGGTAAAGAGGAATGGCTTCACAGACTTATCCTAGCACATGGCTGCTAGAATCTATGATTCTCTCAGTGGCAGCTATCATCTGGACAGGATGAGTACTCCTCTGTGGTGAGGGGTAAGAGAACATGTGAGCACTTAGGCAGCTCAAAAGTCCAGCCACAGAGGGATGCTACTTCTGCTCGCACTCTATGACCAGAGCTTGCACATTGACTGCGTCACACACAAAGAAGCTTGCAGAATGTGGCTTTCTTGTGTGACGCAGAAGAAGAGGACGTTGGTTGGTTCCTCCAGCAGCAGTCTCAGCTCTACTGGAATTGATTTTCCAGATAAACTGAGAAATTGACAATGGTCACTGGAGCTTGAGGGGAGCAGTGGACCTGGACAAAATAAGGCTGTCCCACAGCATCAATGCCAAGTTGCAATTTATTGGAAGAGGGTGGGTTCATCTAGTAGCTTGCCGAAGTTGATAGCGCATGGCGCATGTTCACAGGAAGCGTGTAGGCCTGGCCAATGCCTGAAAGTAAAGAAGAAATAATGTCTGCAGAAAAGTGAGAGGACAGAGATGAGAGTGTCATCCAAGAAGAGGCTGGTGATCAGGGAACTGAGGAGTGGGATCCACGGAAGTGACCTTTTCTTCTGACTTGTTTCCATAGCGATGGTCCATCTGTTGACTGGGTTTCAGCACAGTCTCTCCTGGCCATTAACTGTTAAGTGACTTGTTTGAGAAGTAGTTAAAAGTAATTACTACATGGATTTGGCTTGTAAAAGTTTAGAAATGATTTCCCAGTGTGGCGAAAAAGTCATTCTAAATCTTGTAAAATAGAGAAAGGCACTAAGCTATGCTGTGCAGCCCTTCCCAGGGTGTGCTTGCGGGTTTTGCACATGTGTTTTATATAAATAAAGATGTGAGGGCCGCTACAACACAGCAGAAAGCCACCATTCTAGCAAAGCCTAAAATTAAAACTTGGTCTGGGAGGTGGATGAGAATAAAATCTAAACTTCTTCAACTTTGTGGGGTTACATTGTACCTGTTATAACCTACATGGTTAAACGTGACAGATAACAGTTTAAATGCATGATACCCACCCCCTCATCTTAGTAGATAATGTTAGCATCTGGTGGCTAAAACAAGGATTTCAGAGGAGCTAAGGAAAAATCAGCGATGGCTTAAACACTAAAAATTAGCAAACAGAAGGCAGCCTTGTGGCACACTAGAGCACATGGAAGGCAGAAGTAGGTAGATCTCAGAGTTCAAGGCTAGTCAGGTTATATAGGGAAACCCTATCTCAAACAAACAAACAAACAAACAAAAAAAACCCAAAAAACCCTCAAATAAAACCAAAACCTATAAAACAAGCAAGCAATCAAGCAAACAAAGAATCAAAGAAGGTATTCTATGTCTGACACTGGAATTTTGTTTGATAATCTGTAATTTCTAGTAACAACTTACCCACCCAGCAAATGGTTTGTATTTTAGTTAAAACCAGTCAGGTTTTCCTTTCTCCATAATGCCTTACCAGGTATCAATTTATATAATTTTGTCAGCAACAAAGCTACTAAGAGATAAAGTTAGAATCCCTAAATAAGAGAGTAGGTAAAGACAGCCCCAAAAATGTCAGTCCAGACTTGTTTTCCAAAGTTAGAATATATATACATTTAGAAGTAGAACTCGGCAATATGCATTTGCATCCTGACGTCACCATAGTGCGATGAAAGGCAGGCATATGTGGGAAGTGTCTCTCTGCCTGTCAATTTCCACCTGTCTCAGAAGTCATCTACTGAAAATATCCCTTCCGGGTTCAGCACTTAAGAGCACTTGTTGCTCATACAGAGGACCTGGGTTCAATTCCTAGCACCCATATGATGGCTCCCAACCATATGTGATTCCTGTTCCAGAGGGCTCTAAGGACTCCCTTGATATTGGTGGGTGTCAGGTATGCATGCGGTGCACATACATAAATGCATGCAAAACATTCATACACAAAATAGTTCACCACCACTTTTCTGTCATTTCTGAATCTCACTGAGCCACACTATGTCACAGCGGTGCAACATTGAAACAAGAGAACTTTCCACTGTTAACAAACACAAGAGAGAGCCAGCTTTCCTTTATGGTTTGATTTCCGAGACAGTGTTTTGCTCAGTAGTCCAGACTTCCCTTCACCTTACTTTGTAGTATAGACTGTCTTTGAATGTGAATCTCAGTTTCATGGTTTCATGAGTGCTGGGTTTATAGGCACAAGGTAATTTATTTATTGTATTTTTTTTCTGTGCTGCCTAATTACATGAACTTGATGCATGGTTACCACAGTCCCGTTTTAGAACTGAGTGGAATTGTTCTGAGTGTCAAAGAACATGGTGATATAGCCAGATATAGTCAAACCAACTGTTACTTTCTTCAAACGACTGTGGCAGATTCTATTTTAAAAATAATGTTCTGATTAGATAATTAATATGTTGCTTGGCCTGAATTTTTTCATAATCAGTTATATTAGGTACTAATAACATTTTGTATTTAGCATTATTATTATTATTGTTATTATTATTATTTATATTGGACTGTTTCTCTTTCTTCCCCTTCCTGCTCCCTCTCTTCCCTACTCCTTTTCTTCATTTCCTTTGAGGCAGGGCCTCAGACAGCCAGGCTGGCCTCAAATTCACTATGCAGTTAAGGCTGCCCTTGAACTCCTGATCCTGATTCTCCTGCTTCATCCTCCGAAGTGCTGAGATTACAGGTGTGTACCACCATGCCTGGCTTGACCTAGTTTTACTTATATGAGTGAAAAGCCAAGTCCCTAAGGAGAAAGGAGGAGCACTGCAAACCTTCTTTCATCGGACTTGCAAACCAGTTTGATAGAAGGGGAAGATCACAGACCTGGAGTCAGAGGTGTAGGTGCTAGCTATGTGCTTTCCAATCTGAGCCTAAATCCCCCCACTAAAAGGCAGCCCTGTGTCCCACACTGTGGGCTGTATAATAAATAGCATCCTATGGGATGGCTATGGTGATCATTGCTATGGTGATTATCGCTATGGTGATCATGTTTCAGGGATATGTAAGGGGACTTTGCTTTTTGAAGGGAAAGTTAAGTAGGGACTCTTGGTTACAGATAATTAGAACTGTGGCAGTTTATCCAGCTGTTTTACAGTACACTATCTTGAAAAGAGCCTCAAACTTCAAATCAATTATCAATGAACCAAACAAGAGAGCCCAGGGAACTTGGGCCAAAAGCATTAAGAGGGATTAGAGCATATGTTAACCATTACAAAATTATGTCTCAAGTTCAAAACGGAAGTCATATTTCATAACACATTTAAATATATCTCATTAGATTAAACTTAAATACTTCAGGAAGTCTGCTTTCCTTATTTATCTGGTAGTGGGGGCTGGGAGTGTGGTTCAGTTGGTAGAGTTTGCCTAGCATTCACAAAGCCCTGGATTTGACTCTCAGTACTGTATAAATGGGAGAGAGTGGCATCAGCCCATAATCCTAGCACTTAGGAGGTTAAGGCAGCAAGATCTGAAGTTCAAGGTCATTCTTCCCCACATAGAGAGTCCCAGGCCAGCAGGGTTACATAGTGAGACCCTGTTTCAAAATAAAATAAAATAAAATAATCCCTATTTGTTCAGGGGCTGAAGAGATGGTTCAGCAGTTAAGATGCCCTGTTCTTGCAGAGGATCTGGATTCAATCCCCAGAACCCACATGGTAGCTCACTAGTCCCTGTGACTCCAGTTCTAGGAGATTCCACTCCCTCTTCTGGTTCCGTGGGCACAGCACACACGTGGTACACAGACACATACTTAGTCACACACACATGCACATGGAATAAATATTTGAGATACGTGTATAGTGTTACATGTTCTAATGAGTTGAATTATTATATAGCCAGCCCTCATAACTGTGGTAGAGATATTTAGTTCTTGAAGCAGTGGGGTGGGAGGGGGAAGGAAGACCCTTGTTTGTAAAATGAGAGCATCTCTTCCTTCTTTTCCTGTCACTGTGTATTCATATATATTAATTACAAAAAGTCGTGGGTCTTCATTTCATCTTCATACATGTCTATAGTATGCTTTGGTCAGATTCATCTCCTTCCACGACCCTCTGTTTCCCTCTGTCTTCCTCACCATCCCTTCTTCTTCTCTGGTACATCTGCTAAAATGGTGACCTTCTTGCCACTTATAAAAGGGTAGTGTAGCTAATGACTCTTGTTGCAGGATTTTTGATCACACTGTGAACCCCAAGATTGTGACAAGAGCTAAAAAGGTCAACCTGAGGTCAAGAGGCAGAGCAAGTAACCAGTTGACTGGGAGTGAACTTAAGAGAACAGAAAGGAGGGATACTGAGAAGAAGGGTATTTAAGATGAAAGGAGAAGGATCTTTTCCTTTCTGGGAGGTTGGTAGAGTGGGAAGGTCAGCTGGGCGCTCTCTCTCCTCTCTGAGCGGCAGGCTTCCACCACAGCCTCTGGCTCCAGAGTCTTCTTTGGTAAAGTTGAATGACTGGAATTTTGGGTTTTTTTTTTTTTAAAAAACAACAAACTATGACAAAAACATTTCTTGAGGTGTGGTTGTGAACACTCAGAAGCAGTGTGACGGCTCTAAGCGGTGGCTTTAGGGATGACGTTTTTGTACAAACTCTGTGCAGGAGTTCGACGGTGGGGATGGAGTAGGGGGTAATGTCTGTCAGCTCCCATGTGTGGGCTAGTGATGGAACTTTTGGAACTTCACATGAAACAGTGCCAGATGATTACATTTAGGATGCATGACTGGCAATTTTTAGATTGACTCACACGGGCTTTTCAAGAACGGACTGGTTTTTAACCACACTGACTCTTTCTATTTGTATTACAAAACATCTTTCTAAATGAATTTGCTTATTTTACAAATGGAAACTATTGAACCGTGTGTGGGGCAGGGAAGCGGGTCACAGAAAGCTTGTGCTAATTTCTTCAAGATGTGGGTTTTAAATATTCTTCTCATAAGCAGGTCTTAGCTCGGTAACTTTTTTTTCCTTCATCAAAACTGAAGTCTGATCCTGATGGTAGATTTTAGTGTCTCCACACACGCAGACTGCTTTCAGGAAAGCTATTGGAAACAGATGGTTTGAAAAGAAGTCCCCGCATCAGATCCCAAAGCCATGACTCTAATGCAAAGGAAGAAGGGTTCACTTGAAGGTTCTGAGGTAAAGAGCTCCGGTGCTGCTTCTAATGCACAGCGGGCGATGCACTTTTCCCCTGTATAAAACAGAAGGGAGTGGACTTTGGAGTCATTTGAGAAGTTTGTGAGGTCACACTTATTAAAATATAACTTTTTCTCTCCAGAGAGGAAGATCCCAAGGAAGAGTGTGGCCTTGAAGTAATTCTTATCATTTTTTAATTTTTCAAAGGTTTATTTACTAAGCCAGATGTTGGTAGTGTACACTTTTAGTCCCAACACTGAAGAGGCAGAAGCAAGTGGATTTCTGTGAGTTTGAGCCCCTCCTGGTTTATAGAATGAGTTCCAGGACAGCCAGGGCTACATACACAACCTGTCTTGAAAAAGCAACAACAACAACAAAAACCAAAAAAGGACAATAAAAAACCCACAACAAAAACCCACCACCAACGACAACAGAACCCCAACAACAACAGTAACAACGACAACAAAGATACCTGAACGTTTTTTTTAATTTACTTTATTTCACGTTTGAGTATTTTGTTTGCATGTATGTTTGTGTGCCAGGCAGGTACAGTGAATACTGTGAATACCCAGGTCCTTTGCCAGAACAGCAGGTGCTCTTAACCTCTGAGCCATCTCTCTAGCCCACCTTTGAATAACTATAAAACGCAGATCTGCAAGACCTGAGCAGGTGAAAGCAACCTAACCTCAGACCTAGGTTTCTAATTGCAATTTTTCTCCCTCCCTCTCTCCCTCCTTCCCTCCCTCTCTCCCTCCTTCCCTCCTTCCCTCCCTCCCTCCCTCCCTCCCCCTCTCTCTTTTTCTCTTTTTTATTTCCTTCCGGTTTTTTTCTTTCCTTTGTACTGAGATTGAACAACCCAGGGCCTTGCTCATGTTAAGCAATATCCTCTGACCACCTCCCCCCCCGCCTCCTCCCCAGCGCTCTTTTTATTTCTTATTTTGACATAGGATCTTACTATGGTAGCTTGGCGGGCCTTAAACTCACTCTGTTGCTTATGCTTTCGACCTGTAATCCTCCTCTCTCGGCCCTATGAGTTGATGGGGTTGCAGACTTCCTCGTGTTCTCTTCAAGCAACTGAAGAATACAAATCTGATCCCTTTCTAAGTCTGAATTTCTGCAGTTAGCTACTCTTTTGCTCAAAATGTTTACAGGCGTGGTCTCTCCCAGCCCTTTCCAGGTAAGTAAGCTGTGGGAGTCATGTAGACAAATGCTTTTGGGTTTGGAAACGTGTTCGGTTTATCCCGAGTGTGCAGTGTGCACTTCCGGGTTTGTTAATGATTACCCTGAATAGTGGTTCTTGAGAGCGTTGGCCACAGAGGCTTTGTCGCTTTTCTCTGATTGCAGCGAGAGCAGGTGGTGCTTTCTTGCAGTGTGAGAGGTAGAGTATGTTTCTCCACATTTCAGAAGGACTCCACAACTCAGGAGAGGATGCTCATCTCTCAGTCCTACCTCCGCTGAGCAGGCACCGGGCACATCTTTCTCTAGGTGGATACAACCCTCCCGTTGCTGGTTCTGGAAGACCCGGGACATCTCTGGCTGGAATAGGACACTGTAAGGAGAAGGCTATTAGGAGGAGAGGGTCCTTGAGGAAGACCTATTATGAGAAGACAGGTAAGAAAAGCAAAATCCACCATCCACAGTCAACAAGAGCAACAGCACAAATGTTTTGAGAAGTATTATGTTAAAGGTCAAATTAAACTGGGGTTGAAACTTTGTACAAAGGAGTGGGGCAGATTTTTTTTCCTTTGCTTTTTTGAGATTGCTTCTTACTATGTAGCTTTGGTGGTCCTGGAACTCACTCAGTAGACCAGGCTGGCTTCAAACTCAGATCTACTGGTCACTGCCTCTCAAGTACTGGGATTAAAGGCGCACTTCACTATACCTGGCCAGGTTTTGTTGTTTTTTGTTTTTTTAAAGTACCAGGGGGCTGTAGAGATGGCTCAGTGGTTAAGAGCACTGACCGCTCTTCTGGAGGTCCTGAGTTCAAATCCTAGAAACCACATGGTGGCTCACAACCATCCGAAACGAGATCTGACTCCCTTTTCTGGAGCTGTCTGAAGATAGCTACAGTGTACTTACATTAAATAAATAAATCTTTTTTTTTTAAATAAAGTACCAGGGATTAAACCCAGAACCAGAGACATATTAGTCAAGTACTCTACCACCCAGCTCAGTCCTGAAAGATTTCCTTCTCTTTCTTCCCACGCTGGGGATTGAACCCAGGGCCTCAAACATGCTAAGCAAGGGCTCTACCCCAGAGCTACATTCCCAGTCCCACTTTTTTCAATATTGTTTGCCAATGTCTATGAGTCTACATTTTCACCTACTAAATGTTTATTACTGTTAAGTGATATTCCCCAGGCCTGATTAATTTTTAGGGATATGAAAATGAACTTACACGATTTGTGTCAACCTCAGACACAATTAGTACAGAGAATTTTAGTAATCTTAGAAATTGTTGTTTGGAAATATTGTATTATAGAGTAAACACAAACTCTGTTTATGATTCAGACCTAAGGAATTACAGCTCTTGAAGCTTCAACCCTAAGAGAACACAAATGCCAGCCCAGGCTACTATACCCAGGAAAACTCTCAATTACCGTAGCCAAAGATAACAAGATATTCCATGGCAAAACCAAATTTACACAATATCTTTCCACAAATCCAGCCCTACAGAGGATAATAGATGGAAAACACCAACACAAGGAGGGAAACTACACCCTAGAAAAAGCAAGAAAGTAATCTTTCAACAAACCCAAACAAACATAATTCCACCTCTAACAACAAAAATAACAGGAAGTAGCAATCACTTTTCCTTAATATCTCTTAATATGAAAATTAATATTACCAACATATCCTAATAGATTGAACTTCAAAAATATTAAGAATTAGAAATTTTTTGGCTGTCACCCAGTGGTCTCTCTAATTTGGTAATTGAAGAAATAGGTCCAATATTGTACAATCCATACACACTTTCTGCTTGTTTATATCTGACAGTGTCTTGCTGTGTACCACATAATGGTCTTGAAATCAAGCTTCTTTTATCTCAGCCTCTCTATTAGTAGGATTGTTTATTTGATGTTTTCACACTATACTATGGTTTTCAGAAAGTTTATGTTTTTCAAAGTTATTTATATAGCCAAAAGAAGCATAGACAATTAATTTGGAAGGTGGCTTATAAGAGAACAACAAAGAGTGAGACTGAATGTTTTGCTTGATATTTATAATTATTGTATCAATTTTGAAGATGACCCTATAAGTTACTCTTTTTATGAGATGAATGCTTTTCAAAATCATCACAGCCAATGAATCAGAATCTTACCCTGACCTAATGCCTGTGCCACCCTCCAAGCAGAACCATTGTTCATTGAAACAGTTGATGAATGACTTCATGGATAGACCATCTTAATACACATACCATTTCTTAAACGAATGTAACCTGTTCCCTGTGGGCTGAGAATGATGACAATCACTCAGGTCAAATAGCTTTAACCATAGCAGGAAATCTGTATCCAAATAACTGTGCCTACAGTTCATTCCTTGGAGCAGCAGAACTGTCAACTCTTAGCTTAGCTACTATGGAGGTAAAATCCTTTGGTGATGTGAGGGACATTGAAGTACAGCCTTATTACAATGAACTCCAATGTCTAAAAATTGTTCTTATTTTGGATTTGTACCACAGTAAAAGCCAAGATTTTAAGCTCTACTAAAAACAAAACAAACAAATAAACAAACAAAAAGCTTTATGTTTTTATGTTCAGTTAATAACATGTCCATCATTTTTATGATTGGTATAAAAATATACTGTGTTGAATACAATAAAAAATAAAATTTAAAATAAAAGAAAGAAATGAAGCTTCAGCAGCAAATCATCTATTGACAGTGGTTATCAATGGAGCAGGTAATATTAACTTGCTAATTTTAGTACCCTGGGCTCATCTATAAATTATTCATGAAAACATGAGTTGTGTCTATCTAGTACCAGCAGACAAAAAGAACTAAGCCTGAGGAGGCTTCTGATCAGTTACTGGAGTTGGGTGCATGAAAACTAACACTTGATTATTAAGGTAAAGTTTGAAAAGAAAATTTCTGAAAGCCGTCTTCCACAGAAATTTTATTTTATTTTTTTTCTACTTTCTCTGCTTTGTGCCGTGGTGACTACAACATGAAAATGTGCTTGGTAAATATTTACTTGTTCAAATAATAGAGCAATAAAAAAAATTACTCATTCTTGTTTGGAGAACAAGGAAGTTCACAAACTTAAATTGTTTTTTGGTGACATCGACAATGGCAGACTTCCATTCCCACCTCCCAACCCCCAACCCATAGGCGTGCATGCGAGTGCCTGCGTACATATGTGTGTGTGTTTGTGTGCGTGTGTGTGGTGTTTGCTCATAAAGGTATATGTGGAGGTTGGAGGTTGATGACGATGTCCTTTACTGAACTGGGAGCTCACTGTTACAGCTAGACTTCTGTAAGCCCCTGGCATCTTCTCACCTCTGCCTGGAGAATGCCTTGCTCACCATTTTTATGTGGGTGTCGGGCATGTAAACAGGCTGTCCCTGCTTGTACAGCAAGCACTTCACCCAGTGAGCTGCCTGTCTCCTCCAGCCCTGAAATTTAATTGTGATATCAATCTTGAGCATTCTCGTATCTCTCTCTGTAGCTGAGTGGCTACAGAGAGAGGCACAGCACACTGACTCTCCTACCTAAGGAAACCATAGGCACACACATAGAGGCATTAGAGTTCCCCGCTTTGGCAGACACTGAGACCTGTAAAGTGAATGAGAATGTTATTGTCATTAGGTTGAGGACAAGCCCAGAGAAATGATTAGAATTCTTGAGTTTTAACAAGCTGTTGTGCCCCTAGGTCTGATTTTCCCCTAAGTTATGTCAGAAATCATAATATCTGTTGGGAGAGACATCCTGTGCTTTAATTTTGAAGTTTAATCCTTGCCCTCAAAATGCACACACGCCAGCTTCAACAATATGAAAATACTGAGGCTTAAAGGGGGAAAATATTTAAAATTTTTCCCAATACCATGCTTATTGAATTTGTGATATGATGGAATAATCAATTGTTCAGTCTAAGAAAGTCCTTAATGGTAATTAGAGAGTATTGTAAAAGACTAGGTCAAGTCTAAACTTTAATCAAGCCACTTATTAGAGAAGAGGTGTTTTAACATTTTTAACCATTTATTTGTATATTATTACTACTTTCGTGTGCATAGGTGTGGGTGTGCACTACAGCAGGTATGTAGAGCTCAGAGGACAGTCAGTTCTCTCCTGCCATGAGGGTCTCTTGGATCAAATGCAGGATCGAAATCAGGTTTTGTGGCAAGTACCTTGGCTCACCAAGGTATGGTGGCTGACCCTACAGCAGAGATTCTAGAAGAGAAGAACATACAGTGCAGCTGAGTGGATACCCCTCCATGCATGCACTTGTTTATCTTCATGATTATGGTGAGCACTGGCCTTTCTAAAACACTTTATGAAAATCATTTCAATATTCTCAAAGAAATAAGAAGAAAAAGTCTTTTGTTGAGAATACTTGTCTTTTGCTTGGATGGCAGTCAGTTCTTTTATAAGTTGGTTTTCACTGGTTTTAAGAAAGGGCATGTATATTTAATTCAGAATAAAGATATTGAATATTATAATTATCCATTTAGAATTGAATTTTAAAATTTCTGCTATCTAAAGATAAACATCCAGCCAGGCATGGTGGTTGCATGTATTTAATTCCAATGCTCAGGAGGCAGAGGCAGGCAGATCTCTATGAGTTCCAACCAGTCTGGTCTGCATACACCCTTCTAGGTCAGGCAGGGCTACATGGTAAGACCTTGTCTCAAAACAACAGCAATGACAAAGGAGAGACAACAGAGAGAGGCGCAACCAGTCAGGCACCATACCACCTGGAATCCTAGCACTTAGAAGCAAGCAAAATGAGGGTTTGCTGCTGTGTAACAAGAAATGTGCTTTGCTCCTTAACCTATCACATTCTGCTGGCTCTCATTTGTCTGTTCTGAGCCTTTATTCACATTTCTTGGAAGTTGTAACATGTACTTCATAGACTAAGACGGTGGTGACTCCTGACTCAGTTACTTATGGATGGGAAGAGATCTTTGTTTTTTTAAACTTTATGACTGTGGGTGTTTGCCTGAGTATATGTCTGTGAATCATGTGCATGCTTGGTACTGTGAAAGGCCAGAAGACACTAAATCCGCTGATTGTGAGTTGCCGTGTGGATGCTGAGAATCAAACCTGAGTCCTCTGTATGAGCAACCAGTTCTTAACCACTGAGCCAGCCTGTTAGATTTTTTATTTGTTTTTTGAGACAGGGTTTCTGTGTGTAGCACTCTGGTTGTCCTGGAACTCACTTTATAGACCAGGCTGGCCTCGAACTCAGAGAGATCCGAGTGCTTCTTCCCCCCAAGTACTGGGATTAAAGCCAGAAATTGTGTCAAATCTCCTGGAGCTGGAGTTAAAAGTTGTTGTGAGCCACTTGGCATGGTTGCTAGGAACTAACCTTTCGTCCCTGCAATAGGAGCAAGCCTTCTTAGCTACCCAGTCATCTCTCCAGCCCGTTTCCAAGCAACAATTGGAACGTGCATATAGCAAAATGGTCTCTGCTGCCTTTGGGAAATAGCTCAGTCGCTGAAATACTGACACTCTGGAGTCATTTAAATGGTTTATGGGAAAAATAAAGCAGAGTTAGTTCAAATATCTCATGAGTTCAAGTTCTTTCCATCGCCCTCCTTCCTTCCCTCCTACCCCCCTCTCCCTCCCTCTTCCCTTTTTCTCCCTTTCTTTTTGCAAGGTCTCATGTATACCACACTAGCCCCAAATTTGCTATATAGTCAAGGCTTTGAACTTGTGATTCTCCTGCCTCTTCTTGAGTACTGAGATCTCAGATCCGTGCTACCATTCCTATGGTATGTATTGCTGGGCATTGAAAATCACTTTATGGTACAGAATCCTCAAGTTCTGTTTCTCTGTTCAGATATCATTATGTTAAGTGTTAACATTATTACTTTATTAATTGGTAAAATACTGAAATATTTCAAATATATAGAAAGGAAACACATGTCATTAAGCAGGCGCCTATTGATTGTCTACTTGATCTCTGCTTGGGATTTGTCAGAGAACTATGTAGGCACAATCTCTGGCTTTATGGAAAACTTGTTCTAACAGTCAAGACAGGCACCAAAGAGTTACCAGAGAGATTGGGCTTGGGTAGACAACAGGTGATGGGGCCTTGGATGTAAGCCCTGACTGCACTCTGGTAGGCGGGACAGAAGTGGGCGGCTCCATGTGGTACAGGCACTGAGGGGTGGGTGGGGGATTTTTGAAAGTATCATTGTTCTTAGCCTGAGGAGCCAGGCCAAAGGAGTGTAGACAGAAAAGGAAGTATTGGAATTATAAACATTTAAGATTTACATGGAAAATATTTCTGGTAAAATTGAAGAAATATATAGAAAAACATGTTAAAATTGAAGATTATCATGGAAACTAATATAGATAAAATGGTAGACATAAAAACATTACTAAATTAATTGGAGGAGGAATTACAAACATTCTTTGATAACATTGAAGATTTACGTGAAAAATCCTTCTGTTTGTCTTTTAATTGGGGAATTACCCCTACCATTTTATCTGTATAATTTTCCACAATAATCTTCAATTATAACATGTTTTTCTGTATATTTCTTCAATTTTATCAGAAATATTTTTCCATGTAAATCTTTAATTTTATCAGAAAATGTTTATAATTCCACTTTCAATCAACTTAGAAATATTTTTATGCCTACCACTTTATCTGTGCAATTTTCCACGATAATCTTCAATTTTAACATGTTTTTCTATATATTTCTTCAATTTTATCAGAAATATTTTCCATGTAAATCTTCAATTCTATCATAAAATGTTTCTACTTCCTTTTTTAATTAATTTAGCAGTGTTCTTTATGTCTACCATTATACTCTTTAATTTCCCATGAAAATTGTCAATTTTAACGTGTTTTTCTTTATATTTTTCAATTTTGTCAGAAATATTTCCCATGTAAATCTTCAATTTTATCATAAAGTGTTTTTACTTCCTTTTTCAATTAAAAAGATTTCAAAATCAAAAAAAAAGGAAAAGTATTAATATTTGAGGAAGGAACTGAAGACATGAAAAATTAATTTAGATAAAAAAATTATATAAAACTTGCAAATGTCCATGATGTTAAATAGACCACATTTTGCCATATTTTGTTCAGATATTTTTCGAAAATAGTTGCAGAAATAGTCAGAGAAACTCTTTTTGATCATTTACATTTCTAACTTTATGAAGACTGATACTGATGTGTATAATTGTTGTCAGCCCTTCCCCTCCCCTCTCCCTTCCCCCTCCCTCTCCTTTCTCCTCCCTCTCCCCCTCCTCTCCTCCCTTCTTCTTCATTCTTGCATTCTAGAAATGATTTTGCCATGTATTCCAGGCAGCCCATGAACCTGCGATCTTCTTGCCTCTGCCACTTGGGTGTTGGAAATACAGTCTGGAGCCGCCACACCTGGCTGATTGCGACAGGCTTGTTGGTGTAGGGGGTGCGCTGTTAGTGAGCCAAGTTTGGTTTGAAGCTGCTTGCTTGCTCTGAGTAACTCAGTTTACAAACTCGCTTCGTACCTCTGCATAGCACTTCGCTGTTTTTCCTTTTTTATCGAAACAAATAAATTATGTCCTAATTATATCATTTTAGTGGTCTGTAAGCAGGTGAGAACATCACACTTGTTCCTGGTGTTGTGCAACCACCGTTACTAACTATATTGAGAACTCTTTCATTATTCTTCAAAAAAACTCTGTCCCTGTTAGAAAATAATTACCCTCCCTAACCAAACCCTGGGACTCTCTGGACCCTCTATTTTACGTCTGTCTCCGCATTCCCCCCCCCCCCCCCAGATAGGGTTTCTCTGTATAGCCCTGGCTATTCTGGAACTCTCTCTGTAGACCGGGCTGGCCTCGAACTCAGAAATCCGTCTGCCTCTGCCTCCCAAGTGCTGGGATTAAAGGCGTGCGCCACCAGTGCCCGGCTTCCGCATTTTTTTTAAAAGGAGCTTCATTTTAACGAAATTATGTGACATTTGTCCTTCTGTCTTTGTGTATTTACTTACCACTATTTTCCAGGTGCATCCATTTTGTTATGTATATAACATTTTCTTTTCTTTTGACTGAGTAGCATTAATGACAGGCTTTTTAGTAGCATAAAAACCTACTGCAATGGTCAGAGTTTGGGAACAAGACTGTGAAGGGCCGTGAGCAAGCCGCGATGTCTTCGTCTTCCCTTTTCCATGTTTGCCGTCCTCCCTAGCACTAAGTTGTTTCCCCTAAATTCTTCTCGAGGGAATTTACGAACATCATGTGCAAGCTGTACTGAATGTCATCTGCTAGGGCAGGAACTTGTTCACTGTCAAAATATCAGGCCCCTGGAAGCTTGCCAGGCTCCCCGCTCTGAGCCGGAACTGGTTGCCAGTGGTCTCCGTTGGCAGGCGGCGGGCAGGTGCGGACGAAAGGGGCAACTGGATCGCCAGAGCAGCTGCGGCTTGCTGACCGGAAATCGGGCCAGCCAAGCAGGGGGTTGGGAAGAAACCTTTTGGTAATGGGCTCTGTAATTTCCCTCCTAGGGTGGAAACAGCCTTGAAAAGGGCAGAGTCACAAAGAGAAAAGTGCACCTGGGCGATTAGATCTTGGGCAGCTTTGTGTCTCAGGCTTCACAGGATGGCTTCTGAAGTCTGAAAGACCCGGATTCTGGACGAGCACAATTTAAAGCCCGACGTCATGTCTTAGAAGAGATACAGCATCATCGTCCAGACTTCATCCTTCTTCAGAAGAATTGATGCTTAGACATGTTTTCTAAATAATGCTTGTAATGCACGTTATTTTTTGAGGGGGAAGGGACGGGGGGGGGAGAAGAGGAATTCTAATTACAACTCCCTTTCATTCTTCACATTTTTAATTTAGCTTTCAAGCTGTTTTGTGGAAGCCAGTGTGTGCTACTGGACAGTTTCTGTAAACTGTAAACACCTGGGCTGGTTTTCGCAGCTCCCGGGCATCGTATTCACTGCTCTTACCTTCTATGCCAAGAAGCTAAGGCTGGACAGAGCAGTGTAAACAGCAAACCTATCGCTCAAGCCTAGCGTTGCAAACGCTAGTGAGCATATCCTTACTCACTCTCTAGCCTCAGATTATTAGAGGGGATCAAGACAGACAGGCGGCTGGAAGCCACCTTGTTAAACACGGGTCCGGACACTAAGACTGCCAGCAACCAGAGCTTCTTCAAAGCCAGAAGACCCACAAGCATTTCTGAAAGGTTGCCTGTGGTTTCCTGTAAACAACTGTATGCTCAATGGCTTCACAAAGAAAGGCCTTATTAAAAATAAACGATTTGAAGAAGGGTGGGCTGGGAGGCGATATAGTTTTCTAGCCGGCTTGATTCATCGATGTGTTGGTTAATCTTGCAACCACGTTCAACTGAAACTTCATGTGCGTGCTTCCTACCAGCATCTCTTCCGTGAGGCTGCCGGAGAGCAGCGAGATACGGCAACCAACAGCACGGGCTGTGTTAGCAGCATGGTGTTATTGGGTTGAAAACCCCCTAGAGATTCTGTAACCTGCAAGAAATAAACAAAAATGGAATCTTGAGGCCAGGAAGAAGCCCACGTGGGCATCCTTGGTTCTGTAGGTGCGTGTGAGAATTAAAAATATTATTTGTATTTGAATATTAACATGAGTACCCAGAAATCCTTAGGTGTGTGTGTGTGTGTGTGTGTGTATGTGTATGTGTGTGTTTTCCTATTTAATCTAGTATATTTTAGGTTTAGAATTAGTCTGCAGTTGTTTTCTGCTCAGGCTGATCTGGAACTTTTCTGTACAGTTGAGGCTGGCCTTGAACTCCTGATCCTCCTGCCTTCAGGTCCTGTGTGCTGATTATAGGTGTATACCACTTGGCTATCTGTTTTTTTTTCTTTTTTTTTTTGTCTGTTTTTGTTTTGTTTTCCAATATTTTTTTTGGTTTTTTGAGACAGGATTTCTCTGTGTACCCCTGGCTGTCCTGGAACCCACTTTGTAGACCAGACTGGCCTCGAACTCAGAAATCCTCCTGCCTCTGCCTCCCAAGTGCTGGGCTTAAAGGCGTGCACTACCACCGCCCGGCTAATACAGGCTTTTTTATGTGTAGCCCTGAAACTTGCTGTCGTGGAACTAGACTAACCTAGAGCCGGATAGCCTAGAATTCAGAGATCCACCCATCTCTGCCTTCCGAGGGCTGGGATTAAAGCTGTGTGGCACCATCCTCCCAACTCCCTTCACCGGGTTGCACCTGTTGTTGCCTGCTGTCCTGGAACTCACTCTGTAGACCAGGCTGGCCTCCAACTCAGAAATCTGCCTGCCTCTGCCTCCCAAGTGCTGGGATTAAAGGTGTGCGCCTTATCCTGTTTATAACTATCCCTTTGTCTTAATCACACCGTCTAGTCTGACCCTACATCTGTTGCCTACTGCACAAACATTTATTTAAGATTACATTTACCCATTTTATTAGAGTATGTAGATATATATGTATCTGGTGCAACCTGACACAGAATAGTGCATAAGTATGAGTCAGAGGACAACTTGGGGGAAACAGTTCCCTTCCTTCATGAGGGATCAAATACAGGTTGTCTGAGAGGCATGGTGACGCATGTCTTTACCTACTAGACCATGTTGTGGGCTAGTAAATCCCCTTTGTGTTTTTATAATCCCCCCCTTTGAAACAAAAGAAGAAGATAAAGGTTAAGAAATACATAATTCTGGGGCAGGAGAGATGGCTCAGTAGTTTAGAATACTTGCTGCTCTTCCAGTAGACATGAGTTCAATTCCCGGCATGCACATGGTGACTTAGAGCCATCTGTACCTCCAGTTCCAGGAGATCCAACACCCTCTACTGGCCTTCCTGGGCACAAGTCATTCAGTGCACATACATGTGCACAGGCAAAACACTCATACATCAAATAAAAATAAATAAATCTTAAAAAATGAGAAATGCCAGCCTGGTTTACAGAACAAGTTTCAGGACAGCTGAGGCTACAGAGAAACCTTGTCTCAAAAATCCAGAGATAGATAGATAATAGATAGATAGATAGATAGATAGATAGATAGATAGATAGAGACTTGCTAAATGTGACCTTCCTGAGATACAGCCAGGACTTTCTTTTGTTTTCTGTTTTGCAGTGCAGGAGATTGCAGGGCAATCCCCACCACAGACCTAAGATCTTAGCGTTTGTTTCTGATTGCCTCCACCCCTAGGGGATGCCTAACTTCATCCAATCTTTTATAACTCCACTCCTCCCCTGTCCTGCTGTGTCTGAAACCCTCATTTACAAGAACCCTCTTTGCCTATCCTGGGATATCATTTAGATACGAGGAGAGATTAGAAGACCCGGAGGAGAAAGTCCTATTTTGATATTATCTCCGAGTCTTTTAAATGCATCTTCTAGTAAACAATCGTCTATATAGTTTGGGAAGCGGCTCCATTTATTTACTCCTTTTGGCGCGCTAATTCTGCCGTGCTGGCCATAGGTTCTTTCTGTTTCCTGTTTTTTCTTTTCTTTCTTTCTTTTTTTTAATGGCAATAGAACAGATTTAATCCAACAGTTCAGGGCTCTTCTCGCAGTTATGGTACTATGCCTCCATCACTTGAATTCTAGGACATTTCCATCCCTCAGCAAGTAACCTCCTACTCATTTTCAGTCCCCGCCCCCCACTTCCCACCTATCCAAAGGACTCAGGTTTGGGTCCCAGCACCCACTGCTCAGGCACTGAGTCACCCCCAACGCTTCCTGGATCCCGATTCCATGTTGTTTCCATGGAACAAAGTTATTAGATACAGGGACGGTGTGCAAAAGACTGGCACCCCTGGAAGGCCTCTGCTGAGTTTACTGCTCCCGCCCTCTCCCCTGCTGAACATCAGCTTCAGCGTTGGCCGACCTCATTCCCAATCAGAGGATCTGACTAAGTCCTCTGGCCTCTACAGACACCCACACTATCCATGCACACACATACAAACACACAAACGCTCACGCTTTTATGATTTTATAATATTCTTATTTATCCTTCATTGTCACATTGACACCGAGGGCAATTTTTCTTGGTTTCATAGTTTGATTCTCAGCTGCTTTTTCTATGACTTCTGGAAGTTGCGCAACCAACAGCTGTTCAATTAACATGCACACTTCTGCCCTGCCTTTTACTTCGGAACTTACTTGGAATCAATTAAGTGCTCACCACACTCACATATTCTCCGTTAATGGCGATTCCCTTGTTCTTCTGTGAAAATAACAACGGAAGGGTGATCCAGGGAGCATTGGTGGTGGCTCAGGTGGAAGGTGTCTCCTGCCTGCTCTTGTCTCCCCTAAGCAAGCCAGTTTCCTCAGAGGGAAGAAACCCAAATGGGAGAAGAGAGTTGAGGGGGGAAGGCACTGAATAAAACATGGTTTGTGCAATTTATCTCTGCAATAGAGGCACCACTCACCCACCCCATTTCCTTTTTCCCAGAAAAAAAAAATGTATGGTGGTTGAAAATTCTGTGGAGAAAGGCTGGGTTGAGACACGAGGGATTCAGCTTGAGTAGTGTCCCTCCTCCAGGAGACTTAGCCCTCTCCCAGTGTGCCTGAGAAGCTGGGCATCCAATTTGCAGTAAACTTTCTTCTCTGAAATACATGGAAGATATGGTAACTGCTGTATCACTTTGGTTCTAACTTAAAAAAAATTTCTTTTACTACTTGAAGTTACCTCTCTCTCTCTCTCTCTCTCTCTCTCTCTCTCTCTCTCTCTCTCTCTCTCTGTGTGTGTGTGTGTGTGTGAGTGCCTGAGTGGATGTTTGTGCCCAGGACTGGTGATCTCAGAGGTCAGGAGGGTTGGATCACTTGAGGCTGGAGTTAAAGGTAGTTGCCAGCTGGTTTTCTGCGAGAGCAGTATGTTCTCTTAACTGTTGAGGCATCTCTCCAGTCTCCCACCTTTTATTTTCAAAATAGGATTTCACTGCTCTCAGGCAGGCTTACTCACTGTACAGCTAAATATGACCTTGAACTTCTGACCCTCCTGACTCCATGTTCAGGTATATGCCACTATGCTTGGCCATAAATTTTGAAAGGATCTGTAGAGAATTCCACGAATCTTTCCAGTTCCTCTGGCTCAGTTTACTTACCAGTGATCCAACCGGGGTTGTTGCAAGGTCTCCCTTTGGTTCTCTTTCTTACTCAATTACAATTTTTGGGGAAAATACCTACGGGAAGCAACCGAACGCATAAAAATACATCCCTAATCAACCGACAAAGAATGTCAGTAAAGCCACTGTCCCATCTGTTCTGATAAAGTGGCTTTTCAGTCTGATAAGGTCCAAAGCAAACAAATAGCATTTCACAGAGCTCAACAGAAAACACCTCCACTCTCAAAACAGAGGCTTTGGAGCCAAGGTTAAATGAGTTCTTGGGCATAACAGGATTTTAAAAAAGCATTTTAGGGAAATCGTGAATACACCAAGTGATACTGCATCTGGAATATGCAAATGTGAAGTGTCAGGTGCTCGCCCTCAATCAAGCCCTTCATGACATGCTGGATAGATACATGCTGGATAGATACATTGTTTCTCTCTGTCTTTTAATTTAATAAAGTTTTATTTTTCCAGAAGTATAGTTGACTGAACCTCTTCCTGTACCCTTGCCAGTTGCTGGGGCATTCCCACCCTTTGTGTTTTAGGTTGAAAACCACTTGGACTCTGTGCTTTGAAACCAACTTGATAAAGTCCTTCACTAAGTAGCTCCTGAAGGGTGGTGGGGATGAAGAAACCCTTCAGCATCTCTGAAGCTACAGCTGGAGTAATATGCTTACAACTGGGGACTTCCTTACTGAGTGTCATTCGTGGCTTTGTCAGACAAGACCAGACTCTCGCACCTGTCTGGAACACTGCCTTTGGACTATTGCTTTTTGGCCTCAACCCCAGACACATTTACTGGGTCTTTCTTGGCTGACTTTCTGGCATATTCCTTCTCCTTGTCCTTGGGTAGTGTGGGGAAGCTCGGAGAGTCACTGCCACCTTGTTAAGATGTGGGACAGAGAAAACCCACCGTCTGTCTCCTACTTAGCTCTACAGTATCTTAACTTCCTGAATCAGAGTTAGGACTGTGGATTGCATTCTCAGTGCGGGCGAGGTTGTTTGCTTGTTTTTTGTTTTGTTTTGTTTTGGCAGATTCTGGATTGATCCAAATCAAATGCTATAAATATATTGAAAATGATTAAGAGAAAAAAGTCCTTTTTGGACTCTCAAGGTGGTTCAGTGAGTAAGGACCCTGCTGACTGGCCTGGTGATTGGAGTTGGGTCCCCATATGCATACCATCATGGAAGAAGAGAACCAATTCTTCTGATTTTCACATGCATATGCACACACACATAAATAAATAAAAAATGAAAAGGCCCATGTAGAAATATATATTGATACCAGTAGATATTAAACACTAAAGATGTTGTCTTCTTCTTCTTCTTCTTCTTCTTCTTTTGTTTTTTGGTGTTTTTTTTTGTTTTTTGTTTTTTGGTTTTTCGAGATGGGGTTTCTCTGTATAGCCCTGGCTGTCCTGGAACTCACTCTGTAGACCAAGCTGGCCTCGAACTCAGAAATCTACCTGCCTCTGCCTCCTGAGTACTGGGCTTAAAGGTGTGCACCACCACACCTTGCTCTGCTCAAAACTGTTTCTTAAAAAATAATGTGGGACTGGAGAGATGGCTCAGTGGTTAAGAGCACTGATTGCTCTTCTGAAGGTCCTGAGTTCAAATCCCAGCAACCACATGGTGGCTCACAACCATCCGTAATGAGATATGATGCCCTCTTCTGGGGTGTCTGAAGACAGCTACAGTGTACTTCAATATGTAAGGAGAGGTGGTTCAGAAGGAAAGAGGAGCATAACTCTTGCAGAGGCCTGGACTTCAGTCTCCAGCCCCCACGTCAGGCTGCAGTTGCTGCAGGCCTCCGAGGGCACCTGCATTCCTGTGCACGTGCCCTTCCCTCACACATATCATGAAAACGATTTCAAAACCTTGTAGCTCCTTTAAGGTTGTTTATCTAAAAAATGTTTTTTTTTTTGTAAGAAACAGTATATTTATTTTTCTGACACCACACCTCTGGTGAGTGGTTTTGTACCAAATTTAATGAAGATTACACAGAACGATTCCCGCATGGGAAGGGGGAGGAAAGGGAAGGAACACAAAATTTAAAACAGAAGCAAAATCCTGGATAGCTTTTAGCATCGGTTCCATTCCCGCATTAATAAAATTCACTTGGGAATTCCTCAGAAAAGGAGCACGAGAAATAAGGTGGGCAAGGAAGAGTAGTACACCAGGGCGTGGGGGGGGAGGGGGAAGGCTGGGAGGGGCGAGAGGCCAGAGGGCACCCGAGGCAGGGGCGAGGCTTCCCAGGAGAGCCCCAGAGAACCCGGGTATTGCAGCTGCCGAGGGGGAGAGGAGAGGGGGAAAGCGGAGGGTCGCCAGCGAGGTCACAGGAAAGAAACACACTGAACCAAGGAACTGAAGGAGGAAAGAGGAGGAGAGGAAACCGCGAGGTTGAGTTTGCATATCGGTAGAGACAGACCGTGCTGAAGAGCGAATGAACTGAAGAACAAACGTCCCAAGCTTCAGTATTTTTAAAAAGAAAAATGTTGTACCCACACCCCTCGGAGGTCGTAGTTTGGCTTTTCTATACACTGGAGTTGAAAGAAAATAGTCCAAGGTCTGAAGGTAGATTCTCCATCTAAAGTAAACAGCCCAGGATTCCTGTTGTCCTCTTTCCATAAAGTCTCTGCTAAAATCCCTTTTGCAATATAGTACAGTTCTCTCTCTCTCTCTCTCTCTCTCTCTCTCTCTCACACACACACACACACACACACACACACACACACTAAAGCCCAAATCAAAAATAAAAAAAACTGAAAAGAATCCTGGAAGAAGCCAGTCCAAAGGATGTAAACACAGAAAATGGTACAACATACAACCGACGGCAATTCTCAAACACGGCTACAGATTCCTAAAAGTAGGTGCCATCACGTGATCCCCATGTCCACCAAAAAAAAGTATTTTATGTATATGAGTACACCATTGCTCTCTTCAGACACACCAGAAGAGGGCATCAGATCCCATTACAGATGGTTGTGAGCCACCATGTGGTCGCTAGGAATTGAACTCAGGACCTCTGGAAGAGCAGTTGGTGCACTTAACCACTGAGCCATCTCTCCAGCCCCACCCATATTTTTTTTAAAAAATAAATCTTAAAAATAAACATACCTGCTAATTAATTTGTTTTCCAAGTAAATCCATAGATACTTGGTTCCCTCCTCCCTCAAAGCAGCCCCGGGTCCCTCTACTCCTATTGCAAGACCAACAGTAAGGACTCCTGGAACTCCATCAAAGCAGCTCACGGGACCTGGAATCTCATCTTGACAAGGATCCAGTCGTAGCAGCTTAAAACATCATGTTTCCTGGGTTGCCAGGTCCTCGGCTAAATCCACCCATGCCCCATCAGCAGCCATGCCCCGGGGCCTCATCTGTGGGGGGGATCATGATGTTCTGTTGGGGTCCCCTCATGCCCTGCATGGATGTGATCATGCCTGGAGAACCCACAGGCCCTGGGTGGGTATAGAGCCCAGCAGGCCCCCGATCCTGGCCAGGAATCATGCCCACAGCAGCAGCTGGATTGGTCATCAGGCTGGCTCGCCGGGGCACTGTGGATTGTGCTGGTGACACCATCCGGTAGTGAGGTCTCATCATGCCACGCTGGAGAAAGGCTGGTGGTTTCATTGGGTTGTGGCCTGGCATGGACGGAGATGTATCAAGAGGAATGTCTTAAGTTCCTTCTGGCCCGGGGCCTCCCACGCAAGGCAATGCTAATCCCATTCTAGGGGCTGAATCACTCATCCCCTGCATGTGTGAAAACCCAGGTCCAGGACCTTGTGGCCGGTTGCGGCCTGGGACTTCCCCTCGAGGGAAAGAGTGCAGAGTCTGGTTGGGCTTTTCCGATGGGATAATGCAGGAGAGATCAAACTCAGGTATTCCGGTGGCTCCAGGTGGGATTACCTCCTGCAGATCTGGGTCTGTAAACAAGGAAGGCATCCTGTTTTCCAGGACAGTGAAGGGGTCAGGAGCCCCTGGGATTTGAGGCTTGCAAAGTGCTGGATCTGCTGAACTTTGGGGCAGGTTGCTGGGACGACCAAGGGGTCTTTCTCCTGGGAAACCTATCCCTCCTGGGAAATTACCTCGGCCCCCGGTGGGGGGCTGTTGTGAGGGAATGGAACCTACTGAGGAGGAGACTGTCCTGGAGGGAAGCCCTGGGGGAAGCCCATCCGTCCTTGAGGTACCATTGGAGGCTCTTGGGACCCATGTCCCATGATAGGATTGTGTGACATCAGGCCAGGCCCGGTTGGGACTCCATGAGGAGGTGTGCTGGGTCCCATGGCATTAGGAAAGGGCATCTGATTGGAGTGAGAAAGTGCCTTAGTCATTCCCATCGGGCTGAGGGTTGGCATCGGAACCGTGGGGTTTGGACCTGAAATTTGAGGATTCTGTGTATTAATGCCCGTTCCTGCCATGCTATTTATTGATGGCAAGTTGGGCGAGTGAGCTGGAGGGGCATCATCATCAGAGCTGGCCACAGTCTTGATGGCATCGTGGTATAATGGGGTGGAACTGGGCATCGTAAACTTGGACATTTGAGACGTCATAATGGAGAGTGGGTTCTGGGAAAGGGTGGGCTCTGGAGGCATAGAGGGGAGACTTCTGGGTATGTTCACCGATGCAGGCTAGCTGTAGGAGGTGGGGGAGGGGTGCCTAACTCTACACTTTCTGCCTGGGGAGGTCGTGGTGAGAGGGTGCTTTGTGGTTTGGAGGGATTCCAGGCCTCTGAAAGGGAGGTTTGGGAGAGGAGGTCCATCCAGGCGACGGGGCAGGAATTGATGGAGACTTGAGGTGAACAGGCAAAGTAACAACAGACCCCAAGACAGGAGGGGACTTTATGGAAGTAGCAGCAGCTGTGCCTGCCAGCTGTGACGGAGTCTGAGGGGACTTGAGGTTCCCCGAGGGTGAGCCCAGCATCGGAGACTGGACTTGGTGCATTGTAGGAGACTTCAGAGGGTTAATGCCTGGGGAATGCACCTGGCTGCCTGCCACAGATATATCCAAAGGCTTCCGCCCCAGACCGCGCTGAACTGGAGGAGCTGTGCTGAGGCTAGTGGGGTTACTGGAAGGGTTGGGAGTAGTGGTGGCATGTGACTGAGCTGGCTGTTAGTCCTTTGGTCGGGCCCAATTGGTTCTCTGAGATTCCGCAAGCCACTGTTGCTGCCTGGACCCTGAGACATGGGTAGGGATGGCCTGGGGCCCACACCGTACTCCTGCTGAGGGTGGTCACCATTTTCTGCTGGGCAGGCAGCATTTCTGAGCTACCAGGGTGTAATTTCATCATATCCTCAGGGCCTGCCCCAGCTTCCCTCATCTTCTGAGGTATCATCTGAGAGCTGGATCCCATGGTGACGTTTAGATTGACATCTCCCTTCATCCCACCAGGAACCATGCCTAACTCAAGCTCCTGACCAGGACCTATCTGTGGAGGCATTCCTTTTAGAAAGTCACCCCGGGGAGGGCTCAGAGATCCCTCGACTCATACTCCCGAGGGAAAATGGGGTTACTTCCTGGCTCCATGTGGTGCTGGGAGCCTGGAGTTATTCTGTTCATTTCCATGCCGGGCTGGATGCCCTCCATGCTCATCTTGGGGGGGAGCCAGCTGTTTCTCTGCCAGCTGCTGTTGAAACATCTCTTCAGGCAAGCCTTGGGGGTTTAGAAACCGCTCCCCTCAGCCAGGACCAGGAGGGAAATTTCGACTGTCTGGATTTTTTGGCACATCGTCTGGCCAACTGACTCCAGAGAGACCTGGTCTGGATGCTGGGTTGGGCACATTTGGCCCCTCCATTTCTGAATTTATCATTCCTGCGAACCCAGGAAGGCACCATCTGGCTGCCTGACATGTTGGGGTGAGGAGCCATGCCCCTTGGGGGCAAAGAATGTGAAATGTTGATACCATCAGGAAATGGCTCTGCCCCAGGTGCCCAGCCTTCACCAGGAGCCATCTGGTAGGGAGGGGGAGGCCCTCGGACCAGTCCCCGGGGCCCGTGCTGATGGACCATCATATCCAGGAGAGAGCACTGCTGGATGACCACCTGCTCCTGCTTCCTCCTCTTCTCTTCATAAAACTCCTGCTGCAGCTTTAGCCACGCCATCTGCTCGGGAGTCATGTGGTCCAGGTGGTCGGGTCCTATGGGCCCAGGCTGGGAGTTCATAGACTCTGGAACCATTTCATCTGGAGGAAAGGGCACATCTCTATGTCCTTGAGGGTGAAGCTGAGCTCCCACATCTGTCTGTGGCCCAGGACCCTTACCGAGGCTTTGGGATTGAGACGTCATGGCCTGTACTGGCCCTTCTGGTGTTTTTATTGAGGTCCATCTAAAACTCCAGTGTTTTGCTGGGGACCCCCTGTTTGTCCTGCTGTGAATTCTTTCTCATCAGGGAAAAGCATACGCGGGATATCTCTTAGAGTTTGTAAGGAGCGTTCCTGGTGCTCTAGCTGTTCCTGAGATAGGCTATCAGTGTGTGTGGCTCACCACTGAACACTGGTGGTGAAGAGGTCAGCTAACTAATGAATGTTAGAAAATTCCACCAGGCCCCAGAACATGAAAACCCCTCCCCTCCCAGAAGGAAGAGTTCGGTGGAGCATGTAGGAAGGAAGAGAGAGACTGATTACCTCATTTCCTATAGATCAATCAGTTTAAAGGGCACACTGTTCTGCCAATCACATTATGCCTAATTGCTGATGCTCTATTCTGCCCTGGAAACTGTATAAAAACTCCCGGAACGGGCTGCCCAGGGTTGCCGTCTCTCTTTCAGGTTTTATGACGACTCCAGCACGCTGGAACAATAAATTCCTCTTGTTTTTGCATTGACCTCCCCCCGCCTGCGTTGTTCACTGGGGTCGGTCGGGGTGGGGGTTGGGAGGGTCCCGGTAGCTAAGACTCGTCAGAGTCTTACAGTGGAGATGGGGGAATTTGGGATCTGCTGAAGAGAGTGCTCTCCTGAGAGACAGGGGTCTCTGCTCGATGGTTGAGTTTGGCCCAGTACCATCTGGGCGCAGTGGAGAGGAGCTCCCAGGACTGCCCACAGGAGGAATCAGTTTGTTTTCTACCCCAGGACTCTCCGGGTCAAGGGGAAGTGGAACTGCAGTGGGCTTGGGCGCTGGTGCCTGAACGGGAGGAGTTGGCTGCAGTCTGGCATTCTGGGAGGTTTGGTCCTGGTTGGCAGGAGCTGGAGGCTGCCGTGGGAGAGGTTTTGGATCATTCCGAAAGGTGGGTATCTGTGTTTTCAGGGGGCGCTGTGCTTCTCTCTGACTTGCTGTTAGAGATGTTCTGGATGTGGAGAGAGACAATCGTTTCAACCTGGCCCTTTCACTACAGCTTCTGCAGCCTTATTTGCCTCCTCAGTAGAAAACACATACACCACTTTGACTGGTGTCTTCTGAGCAGGTACGGGCTCTGGGGCAGGAGTCTGGCCATGGGAGGGAGTGGAAGACCTGGGAGCTGTAGCAATTGATGGGGTACTTGATGCAGTCTGCAGAATTACATTCTTTAATGTCAGAGTCATCATCCTTTGGAGTCCCAGGATCTCTCTGATCAAAGAGTCTGCCGAAATACTTCGTTCCCTTTCCCCCTTGCGGTTGGTACCATTTTCAGCCCCATTCTTCAGCCCCATGCTCCCACCTGGGCCGGGAGTGCTTTAGGGGTATGGCCACCACTCTTGGAGTCACAGGGGGATGGCTGGGATTGGCTGACTGAGCCACTCCCTCCCCCCCCCCCCTGGTTTACCCTGATTGGAGAATTTGGAATTTGGAATCCAGCTGTGGGGTTCCAGATGGGGACGTCACTATAGGGGAACGGACCCTCACCTCCTCCTTTGATCTAGGGCTACTCTGTGTGTTTCCTGATGGCGAGCTCCTCACTTGAGGGTTACTGTGATGCATTGATAGAAACCCTGAGCTTTCGGTCACTCACAGGCTCACGGAGTTCCTCTCGGGCTACAGCAGATGTATCTGCTAGGGGCAGAGGCGGCTGCCCACTGCTTGCTTGGTGTGTCCCTTAGCGCTGGCTGCCTGTTCGCCTTTGTTTTTCTGCTGTGGAAGTGGGTCCTCCCCACTGGAAGTTCAAGCGTTCTCTGAGTGTGTTCTTCCTGCTGCCGAAGGAAAATCTCGCATCTCCAGGGCACAGGAAACCCCCAGGGTCACGATATTGCAGACTTCATCCTCGGGGTGAGGAGTCAGAGCGCCTTCCTCAAAGGTGACCCTTACCTTTCAAGATGCCCACTCTGTCTTCTACATTGGGGCGGGGAGGAGCTTACAGAGAAGGAGAACTGTCCCCTCACTACACAGGAATGGTTAGGTCAATGTGAAGTAACACCAGTTAGTCCCACATCCAAGTCCCTGGGCTGGAGTGAGGGAGGGGTGAGTGCAGTTGGGGGCTGTGGTCCCCGACCATAAAAATGTTTTAAGGGAGCTTGTGCTATACTTCAGTTGGTTGGGTGCTTAGCATGCAGAGAGTCCACATTCAGCCTTTAGCACGGTATCATCAACCAGGCCTAGAAGCACACACCTGTCACCCAAACACTCCAGAGTCAGAGGCAGGAGGGTCTGAAGTTTAAGGTCATCCTTGGCTAAAGATGTAGTTAGGGTTAGAGGGAGCTGCATAACATCCTGTCTCAAAACAAAACTAAAATTCAAACCAGCATATGTACTAAAAAAACCCAAATCCAAGAAAACAAGGAAATAAAGTGAAGTATCAGCTTGCGCTGGTGCTGTCTCTCAGAGGCCAGACTAGGACCTGCTAGGTGGGATACAGGTCTGTGTTAGAAACCGCCCCAGGGAGCAAGTTTGAATCTGGGTAGCAAAAAGTGTCCAGTCTCCATTACACAAGAGATTTTTACAGGAGGGCCCTTTGGGCCTTGGTGAGGTGGAGATGTTCTTCTAGAGGACATTGGTTACAGTGATTTCCTGTCTAAGAACTGTGAACTTGGAGAGATTGCTTGAGAATAAGAATGTTCCTGGTAGGGCTGGAGAGGTGGCTCAGTGGTTAAGAGCACTGACTGCTCTTCCAAAGGTCCTGAGTTCAATTCCCAGCAACCACATGGTGGTTCACAACCATCTGTAAAGAAATCTGACTCACTCTTCTGAAGACAGCTATAGTGTACTTAGGTAAAATAATAAAACCTCTATGCCCGAGTGAGTGGAGCCGACTGAAGCAAGCAGAGGTCCTGAATTCAAATTCCCAGCAACTATATGATGGCTCACAACCATCTGTACAGCTACAGTGTACTCATATACATAAAATAAATAAATCATTAAAAAATTGTTCCTGGTAGATATTTATGGTCTTTTTTCCTGGCAGACATATTTTTTTTTGTGACTCGAGAATTTTTTAGGTGGTCACCATGGTTAGAAAGTACTTCCTTGACCTGTGTGTATCACACACACACACACACACACACACACACACACACACACACACACACAGAGCCTGAACACTGTGCACTTTGAGTTCCTGCTCTTTTAGCGCTGAGATTACAGGTGTTTAGCCTCATGTCCCATGTTTACTCATTTTTAAAATCTGGCTTAGGATACTACTGTATTAGCTGTCATGCTTTTTTTTTTCCCAAATACAAACTTTTTTTTGTATGTATGTGTGCTGTGACCAAAGCTTAGTAAATATATATATATATATATATATATATATATATATATATATATATATTTGAGTCAGGGTTTCTCTGTGTAGCTTTGGTTGTTCTGGAACATGCTCTCTAGACTAGGCTGGCTTTGAACTCAGAGATCTGCCTGCCTCTGCCTCCCAAGTGCTGGGATTAAACGTGTGCACCACTACCACCCAGCAATAAATAAAATATAAAACAAATCATTTACTACAAGGAAAAATGTATTGATTGCTAAAAATATGTGCGGGAATTGAGATTATTTCAATGCACATTTTAATCACTTATTTATTATTTATTTATTTACCTATTTTCATGGCACTAAAGGTTGACTCCAGAGCCACCAAGCTGCATCTCCAGCTACACCTCGGCAAAAAGAGGGCCGAGAGTGCTATGAAAAACAGCTGTGTGCTTGAATACTTTAATTGCAACGTAAAGGCACCTTACATTTTGACTTTTTATTTGTTTGCGCTTGAGATAGGATCTCATGTATCCCAGACTGGTTTCTGATCCTCCTGCCTCCACCTGCCGTGTATTGGGATTAGAGGCTCGCCTACCATGCCCAGTTAATACTTGTGGAGGAACCCAGGGCGGGCCAGGTGAGCCACAACTTAATTTAATTAATTTAATTGAATGAAAGCTGGTGTTAGTAAGTTTGGCAGTCTAGTGCCACCTTGTGGTTAACATGCTCAACTACACTATGTTGGATTTCAGACAAAAGCTACAACAACAACAACAAAAAAACCCTCCAACAAAACATGTCTTCAGGGCTGGAGAGATGGCTCAGTGGGTAAGAGCACCTGACTGCTCTTCCAAAGGTCCTGAGTTCAAATCCCAGCACCCACATGGTGGCTCACAACCATCTGTAAAGTGATCTGACGCCCTCTTCTGGTGCGTCTGAAGACAACTACAGTGTCCTTACATAAAATAAATAAATCTTTTAAAAAAAAAAAAAACATGTCTTCAAAACGTAATTATTGGGCCAGAGAGTTGACTTAGCAGTTAAAAGCACTTGCTCTCTTGCAGAACACAGGGGTTTGATTCCAAGCCCCCACATGGTGGCTCACATCTGTAGGTAACTTCCAGTCCCAGGGGAATTCAACACTTTCTCCTGTTCCCAGTAGGCACTAAGCACATGCATGAAGGAAAAACACTCATGCACACAAAATAATAAAATAAATAGATCTAAAAGCTTTTACTTATGAATTTCACTTGCAAGCTTTCTTATGGACTGTCAACTGCCCCGTGTTTCCTGGAATGGAGAGACCTTCAGAACCAGTAGAGTCCTAGGCAAAAAGGAACCAGTTGGTTATAAAGTGGCCAACTAGGTACAAAGCTCTGGCTAGGTAGCAACACACACACAATGTGTATGACAAGGTCACAGTTCTCATGGACCCTGTGCTGTTGGGGTGGAGCCATGATCAACAGTCATGTGAACCATCTTGAGCTGGAGGCTAATCGGAAGGGCAATAGGTTAGTGTATCAGGAAGAGAATTAGTGGCAATTTTGTTCTTAAAGTTTCATCTTATTTTTTAATTCATTAATGTTTAATTATAATTAATTTAAATTTATTTTAATTAATGTGTATGTGTGTGGATATGTGTTTGTGAGTCTAAGTGTCCCAGGAGGTTAGAAGAGAGTCTGGGAGTCCCAGGAGCTGGAGCTACAGTTGTCTGTGGGCTGTCTGATGTAGGTCCAGGGAACAGAATTTGGGTCCTCTGCAGGAGCAGCAAGTGTGCGTAACCACTCAGCCATCTCTCCAGCCCTGCGGTGGCGGGAGATAGCATGCTTGGCTATGTTAGGTTGGAAAGTGAATCGCGTGTAAGAGCTGACCATACAGTTCTAGAACAAGGACATAAAATGTGGCTTGTGTTAATGTTTCAGTAGATTTATTTTTCTCTTCTGGGAAAATATGTAGTCTTATGCTTAGATCAGGTCGGGTAAATGGGTCTCAGAAAGTCAGGTGCACTCAGCCTCTGTGGGTAAAGGAAGGAAGGCAGGAGGAAGAGAAAAGAAAATGAGGATTTTAGTTCAGGTGGGATACAGGGGCTAGGCAGCCGAGCAGGCCTAGCACACATGACCTATATACTTCAGCGGTGGTAGAGGTGGGGCACAGCGTCACATTGTCACCGTCGGCAGCCTGAGGAGGACCGTAGTCTTTAGAGGTCACAAATCAGGTAAAACTGGACCCCTGGCTAAGACTTTTTAAGAGTGAGCCAATACAAACTAAGCTGTATCCTTAGCAGCACACATCCAGCGAAAGCCGCCACTAATAAGTCTGGCAGTCTAGTGCCATCTTGTGGCTGAAATGCTCAAGTACAATTTGTTAGATTACAAACAAAACCCTTCTGTTTCTTCACATGGTTAATTGTTAACTCAGTTTCACTTGACAGTCTTCTCAGGAATGGTCAGGCAGCTATTTCAGGTTTCCTGGTGACTCATCTTGATCATTTGACTAAATCTCGAATCAATTAAGATGCAAACTGCTGGGCAGTCCTGTGATGGAAGATTTTTTTTTTTAAATCAGATTATTTGAAGCAGGAAGATTCACCCTATTTGTGGCACCTTCTGGTGGCAGTCCAGATAATAGGACATATAAGAAGGAAGCATTTCTATTTGCCTGTTTGTTTTCACTCTTGAAGGCATGTTCATCTATTCTGATGTCACAATGCTTCCTTGGTGTTATTGGAATCATCTTCTTTGGGCTTCCAACATAGACCCAAGACCGGCAGCTCTCCACAAATCCTGCAGGCCTTCAGCACAGGATTAGTTCTTCTGAGACATCCAGCCTCACAGACGGTGCCTCTCCAGTTTGAGACAGTCATGGTTGGACTACACAGATCAGATCATGTAAACCACTCTAATGTATCCCTTTTTGAATATGCATGTTTATATTTATTATATGTCAGTCCTCTTGTCCTAGATTACCCTTGATAACACATATTGTGGTACCAGGAGTGGGATATGACTGTGACAGACCTGACCGTATTGCTTTTGGGAGGATTGTGGAAATGATTGGAGTTTTTGGCTAAAATAGAGCATTGACCGCTCAGAGCTTAGTGTCTGTTGGAACCTGAAAGATAATGCTGAGAGTGAAGCAGACAATAAAAACCTTGGATGAAAGCATGTGTTATTGCCCCATGGTATCTGTCATGGATTCTAAGCACCAGGTCTAAGAGAAAGAGAGCCCTTCAGGAAAGATTCAGCCGTACTTAAGCATGGCTGTGGGTTTCTCCTGGGAGAGTTGCAATTAAGTCTTAGTATTAGCCACAGATACCATTTTGTCGGCTCTCAAGTAACAACTCCAAAGGTGTCTAAGGAACAAAGGTGTCTAACTCCCTCCTTATTTCTTTCTTTCTTTTTGATAAGTGAAATTCTGGGATGGCTCTGGAGTTGTTTATAATCTGATAAAGCAAATCCAGGAGCCATTAGGGGTGAGTAATTGGCTTAGGACACATTGTTTGCTGTAAATAAGGTTTATTTATTTTGTAAAAAAGAATAACAAGGAGATGAAACCCCTGGGCTCATTTTTTCACATTTAGAGGCAGTTTGAATGTGGTGTGGTATAAAAAGCAGTCTCTGGAAAATGTTAGCTATGTTTTACTGAAAACAAACAAGAATTTTTGACTAGTTGTACAAATTACGAGTGCTAAGATGTTCAGGCATAGTGCTGCACCCTGAAGTCAACGTACTAGGAATCACCATGAGGAGAAATGAGAGCCCCAGAGCAGTCTGGGCTACAAGTAGAAACCCTTTCTCAAAACCCAAACCAAATGACAACAGCAACAATAAGAGTGTGAGATTTATTTACTCTTGAGTGGTGTTCAAAAATGTGGAGTCCGGCAAATGCGTCAACAGACATCGCACAAAGAATGCCACTCCCCTCAAAATTCTGTTATGCTCCCTCCTCCCCAACCCTCCCCTCTCTCCCTTCCTTCCTCCCTCCTCCCCCAAGACAGGGTTTCTCTGTATAGCCTTGGCTGTCCTGGAACTCACTCTGTAGACTAGGCTGGCCTTGAACTCAAGAGATCTACCTGCCCCTGCCTCCTGAGCACCGGGATTAAAGGTGTGTGCCACCACCATGTGGTAATGCTCCACTTTTCTATATTGCATCTTAAAGTAAACCGTATTTGTGGATTTGTAGGTGCTTGACCTATATAAAGTGTGTGAACCCAGAGGGAAAAATAACTTTGAGCCTAGTGAGATCAACCATTTCTATTACACAGTACTGACATTAGAAATCCTTCCTGTTTTGGCCCTCTCCTTTCCAACAGCCACAGGGGACCCCACGTGTCTTCCTTGTTCCGTGGGCATAGGCTAATCCTTTGATGGGGAGCCTTGGTTACATTTGTAGGATCTTAGCCTCCTTGTTGTAAGACTGCTGTTTTCTCACTATTTTTCACTGCTCTTTAAATGTGTTAATGGACTCTTAAAGTGACAGAGGCTCTCGGGGTTGTATTGCATGCACATCAAGCCTTAGCATCCTTTCTTCCTCCTCAAGTCTGGCTAAAACTGCAGTAGCCGCTATGTTATTTTTCTTCCTAGAGACAGCTCTTAGAGCTTCACACATTCAATGTTCTATTGAGCAACACTCCCAGCCCAGCCTTTTTTCTTTTCGTAATAATTCACACTTTCCCGGTAGTGCATAGCTTGGTTTATTATGCAAAATAAAAGCATAGAACATGGGACTGGAGAGATGGCTTAGTGGTTAAGAGCACTGGCTACTCTTCTAGAGGTCCTGAGTTCAATTTTCACCAACCACATGGTAGCTCACAACCATTTATAATGTGATCTGATGATGCCCCCTTCTGGCACACAGGTGTATATGCAGATAGAGCACTTATATACCTAAATCTTAAAACAACAAGAACACATGGTTTCTATTTAATTTCCTTCTTATTCCATATATGTAAGGTGTCTTTATGTAAATTTTTGTGTTATTGTGTTGCTCATTATGTATCCCAGAACATAGCCAGTCTGTGGCTGCTAGGGGTGTATGTGAGAGCATCTGAAGGATGCTGAATCAGTTAGCTTTCTTCTTACTGTGACCCAACTATCAGACAAGAAGAAACTTAAGGAAGGAAGGGCTCATTTGCAATTTAAAGAGGGGTCGTGGTGAGGAGGGCTTATGGAAGGAGCACAAGGCTTCAGTTACATTGTATCCACAGTCAGGAAGCAGAGACCAGGCTCACACCTTTCCTGTCTCTCTTTCTATTCAGTCCAGGACTATAGCCGGTAGGATGGTGTTGCATACAATTATGGTTGGCCTTTTCATCCCAGTTAACTCACTCTAGCAACCCCCTCACAGATGCTCTCAGAGGCTTGTTTCTGAGGCTATCCTATATGCCATCAAACTGATGGTATCAGCTGTCACAGAGGCTCTCAACCTTAGCCTCTTAGAGGCTCTGCAGTTCATCTGGAAAAGATGAAGTTCAGTGTGAAGAAAATGAAGGATTTAAACCAGACTAGTGTGGTCACCACTACCATGAGCTCTGTAGATAACTTTATGAATTCCAATTCTAGATTCGACACTTACTCTCCCCATGAGCCTTCCTACCCCCTCCCTTTGTGAAATGGGTATAGCAAAGGGTCACGGTGCATAGAGTTTTACGGGCAATCAATGGGCACAATATTCTTAGCTAATTACAAAGTGTACAGTCATTATGCAACGAAAGCCGTTACCATAATTCCTTGTCTGACCTTGGTTAGGGTTTGGCATTAAGTGATCTCTATTGCCTGGAGCAGTCATGTAAGAAAACAAACATATATCAGTGCTCTCCAACTCCCTTCCCTTTTCAGTAATAATCTTGCCTCTTTATTTATGGATTTCATAGATGGGACATAGATCACTGAGTGGAATTTTTCTCACCATCCACCCAATGCATTCCACTGTCGTGTCCTGTCTGAGCCATGGAGCTGAGTCATGAAAGGTCAATCAAGGACTCCGGGGGTCTGCCTCAACTTCTGCGGTCAGTGTCAGCTGGATGTCATCTCCCTGTGTCACTTGTTTGTTCTCTTACTTGGAAGCTTCACTTGAGGGGGCATTGCTCTGCCCAGGACTCCGTGCCAGGAAGCCCTGCTGACTGCCCCAACAGGGGTCCTCCAGTGATGTCTGGTGGATGTTTGAGTTTTCATTCGGATAACCTATTTTTATCATTCTTTTACTTTGCTTACTATATCCTCAATAAACAAACTCAAAATTGAAAACACGACTCTCATAAATCATTACCAAGACCATACAAAGCATAATCCTATTTATAGACTTATCTATCATGTCCTTTGAACTAAAGTGTGTTTCTCCAAGTGTGGTCCTTAGAGAAATCACAATCATCATTGCTAAGAATGCCTATCTGTAGTCTTGCCACAGACCTACGATATCAGCTCTCATCAGCAGGGACAAGTGCCCAATGGTGTAGTCTTTGGAGGAAAGCTTACGTTTAAGGATTGCTGATTCCCTGGACTCCTGCATTTCCCCCTTGGAAATATCCTGCTAGTGAAGTGAAATCATTTCTCTAGGATGTGTGGAGAGACAACATAGTGAATGACCGACTTAGCCTGACTGCTCTTTTCCAGGTGAATTATGACGATAGTGGAGACAGATTGTCCAGAGTCCACTTGAGAAGACTCCCTGGTGAGTGAGTGGGGTGAAGTTTTGGACACTTTGTCAATATTAGCTTCAGTTCATGATTTCAGGACTTAGAAGATACCTTTTTTTTTTTTAACACACATTAACTCATCCAATCTGATTAGCACTGGGAGAATTTATCTCCCTGATTTTAAAGAGAAGTTCATAGAATCTTTAGAATCTTTATCCATCTCTGTGTTGGATAAAGATTCTAAAGGTTCAAGGGTTGGTGGTTGAGGAGTGACAGAAGTAACTAGTCTCTAACTTGTTCCTGGAAGTGTAAAACGGGCAGGAACGTGAGGTGACCTTGCGTTCTGTTTTGTGAGAAGTAACAGCAGTGGAGGTTTACAATCAAAGGTGTGCATTTTACTGTGACCTCACAGCTTTTCAATAAACTATGCCCCTATAAGTTGCGCAGGGGATACATTGGCTTTAATTTTTGATGATGGATAAAGGAGGTGACTCAGGTCACAGCCAAGCTATGCCTTTGTTTCAGGTTCTTTGCCCTTGCCTAAAGTCATAGCCTGTGTAATGCCCACTTGCTATTTGAGTCAGATGACAAGGCGACATCTATTATTTGCTTCATATGACTTTTCAGAGGGCAAGAAGGGACATTCTGCTCTGAACACTTTTTCCCTGGTGTCTGCCTGTTTACACAACCCAGCCAAAGCCTTGAGAGAGGGGAGAGGGCTACCTTTAGCAACGTCTGTTCCCCTAAGATGTCAGATCTCTTCCTCCCACCCCTCAACAAGGAAATCTGATACCATTTAAAGTGCATGGGAGATCACACACTAGGTCCCACAGGGTGATCACTGTGCCGTTTTATGAGATGGAGCTTGTTATATTCAAAGGAATTTGGAGTCATGCTCATACTCCTTGATGCCTCTCCGTTGGGTTAGATTAAATGGTAGCCTAGGCATTGCCTATGGGTTTAAGAAAGAAAAAAAAAATCTTTGCTTTAGCTGCTTTGAGTCTGGGAGGTTGGCCGGCTTTGGCCACCAGGTGGAGCACTTCATCTGATGTTGAGGTCTTTCTGAGCGTGATGAATGAGAGCACTGAATCTGCCAGGGCTGCTCCTGTAATTCTAACTACTCGGGAAGTACCTCCTGCTTCCAGGGGTTTGAGTCTCATCCTTAAACTAACAATAATCTCCACACCCTCTAGATACAAGTGAAAAGTCTCATATTATAGGACAGTCACTTCCTCACATATAGTACAAGCATATAGGAGTTATACTGTGTATTTGGTTTATCCCAACATTCAGTCTCATATAAGCCTTCTTCTGTCTAGAAATGAGGTAGAGGGGTGAAATAAGGTGACACTTACTTCATATACAGCCAGTCCTTGGTTCTATACACCAAGAGTAAAAATCAGGGAGAGAGACAGAGTGGAGTGTTGCTTTTTTATTGTCTTGACTGATGATTAAGGGAACCTGACAATCATACAGAGAAGAGAAAGATAATTTTTTAAGAAAGGATCTTAGTTTAATAAAATTCAAACCAGTTGTCTTAGTCAGGGTTTCCATTGCTATGAAGAGACATCATGACCATAGTAACTCTTATAAAGAAAAACATTTAACTGGGGCTGTGTCTTAGTCAGGGTTTCTATTCCTGCACAAACATCATGACCAAGAAGCAAGTTGGGGAGGAAAGGGTTTATTCAGTGAACACTTTCCACATTGCTGTTTATCACCAAAGGAAGTCAGGACTGGAACTCAAGTAGGTCAGAAAGCAGGAGCTGATGCAGAGTCCATGGAGGGATGTTACTCACTGGTTTGCTTACCCTGACTTGCTCAGCTTGTTATAGAACCCAGGACTACCAGCCCAGGATTGGCACCACCCACAATGGGCCCTCCCACTCTTGATTACTAACTGAGAAAATGCTTTACAGCTGGATCTCATGGAGGCATTTCCTCATCTGAAGTTCCCTTCTCTGTGTTATCCAGCTGTGTCAAGTTGATACACAAACCCAGCCAGTACAGGCTGACTTACAGTTTCAGAGGTTCAGTCTATTATCATCGTGATGGGAAGTATGGCAGCATGCAGGCAGACATGGTGCTGGAGGAACCGAAAGTTCTACATCTTGATCTAAAAGCAGAGGAAGGAGATGTGTGCCCCACTGGGTATAGCTTGAGCATAGGAGACCTTAAAGCCCACCTCCACAGTAACATACTTTCTCCAACAAGGCCACACCTCTTAATAGTGTCATTCCCATGAGTCTACGGGGGCCATTCCTATTCAAGCCACCACACCAGCCTATGAGCTTCACAGATATGAAACAAAAATCATGATAACTTTAGTTTTTCACTTGGCAACCGTGTCTGTGTCTCATCCTCTATTACAAAATGTCCATTTCCAGAATGTCAGCTTTGTAATTTAAGATGTCAGTTTTGTAACACTTGAGAGAATTTTATTTTTGAGAAGCTGTTTCTGAAAAATGTGAACTGAAAACAAAGGGAAAAGAAGAAGGGAAAACAATACCACAGAGCAACCAACAGCAACACCGGGGCTTGTGCTGGAAGCAGAGAATTGAGTAGCATCCATCTTTGAGGTATGTAACAACACTTGACTGGTTAAGGATGAAGGGAACACTTTTTGTCTTGTGCTGTTTAGCTTTCTTGGGGCAGCGGTGTTTACAATTTAGACTCTTCTCTCTCACTGAAACCTGTCTTCCCAACAAGGCTTCCTCCTATTTTCCTCTCCCTCTCCCTCTCTCTTTCCCCTCCCCCCTCTCTCTTTCCCCTCCCCCTCTCCCTCTTCCCCTCCCTGTCCTTGTCCCTCTCCCCTCTCCCTCCCCTTCTCTCTCTTCCCCCTCCTCTCTCAATGTGTAGCCTCCTGAGGGTTTCCTGTATGAGCATATGTGAGGGTTATTTACGTGAGCAAGAGAAATTGACTAGTGTGCACTGGTTTGAATACATTAACAATAAACCCAGACTCACCAGTTAGGTGTCGGAGTCACACTGAAGACAGAAATTAAAGTGGTTCCCCCTGCCTCATTTGACCAGGATTAAGCCCAGATTTAACCCACTAGTTCATCCTCCTTGTGGTTCCCATCATCCCTGTCTGTCTGTTGTATGAATCGAAGTCTGAGCCTGTCTGAAGGTGGTCTTGTGAGTCTGTTCCTGTCCCTGTGTCTGTATGTCTGAGTGTCCATAAGAAAGACCTCTCTCTTTTATTGAACAGCCAAAAGGCACCACATGGGTGGGGGGGAAGGAATGAGAAGGTTTTATATAAATCCTTAAAGAGTTTTACAGGGGATTAAGTTGCTGACCCCAACTGACAGAGATAACAGTACCACAAACATCATTGTTTATCAAGCAAAGTTCATATGATGCCTTCAACATTTATAGTGGACATTCATTTTATAAGGGCACTTTCAGCCAGCAAATGATTATCTTAACACACATGCAAACACACCCATGCATTACTCTTGGGTTAGGGGTATGGGAGAGTACATAATTTAGGATTATAGCTATCTGTGTATTAGTTCAGGCTGTTAAATCTGATTATGTGGGAGATCCAAAGCGAATAAGTTGGTTGTTACATTGTTCTCTTAAAGGTGGGCTAAACAAACAGGCTGAGTGCACAGTAGGACAACAGTCTTAAGTCTTAGGTGATTTTGAGGTGATTCTGGCTGTGAGGTCTAGCAAGATAAATATTTTCATAATGTATTACCATGAGAAAATAGGGAGTTCCAATGAAGATGCTGGCCTCTGAGCAGAAAATCCCATTTTTAGTAGGTGCACACCTTATTCTGAAAGAACATGTCCACAAGTTGAAGAAACCCATTTTCAAGAAATTTAGTACTGGGCTAGAGAGATGGCTCAGTGGTTAAGAGCACTGACTGCTCTTCCAGAGGTCCTGAATTCAATTCCCAGCAACCACATGGTGGGTCACAACCATCCGTAATGGGCTCTGATACCTTCTTCTGGGGTGTTTGAAGAAAGTGGCAGTGTACTCATATAAAACAAATAAATAAAACTTAAAAAAAAGAAAGAAAAAAGAAATTTAGAGCAAAAATTAAACCAATTTTTATAACAAATAAGAGACACATGTAGAATATTTACCTTCTCAGGAGTATGTGTCAAGTGTACAGAGTGATGCATTTCACTGTACATTTTCTCCATTTGCTCTGGTAGGCAACCGTTTGCTTTCATATCATCTATTCCGTGCCCCCGCCCCAGATTCCGCACAAGAGTGAAAATGTTACACTTTCCCTCCCTTTAGGCTGGTTTATTCACTTAGCACGATCATTTCCCATTTCATCTAGGTTCTAGAACATGCCATGATCTAGCTCTTCTTTATGGTGAGAGAAGGCTCCACTGTGAATCTATACCACACTGCCGATGTTTATCTGTTTATGTCAACCACAGGCACCTAGTGATAACTCAGCTACTGGGACTAGAGCCATGAGAAACACGGGTGTGCGGCTGTCTGTACTGTGTGCTGACATTGATCCTTTTGGGCACACACTCAGGAGTGCTACAGCTGGGTTGTGTGGTACTTATATCTTTAGTTCTTCAAAGAACTTCCATATCGATTTCTACAGTGGCTGAGCAATTTCCATTTTCACTCACAGTACAGGAACTTTCCTCTACCTCTGCATCCTTACCTGTGTTTAGTACTTCTTAAGCTCTGATGGGGGTGGGGGTAGGGTGTGGGATGCCACCTTGATGGTAACTGCAGGTTGTACCTCTCTGATGGATAAAGATTTTGAATTTTTTTAAAATAGTTGCTAGCCATTGCTAATTCTTTTGATTCCTGTCTGTTTAGTTTATTTGTCCATTTAGTGGGTGAAGTACTTGGTCTTTTGGAAGTCATTCTTCTGAAGTTTTAAAAAATATCCTGGTCACTGTCTTCTTCAACTGCTTGAACTCACTTGCCAGAACATCTCTTGAAACCTACTTCTGTAGAAGACCAGCTGAAACAACTAGCCTGGTGGGACTGAACTGCTAGGTTCCTGGACTTCCCATTTACACTGTCCATTATTGGGTGCAGCAGAGCCATCAACCAGCTGCCATACTACGTGAAGATGGTTCATCCTACTTTGGAGGCTATGGCTCTTAAATGAATCCAGAAGGAGTTACTTGCCTTCTCTCAAGATCCCCCAGCTCACTATTCTGCAGGGCCAGTGGCAGATAATATGTTTCATTGGCAAGTGACCATAATGGGGCCTGAAGACAACCCCTACCAGGGAGGGTTTTTTTTTTCCTGTCCATCCACTTTCCAACCAATTACTCCTTCAGGCCCCCCAAAATTTCATTCATGATCTGAATTTACTATTCAAACATTAGCAAAAATGGAAGCATCTGCCTATCTATCTTGAATTGTGAGTTGTCACCTGCACTTACGATTTCCAAAGTTCTTCTTTCTATCTGCTCTCTATTATGTGATCCAAGCACAGACAACCCCCGGTTCCTGAAATTGAGGTCTACCGCAAGGATTTAAGGCAGTTTGATAGATTGACTGAGAGTGGACTGAAAGATATGCAATGTAATTTCAACATATAATGATAATAGTAAAAACTGGTGGTTCATTAAAAAATCCTGGTTATTAAAACTGTGTTGGATGGAAAGCTGGCAAGGGTTTTCTCCTATTCTGTCTGCTCTTACTTGTTTCCTTTGGTGGTCAGAAGTATTTTAGTTTGGTACAATCCCATTAGTCAGTTCTTGCTGTTCATTTTAAATTTTATTTATTTATTTATTTATTTATTTATTATATATATGTAAGTACACTGAAGCTGTCTACAGACACACCAGAAGAGGGCATCAGATCTCATTACCATGTGGTTGCTGGGATTTGAACTCAGGACCCAGTCAGTGCTCTTAACCGCTGAGCCATCTCTCCAGTTCTTCTCTGATTCTTTTGACAAATATCAGAATTGAAAGAGGGAAGATCACAACTGATACCACAGAAATATCAATACGAAGGCTGGATCATAAGAAATTACTACAAAAACACGCCAATTGATTGGATAAACCAGATAGAGCGGACAAATTCTTAGATACGTAAATCTAACATGACTGAATCATGAAGAAATGGAATTTTTTGGATAGATCAATAATGAGCAAGGAGATTGAATCCATAATAAAAAGTCTCTGATTTAATAAAAGCTCAGGTCTAATAGGCTTTTGGGCTTCAATTCTGCTAAACTAAACAGACTTCTTTTCATTTATTCTTTGTCCTCTGTTCTTACAACGTGCCCGACAACACTTTTCTGTCTTTTTGTTTTAAAAACTTGTTCTGACAAGAGAAGCTTTGAAAACAGCAAGATCTAGAGAGAGTTTTATTGTGTGGATCCAGATGTGACCCGGAATCATTCTGTTCTAATCTCTGCTACATGCTCACATCTCTGGGTCATATTTTCGGATTTTATAAATTCCAGTTGAATGTCACTTCCTCGGGGACACCTTCATCAAACCTTTGACCTAAGCCAGGGGGTAATCTCCTGACTTCTTGTTTTTCCCATTCTTTCACAGCCTATATTATTTCTTTGATTCAGGATTTCTAGTCTTCAGTACCCAGAATGTTTGAGGTAGGACATGCATTTGTTTGGAGGACTCTCAGATTTCCCATGGCACCTACCTATAAGATCTTTAAAGCATTTCTCCCCCAAGTGTGACAACCAGAAATGTCTCCAGATATCACCAAATGTCCCATCAAGCAAAGCAGAGTTTCCACTCTAAAAGAACCACCATTCTAACCATTGGCTATTTCATACATACTCAATCTCTCTCCTTTTACTATAACTCATGGGGAACTTTTCAGTCAGATATTCCCAAGGAAATACCCCACAGCTTAGCGTCTTGCAGATGCCAGACAAATATTGGTTGAACAAATGAATGAATAAGATGATTATGATGGTATTTAAGGGCTCTGAAAAATTCTGAGGCCAAGGATTGACAGAGAAGAAAAGAGGAGCCACACTTGAAACACACGAGCACAGCAGTACACAGCCTGCGTTTATGCGTCAAAGCCACAGCTAAGTAATTTTGCAGGAACCATAAAGGTTGACATATTTACTATTTGATAACTTTACTAAAACACATTTTCCAGTCTTTTATCTGGGGGAGAGGGGGAGGTGCGGGGTATGTTCAGAATGAGAGCCCCAATTAATTATTCAGAAAGCATCTACCGTGGCTTTGATTGTGTGTAAAACAGAGTTCCATTTCGTATGTCTCCCCTTTGTCCCACAAAGAAATTTCCAGGTACTAAACAAACTCCTGGACTGGAAGTCTTTCTTGAAGGACATTTTGTACTGTTATTGCATTGGCCTGGGGGAGGTGATCTAAGTGCACCCCCCTCCCTTCTTCTTAAAGGTCAGAACCTCTTTTTCAAATATTCAGATCTTTTTTGTTCTTGTACATCTGTTGAGAGCAAGGGGGAATGAGACAAGTGATTCAGAATCAGCTTTCTGTGTGTAAACTCTGGTTAGAGCACAGGACCTGGTGAAAGGTGAGATCTGTTTGTTTTCTGGCTGCTGGTAGAACAGACAGTCTTGCTTCCAGAGTAAGGGCGGTTTTCACAGTGTCTTCACTGGCTCATCCAGCAAGCATTCATAAGTGGATTAATGATGGTTACCTAATTATATAAAGCTTCTCGGTGTGCATGCTCCTCTTGGGCAGTCCACCACCAACTGGGGCTTATCACATCTCGAAAACTGAGAGCAGGAGGGCTGGAGAAATGGCTTAGCATTAAGGACATTGGCTGCTCTTCAGAGGTCCTGAGTTCAATCCTCAGCAACCACAACCATCTATAATGTGATCTGATGCCCTCTTCTGGCATGCATCTAGAGTACTCATAGACATAAAAATAAATATATGTTAAAACACACACACACACACACACACATACATACACACACACACACCAGGAGCAGGGGAGGATCAGCCCAGCTGTGTAAATAACCAGAAATTAACATGCTTATTTATCTTAATTGTGCTTCTGTTTGTTATATATACAAATTAAATGCCATGTCCCCAAATCATTCATTAGAAAGACCTTAATCCTTAATTCTGAAACTCAAGAGTAGCATCAGATATAATAGTTGTGTTTAGTTTAATCATTTCCCATGGGGCCTCTGCCAAATAGCATCAAATAGAAGAATTCTGTTTCAATTGATAGCTTTCTGCAAACTTGATTATTGCTTCCACCAGCTCAGGTGACCTATATTGGGGTTAGGCTCTGGGTGCTGAGAAGAATACAGGATTTAGGATTAGGTATGCTGACACATGGCTGAAATCTTGGCACTTGAAGGTGGAGACAGGGATACTTGGAGGTCAAGGTTATCCTGACTAGACAGCAAGGTTGAGGCCAACATTGGCTGTATAAGCCCTTATCCAAACAGCAAACATCAACAAAAAGAATAGAGAATTCAGTATGTCTGAGGAAGATCAAGGGGGCTTGGCAGCTCGGGTTCCCCATGGGGATCAGACTGTTACTTTCCAAAGCGTTTCTTCTGCCCTCGGTGGGCACCTTCCTGCAAGGGCCTATTTTCATGAGTAGTTAGAGGACATGTGGAATGGTAGTCCTCAAGTATTGCTATGTTCAGAATCACCTGCAGCACTGGCTTCTCCACCAGAGTGGCTGAGGGCAGGGCCCAGATGGCTGTGCTGTTTGAACTCTTCCGGTAATTCTCCCGAGTGGCCATTTTGAAATGGATGTGCCAAGTCAGGGGCTGTAACATCAGCTTGTAACTTCAGAAATTACCCAGAGGATCTTTTAAACCCAGATTGTTGGGCTCCAGTCCTGGAGTTCCAGATTCAGTGATTGGGGACAGCTGGGAAATCTGCATTTCTAATGAGTTCCCAGGTAACGTTAGTGTGGTGACAATCTGGGGATGCTACTTTGAAAAGCAGTGTTTCAAATTAAAGGACCGATTGGAACAGGAGACTGGTGTTTCTAATGTCCTCATTAAATCCATCTACGCTGCAGTTTTGGACATGAGTAGGCATCTCCGGGTAGAGAAGTCACCACAGAAGTCTTCTTGTGTGTTCCTGGCCTTTTTAAAATGACACACAACCCACACATAGAGTGCCCTTGTAACATCTGGGATGCTCCTTGTTGACTTTTCTCTCAATCTCCTTCGTTTCATCCTACCCTATCGCCCATGAGTTATGTAGGTCAGAGGTTAACTTTTGGTGACTCTCTCAATCACTCTCCATCTTGATATTTGAGACAGTCTCTCACAGAACCTGGATCTTGATGATTGATGGGCCTGTAAGTTTCAGGAGTCCCCCTGTCTCTGTCCCACCTGCATTGGGATCAAAGACATGTGCTACTGTGGCTGGCTTTTTACATTGGAGTTAGGAAGCCCAACTCAGATCTTCATGCAGGCATGGTGGGCACCTTACGGCCCTCTTTCTCTCTTTTTTCAAAGGGATGAAGGTTGTTAAAAGACTAAAGAGCACCCATGAGCTTTTAGTTCTAAAGAAAGTTTTCCTGATAGAGCAGCCTGCGTGATATAGGAAAGCATTGTAGCTAATAGTCCCAAGGATTATTCTATAAGAAAGAAGAATGAGTGGAAAACAGTCTTAAACACAATATCAATAATTAAATAAATCTGAACTGTGTATGTCGACACCTGCAAATCAGATTACATTCAGTTTAATTATCCTAGTTGTTTTATGAAACAAGCTAGTACTATCTCTGTTTCTCAATCAGCCACACCCTGTCTTAAAGTAGATACTCAGATATTTGCTTCTTTCTTTAAGTAGCTTTGTATGCAGACAAGGGAATAATCTTTGCCAGCCATACTGACTTAGCATGTTCTATTTAAACACACCAGTTAATGAGTAAGAATTTTCCTAATGACCGTAGAATCCCAAGAGGCTCAGGAAACATTCATCAGTTTTAGATCACAGTAAAACTGAGAGGAAGATGTAGGGATTTCCCATGTGCCCACACATGCACAATCTCACCATTTAGCAGCATCTCCACTCCCCACCCTTGGTAGAATATCCATTATACTCTACAGCAGTGCCCCATTGTCAACCAATGTCTGTATTTACACCAGGCTTCTCTCTTGGTGCTCTCCATTCTGTAAGTGAGGGCAAATGTATGATCACACATACACACACACACACACACACACACACACACACACACACACGAGCATGCGTGTGTGTGCCCCTTCAGTGGTTATTTTATTTTTATAAGTTATTTTATTTGTAAAAATCTAAGATTACTGGAAAGTTTCTTACTGTAAGTAGTTATGACTTAGTAACTAAGTTTATAAAATTTGAAATCTAAAGACACCATTTTGACGGTAGAAGAGTGAAATCCACAGCTTCAGAATGGCTTGTCTAACTGTATCAAAGTTCATTGAAATGTCTAGATTCTGTGTCTGGCTAATTTTGCTACATAATGCATTACGATAAAGTTTTAAGTATAAAAAGGAAAAATATGCTATTTATTTATTTATTTGTTTTTAGAATTTCATAATGCACGCAATGTATTTTGATAAAATTTGTAGAAGAAAGCCCTTTTCAGGAAGAAGGAGGCAGAGGGGAGGATGGTGTAGTCCTCCCCCTCCACTGAAGAGTTGGTGCTCAGCAGGTGGGAGCATGTGACCCTCCATCTGTTCCTGAGAGCGGCTTCTCAGGGCTTATGTGTTGGTTCTGTCTCTTCCATTCCATGAAGGGCTTAGTTCGTGTGGTAAATATTGAGTCAGAGTCTACTCTGTTGCATGTTGAGAGAATTCAGAGACTTGCAAGACACTTTCTTCTCCAGAACGATGTCATGGTGGAAGGAAGATTGTATGTGATATCGATGTATATGCGTATGTGTATTTGTGTGTGTGTGTGTTATCGCAGGCAGGAAGCACAAGCAACACTAGGAACCTCCTGCTTGCTTCTTCTCAGGCATGGATGGCAACCATGTGTGACTGGCTAGCCGGCATCCTAAGACAGTTATTGTCTTCTGTTTTTGTCCATTAAAAATATGTTTACAGTGTAGAGTGACTCTGTACTGTTTGAGTGCCCAGGAGAAGTATTTAAGATAAATTATTAAAAACATTTGAACTATTTGTGTATTTTTCCTTTGGTGGTTTCTTCAAAACATATAAATCTACAGAAGCGGATTTGAAGCCTCACATAGGTCATTGTAGTTGCTGAGACCTGAAATGATTTATTCTCAGTCAGTACCAGTTTCGAAGGCTCATAACTTTTAGGTGCCTACCTTATTGGCTGACCAGTCTGGGTTTTGCTCCCTAAGCAACATCCCTGTACACACACAATTTCAGTTATAATATTTGGTTAAACATTGCCTTAACAAACAGATTATTACTAGATTCCAATCTTCATGAAGTCAATACCCTGTGTTGTTTTTTATTTATTTTGGAGACAGGATCTCACTGTATAGTCTAGGCTAGCCATGAACTCTCTTGCCTTAGCCTCCTGAATGCTGGATTTACCAGTGTGTATCACCACTCCTGGCTGCATTGTACTCTGAATGGTTCCTAATGTCTTTATTTATCTGTCTTAACCATTGCTCTGCTGCTGTGAAAAGACACCATGACCAAGGTGACTCTTATAAAGGAAATGATTTAATTGGGGGCTTGCTTACAGTTTCAGAGGTTACTTGCAGTGTCATCATGGTGGGAAGCATGGAGGCATGCAGGTGTGGTGCTGGAGAAGTAGCTAAAAGCTACATCTTGATCCATAGGCTGAGAGGGAGAGGCAGAGAGACAGATGGGGGGCTGGGAGAGAGAGAGAGAGAGAGAGAGAGAGAGAGAGAGAGAGAGAGAGAGAGAGAGAGAGAGAGAAAAGCATATGTTTCGGTATCTAACAACAGTATTTTGAAGTACTTACCCAGATCTAGAAAGTATTAGGTAATAGATACTGAGATTTCAGGAATAACACTTTCTCTCTCACTAGGAGTTAACGCAATTATTAGAGGTAGGCTTAAAGTCTCACATATAAACATTTTAATTTTGAGAGTGGAATTTATTAAATGGGGGCGGGGAATGTGCCTTTTAAAAATGAGTTAGGGCATCACTGTTCAAATTACAAACTGCATATGGTTCTTCTGTGTGAGCCAAAGCCATTCTAATGTGGGGTGCATGCTCTCGGAAGTGTAACATTGCAACGGACCTTCGGCTAATCTATTTGACTGCTGGTTTTCATAAAAACATGGAGCAAATCCACTAAATATTAACTTTGAGCCTCTTTCTTACTACTTCTCGGTGATTAAGCATTGCATTGGCCAAGTACAAGTAAGAAAAACTGCAGTCATAAATATCAGGGAGTGTGTGTAATCACTGTCAGTAGCACACATTTAAAAGGTCATTCATAGCTTGCCTAGAAAACAAGACAGATTATCCTGTTGGGTTTCCCTCAGCTGAACCCAGTTAACATTGTCATTTAAGTTCAGCATGGAAGGGAAACATTTCAGAAGCACAAAGCTGAGAGAGAGGGGGAGAGAGAAAGAGAGAGAGAGAGAGAGAGAGAGAGAGAGAGGGGGGAAGGGGGAAGGGAGGGGGAGGGGGAAGGGAGGGGGAGGGGGAAGGGAGGGGGAGGGGGAAGGGAGAGGAGAAAGGGGGAGGGAGAAAAGGGAGGGAGGAGAAGGAGAGAAGAGAGAAGAGAAGAGAGAAGAGAAGAGAAGTTATGTGGCATTTCTGAGAGGCAAATTGTTCTATCCAATGTGTACTGACTGGTTGAGTATCCCCTCCCAGGAGGCCACAGCTCACTGTGTTCCCTTTGCCAGGCTCCTCCCTTTCACCTGCAGCCGCTTACACACCCCTGTGCCCTTCCCTCTGACCTTGCTAGCATCACTGGTTTCACACACTTGTTTTTGCCTGTTTTCTCTGGCCTTGAAACTGCAGAGCTTGATATGCAGGTAGGTTGTCCTGTGGGACAGCTTAGCTTAGCGTGTTGGAGTCTCTGGGTTTGGCTCATGTTGTATGAGGCCAGCATCTCCTGACACTCCAAAGAGAAGCATTAAGGCAGGGAATCAAGATGTCTATAGTACTGAGTTTATAAGTGATTCCCCCCCACTCTCTGGTCTTTAAACTATACTCAACCTCATCTGGGCATGGTGGTGTTCTCCCTTCATCTCAGCACTTAGGAAGTAGGGGTAGATGGAACTCTGTGAGCTCACGGCCAGCCGAAGCTATTAGTAAGAACTTCTCTTAAACCAGTTCATTATGCTGCACCCCAAACCTTTCCTTATACTTAACTTTAAGCTCATAATACTATGATATTTACTAAAGAAACATTTAAATATTTATATTTTGGAATCAAAGACGTCTAACACAGGCTATTTGCATCAAACCTTAATTTTTAAATTGCTATTTTGTGTGTGTGTGTGTGTGTGTGTGTGTGTGAGAGAGAGAGAGAGAGAGAGAGAGAGAGAGAGAGAGAGAGAGAGAGAGAGACAGACTGTAGGTGTGTAAGTAAGGGGCCAATTTGAGAAATCAGTTCCCTCCTCCTACCATGTCAGCCCCTAGGATAGAATTCAGGTCATGAGGTTTGGCACCAAGCACTGCTGAGCCACCTTAACTGGCCAGAGCCTTAAAGTTTTGATACCCTTTATATCAGTAATTTTACTCTAAAAACCTGACTTTAATGACCATGTAAAATACAGAAAAGGATACATTAGTAAGTTAATTTCATTCTTAAATATGAAGATGTAAATTATATACAATTTAAAACACTGCTTGTTTTACATGTGGTGATATTTGGAGGAAAATATAATTATGCACTGAATTACTTGTTTTTTATTTCACCCTCCTTAGGCTCTCTGAAACAGGGTCTCATGTGGACTAAGGTGGTGAGGCTGACCTTGAACTCCTGATCCTGCTTAGCTCCATCTCCCAAGTGCTGGAGTCACAGGAGTGCATCATACACACCACCTGGATTGTCTTCTTGTTTTCATGGCAATAATGAATATTCGTTGAGGAAAATTAGTAAATAATCATAAGAGTAGAAAGTTATGTTGGTGCAAGTGAAGCAAGACCCGTGACAAGGCTGGCCAGGGCAACCTCATCTTTGAGCACTGGAGGAGGGGAAATAGGCAGGTAAGTCTCTGTGAGTTCTAGGCCAGCCAGAGCTACACAGTGAGACCCTGCTCCCCAACCCCAAAATTGCAGGAATGACTGGGTATTTTGCATACACCAAGAAATGTTTTTCAAGGAACAAATCAACAAATGAGAATGGTTAGGTTTGGAGAACCCACTTACCTATGTTTTTGCCGGGAATTGAAGGTAGGGCTTTGCACATGTTAGGCAAGTGCTCTGCCAGTGAATTATATTCCCAGATCTTTAAAAGTGCTTTTCATAGGAAAGGCCATCCAGAGACTGCCTCATCTAGGGAGAGATCCATCTCATCTGCAAACCCCAAACCCCAACACTATTGCTGATGCCAAGAAGTGCTTGCTGACAGGAGTTTGGTATGGCTGTTCCCTGAGAGACTCTTCCAGCACCTGACAAATACAGATACTCACAGCCAACCATTGGACTGAGCCCAGGAACCCCAATGGAAGAGCTAGGGGAAGGACTGAAGGAGCTGGAGGGGATTGCAACGCCATAGGAAGAAAAACAATATCAGGATCACCCAGAACTCCCAGAGACTAAACCACCAACCAAAGAGTATACATGGAGGGATCCGTGTTTCCAGATACCTATGTAGCAGAGGATGGCCTTAGCTGATGTCAGTGGGAGGGGAGGCCCTTGATCCTGTGGAGGCTTGATGCCCCAGCAGGGGGATGTCAGAGCAGTAAGGTGGGAGTGGGTGAATGGGTGGAGGAGTACCCTCATAGAGGCAAAGGGGAAGGGAGAGAGGAGGAAAGGAATGGGGGATTGTAGAAGGGTAACTGGGAAGGGGGATATCATTTGAAATGTAAATGAATAAAATGGTTAATAATAATAAAAATGCTTCTCATTAGCATGTATTCACTGTACTTAATAACGACTTTCATTTACAACAAATTTATACTTGTGCATAATGTATACTTGTACATAATTTATACTTGTACATAATGTATTTGTACTTGTACATAACTCCTCGTTACCTTCTCTTGTCTCCTCTCACTGTCTTCAATCTCATTCTTTTTCACAACTAGCCCCTCTCCTCCTCCTGTGTCCTTTTTTCTGGTGACCCAATGAGTCAGGGAATGGCGAGGCTCCACGAACCTCTCGCTTCTCCAACACAATGTTGACTGGCCTGGTCTTGCACAGACTTTGTGCAGATAACCAGAGCTACTGTGAGTTGGAGCACGGTGGCATGTCCTTCCCATGGGTCAGCATTCTACATGGCCCCCTCCATTTCTCTGGCTCTTGCCTTCTCTCTGCCCCTTATTCCTTGATGTTCCCTGAACTGCAAAGGCATGATATGGATGTTCCATTTATGACCCAGCACACAATGGCCGTTTATTCTCATCACTTTGACCAGTAGTGAGCCTTTGTTGTTGCCATGACCACTACCAAAAGAGGCTTCTCTGATTGGCACCAATTGATGTCACAGCCTTGGTTTGATGTCTTTGAGACAGTGTCTTGTTTTGAAGTCTGTGTTAAACTAGCTGATCCCTCCGTGGTAGGGATGGTGCTCTGTCAACTTCTGAGATGCTGGGGCTGTAGACATGCATTCCCATGATCTTTAGGAGTTGTCTTAGGGTTACTATTGCTGCCATGAAATATGAAAACCAAAAGCAAGGGGAGGAGGAGCTGATGCAGAGGTCATGGAAGGGTACTACTTCCTGGCTTGCTTCTCATAGCTTGCTTTCAGTCTGCTTTCTTATAGAACCCAGGAACACCAGCCCAGAGATAGAACCAACCACAGTGGGCTGGACCTTCCTCCATCAATAACTAATTAAGAAAATGCCTTATTTTCTTTATTATTATTTATTGTGCCTTATTTTCTTTATTATTATCTTGAGGCAGCTTTTTCTCAATTAAGGTTATCTCCTTTCAGATAACTCTAGTTTGAGTCAAGTTGAGTGAGACTAGCCAGCGCAGGAGTCATGGTTTTAATAAGCTCTAGATGGACGGGGTTTGTGATGTTTCAGCACAAATAAACACTTGGCAGTTCTTCCCTTTCGAGCTACTTCCATGAAGATACTGATGATATATAATCCTCCCCACGAAACAGAAGAGTCTCTCATGAGTGAGGAAATGAATTTTTCATATTGCACAGAACTTTATATATAACAATTTTATGCTAGAGGGAAGTTAAATTGGATGGTGTGAGGACAAGTACCATTTTGTATTGTCTCTACATTTTAAAGAACTTCTATACAACTCCTGAATGGCCTATAAAGCATCTCAAGACATTTGTCACTTACTGTGCTGAGGATATTAAACTTGGCATGACCAATGGTCAGAAACATAATATCACTGCTGGTTCCCAGCAGCAGGTGGGAGGTGCTTCTCAGTCACCAGATATGAGTCCAGGAATCAGCTGTAGCAGCAGGAAGGCAATGGAAACTGGGGGTAATCAGACATTTTCAAGAACTGTAAGTGAGAGAACTCACTCCTGGGAACACGTTGAAATAAGGCATGGAGTTCTCATTGCCCCTACATTGTGTCTAAGAAGAAATTTATTGGCGTTAAGTAAGAGGGACAGACAGGACACAGCAGGTGTCCTGTCCAGATCAAAATGATTTCCTTTTAGGATAAGGTCAGATGTGAGACCAAGGAGAAGAACAACAAGAATATTTCCTTAGTAGAAGATTCTTAGAGATGGATAGCTAATAACTGAACTTGCAGGGTCTTAGAGTTGTCTGTGGAAACATTAGGGGAGAAGTTGAGGATGGGGCTTTTGACACCAGATGGTCAGTGTGAGCAAGTTCAATATAGATGACAGTGCTAGAGCCGGAGATGAAGGGCTGGGGATCTTATAATGAGAACAGGGAAATGTAGGCATAACTAGTGCTATCCTTACTTCCAAACCTCAGTCAATAAATGTAGATCTTCCCCTTCAAGGGGGGTGGAGCACAGCTCTCTTCTCCTCCTTTTTCCAACCCGTCCTACCTTTTCTGTTCCCCTCCTCCAACTCTTCCTTTTCTTCCTAATTTTTTCATGTTTTTTCTTCTTTCTGAGACTGGGCCTGACGTAGTTCAGGTTGGCCTTGAGCTTGCTATTAACAGAATCCAAAAATCCAGCTTTGAATTCCTGAGCCACATTCCAAGTGCTGGTATTACAGGCACGTTTCAGTTGCCAAAGTTAGAGTCTCTCTCTCTCTCTCTCTCTCTCTCTCTCTCTCTCTCTCTCTCTCTCTCTGGAGGACTGGTTTTAGTTAACAGTTTTGAAGTTTCTGTATGGCCTGGGAAATGATCTATGAGAATAAGTAAGTGTATGAAGTATATAGCAAGTCAAGGGAAAAGGAAAAATAGCAAGTGTTAAATAGACACAGACACAGCAAAACATCATCAAATTGGGTGTTCAAAACATTCTGCAGAAATAACTGGGGAAGCCCCATTGAGCCAGGTAGCTGGAGTTCCTGATAGAAAGAGTCGTGGGCACAGCAGAGCTGTCCTCTTAAGTGAGAGTTGTTCCCTTAAGTGAGACTTCCAAGTAGACGAACAAATAATAACAGATGCAGACAACATCATCAATTAGGCATGCAGGACACCCAGAAGAAACCAAATGGGGAAGTTGAGGCCGTCAGCTGGAGATCCCAGTTAAGAGGGTCCTCTCCACTCTCCATGGCTGAATTTCCAGTTCTTCTTTTTTATTGCAGCCACTTTATATTGCATGATAAACACTGGTAATCATAATTAGAAAGACTATTTTTTAGCTGATCTGAAGGAAATGTTTTTACTTCTGGATTGTTTTGAAAATCTTTGTTCTTCTTTGTTAGGAAGTTAGGAGTTAGGGAGTCTAGCTTATCTCCAGACAGGGGTCCTTGGAGGACACTATGAAACAAATATGGCTGGGTCCAAAATAGTAATGGTGGGGGTAACAGTGGTCCAAAGCCTGCTTCTTAGTGAGCTCAAACATCACCTGCTAGTTTGTCATAAAATATATGTCAAGTCTTATAGAAAAGTCATCATGTCAGGAAAGGCAGAGTTGTGGGCACAGCAACTGGCTATAAACATGTTGCTCACAGACAGATATCAATCAGGAAGCCTCCCCACTCCTCAAGTATATTTCTTCTAGATAACAGGAAGGGGTCAGAGCAGAAAGACGGAAAAACTGAAAAAGTTTACTGTGGAGAAACTTGACAAATATCCTTTAGCCAGGCGACCAAGATCAAAAACATCTAAGGAGTGTTAATCCTACAGCTACATTGTTTATGCAGAGCTAAGAACAGACTTTGTCTCTGCACTTTTCTTTCCCCAAGAAAGAACCACACACAACCAGAGTCTAATCATGAGAATAGCATCAGACAAATCCTAGTTAAAGGATAGCTCATATGTCATCAGACTGGCAGTCTTCAAGATCATCCACAACAAGGGAGTTGGAGACTTATGCCCAGAAGGAACATGATGACAGAAGGCACTGTAAGCTTCACAGCCTTGTAGAAGAGTGTTATGGAAAAACAGGTATTCTGAATCAAGTATGGACTTTAATCAATAATAATGTGTCAATATAGATTAATTAAAAATATTCTTACACTATGTAAGATATAGCAACAGTGATTATTAGATGTACACTGCATTGAGGTCTGTGCTATCTATACACTTTTTTTAGTTATTAAAACCAATTTTGTTAAAATAGATATTCAAGCTGGGCAGCAGTGGTGAATACCTTTAATGTCAGCACTTGGGAGGCAGAGGCAGTTGGATCTGTGAGTTTGAGGCCAGCCTGATCTACAGAGGGAGTTCCAGGGCTACACAGAGAAACTCTGTCTTGAAAAAACAAGCAAGGATACAAATATATATATATCCAGATCTCAGAAATGAAGCAATAGTGTGTAATCTTACATCTTGGCAGGGCACAGGCATCTACTTAGTAGACTCACATCTAAGCTGGAGGCTGAGTATAGGAAATGAGCCTAGGAATTCAAATGAGAAAGGTAGTGAAGTTGTCTTTTAAATTGGTTTAGCACATGAGCTTGCCTGTCCTGTTGTTTGTGATGATCATTGGCGAAGTGTCTCTTAACACTTTATGAAGAATCGCTGTTGCCAGAGCTGCCTGTGTTGTGGTCTATGAGCATGTTTTTTGACTATATGAGTCTAGGAACAAAAGATGTCTGTCTCTTGGTCACACTACTGTACATTACTGTAATCTTCTATCACTAAGCAGGGGCCTCTCAAAAGCATGGCATACACTTGTGACAGTCTCACATTTAGTCTGCATGTGCATCCCAGACTGGCCTCAAACATAAAACCTTCCTGTCTCAGCTTCAGGAATGCTAGGAGTTCAACAACATATCACCATGCTCAACGAGAAAGAAGATAGTTGATAAGGTAGAGACTGAGCTTGAGACCACCCTGGGTAACATACCAAGACATGTTGTGGTGGTTTGAATATGCTTGGCTCAGGGAATGACGCTATTAGGAGGAGTGGCCTTGTTGGAGGAATTGTGTCAATGTGAGGGTGGGCTTTGAGACCTTCCTCCTACCTGCCTGAGGATAACAGTCTGCTTCTGACTTCCTTTGGATGAAGATGTAGACTTCTTAGCTCCTTCTGCCCCATGCCTACCTGGATGCTGCCCTGCTCCCGCCTTGATGATAATGGACTGAACCTCTGAATCTATAAGTCAACCCCAATTAAATGCAGTCCTTTATATGATTTATCTTGGTCATGGTGTCTCTTAAAAGCAATGGGAACTTTAACCAAGACACACATTAAAAAACAAAACAAAACAAAAAGACATTTGATCCTTTCGTCTTAGTTACCACAATTCTGGGGGCACTCTGCCTGACAACCTGCTGGCCAGCTCGTCTGGGAACCAGGTAAGTGGTCCTCACTCTCCACCCTTACTCCATTTCCCATTCCCCACTCTCATCCCCAACCCTGTAGCAGACAACCTGCACGGGGCTGTCTTCTCTCTCTGCTTCCATTCCGTGGGACTCCACAGATCTTTGTGGCAGACCCAGCTTTCCTCCCCCTGTGAACCCTCTTAGCCCTCCTCCCACTTCTGGCCCACCCCCATTCCTTCTAAAAAGTTTAAGATTTCTTTCTTAATTTCTGTCTTGACTCATTTTTCATTCAGTAGTGAGTTGTTAAGTTTCCATGAGTTTGCATATTTTCTGTTGTCAATAAACCAGCTTTAATTCATTCTAGTCAGAAAGGACACAGGGTGTTATTTCAGTTTACAAGTATTTGTTGAGACTTGCTTTGTGTTCCAGTATGTGTTCAATTTTGGAGAGAGTTCCATGCTTTGCTGAGAATAGGGTATATTCTTTTGTGTTTGGGTAAAAGGTTCTGTAAATATCTGTTAGAACTCTTTAGGTTAAGATATCATTTAGCCCCAGCATTTCTATTTATTTATTTATTAATTAATTAATTTATTTAATGTAAGTACACTATAACTGTCTTCATACACCCCAGAAGAGGGCATTAGATCTCATTAAGTAAGGATGGTTGTGAGTCACCATGTGGTTGCTGGGATTTGAACTCAGGATCTTCAGAAGAGCAGTCAGTGCTCTTACTGCTGAGCCATCTCTCCAGCCCCCATCCCCAGCGTTTCTTTGTTTAGTTTTTGTCTGGATGACCTGTCCATTACCAATAGAGGGAATTGATGTCCTCCATTATCACTGTGTAAGGGGCAGTATGTGATTTTAACTGTAGTAGTGTTTCTTTTATGAATGTGGATTCCCTTGTGTTTGGTGCACAGATGTTAAGAATTGCAGTGTTCCTTTGGTGGATTTTTCCATTAATGAGTATAGAGTGTCCTTTCCTATCACTTCTGATTGGTTCTGGTTTGAAATCTATTGTGTCAGATATTAACATGGCTACACTGGGTTGTTTCTTGGGTCCCTTTGCTTGGAATGTCTTTTTCTAACCTTTGACAACTTTGACCATTATCCTGAATTGATGTCTAAAATTGATGTTGACGTACGTTTTTCTGAATGCAGCAGAAGGATGGATGCTATTTTTGCATCCCTACTGCTAGTCTATGCCTTTTTATTTTAATCTTGAAACCCATTGATGTTGAGAGTTATCCATGAGCAGTGTTTGTTGATTTCCAATATTTTGTTGTTGTGGTGTGGGTTTTATCTGAGATTATTATTTTCTGTGTTTTCGTGGGTGTTGTTAGCGTTTTCAGATTGAAATTTTCCTTCTTGTGCCTTCTGTAGAGCTGGATTTGTAGATAGATCCTGATTAAATGTTTGTTTTTTTTTTCATCATAGAATGTCTTTCCTTAACTATTGTGATTGAAAGTTGTGCTGTGTATCTGAGCTGGTATCTGTGGTCTTTTAGAGTTTATAGACCATCTATCCAGACCCTTCTGGCATTTAGAATCTACAGTGAAAAGTCAGGTGTTATTCTAATAGTTACCTTCACATGTTGCTTAGCCTTTTCCCCTTGCAGTCTTTAATCTTCTTTCTTTGCTCTGTACATCTAGTGTTTTGATTATTATGTGTTATAGGGAATTTTTTTCTGGTCCAGTGAATTTGATATTCTGTGTGCTTCTTGTGCCTTGATAGGAATCTCATTTTTTAAGTTAGGGGAATTTTCTTCTATGATTCTTTTTTGAAAGTAATTTTCTGTGCCTTTGACCTGGGTTTCTTCTTCCTCATTACTATGATTCTTAGATTTGATCTTTTCATAGAGTCCCAGATTTTCTGAACGTTTTGTGCAGGAAGTTTTTTTTTTGTTGTTTGTTTATGACTTAACGTCTTCTTTGACCTAGGTGTGAGGTATTGATTTCTTCTATCTTGTCTTCAATGTCTGAGATTCTATCTTCTATCTGTTGTATTGTTGTATTTTATTGGTGAGACTTGCCTTGGAGGTTCCTGTTATGTTTCTAAGTTTCCATCTTTTGCTCGGTTTGATAGCTCCTGTGGTAGTATTGGGTTGGAAGGAGTGGATGTCACTTTGACCTTGAGGGGCACTGCTCAGGGACTACAGGATTGTTTTCTTCATTTCATTCACTATTTGTTTATGCTTTCCTAGATTTCATTAGGAGCAGTGAAGAAGAGAATGCTGCAGTAGGTGGCCTGCTATGGAGCTAGGGATAAGACAGAGGGATTGGAATTGGAGGACTGGAGAGAGTGAAAATTGTCTACTCGATTCTCTGGCCAACTCGAACAGAGGGTTTCCAGGGAGTGCCTATGGAATGTGTGATGTGTGTGTGTGTATGTGTGTGTGCGTGTGCATGTGTGTGTATGTGCGCACTGTGTGTGAGTGTGTATATGTTTGCCTGTGTCTGTATGTATGGAGGTTAGAGGATGGTGTTGAGTATTTTCTTCTATTGCTCCATATCTTGTCTGTCTGTCTATCTATCTATCTAACTGAGATGGTTTCTCACTGAACCTGGACCTTGCTGTTTAGGTTTTATTGACTGAGCACCAATACCCAAAGATCTGCATTTCTATCTTGTCCCAAAACTGTGATTTTAGGCACATCTGGCTTTAAAAAAAAGTAATTAAAAATTGAGAGCATAATTACATTGTTTCCCCCTTCTCTTTCTTCCTTTCAAATCCTTCCAAGCACAGCTCCATTTCCTCTCTTTAAAATTCAAGGCCTCTTTTTTCTTTAGTTGATTCTATATAATTATATTTTATTTCCATATACATAAATACCACTTGCTTAGTCTGCATAATGTTTCCTGTATGTATGTTTTTGGGAGTGGAGATTTGGTATTGAATAATCAATTGGCATGTTCTTCCCTGGGGAAACTATTTCTTCCTTTAGGTGTCTGCAGTTCTTTGTGAAGGATGGAGGCCTCTTAAAATTTCTCCTTCCCACTCTTACATGCATATTGGTGCTGTCCTTGTTCAGGCAGCCACATCAGAGAGACTTCATGTTTCAGGAATCAGAACTCAGGTCCAAAACCTTGAGCTGCAGATACTTTACCCACTGAGCCATCTCCTTAACCCCATATTTTTTGTTTTTAATGACATTCCCAGAGACTTGGTGTGTAGAATTAAACTACTAATGTTAAATAAGAGATAATAATGGAAGTATTAGATTATTTGGCTTGGATAAGAGAAGGAGCTATGCTTTAGACAACAGAACAGAAGTGAATTTCGAGTGGGCAAGGTAGCTCTCAGTTCTGGTGGGCATTGGACATACTGATGGATTCTGCATATGACTAGGCAGATGTAGGTGAAAACATGTTGAGTATGAACCACTGACAATAAAGTATCTTGGTATGTAAACTCAAATAGATTTTTATTTTGTTAAAATCATATTAAAGAATTTCATGACTGGGTAGTGGTGGTACATGTCTTTAATGACAGCATTCAGGAGGTAGAGGCAGGTGAGTCTTTGAGTTTGAGACCAGCCTGGTCTACAGAATGAGTTCCAGGACAGCCAGGGCTACACAGTAAAACAATGTCTTGAAAAAAACCAAAAGACTCAACTTAATCCAAACAAACAAACAAAAAAGAAATGGATACATGAGTACTGTATTTACAATGTTTCCAACCCCTTTCTCTGCCCTCAAACTCCTCCTGGGTCCTCACTGCCTCTCAACCTCATGATGTCGCCTTTAAATTATTATTGTTAAATGTATAACACATCATTTCCCACATGTTATTATTGTCACCCATCACACACACACATACACTCATGTACACACAAACACACATACACAAACTCATGTACACATGACCTATTGAGTCCATGTAGATCCTAAATGTTATAGAGATGGACATTTGAAGAAGAACTTGATTGGGATTAAAACCAGAGATAGGTAACTGGCATTGTAGGGAGCCTGCCAGTGATTAAACAAATACTGGAGAAGCTGAAGTTTAGGCAGAAGGAAGTCGACTTTTGTAGACAGACTGGCAGGCCAAAGGAGTTAGACTTGATGTCTTTTTTTGTTTGTTTTTGTTTTTTCTCTGTATAGTCCTGGCTGTCCTGGAACTCACTTTGTAGACCAGACTGGCCTCGAATTCAGAAATCTGCCTGTCTCTGCCTCCCAAGTGCCGGGATTAAAGGCATGCACCACCACTGCCCGGCTTAGACTTGATGTTTTATATGATGAGAAACCATTGGTTGGTCACTTGCACTCTGTATTGTCTAGTATCTCACACTGCTCATCCCCAAAGCTTGAATTATGGAATACTGATGTAGACATTATGGGTTTTAATATAGAACCAACATATGTTTATTTATCTATTCACTCATCATTCATTCATTCATTCATTAATTTCTGTGTATCCTTGGCTGGCCTGTTACCCACTCTATAAACCAGGCTGGCCATGAACTCAGCCTCTGCCTCCCAAATGCTAGAATTAAAGGCATGTGCTATCACCACCTGGCTTGGAATCAACTTTTATGTATTTTCTACTTAGAGTTAAAATTTGACTTTTTCGTTATTGCTGTGCTCCAAATGAGGCTCACACATGTTCACAGCTGCACTGTTGCTGAAGGCTCCTGATGAGCTTTCAGATCTGTGGGAATCTACTTGGCATAGGCTAATTAGTCTTGGCATAACATTGCTCAATGGTGTGGAAAGGCTCTGCATTGCCTTTAAGGCACATTTTGATCTTTTCAAGTCTATGGTATTGCCTCCTATTACCAGCGTCTCACCACAACTCCCTGTAGAACACCCCCATTCAGTAATTGTGCATGCTCATTTTCTCCAGTGCATACACAAGTATTCTAGCATAGTTCAACTTATTCAGATACATAGGTCTGTTCATTTCTTCAAGTTAGTTACATTTACCTTACCATTTATTAATTTTTTTCAACAGCTGTTCCTTCAGTCAAAAGAAAACAAATAGCTTTTGAATACCTTTATCCACTTTCCCCAAGTCCCAATCTAATTAATAAGCAAACACAAGAAGTGAAAGACCTATAGCTCATTTCCATGCCTTTCCACTGATTGTATACATAAATGAATATCAATGGGGTGAGCAGAACTGGGTTCATTGCACGTAATTAATATATGGATTTATGACTGGGCAGAGGCAGAAAACAAATGACTCAGCCCTGGGGAGTGGAGGAAGGAGAGATTTTTCAGGCACCATAACAATACCGCAATCTATGTTACACATAGGAAAGTTCTGTTTCAACACTGATTGTATTCTCGAGTAGCGGTGCTAACCTTCTTCCTCCTAATTAAATGGGCATTTAATCTCACTATTCTCTCCCACTGATACCTGGATGTTTTATCATCAGCATCGTTGAAGTGAAGAGTTCCTTTTTTTTCTTTCGTTGTTTTAAACGTTGGAACTGATACTGTTCCTGTATCATTTTTCATGTTTACTGAGGCATGTTGATAAATAATTGCATACCAGATATATACATCAGTCTGTCAGATGTTGGTGAGTCTCTGTACCTGTGTTTACCCTCTCACCACAAGGTAGAATGTACACTCATCATTGCCCACAATTTTCTTGTGCTCTCTTCCCTCCCTTCTCCCTCCCTTCATTTCTTCCTGGGGATTCATCTTAGGATATTGTCTTAGTTAGGGTTTTACTGCTGTGAACAGACACCATGACCAAGGCAACTCTTATAAGGACAACATTTAATTGGGACTGGTTTACAGGTTCAGGGGTTCAGTCCATTATCATTAAGGCAGGAACATGGCAGTGCCCAGGCAGGCATGATGTAGGAAGAGCCAAGAGTTCTACATCTTTTCTGAAGGCAAACAGGAAAGGATTGGTTTCCTGGCAGCTAGGATGAGGGTCTTAAAGCCCATGCCCACAGTGACACACTTCCTTCAACAAGGCTACACCTATTCCAACAAGGCCACACCTCCTAATAGTGCCATTCCCTGGGCATTCCACAGGCCATGCAATCAAGAAACACTCTTCTACAGACCTGTATACCCCTCCGTCCCCTCTGCTGCCACCCATACCCTGCAATTTTCTATTTCATTTTTTTTACCTGATATTAAAGATCTGTTTAGCCTTGTAGGTAAATATTATTTTTAAAAGGTTTATTTATTTATTTATTTAAATGAGTACACTGTCTCTGTCTTCAGACACACCAGAAGAGGGCATTGTATTCCATTATAGCTGGTTGTGAGTTACCATGTGGTTGCTGGGAATTGAACTCAGGACCTCTGGAAGAGCAGTCAGTGCTCTTAACCACTGAGCCATCTCTTTAGCCCGTAAGTAAATATTATAAAGAGAATTAAAACAAAGTTCTACATTTTTTTCCTCATTGACATTTTCATTACTTTTCAGTGTTTGGGAGAAACAAACGTCGTAAAACCCAAAATGCATCCCTGTGATCTGCAGCTTTGGTGACTAAGTCTAGTGCCTTAATAGCCCATGCTGAATAGCCTCAAGGCCAGCTCTTATCCCACCCACGATGCCTCTGTCTGTCAGTCCTCATAGCTCCCAAGTCGGGGTTTGTTTAACAAGCCTGCTGTGGAACCAGGCCAACCCAAGCACAGTCCCACCCTACAACTTCTCTTCCAAATGTTAAACCAATGAAGCCACAACTCAACCCTCTGAATCTCTGAGTAGCTTCTTGATGCTTAAGCTTCTTAATTTCAATCATGGTTTCAAAAGTGACCTGCTGATGCTCGGATCTGACTGGTGGTTAGTTCCCCAGCGAACGCTGATCGCAGTTCAGGACTGCTGGACTGCTGGACCGCTGGACCGCTGGACTGCTGGACTGCTGGACTGCTGGACCGCTGGACTGCTGGACTGCTGGACTGCTGGACTGCTGGACTGCTGGACTGCTGGACTGCTGGACTGCTGGACTGCTCGTCTTTGGCATCTCCATGGGGAGCAGTAAAGGCGTGAGGGGCTGAGAACCTGGGCACTTGTAGAGGAAATTATAGAAAAAGACTGTTAGTAAAACCAAACTGGCATGGTGTTACTGATTACAGGAGATTCTAACTTTTAGTACATATATTGCTTTTCTAAAACAGATACACACCTACACACACACACACACACACACACACACACACACACACACACAAGAATAGTGATAAAATAGTACATTTTTTTTCAAATTTTCCAGAATTTCTTATATTGAGTGAAGATATTCTTTCAAAGGGAAGCAGAGCTTGTTAGCTACAGAAATTGTGTCAGAAGCACTGGGATGAGTCTGCAAGGTGGTTCATTGAGTAGTAGGGACTTGCATGTAGGCCTAGTAACCCAAGTTCCCTCCTAGGTCTTACAGATATCAGGAGAGAACTAACTCTTGAATGTTATCCTCTGACCTGTGCATGTGTGCAGGGGCTCTTCCACATGTGTGTGCAGGTGCACTGTGTGTGTGCGAGAGTACACACACACACACACACACACACACACACACACAGAGTTAAGCTCACGTGGGGGCAGTAACAGAACTGACTTTTGAGTTCTTAAAGTCCTCTATGTGTTCCTAAGAATCACTGTCCAGTGTTTTATTTGTTGTGATTTTATCACATTTCTAGCTGAAGAGTCTGCTTTAATCATCTGGATGTTTTCACAGTTCTGGGGACTGGGAAGGCAAGAACCAAAGCATAGCAGATTTGGTACATGGTGGGGACCCTGTATCCTGCTCCATAGATGACACCATCAATGGCCAGATGGTGAGGTCACATGAGCCTCCACGAGCCTCCTTTTGTGTTATTTCATGAGAACGCAGGGCAAAAGGCCTCAGCTCCTAACACCCTCATGTAGTTTGCAGTGAAGATTTCAACCCATAAACCTTGTGGGAGGCACACACGTTTGAACTACTGAAGCATCCACTTCCAAGTTCAAGGAGAGAGTGAAGAAGCATATTGAGTTCTCAGAAACCTTAACATTTTTGGTGAAGGTTGCTGTCTGGGCTCACTGAAGTGTGTGAATACCACCATTTAAGCCACAAGGAACTACTCTGAGCGAGGGAAGTGTTTTCTTCCAATTACGACAGCATAGTGTAAATGTAATTCCGGGAGCTTTTCTTTGCCTCTTTTGCTCCCATGTAATGACAGGGCATGTCTACGCCTGCTTAGCCTGTTTTTAGCTCCAGAATAAATGACACAGAGACTTAATATATTTGTTAACAAGCTGAAGGTACTATACTGGGCAGATACTCATCAATCCTAACTCCTATGGCCGCCTACTTCCAGCCAGGTGGTTCTTTTCCGGCATCCGAGTCTCGCCCTGGCTCGCTCTGTTCCATGTGTGTCCTCACGGTGATTCCTGTGGGGATTTGCTCATTGCGAATCTTCCTGGTCCTTGTCCTTGTCCACTTTTTTCCTTCTTCCTCGCTTCTCTCATTTTTCTTGGGATACCTCACCCCTCCAACCTCTTACTGGGATCAGAAGTCTTGCCCTATTTTCTTCTGCCCAGCTATAGGCTGAATCGGCTCTTTATTAACCAATCAGAGGTGACGCACTGAGACAGGAGATGCTCCAAGTATTATGACTATGACAAAGTCCGGAACCTCTCTCGACACAGCAATGCACAGAACTGTCTCACGAAAACATAGTCTTGTTATACCGACTTAATACCTTCTATTCAGAGCACTAGGAATTCATAGGAAGCCTTCGATCCTTGGTTGTGCTTAGAACCGGAGATTAAACTGACTCTCAATACTGGTCCTTTGATTTTTCTTAAACTGTTTATCATTGTGTCTTCATTTAAAAGTCATCTTAATTGAACTAAACATTAAAATGGTTCTCATTTTTATTTCTTTTATTGTCAACTTATTGGCTTTTAGAAACAACACATGCAAAAAATAGATATAGACAGGTGCTCATTGTTTTTTTGCTTTGTTTGTTTATTTTGTTTTTGTGAGGAGAATACAATATTTTAAAAATGATTCCAGGGCTGGAGAGATGGTTTAGTGATTAAGAACACTGACTGCTCTTGTAGAGGACCTGGTTTAAATTTTCAGCAATCATATTGCAGTCCATAACTCTGTATAACTATAGCCCCAGGAGAATCTGATATCCTCTTCTGGCCTCTGTGCGAACCAGGCACACATATGGTGCATAGACATATACACAGACAAAACACTCATATGTTTAAAAATAATTAACAAAATTTATTCCATTAGAATAAAGCAAGTAGGTATAAAACACAATTTTTTTTTTTTTAGTATTTTTCCAGCTTGGCTTCGGCTATTCCATTTTTGCATAAAAAAGTAATCAGCATTTTTATTTCTTTTGATTTTTAATTCACTGTTGCTTTATGATCTAAGGGAAGCATAAATTAGTCTCTCGGTTACCAAGGTCACTTAAAACATTAGTTTACATTTTTATTGGTTGAATAAAAAATGCAATTAGGAAGTTCTTCTCATGGGTTTTCTAGAAATTAGACAGCCTGTTAGCAATAGGACTCCTTAATACAGAGCTTAAGATGGGAGGCAAATCTGCAAGGAGAAATTACATTGTAAACTCTCCATATACGTATGCAATGCTGCTGTTTGGTTTTTATAGACTCTATTTACTGAAGATTGTGACACCTCTAAACTACAATCAAAGAATCTTCAATTTAGACATGTAAGTAATGATCCAGACAAACAGGCAATTTCAGTTCTTGTTTTATATAACTATATTTCTGTATCACATACCTAAGTAAAATATAATCATCGGGTACATGAGAGTTAAATCGACAACAGAAAGGAGACATCTAAGTGAGTTGCAGTTACTGTAATCAAAGGCCATAAACTGGGTTCTTTATAAACAGAAAACATTTATTTCCCACAGTTCTGCAGTTTGAAAAGTCCAAGGTTAAGTCCAAGGTTAAGAGACATAGTCAAATGGTTGAAAGGATGATAGCGCTCTCTCTCTCTCTCTCTCTCTCTCTCTCTCTCTCTCTCTCTCTCTCTCTCCATTCTATAAGGCCACTATTTCCATTCATGTCATGACTTGCTTACCTCCCAAAAGCATTACACTATACTCTGTACTATCACCAGGAAATCTTGGAGTTAGGATCCAACCTGAGAGTTATCCAGTGGGAATACAAACATTTAGACCACAGCAGGAGGGATGCTGTTGAGTTGATGAGTGCATACTCAACCTTCTGCCTTTTAGAAATGTCTGTTCAGAAAGAAGTCAGTTGTTTCTAAGGTGTAGCCCATCTTGGTGAGTTTTGAGATCAAGAAATGAAGAGATTTCCCTGAGATTTAGCTTTGGAGTAATGTGAGAGCCATGATGTGATCCTTCTGGATGGGATAAGAAATGGTCTCTTCTGTCCTGCACAAGATCAAGTCCAACCAATATTCTAGCATAGAAAAGTGAGGGGATTTCCAGGTCCCGCACCTAGCTGAGGTGCTGTTGGCAGCAGGTGGCTGTTGGGGACCAGAGAGTGAGTTTTCATCTGTAGATTGGCCCATGTGTCCATGCTCCAGTTGATAGAGCCCCACCACCTGTGCATGTAGCATCACTAATTGGACTCAGTTGGTTATTTAAAAAGTGACATGAAGTTGGGAGGGGTGTGTGGGGTGTCCAAGAATTATTGGAGTTAGGACCAGAGGGGAAGAGATGGCCATGATCTAAATACATTGGAGTCAGGCAAGAAATTACCAAAGCAAAGAAAATAAAGAATTTTAACCCTCCCCTAAAAAACAACTTAAGCAAACAACAAACAAAAGGAAATGATCTAAGCATTGGCTCAGCAGTTAATTAGAGTCAAGAGCATCTTAAAATTATATCATGCGGATATGGAAACTCTCTTTGTATATTTTATTTAATTAAAAATTGTAAGTCAAAATTCTACTACATGTAGGAGTTCAAGTGTATCCAATCCACAGTGTACAATGGGCAGATTTATACATGCATAAATGCACTTCTAGTACATTGTTTAATTGGCTATAATGTTCTATTGAACAGATGTGTACTCACTCAACCTCCTAATTTATTGATATTTGAGGTGTTTGATATTTTCATTAATATTAACAATGTACAAAAACCATAATCCTGAGGGAGTCCTAGAGAGGTGAATATATACAATATTAATGCTTGAACAGTCTATAATAGAACCCATTATTTTGAATACCAAGTGAAAAAATTAAACTTAGATTAAATCAAACAAATAAAAATCCCCACATTCAAGTGAATCATTGCATGAATACATAATTGTTTGCATGGCTCCTCCATAAACAGAAGCTTCTTCAAAGATCCACAATGGGTCAAAAGCAAAAGTGACAGAGGAATGCCCAGCTCCTACAGATCCATCTGTAATGCAAGCCCTACATAAGGGTTTGAGAATAGATAAGCTATCTAATCTCAAGCAATCAGCCCTAGGTCCCTCAACATGTAGATACTAGCAATACAGAATGGACTCAGTAGGTTGTACACACTGAGTATATATATTGTTGCATGTATATGTATATATATGTATGTATATATATGCAACAATAATAATGCAGAGACCATGAATCTAAGGAGGGAGGAACTGGATGGGGGAGAGGAAGGAGTAGAAATTATGTAAATACAGCAATCATGTATGAAATTCTCAAAAACAGTTGAAAAAGGAGTAGAAATATTGAGGACCGTGGTTATGAAATTCAGGGTATTGATTTTTTGAAAGGGCTTCTTACACAATTTTCTTTTTACATTCCTTTTATTTTCTGGGTCACCAAGTTCTAATTTCTCTGTCCATTCGTCCTGTAAAACTTTTCTTACCAAGCAACATAATGATGGCTTTCTGTCATTACATTGCTCGACCTCCCTGTGGCATTTGGAATTGATGACTGCCTCTTGAAGTTATTTCTTTTGCCTCATTTCCTTGTTTGCCCCATTTCTCAGCACGCTCCTTCTATTACTCTTCACCAACACTGTTCTTCCATCTTCTTCAGCATATCAAGGACAGGCTTCTTGTGTTTAGCCTTCTGAACTTTGCACTGTCTTGACTCTTTAACTTGGGTGAAATGTGCTTGGGATTTATATGGCAGCACAACCTTCAAGACTCCTTGCTTGGGAGGAATCCCTTTTTACATTAATGGTGGTAAAGTACAGGGATAGAGAGGACGCTTCCACTGAAGACAAGGGCACTTAGAAAACTTGAGGCTTTGTTCCAGGTCTTCAGGTGTACTGTATAAGCTAGGAAGGGGGTAGCAAATTCACACAGTAGAAGGTGCACACATTGGGAGGCCCAGCATTTGGCTCTAACACCATTCTGGAAGGACTGGATATGCTTAGAGATTATTGTTGTTTTATGTGTCTTAGGACTCTTTTCTTCCTTTTTCTTCCTCCCTTTTGAAGTTTACAAATTTCTTGAAGGACACTCTAAAGGACCTCTTTGTTTAAGGCAGCTTGGTCTCTTTTACCTGCACTCAAGAGTTCTTAAAGGAAGATTGTAGATTTCTATGGAACATTTGATCCAGACTCCTCAATTAAATCTGCATTCCAATGTGTTTACTTCCTAACTCTGCAAATCTCTGTGGAGTTCCAGACCACTACTTGTAGGTGTTTACTACATGTCTTAGTTTCCTTTCCAGTTACTGTGATAAAATATCCTGAGAAAACCAAGGTATGGGAGAAAGGGTTGATTTGGTTCAACACTCCTGGTAACAGTCCATTGTTTCAAGAACCTGGAACAAGTGATCACATTACACTCATAGCTGAGAGTGTTAAAGCCTGGGTAACTGCTGACTCTCCAGCCATTTTATGCCTTTACTAATGTCACAAGGAAACTTTCTCATGTGCTATAATTACTGCTACAAGGAAACTTTATCATACGCTGTTACTATTGTTGCTAGGAAACTTTCTCATCCCTGAGTTGATAGCATATGCTGCTAAGGTCTGTGCTTTGGTGCTCTTGGAAACCAATCACAATAGAGGTCAGTTAGAACTGCTTTGTATAGTTAGCCATGTTAAGCTTAGACCTGAATCAACTACCCTGTACCTGTGTATGAGCTTTTATGTTTTTTTCACTTTTTGTTGGGGTCCTGGGATGGATAGACCCCAAAATAAGAGAGACACCTGCATCAGTATAAGAAGTCTTATGTATTATGACATCCATTTTGAGGAGGGGTCAAGTAAAAATTTAAGTTTCTGAGACTTCCCTGGGAGTTGACATCCTTCTTGGCAGAAAAGAGTCGTGTACATGGGTAACTGACATCCTGGCTGGCAAGTTCAAACATGAATGTTAGCCAAGGCAACGCGGCCCCCCCCAGTTGAATACCCCAACCAAAGGGAACAGGATAAATGTACAGCAAAGACATGTTCCTAAGGAAGTCCTCTATCCCCAAACCCTGATTGGTGGGATAACTTGGCACAGATATTTGTGGATTTTAGGCTTTAAAATTCTATAGGATCCTGGCTCAGCATCATGGCCTGTTCCCGAGTCTGTTCTGCATACTCGGTCTCTCAGTATTCTCTCATCCTGGGGTGGATGCTTAATAAGCTATCTTTGTCTGATTGAGATAGGTGTTTGTTTGATTTGTGGGGTCACTCCTGGACCCCAACAAATAGCAAAAGGAGCACATTAATACACATATGCGGATGCTCTCTTTTTCTACTCTTAAGCAGCTCTGACTTGGTCCCACTCACAGTAAGATGGGGTCTTCCTACCTTAATTATTGTAATCAAGATAGATCCCCCCATAATCATGCCAGCAGGTCAAACTAATCTAGATAATCCCTCACTGAGACTCCCATCCCAAGGGGTTCTAAATTGTGTCAAGTTGACAAGACTATCATCTTAAGTGTTGCTATCTGTGTACTCGTTGACTCTACAATTTCATCCAGTTGAACAATTAGCTATTTATCTGGTTCTCCAAATCATACTTCTTATATTCTCAACCTCCAAAAGAACAATAAAAAATAATGTACAAGAGTGAATAATTTATTTGATGGAATATGATGAAAACTGAGAAACAGCAGAGAAGTGGAGATAGGGCATGGTGAGGGGCTGTTACTCAACAGGAATGGTAAAGGTAGAATATACTGAGGGACTGACACTAAGACTTGGAGAAAGAGGGAGTTAGTTATCAGATATCTGAGGGAGGAATATTCCAGTCAATGAGGAAGAGCGGTTTGAAACTTAAGGCATGCTGAGTGTATTAGCTTCCCGTTGCTATGACAGAAGTCCCATGGCAAGTGTTTCTAAAGGAGAAAGGGTTATTTAGCTCACATCTCTGGTGGTTCAGAGATACGACTTAAGCATAGGCTTGGATGAAGATCTCATTATGGATGAAGAGTGTATGGGGGAAGAAGAGTTTGACTCAGGAGTGTGTTTGGGACTGAGTTTAGGTGATGCAAGGGCTCAGCCTCAGTTTTTATTTATTTATTTGACAAAATTGTTCACTTATATTTTCCTGAAATGACCCAAATTCCCAATAAATTTTAACACATTGTACCCCAGGCTTAGGATTTTATAACAGCTCTTTCTCTTGAGTGCTACCAAGGAGTCTTCTGGTGGCAATGCCTCTAATGACCCATCATTAGTTCCACATCTTAAAGGTTGAACCTTACCTTTTCACCTGTACATGGAGGGCCAAGCCTTCCCAGGATGCCTTGGGGATATGAGCTTTCTGGACTTTGGAATTGGCATGCTTGAAGACTAGTCACTGTGTCCCTGTGGCTGGTTAGAGTGAAGGAAGGTGATTAGGAGTAGGCATCAGGGATGTGAGTGAGCAAGGGGACACCAGGAAAGTTCTGAGCAGAGGTGACAGGAGTGACTAGAATGTTAAGAGCATCTTTTCAGTTATAATCAAGTTGAGATTTGGAAATGATTTTGATTCTTCCCTTTTCTCTCGACTCCTACTTTCAACCAACCATTAAGCCACACGGTTCCATCTTCCTGATATGCTTGCGTTCCCCTATCCTCTGCACCCCCCCTGCAATTGCCTTAGCTTACACTCCACCTCCTCCCTAGCATAAGCTAAGTGTCAGCTAATGTGATTTCTTCTTGATGCTCCTACAGTCAGGCTTTTGCTTGAATGTACTTTATGACATTTTAATTTCATTATGACTTGTTAGCTTCTACTTTCTGAAATATCTAGAACTTTAAAATATGTAAAATGAGGAATGATATTAACAGCTGCCACTTTACTGTTTGAGGTGCCATCCAGACACGAGACAATGCTTGGATATGTCTTTTAGATTCCTCAAGCCGGGCAGTGGTGGTGCACGCCTTTAATCCCAGCACTTAGGAAGCAGAGGCAGGCACATTTCTGAGTTCAAGGCCAGTCTGGTTTACAGAGTGAGTTCCAGGGCAGTCAGGACTATACAGAGAAACCCTGTCTCAAAAACAAACAAACAAACAACAAAAAAAGATTCCTCGATTACTCCTCACACATAAAGGAAGATAAAATGATTTATTTTCCCCACCCTTTCTGTTATGTTTATTTAATTATTTATTTATTAATGACTTATTCATTTATTTATTTTATATGAGTATACTGTAGCTGTCTTCAGACATACCAGAAGAAGGCATCAGACCCTGTTACAGATTGTGAGTCATCATGTGGTTGCTAGGAATTGAACTCAGGACCTCTGGAAGAGCAGTCAGTGCTCTTAACTGCTAAGCCATCTCTCCAGCCCTTATTTTATTCTTTGAAGAAAAGCCTTGTCTTGCTATTGTATTCATAATACAATTTTGTGTTTGTAATGCTATATTTGTAATGCAATATTATTATACTATTGTATAGAGAACATCTTATGTCACTAGCGTACTTTTCTTATTTAATTAGAAGTTCTGATTTATACTTCTTTCCTACTTAGTAAAACTTGTAGTTTCACTTTTGGGAACTGAACTAGCCTACCTTCATGGTTTTAGAAAAATTGTTCAGCATTGCTATACCAAACTTCAAAGACAACCTCTTTTTCTTAATACCCTTTAAATTTTATTTATGGCATAATATTGACTAGAATAAGGATTTTCTGAAGTAGATGACCCATCAATCAAGAGATAGTCTTCCAAGGATTCCATTACTCAGGTCTTTGGAAACCTGTATTTAATCATCGCCTCCATTAAAAAATATTTTTAAATTTCACATGTGTGTCTGTGTGTGCATATGCATGTATGTGTGCATGTGTGTGGTGTGGTGTGTGTATGTGTGTGTGTGTGTGTGTGTGTTGCCTCTGAGTGCAACGGCCACAGCAGCCAGAAGAGCGTATCTAATTTCTTGGAGCAAGAGTTACAAGTGGTTGCAAGCCACCCTACAAGAATACGTGCTCTTGCTGGCCATGCCATCTCTCAAGCCTCCCCCCAACCTCCCACCCCTTTGCTGCTTTTTATTTTCTCTCTCCTGTTCCTCTTATGTTCCTTTCTCTAGTCTATTTCCCACTGAATCCATTTCCTTCCTTCTTTCCTCCTTTCTTTTTTCCTTTCTTTTTCTTCCTTCCCTCTTTCCTTTCCTTTCTTTATTTCTTTGTTTATTCTCCACCCCCCCAAGACTGGTTTTCTCTGTGTAGCCTTGGCTAGCTGTCCTAGAACTCACTCTGTAGACCAGGCTGGCCTTGAACTCAAAGAGATCCACCTCTGTCTCTGCGTCCCAGGTGCTGGGATTAATGCGTGAGCGACTACCACCTGGCCTGAATCAACTTTCTACCCAATTTCTGGATCACATTTTTGTGTGGGCTGTTTTCTCAGAATGCCCTTGTTTCTCAAGACTCAAGTCTTTTCCCCTTAAGAGCAAGTCTGAAACAGTTATTTCCATGAAGGCTTCCTAGAGTCTGAGAAGTGATATCCACTCCCCTCTGCCCTCTGCCACATGGCTGAAATATTGATAACTTGTCACAACATATGGGAGATAGCTCAGTCAGAAAATGCGAGTCTTCCACTTCTGAAATCTCACTACTATCAACACAGAGTGTTTGAATAAAAAATAGTCAAGAAATGGTATTCATGGTTGATTGTTCAGATTTGAATACAGCAAGAATCTCTGAAAATTGTGATTTCCAAGACTTCTTTTAAAATGTCATCTAATGGGACTGGGAATATGACTCAGTGGTTAGAAGTCCTGGCTGCTCTTTCAAAGGACCCACAGTTTCCAGCACCCACATGGCAGCTCACCACTGTCTGTAACTCTAGCTCCAGGGAATTACAAGTTTACACACATAAACAGACATGCAGGCATAATATCAATGCCTATAAAAATTAATAAACAAAATAAAAAAGTTTTAAAACTGTCATCTAACTTATTTTAGATACCTTGCTTTGTCAACTAACCCCTTCTATAACACCGTAGGATACAAAGTAACTTTCAACAGTTGCCTCATAGAAACACATTAAAAGCACAATTACAGGGGAAAGTGATAGTGTTAATGAAGAGCCATCAGGCTTCTATATTTCCTTTCACATCTGTAGTCTGGTTTTACTTTCAACAAATGGCAGATCTGGGACTCCCGATTTAATATCCCAGATGAGGAACATGATGATTTTGGGCCTGAATATTTAGTCTGTACAGCTGTGATTTGCTGTTGCATTTAATTGAGAAAATTCTGCTTTAAGATTCATCAGAAACTCTTGATCCTTAGACATCTCTCATTTAGTCCATCTAGCTCTCTCCTGTAATGCCCTCATATTTATTTATCTTTAATTACTTAAAACCAGTTTCGGATTGATTTTAGAATACATTAGTTTTTAATTTCTTACACAGAAACCAGTCCTGTCAATCTTGATCCTGATTTGCGATCCAGTTACTTCAAACAAATCCTCACCGCAGCAAGTCCTCGACAGCCCAAGTGTGAAGGAACAGGGCTCTGTTAGGCAGAAAGAAGGTCATGCCCTACATCCCTGAGGATGTTGTTGTTAAAACGTAAAAACATTTCTTAGAAGAACTAAACCTATGACTTTCCACCACACTGTATATTTGTTTCTACAGATCACTAATTTTGAGCTTTGGGAAAGATTCCAAGTGCTTGGAGAACAACTTTACACATTCTTTAGCAGTTAATGTCAAGGACCAGATAAAATGGCTTTCTAGGGACTCAGGATAACACACCAAACATTTGATTGTATAGCAACATAGGATGTTTGATATTCGATAGCAACCATAATTTATATGGATGTCTTCCTAATCAATAATGCTGAAAGAAAAGGTCAATCTACGGGCTCAGTTTTACTTTCTATAAACAGCAACTGTATTTAAAGTTTATTGCCTTAAAAATACTGAACATTCGACTGTAGGCTGGCTGGGACTAAGCCAGGTAGCTCTTCTACTTCGTGTTAATTGGATTGGGGCTATCTAAAGGCTTTCCTGGTTGGACTCTATCAGTTGGATCGCTCACAGACTGTCATTTGGTGCCATTGTTAGCTAGAGACACTTGCATCTCCTCCATGTGGTTTTTCTTCTTGGTGTAGACTCATCACAACCTAGAGATTTGATGTGGAAGGTATTTCATGGGAAGGTGAGAAATTCAGGTGGCCACTTCCACTGCCTCCTCTTGGTCAAAGTAACACAGTTACAGCAAAGTTCTACCTGTAAGTAAGAGCAGTGTATAGACAAGGGAAGCTTCTAGAGATGATCTGCATCAGGCTCTTGCCCACCATCTCTGTCACAGTCTTAACAGATGTCTCAGTTTATTCTTTGGCTTGGCACACACTGGGCAGCAGTGTAGCACTGAGTTACACTACTCCTTTTAACTTTTTTTTTTAAGGAGAACTACTTTATCAAGATGCCATGCTAGAACTTGTAAAGGACTTGGAACACATTGGAAAACAGGGTAGCTTTGTTTTAATGACTTGCACCACAGAGAAAATTGCTAAGGAAATTCAGATGAAAGTCTAGGCATTGGTCTAATGTCCAAGTGATTCCATGATCTTTGTAGGGAGGTCCTTCGTAATCTGCTGTGCTCCTAAACAGCAGAGTGTATGGTATTGCTTGATTTCCTCACCACCCCTCCAGCACTACACTCAGGTATGATTCCACACAGCAAGCCGCTATAATGGGTTGGACTGGCTTCCGCCATATGAGGCTCATTCTTGATGTCAATTTGACTGGATCTGGAGTCAACCGAAATGCAAGCTGCTGGACACTCCTTTAAGGGAGTTTATTGATCAGATTATCTGAAGAGGGAAGACCATAAATGTGGGTCGTACCTTCTGGTGGCAATCCAGATAAAAGAAGGAAACTTTGCTTTTTGCCAGCTTGCTTTAACTCCTTTTTTATTAGATATATTCTTTATTTACAATTCAAATGATTTCCCCTTTCCTGGTTCCCCCTTCCCCAAAAGTCCCATAAGCCCTCTTCCCTCCCCCCTGTTCTCCAATGAACCCCCTCCTGCTTCCCTGTCCTGGTATTCCCCTATACTGCTGCATTGAAACTTTCCAGGACCAGGGGCCTCTCCTTCCTTCTTCTTGGGCATCATTTGATATAAGTTTATCTATCCTGTTGCTGCTACAGCTGCATTCCTTCATTGATATTAAAATCTGCTTCTTCAGGTCTCTAATGACTTCGAGCTCCCTAGGAATCCTCCAGGATTCTAGTACTAGATTGAGACTTCTGAGACAGTCAGCCTGAAGGACTGAGTAACTAACTCTTGGATTCTCAGCCTTTCTGGTGTGAGACAGCCTTTACTGGACTATCCAGACAGCATTGTATAAGCCAGTCTAATAAATCTACTTTGAACATGTATCCTCCGGTTGACCCTGTTTCTCTTGAGAACTCTAATAAAACCCCCTTGCCTTGCTTCTGCTCTCCTTGTTGGACTCTCCTCTCACAACACTACCACAAATGTCTCTGGCTGACCCAGGGTCTCCTTATTCCAATTTGAGAATCTTCATAACTGTATCATAGGCCTTCGATTCCTGCACGATAACTATGGGAATCATAGATACAAGAATCATGATAATCTGGATATCCATAACCACTCCACTTGCCTGTCCTCAACCTCTTGCTAGGGGTGAATATGAAGTGGATCATCTCAGGCTTGACTTTCTGTCTTCCTCTATCTGATCTGGTAGTTTTGTTGAAACAAATGTGCGTTCTCAGGAGGATATTCTAGTGTGTACTAACAGTGATATACACTAGACATTCATATAGAAACTCTTTAGGTTCTCTATTCTTAATCTTTTACATCTGGATTCTTTAAAGCATTTTCTTTTAAATATATATATTAATTTAGTTTATATGAATACACTGTAGCTGTCTTCAGACACACTACAAGAAGGTATCAGATCCCATTAAAGATGGTTGTGAGGCACAATGTGGTTGCCGGGAATTGAACTCAGGACCTCTGGAAGAGCAGTCAGTGCTCTTAACCTCTGAGCCATCTCTCCAGCTTAAGCATATTGTTAAAGTTCCAGCATACCACAGAAGGGAGGCATGCCTTACAAATAATTTACTGAAGTTTTACCATGTGCAATGCTCATTATATGTGTTATATGTATTCCATGTACTAATATTATAGAATAGTCTATTTGGTCTGCAACAGGAGTAGACAGAATCAATAGCTTTTTTCCTTCTTTCTTTATTTTAATTTAAACTTCTCTCATATATTGTATCCTGACTGTAGTTTCCCCTCTCCCCTTTCCTCACAGTCTCTTCTCCCATCCCTGCTCCCAACCTATGCCTCCTTTGTTTCCCTTCAGAAGAGGGCAGGCCTTTCAGGAATATCAACCAAACATGGCATAGCAAGTTGCAAGAAGACTAGGCAAATCCCTTCATATTAAGTTGGGATGAGGCAAACTAGTAGAAGGAAAAGGGTCCCAAAAGCAGGCAAAAGAGTTAGAGACAGTCTGTTCGCACTGTTAAGAGTCCCATGAGAACATCATACTACACAACCATAACATATGCAGAGGGCCTAGCTCAGACCCATATAGGCTACCTGATTGTCAGTTCAGACTCTGAACCCCTGTGAACCTTGGTTAGTTGATTCTTTGGGTTTTCTTGTGGTGTCCTTGACCCCTCTGGCTCCTACAATAAATCTTAGAAAAAAAGTTAAAAAAATAATTCTTTTGTTTTGTTAAAATTTTCATTCAATATATTTTGATTGTGTTTTTCCCCTTCCACCAATTGCTACAAGAGCTTTCCCACCCCCCTATACATCCAACTTCATGTTCTTTTTCTTACTCTCACTTTCTCTCTCTTAAAAAGCAAAACAAGAAACAACAACAAAAAGATTAAGAGACCCCTCCTCTGAAAAAAAATGAAGATCAAAACAAATTGGGCGAGTAACCAGCGCGCCAGCTCTGCTGTGGGACTTCTGCCTGGCAGAGGGACCCCGCACTGGGCGGGAGCCTATCAGCTTCCCTTCCGCGACCTCTGTTCCAGTAGACTGCACTGAAGAGACAGGTACCCAGGCTCTCCCCAATATAACATCACTTGGGACACGGCCTGTTGGGGCTTCCGTCTGCGCCCAAGAACGGGTCAGAGCTGTGGTCGTGTGGTCGTCTGGGTGCCAGATCTGCAGGCCATCGCCTCTGCAGGGTGAGCAGCGCCACAGAGAGAGTGCAGAGTGCACTCTGCCATCTTTGCTCCAGTGGCCTGGAAGTTGGGACTGCCAGGCTCTGAGACAGACAGGCATAATATCGCTTGGGTCTTGGGCGGATTGTGTGTACGTGGCTACCAAGAGCGGGGCAGATCTGCAGTAGCCAGCGTGCTAGCTCTGCTGTGGGACTTCTGCCTGGCAGAGGGACGCCCCCTCCCCCCCCACTCTAGGAGAGATCACACACCTCTGCACAGGGCAGGAGCCTACCAGCCTCCCTTTGGCGACCTCTGCTCCAGGAATCCACTACACTGAGCCTTTGGATGTGCAAGGACTCCCCAATATAACATCACTTGGGGCAAGGCACATCAGGGCTCCAAAGTCACTCAGGAGCAGGGCAGGCTCCAGAAATCTGTGCCAGGGGAATCCTGATAAACCAGGGGGGGGGCAGAAATACCTTTGCAGGCTCACAGGAGGTCCAACCAACAGCCAGTGACAGCAGGACCAACTAACATCAGAGGTATCCAGATGGCAAAAGGCAAATGTAGGAATGTTACTAACAGAAATCAAAGTAATATGGGACCATCCGAACCCAACTCTCCAACAGCAGCAAGTCCTGGATACCCCACCACACCCGAAAGACAAGATCTGGATTTAAAATCACTTCTCATGATGCTATTAGAGGATCACAAGAAGGACACAAATAAATCTCATAAAGAGTTACAAGAGACCATGAATCAACGGTTAGAAGCCCTTACAAAGAAAACACAAAAATCGCTTAGAGAAATGCGGGAGAACATGGATCAAAAGATGGAGGCGCACAAGGAGACACCACAAAAATTGCTTAACGAGATGAATCAACGGGTAGATGCACTCACAAAGGAATCACAAAAATTGCATAAAGAAATGCAGAAGAATATGGGTCAACAGACGGATGCCCATAAGGAGGCAACACAAAAATTGCTTAAAGAAATGAATCAACGGTTAGATGCCCTTACAAAGGAAACATGAGAACTGCTTAAAGAAATGCAGGAGATGATGGATCAACAGATGGATTCCCATGAGGAGGAAACACAAAAATCGCTCAGAGAAATGCAGGAGAACGTGGGTCATCAGAAAGAAATCCTGAAAGAGGTAATGCAAAAATACCTTAAAGAAATACAGGAAAATACAAACAAACAAGTGAAGGATCTCAGCAAATCCATCCAGGAACTAAAAAAGGAGGTAGAAACAACTAAGAAATCACAATTTTGGAGATAGAAAACCTTGGGAAGAAATCAGGAGTCATAGATGCAAACATCAACAATAGAATACAAGAGATGGAAGAAAGAATCTCAGGTGCTGAAGATTCCATAGAAAGCATCGACTCAACAGTCAAAGAAAATGCAAAATGCAAAAAACGTGTAACCCAAAACATCCAGGAAATCCAGGACACAATGAGAAGACCAAACCTAAGGATTATAGGTATAGATGAGAGTGAAGATTTGCAACTTAAAGGGCCAGTAAACATCTTCAACAAAATTATGGAGGAAAACTTCCCTAACCTAAAGAGAGAGATGCCGATGAACGTACAAGAAGCCTACAGAACTCCAAACAGACTGGACCAGAACAGAAATACCTCCCGTCACATAATAATCAAAACATCGAATGTTCTAAACAAAGAAAGAATACTAAAAGCAGTAAGAGAAAAGGGCCAAGTAACATACAAAGGAAGACCTATCCGAATCACATCAGACTTCTCACCAGAGACTATGAAAGCCAGAAGATTCTGGGCAGATCTCATGCAGACACTAAGACAGCACAAATGCCAGCCTAGACTACTATACCCAGCAAAACTCTCAATCACCATAGATGGAGAGACCAAGATATTCCATGATAAAACCAAATTTTCACAATATCTGTCCACAAATCCAGCCCTGCAATGGATAATAGGTGGAAACCTCCAATACAGGGAGAGAAACAACACCCTGGAAAAAATGAGATAATAACCTTCTTGAATCAAACCCAAAAGTAGATAACTACTCAAACATAAAGATAGCATCAAGAATGGCAGATGGCAATAATCACTATGCCTTAATCTCTCTTAATATCAATGGTCTCAATTCCCCAATTAAAAGATATAGACTAGCAGACTGGATACTTAAACAGGACCCAGCATTTTGCTGCATGCAGGAAACGCACCTCAGTGTCAAAGACAAACACTACTTCAGGGTAAAAGGCTGGAAAACAATTTTACAAGCAAATGGCCCCAAGAAACGAGGTGGAGTAGCCATCCTAATATCAGATAAAATTGATTTTCAACCTAAAGTCATCAAAAAAGACACAGGACACTACATACTGATCAAGGGAAAAATCCACCATCAAGAACTCTCAATTCTGAATCTCTATGCTCCAAATGCAAGGGCACCCTCATTCGTAAAAGAAACTTTACTAAAACTCAAAGCACATATCGCACCGCACACAATAATAGTGGGTGACTTCAACACCCTGCTGTCTGAAATGGATCGTTCAGGAAAGCAGAAACTAAACAGGGACACAGTGAATCTAATTGAAGCCTTGGACCAACTGGAACTAACAGATATATATAGAACATTTCATCCTAGAGCTAAAGAATACACCTTCTTCTCAGCACCTCATGGTACCTTCTCCAAAATTGACCATATAATTGGTCACAAATCAGACCTCAACAGATATAAGAAGATAGAAATAATCCCATGCCTCCTATCAGATCACTATGGAATAAGGGTGGTCTTCAATGGCAACAAAAAAAAAAAAAGAAAACCCACGTACACATGGAGGCTGAACAATGCTCTACTCAATGATAACTTGGTCAAGGTGGAAATAAAGAAAGATATCAAAGACTTTTTGAAAGTTAATGAAAATGAAGGCACAACATACCCTAATTTATGGGACACAATGAAAGCAGTGCTAAGAGGAAAATTCATAGCCCTGAGTGCCGCCAAAAAGAAACGGGAGACAGCATACACTAACAGCTTAATGGCACACCTGAAAGCCCTGGAACAAAAAGAAGCAAATACACCAAAGAGGAGTAGAAGGCAGGAAATCATCAAACTCAGGGCTGAAATCAATCAAGTAGAAACAAAGAAAACCATACAAAGAATCAACAAAATGAGGAGTTGGTTCTTTGAGAAAATCAACAAGATAGATAAGCCCTTAGCCAGACTAACCAGAGGGCACAGAGATAGTATCCAAATTAATAAAATCAGAAACGAAAAGGGAGAGATAACAACAGAACCTGAGGAAATTCAAAAAATCATCAGATCCTACTACAAAAACCTGTATTCAACACAACTAGAAAATCTTGAGGAAATGGACAATTTCCTTGACAGATACCAAGTACCAAAATTAAATCAGGATCAAATAGACCATCTAAACCGTCCTATAACCCCTGAAGAAATAGAAGTTGTCATTGGAAGTCTTCCAACCAAAAAAAGCACAGGTCCAGATGGTTTTAGTGCAGAATTCTATCAGACCTTCAAAGAAGACCTAACACCAATACTCTTCAAACTGTTCCACAAAATAGAAACAGAAGGAACACTACCCAACTCGTTCTATGAAGCCACAATTACACTAATACCAAAAGCACACAAAGATCCGACAAAGAAAGAGAATCTCAGGCCAATCTCTCTTATGAATATCGATGCAAAAATACTCAATAAAATTCTTGCCAACCGAATCCAAGAACACATCAAAACGATCATTCACCACGATCAAGTAGGCTTCATCCCAGGGATGCAGGGATGGTTCAATATAAGGAAATCCATCAATGTCATCCACTATATAAACAATCTCAAAGAAAAAAACCACGTGGTCATCTCATTAGATGCTGAGAAAGCATTTGACAAAATTCAGCATCCTTTCATGCTAAAGGTCTTGGAAAGATCAGGAATTCAAGGCCCATATCTAAACATAGTAAAAGCAATTTACAGCAAACCGGTAGCCAGCATCAATCTAAATGGAGAGAAACTTGAAGCAATCCCACTAAAATCAGGGACTAGACAAGGCTGCCCTCTCTCTCCATATGTTTTCAATATAGTACTTGAAGTTCTAGCTAGAGCAATTAGACAACAAAAGGAGGTCAAAGGGATACAAATTGGAAAGGAAGAAGTCAAACTATCACTATTTGCAGATGATATGATAGTATACTTAAGCGACCCAAAGAACTCCACCAGAGAACTCCTACAGCTGATAAACGACTTCAGCAAAGTGGCCGGATATAAAATCAACTCAAGCAAGTCAGAAGCCTTCCTATACTCAAAGGATAAGCAGGCTGAGAAAGAAGTAAGAGAAATAATACCCTTCACGATAGCCACAAACCATATTAAGTATCTTGGCGTGACTCTAACCAAACAAGTGAAAGATCTGTATGACAAGAACTTCAAGTCTCTGAAGAAAGAAATTGAAGAAGACCTCAGAAGATGGAAAAATCTGCCATGCTCATGGATTGGCAGGATTAATATAGTAAAAATGAGCATCTTACCAAAAGTAATATACAGATTCAATGCAATTCCCATCAAAATCCCAACTCAATTCTTCATAGAGTTAGAAAGAGCAATTCAAAAATTCATCTGGAATAACAGAAAACCCAGAATAGCTGAAACTATTCTCAAGAGTAAAAGAACCTCTGGGGGAATCAGTATCCTGGACCTCAAGCTGTATTACAGAGCAATAGTGTTAAAAACCGCATGGTATTGGTACAGTGACAGGCATGTAGATCAATGGAACAGAATTGAAGACCCAGAAATGAATCCACACTCCTATGGTCACTTGATCTTTGACAAAGGAGCTAAAACCATCCAGTGGAAAAAAGATAGCCTTTTCAACAAATGGTGCTGGCTCAGCTGGAGGTCAACATGCCGAACAATGCAAATTGACCCATTCTTATCTCCTTGCACTAAGCTCAATTCTAAGTGGATCAAGGATCTCCACATAAAACCAGACACACTGAAACTAATAGAAGGGAAACTAGGGAAGAACCTTGAACATATGGGCACAGGGGAGAATTTCCTGAACAGAACTCCAATAGCTTATGCTCTAAGATCAAGAATAGACAAATGAGACCTCATTAAATTACAAAGTTTTTGCCAGGCAAAAGACACTGTCAAAAAGACAAAGCGGCAACCAACTAACTGGGAAATGATCTTTACCAACCTTACATCCGACAGAGGGCTAATATTCAATATATACAAAGAACTCAAGAAGTTAAACTCCAGAGAGGTAAGTAACCCTATTAAAAATGGGGTACAGAGCTAAACAAAGAGTTCTCACCTGAAGAATATCTAATGGCTGAGAAGCACCTAAAGAGATGTTCATCATCCTTAGTCATTAGGGAAATGCAAATCAAAACAACCCTGAGATTCCATCTCACACCAGTCAGAATGGCTAAGATCAAAAACACAGGAGACAGCAGTTGTTGGCGAGGATGTGGAGAAAGAGGAACACTCCTCCACTGCTGGTGGAATTGCAAGCTGGTACAACCACTCTGGAAAGCAGTCTGGCGGTTCCTCAGAAAACTGGGCATGACACTCCCGGAGTATCTGGCTATCCCACTCCTGGGCATATACCCAGAGGCTTTACCTGCATGCAATAAGGGCATATGCTCCACTATGTTCATATCAGCCTTATTTATAATAGCCAGAAGCTGGAAAGAACCCAGATGTCCCTCAACGGAGGAATGGATTCAGAAGATGTGGTATATCTACACAATGGAATACTACTCTGCAATTAAAAACAATGAATTCACGAAATTCCTAGGCAAATGGTCAGAACTTGAAAATATCATCCTTAGTGAGGTAACCCAATCACAAAAAAACACACATGGTATGCAGTCACTGATAAGGGGATATTAACCCAGAATCTTGGAATACCCTAGACACAATTCACATATCAATAGATTTCTAAGAAGATGGAAGGAGAGACCCCTGGTCCTGGAAAGACTGGATGTAGGGGAATGCCAGGACAGAGAAACGAGAGGGGGTTGAATGGAGAAAAGAGGGAGGGAAGGGGGCTTATGGGACTTTCGGGGAGGGAGGAAACGGGAAAGGGGAAATGATTTGGAATGTAAATTAAAAAAATAAAATAAAATAAAATAAAATAAAATAAAAAAAAAAAACAAAAAAAACCAAATTGGGCCTCTCTTCCTAGAACTTCACTATTTTGGAACTTACCATTGGCTCATCTCTGTATATACTTTCAAAAGTGAGTCATTTTATTCTCTCTTAAATAATAGATGAGCTGTATTAAAAAGTCCTGGTGCAGCCATGGTGATGCAAACCTATAATCCCAGTACCCAGGAGGTAGAGACAAAAGGATCATGGCAAGTTTGCGACCAACTTGGTCTATACATTGAGTTCCAAGGCATACCGGGGCCACATAGCAACCGCCTACTTCAAACAACAAAAGAAACCAAAAACCAAACAACAACAGAAGTAATTTCTTGGAAACCAGGATCCTGCTTATTTTCTAAGTTGATTATATAAACAGCAAAACAAAGACCTCATCTTTTGGACAGTGTTTTAAAACCGGTGATCCAGTTTTACATGGCATATCAGTCCTGCATCCAGCAGACCTTTAAGTGTATTGCATAAGAACAACTGTGATTGACAAGGTATTTCTGTGACACGATTGTGGGCGAGATCAATTTGGGGGAATCTATCATACATGCAGTTTGTACATTTAAATTCTAAAAGTAGACACAGAAAGGACCAGGGAGTTGGCTGGGAGGAAAGTACAGCCTTTACCTCCGTTCCAGAGCAGCCTCCAATTAGCCGCACAGGAACTTGGATGATGAAAGTGTTCTTATCTGAGTGAATTGAGGCTTTTATGATTTCTCCCTTAATTAGTACTTAATTATAGTTAATAAGTACTTTATCACATACCATCTATAGAAAAATTGCCCTTGTAATTATTTAAAAATATGATTTTTTTCTATTCATGTGCATCCAATGGAAAGGTGGGAATGTTCTTTTTAAAGAAGACTCAGAAGGTACAGAAATACACCATTTTAAAACCCAGTGATCTGAAAGGAAGTATTTTCTTCATCTAGAGCAGAAAATTAGAATCCAAGGAGGAAATCTACAAGGATTCAGGAAGTGAAAGAAGCTCATTGATTCACCAGACTTTTAGCTTCTTGTTAGCACCCTTATAATTGCTGTTATAAAAGCAATTTAGCTGCTAGAAGTGCCGTGAGCTAATGCTGTGTTAGCGGCAAGGTGTAGGCATGGACTCAGATGGGACTCTAAATTAGTTTAGGCAGAACCTAGCGGGGCTGCATTCAGGTCTGACTTCACAGATATCTGCAGTCAGGTGGTCTGTTCATTCACAAAGGAAGCCGGGCCTCAAGACTAGCATGTGAAGGAAACACACGCACTTCCCAGAGCTTCCCTTCCTAGGTACTGACTGAAAGCAACGTCGCAGGTTGTGCTTAGACAACCCCAAGGTTGCTTTCTCTCACCAACCTTCTCGCATTTTCTGTGTTAAGAGTTCTTGAATGTTTCTGCATTCTATAAAATCCTCAAACTGTGTAATTACCATCTCTTTGGTAGGTGCTGAATAGATGTCCCTCAGTTGTGAAGAGCACGTATCTTACCCGAGTGTAGTTCCCAGCACCCACATAGGATGGCTCACAACTGTCTGGAACTCCAGCTCTGGATACCCTAGGTTTCTGTACGAACCTGCACTCATGCGCACCCTCATATACATCATTAAAAACTAAAAACAAATCTTAAAAATATGTTTGTAGAAGGCAAATATGTCAATCAAATGCTATATTACATGAAGATTACAAATTCAAAGTGTGATTAAGACTATTTGAGTATCCAAATGCAGGGATTTGATTTGGACACATAAATGAGGCTCCAGGCCACTTGATCTACCATTTATGTAGTGGCAATGTGGGGACACCTTAGTCACCTTCTCTCAGGACAAAACAAGAATTATTTCCTTTAGTAAATATTGCATACACAGTAAATACTCTCTAAACGGACAGCACCAGGCTTGTTGCTATCATAGGATGGGAGAGAATTATAAGGTGTGGCATCTAATCTGGCCACCTTGTAGGATTACTGAAGAGCTATGGCAACTAAGAAATACAACAAGGCAGGTTGTCATAAATTATGTAAATGAGATCTAGAGGTGTAGACTACAGCATTGGGGTTTAAAGCAAGATCGATATGTGATGAATTTTAAGAGAGGAGGTTATGAGATAAGATTCCAAGTTTTTGCCCACTGAAAGTGTGGGCCACTAGGTCTGTAGAGTCAGCCCAGATGACTCTAATCTCCTCACAGTTCCACCCCTGACCTGTCTGTCCAGTGTCTAAGCCATCTGCAAGGGAGTGTTTCCGAACCTCTCTCTGCTGCAAGGCTCCTTTGCCGCTGCTGAGGTCCACACTCTTTTCCTGGTGGCAAGCATTATGCTCTCTAATTCAAAGTTTATAGGACTATAGGTTTAATTGTGCTATTGCGACCTTCAGATAGGGGCAAGCCCTGAGTGCCTGTAAATGAGATGCTATTTGGCAACGGGGTCTTTGTAAATGTAACTAAGTCAAAGAGAATTCACACTGGGTTAGCTGTCTTAATTTGCTTTCTGTTGCTGCAGTAAAGACCATGACCCAAAGCAACGTAGGGCATACACATGGTTCACAGACATAGATGCAGAAAGAACATATACATGAAATAAAATAAGAAAATAAAGAGGGGAGGAAAGGCTTTATTTCATGGTGCAGGTTGCAGTTCCTCATCAAGGGAAGGCAGAGTAGCAACTTAAAGTAGGAACTGGGAGACAGAAGCTGCATGAAGTACAGACCATGGAGAAATGCCGCTGACTGCTTTGTTCTCTATGGCTTGTTCAACTTGCTTTCTGACCTGGACCAGCAAGTTGTTTTTCAGTGACATGGTCCTATATGGGAGGGCCAGGAGATGAGAAGATAAAGATAGAAAGCTGGGGTCAGAAGGCCTTGCATAAGCAGATGGCCTATGCCAGGCAAGTTTATTAAGAAGTACATCTTCTATACAGCCTTTTTCTTCTGTTCAGTTTTTAGGGGAGAAATTGGACAAAGTCAGCAGAAAACTAAGCAAGCAGTCACTCAAGGGAAACAGAAAACCCCAAGGGTGTTGGAGACCAAGCACACAGCAGCCTTGTGACCAATAACTTCAGTCTCTTCTGAGGGAAAAGACAAGTTTCCAGAAAACAAAACCTCTAGTCTTTCAAGACTCCTGCCCCAACCCCAGATTGAACCTTGCCAAGACTGTGTCAAGCAGAAGCTCAGAACTAGAGTCTCTTTGCCTTTTCAATGGAGCCACCAAGAAAGCCAGGGATTCGTCTGGCTCTCAGCAGCTTTTATACATGCAAGGACCAGTTGCTCAGGGATGGCACTACCTATAGTGGGATGGGCCCTCCCACATCAATTACCAATCAGGAAAATACCTCCACAGACTTGACTACAGCCTAGTCTGATGTAGACATTTTTTTAATTGAAGTTCTATCTTCCCAAATATGTCTAGGTTTGTGTCAAGTTGACCTATTTTATTTCTTAGAGTGTATTGAAAGTCTGTGTCACCCACTTGCTGAAACGGAGTTCATAGTGGCTTTTTTTAAAAAAAATTTTTATTAGGTATATTCTTTATTTACATTTCAAATGATTTCCCTCTTACTGGCTCCCCCTCCCCCAAAGTCTCATAAGCCCTCTTCCCTCCCCCTGTTCCCCAACCAACCCACTCCCGCCTCCCCTTCCTGGTATTCCCCTACACTGCCACATTGAGCCCTTCCAGGGCCAGGTGCCTCTCCTTCCTTCTTCTTGGTATCCTTTGATATGTGAATTGTTCCTTGGGTATTCCAGGCTTCTGGGCTAATATCTGCTTATCAGTGAGTGCATATCATGTGTGATTTTTTGTGAACACGTCATCTCACTCAGTATGACATTCTCTAGTTCCACCCACTTGCCTAAGAATTTCATGAATTCATTGTTTTTAATAGCTTAGTAGTGTATGTGTATGTGGGCTTTCTGTTGTTTTTGTTGCTGTTACTCCATAGTGATCTGATAGGAGGCATGGAATTAGTTCGATTTTTTTGTATCTGTTGAGGTCTGTTTTGTGACCAATTATATGGTCAGTTTTGGAGAAGGTACCATGAGGTGCTGAGAAGAAGGTATATTCTTTTGCTTTTGGATGAAATGTTCTATATATATCTGTTAGTTCCATTTGGTCCATGGCTTCAATTAGATCCACCATGTCCCTGTTTAGTTTCTGCTTTCCTTAACGATCCATTTCAGAGAGCAGGGTGTTGAAGTCACTCACAATTATTGTGTGGGGTTTGATGTGTGCTTTCAGCTTTAGTAAGGTTTCTTTTACGAATGAGGGTGCCCTTGTATTTGGATCATAGATGTTCAGAATTGAGAGTTCTTCCTGGTAGATTTTTCCTTTGACCAGTATGTAGTGTCCTTCTGTGTCTTTTTTGATGACTTTAGGTTGAAAGTCAATTTTATCAGACTTTAGAATGGCTACTCCAGCTTGTTTCCTGGGACCATTTGTTTGGAAAAGTGTTTTCCAGACCTTTACTCTGAGGTAGTATTTGTCTTTGACACTGAGATGCGTTTCCTGTAAGCAGCAAAATGTTGGGTCTTGTTTAAGTATCCAGTCTGTTAGTCTATGTCTTTTTATTGGGGAATTGGGCCCATTGATGTTAAGAGATATTAAGGAAAAGTGATTGTTACTTCCTGCTATTTTTGATGTAATTTGTATGTTTGTGTGGTTATCTTTTTTGGGGTTTGTTGGAATAGGATTAATTTCTTGCTTTTTCTAGTGTATAGTTTCTCTCCCTTTGTTGGTGTTTTCCATTCATTATCCTTTGAAGGGCTGGATTTGTGGAAAGATACTGTGTACATTTGTTTTTGTCATGAAATACCTTGGTTTCTCCACCTATGGTAATTGAGAGATTTGCTGGGTATAGTAGTTTGGGCTGGCATTTGTGTTCTCTTAGGGTCTGTATGACATCTGCCCAGGCTCTTCTGGCTTTCATAGTCTCTGGTGAGAAGTCCGGTGTAATTCTGATAGGTCTACCTTTATATGTTATTTGACCTTTTTCCCTTACTGCTTTTAATATTCTTTCTTTGTTTAGTATATTTGGTGTTTTAATTATTATGTGTCAGGAGGAATTTCTTTTCTGGTCAAATCTATTTGGAGTTCTGTAGGCTTCCTCTATGTTCATGGGCATCTCTTTCTTTAGGTTAGGGAAGTTATTTTCTATAATTTTGTTGAAGACATTTACTGGCCCCTTAAATTGGAAATCTTCACTCTCTTCTATACCTATAATCCTTAGGTTTGGCCTTCTCATTTTGTCCTGGATTTCCTGGATGTTTTGGGTCAGGAGTTTTTTGCATTTTTCATTTTCTTTGACTGCTGTATCAATGCTTTCTATGGTATATTCTGCATCTTAGATTCTCTCTTCTATCTCTTGTATTCTGTTGTTGATGATTGGATCCATGACTCCTGACTTCTTTCCTATGTTTTCTATGTCCAGAGTTGTTTCCCTTTGTGATTTCTTTATTGTTTCTACTTCCATCTTTAGATCCTGGATGGCTTTGTTCAATTTCTTCACCTGTTTTGTTGTGTGTTTCCTTATTTCTTCAAGGGCTTCTCCCTGTTTACTTGTGGTCTCCAGTATTTCTTTAAGGGAGTTATTTATGTCCTTCTTGAAGCCTTCCATCAGCATCATGAGCAGTGCTTTTAAATCCAGTTCTTGCTTTTCTGGTGTGTTGGGGTATCCAGGCCTTGTTGCTTTTGGAGAACTTGGTTCTGATGGAGCCATGTTGGCTTGGTTTGTATTGATGGTGTTCTTGCGTTTGCCTTTTGCAATCTGGTTATCTCTGTTGTTAGCTGGTGTTGCTGTCTCTGACTGTGGTTTCTCTGTGCTCCTGGGAGACCTGTTCTCTCTGTGTACATTGATATGTAAGTACTTCTGCAAGACCCACTCTCTTATAGTTGTATTAGGTATGTACCTCTGTGGCCCAGATCAACTCTGGGTGCAGGCGGTAATCAGAAGACTCCTGTCACAGTCTGTTCCTAGGCTCTTGTGTCCGCAGGGTTTCAGGCTGATTCCTCTTAGCAGCAAGGGTGGTCCTATTGTTCCACTGTGCCTCTCTGCATTCCTGAGTGGTTAGTTACCTCCTTGTATCCCTTGGATATGGTACCCAGTGGCAGAAGACGGCTCCTCTGTTCTGCAATGCAGGTCTCTCCTGTGCTATCTGACTCCTCCCCGCAGCTGGGTAGATGGCTGGCTTCCTGTGCCAGTTGGAGATGGTGCGCTGGAGTCCCTGTCTGGTCTATCACCAGAGCAAAGATGGCAGAGGCTGCGGCGCTCCCTCCAGGTGCTGTTCACTCTGCAGGGCAAATGTCCCACAGCAGAGCTAGCACACAGATCACCACAGAGCTGCCCAGCTCTTGGGTGCAGGAAGCACCTTGGCTGGCTGTGTCCCAAGCAATGTTATACTCGGGATATCTCTGACCCTGGAGTCCCTGTCTGCTCTGTGCCGGAGCAAAGATGGCGGAGGCTACTGTACTCCCTCCAGGCACTGGTCACTCTGCAGGACAGATGTCCCACAGCAAAGCTGGCACCCAGAGGGCCACAGAGCTGCCCCGCTCTTGGACGCAGGTGGAACCCTCGCTGGCTGAGTCCAAAGATGTTTTACTCGGGCTATCTCTGTGTACCTGGAGTTTCTATCTGTTCTGTCGCCTAAGCAAAGATGGTGGAGGCTGCTGCACTCCCTCCAGGCGCGGGTCACTCTGCAGGGCAGATGTCCCACAGCAGAGCTGACGCACAAATGACCACAGAGCTGCCCAGTTCTTGGGTGCAGGAAGCACCTTGGCTGGCTGTGTCCCAAGCAATGTTATACTCGGTATATCTCTGAACCTGGAGTCTCTGTCTGCTCTGTGCGGAAGCAAAGATCCATAGTGACTTTTCTTTTTTCTTTTTTCTTTTCTTTTATTTTATTTTTTTAATTTACATTCCAGATCACTTCCCCTTTCCCGTTTCCTCCCTCCCCGAAAGTCCCATAAGCCCCCTTCCCTCCCTCTTTTCTCCGTTCAACCCCCTCTCATTACTCTGTCCTGGCGTTCCCCTACATCCAGTCTTTCCAGGACCAGGGGTCTCTCCTTCCATCTTTTTAGAAATCTATTGATATGCTGATTGTGTCTAGGGTATTCTGAGATTCTGGGTCAATATCCCCTTATCAGTGACTGCATACCATGTGTGATCTTTTGTGATTGGGTTACCTCACTAAGGATGATATTTTCAAGTTCTGACCATTTGCCTAGGAATTTCGTGAATTCATTGTTTTTAATTGCAGAGTAGTATTCCATTGTGTAAATATACCACATCTTCTGAATCCATTCCTCCGTTGAGGGACATCTGGGTTCTCTCCAGCTTCTGGCTATTATAAATAAGGCTGCTATGAATATAGTGGAGCATGTGTCCTTATTGCATGCAGGTAAAGTCTCTGGGTATATGCCCAGGAGTGGTATAGCCGGATCCTCCGGAAGTGTCATGCCCAGTTTTCTGAGGAGCCGCCAGACTGCTTTCCAGAGTGGTTGTACCAGCCTGCAATTCCACCAGCAGTGGAGGAGTGTTCCTCTTTCTCCACATCCTCGCCAACAACTGCTGTCTCCTGTGTTTTTGATCTTAGCCATCCTGACTGGTGTGAGATGGAATCTCAGGGTTGTTTTGATTTGCATTTCCCTAATGACTAAGGATGATGAACATCTCTTTAGGTGCTTCTCAGCCATTAGATATTCTTCAGGTGAGAACTCTTTGTGTAGCTCTGTACCCCACTTTTTAATAGGGTTATTTGCCTCTCTGGAGTTTAACTTCTTGAGTTCTTTGTATATATTGGATATTAGCCCTCTGTCGGATGTAAGGTTGGTAAAGAACATTTCCCAGTTAGTTGGTTGCCGCTTTGTCTTTTTGACGGTGTCTTTTGCCTTGCAAAAACTTTGTAATTTAATGAGGTCCCATTTGTCTATTCTTGACAAAGAACTTGTCAGCTAATGTTTGAAGGGTTACACAGGATTTTAGGATGCACCCCGAAGTTCTAATAAACCTGTAGCTTAGATTGTCATGCAGTAGAGTGGCAGTAACACTCACTTTGAAAGCAAATGGGCCAGGTTTAATTTTCTTTTTTTTTTTATTATTTATTTTATTTTATTTTTTTAATTTACATTCCAAATCACTTCCCCTTTCCCGTTTCCTCCCTCCCCGAAAGTCCCATAAGCCCCCTTCCCTCCCTCTTTTCTCCATTCAACCCCCTCTCGTTACTCTGTCCTGGCGTTCCCCTACATCCAGTCTTTCCAGGACCAGGGGTCTCTTCTACCATCTTTTTAGAAATCTATTGATATGCGGATTGTGTCTAGGGTATTCCGAGATTCTGGGTCAATATCCCCTTATCAGTGACTGCATACCATGTGTGTTCTTTTGTGATTGGGTTACCTCACTAAGGATGATATTTTCAAGATCTGACCATTTGCCTAGGAATTTCGTGAATTCATTGTTTTTAATTGCAGAGTAGTATTCCATTGTGTAGATTTACCACATCTTCTGAATCCATTCCTCCGTTGAGGGACATCTGGATTCTTTCCAGCTTCTGGCTATTATAAATAAGGCTGCTATGAACATAGTGGAGCATGTGTCCTTATTGCATGCAGGTAAAGTCTCTGGGTATATGCCCAGGAGTGGTATAGCCGGATCCTCCGGGAGTGTCATGCCCAGTTTTCTGAGGAACCGCCAGACTGCTTTCCAGAGTGGTTGTACCAGCTTGCAATTCCACCAGCAGTGGAGGAGTGTTCCTCTTTCCCCACATCCTCGCCAACAACTGCTGTCTCCTGTGTTTTTGATCTTAGCCATCCTGACTGGTGTGAGATGGAATCTCAGGGTTGTTTTGATTTGCATTTCCCTAATGACTAAGGATGATGAACATCTCTTTAGGTGCTTCTCAGCCATTAGATATTCTTCAGGTGAGAACTCTTTGTGTAGCTCTGTACCCCACTTTTTAATAGGGTTATTTGCCTCTCTGGAGTTTAACTTCTTGAGTTCTTTGTATATATTGGATATTAGCCCTCTGTCGGATGTAAGGTTGGTAAAGATCATTTCCCAGTTAGTTGGTTGCTGCTTTGTCTTTTTGACAGTGTCTTTTGCCTTGCAAAAACTTTGTAATTTAATGAGGTCCCATTTGTCTATTCTTGATCTTAGAGCATAAGCTATTGGAGTTCTGTTCAGGAAATTCTCCCCTGTGCCCATATGTTCAAGGTTCTTCCCTAGTTTCCCTTCTATTAGTTTCAGTGTGTCTGGTTTTATGTGGAGATCCTTGATCCACTTAGAATTGAGCTTAGTGCAAGGAGATAAGGATGGGTCAATTTGCATTCTTCTGCATGTTGACCTCCAGCTGAGCCAACACCATTTGTTGAAAAGGCTATCTTTTTTTCACTGGATGGTTTTAGCTCCTTTGTCAAAGATCAAGTGACCATAGGAGTGTGGATTCATTTCTGGGTCTTCAATTCTGTTCCATTGATCTACATGTCTGTTACTGTACCAATACCATGCAGTTTTTAACACTATTGCTCTGTAGTACAGCTTGAGGTCCGGGATACTGATTCCCCCAGAGGTTCTTTTACTCTTGAGAATAGTTTTAGCTATTCTGGGTTTTCTGTTATTCCAGATGAATTTTTGAATTGCTCTTTCTAACTCTATGAAGAATTGAGTTGGGATTTTGATGGGGATTGCATTGAATCTGTGTATTACTTTTGGTAAGATGCTCATTTTTACTGTATTAATCCTGCCAATCCATGAGCATGGCAGATTTTTCCATCTTCTGAGGTCTTCTTCAATTTCTTTCTTCAGAGACTTGAAGTTCTTGTCATACAGATCTTTCACTTGTTTGGTTAGCGTCACGCCAAGATACTTTATATGGTTTGTGGCTATCGTGAAGGGTATTATTTCTCTTACTTCTTTCTCAGCCTGCTTATCCTTTGAGTATAGGAAGGCTTCTGACTTGCTTGAGTTGATTTTATATCCGGCCACTTTGCTGAAGTCGTTTATCAGCTGTAGGAGTTCTTTGGGTCGCTTATGTATACTATCATATCGTCTGCAAATAGTGATAGTTTGACTTCTTCCTTTCCAATTTGTATCCCTTTGACCTCTTTTTGTTGTCTAATTGCTCTAGCTAGAACTTCAAGTACTATATTGAAAAGATATGGAGAGAGAGGGCAGCCTTGTCTAGTCCCTGAATTTAGTGGGATTGCTTCAAGTTTCTCTCCATTTAGATTGATGCTGGCTACCGGTTTGCTGTAAATTGCTTTTACTATGTTTAGATATGGGCCTTGAATTCCTGATCTTTCCAAGACCTTTAGCATGAAAGGATGCTGAATTTTGTCAAATGCTTTCTCAGCATCTAATGAGATGACCATGTGGTTTTTTTCTTTGAGATTGTTTATGTAGTGGATTACATTGATGGATTTCCTTATATTGAACCATCCCTGCATCTCTGGGATGAAGCCTACTTGATCGTGGTGGATGATCGTTTTGATGTGTTCTTGGATTCGGTTGGCAAGAATTTTATTGAGTATTTTTGCATCGATATTCATAAGAGAGATTGGCCTGAGATTCTCTTTCTTTGTCGGATCTTTGTGTGCTTTTGGTATTAGTGTAATTGTGGCTTCATAGAACGAGTTGGGTAGTGTTCCTTCTGTTTCTATTTTGTGGAACAGTTTGAAGAGTATTGGTGTTAGGTCTTCTTTGAAGGTCTGATAGAATTCTGCACTAAAACCATCTGGACCTGTGCTTTTTTTGGTTGGAAGACTTCCAATGACAACTTCTATTTCTTCAGGGGTTATAGGACGGTTTAGATGGTCTATTTGATCCTGATTTAATTTTGGTACTTGGTATCTGTCAAGGAAATTGTCCATTTCCTCAAGATTTTCTAGTTGTGTTGAATACAGGTTTTTGTAGTAGGATCTGATGATTTTTTGAATTTCCTCAGTTTCTGTTGTTATCTCTCCCTTTTCGTTTCTGATTTTATTAATTTGGATACTATCTCTGTGCTCTCTGGTTAGTCTGGCTAAGGGCTTATCTATCTTGTTGATTTTTCTCAAAGAACCAACTCCTCGTTTTGTTGATTCTTTGTATGGTTTTATTTGTTTCTACTTGATTGATTTCAGCCCTGAGTTTGATGATTTCCTGCCTTCTACTCCTCTTTGGTGTATTTGCTTCTTTTTGTTCCAGGGCTTTCAGGTGTGCCATTAAGCTGTTAGTTTATGCTGTCTCCCGTTTCTTTTTGGCGGCACTCAGGGCTATGAATTTTCCTCTTAGCACTGCTTTCATTGTGTCCCATAAATTAGGGTATGTTGTGCCTTCATTTTCATTAACTTTCAAAAAGTCTTTGATTTCTTTCTTTATTTCCACCTTGACCAAGTTATCATTGAGTAGAGCATTGTTCAGCCTCCATGTGTACGTGGGTTTTCTTTTGTTTTTGTTGCCATTGAAGACCACCCTTATTCCATAGTGATCTGATAGGAGGCATGGGATTATTTCTATCTTCTTGTATCTGTTGAGGTCTGATTTGTGACCAATTATATGGTCAATTTTGGAGAAGGTACCATGAGGAGCTGAGAAGAAGGTGTATTCTTTAGCTCTAGGATGAAATGTTCTATATATATCAGTTAGTTCCATTTGGTCCAAGGCTTCAATTAGATTCACTGTGTCCCTATTTAGTTTCTGCTTTCCTGAACGATCCATTTCAGAGAGCGGGGTGTTGAAGTCACCCACTATTATTGTGTGCGGTGCGATGTGTGCTTTGAGTTTTAGTAAAGTTTCTTTTATGAATGAGGGTGCCCTTGCATTTGGAGCATAGATATTCAGAATTGAGAGTTCTTGATGGTGGATTTTTCTCTTGATCAGTATGTAGTGTCCTTCTGTGTCTTTTTTGGTGACTTTAGGTTGAAAATCAATTTTATCCGATATTAGGATGGCTACTCCACCTCGTTTCTTGGGGCTATTTGCTTGTAAAATTGTTTTCCAGCCTTTTACTCTGAGGTAGTGTTTGTCTTTGACACTGAGGTGCGTTTCCTGCATGCAGCAAAATGCTGGGTCCTGTTTACATATCCAGTCTGCTAGTCTATGTCTTTTAATTGGGGAATTGAGACCATTGATATTAAGAGAGATTAAGGCATAGTGATTATTGCCATCTGCCATTCTTGACGCTATCTTTATGTTTGAGTGGTTATCTACTTTTGGGTTTGATTCAAGAAGGTTATTATCTCATTTTTTCCAGGGTGTTGTTTCTCTCCCTGTATTGGAGGTTTCCACCTATTATCCGTTGCAGGGCTGGATTTGTGGAAAGATATTGTGAAAATTTGGTTTTATCATGGAATATCTTGGTCTCTCCATCTATGGTGATTGAGAGTTTTGCTGGGTATAGTAGTCTAGGCTGGCATTTGTGCTGTCTTAGTGTCTGCATGAGATCTGCCCAGGATCTTCTGGCTTTCATAGTTTCTGGTGAGAAGTCTGATGTGATTCGGATAGGTCTTCCTTTGTATGTTACTTGGCCCTTTTCTCTTACTGCTTTTAGTATTCTTTCTTTGTTTAGAACATTCGATGTTTTGATTATTATGTGACGGGAGGTATTTCTGTTCTGGTCCAGTCTGTTTGGAGTTCTGTAGGCTTCTTGTACGTTCATCGGCATCTCTCTCTTTAAGTTAGGGAAGTTTTCCTCCATAATTTTGTTGAAGATGTTTACTGGCCCTTTAAGTTGCAAATCTTCACTCTCATCTATACTTATAATCCTTAGGTTTGGTCTTCTCATTGTGTCCTGGATTTCCTGGATGTTTTGGGTTACACGTTTTTTGCATTTTGTATTTTCTTTGACTGTTGAGTTGATGCTTTCTTTGGAATCTTCAGCACCTGAGATTCTTTCTTCCATCTCTTGTATTCTATTGTTTAAGTTTGCATCTATGACTCCTGATTTCTTCCCAAGGTTTTCTATCTCCAAAGTTGTCTCCCTTTGTGATTTCTTAGTTGTTTCTACTTCCTTTTTTAGTTCCTGGATGGATTTGCTGAGATCCTTCACTTGTTTGTTTGTATTTTCCTGTATTTCTTTAAGGTATTTTTGCATTGCCTCTTTCAGGATTTCTTCCTGATGACCCACGTTCTCCTGCATTTCTCTGAGTGATTTTTGTGTTTCCTCCTCATGGGAATCCATCTGTTGATCCACTGTCTCCTGCATTTCTTTACGCAGTTCTCGTGTTTCCTTTGTAAGGGCAGCTAACCGTTGATTCATTTCTTTAAGCAATTTTTGTGTTGCCTCCTTATGGGCATCCGTCTGTTGACCCATATTCTTCTGCATTTCTTTATGCCAATTTTGTGATTCCTTTGTGAGTGCATCTACCCGTTGATTCATCTCGTTAAGCGATTTTTGTGTTGTCTCCTTGTGCGCCTCCATCTTTTGATCCATGTTCTCCCGCATTTCTCTAAGCGATTTTTGTGTTTCCTTTGTAAGGGCTTCTAACCGTTGATTCATGGTCTCCTGTAACTCTTTATGAGATTTATTTGTGTCCTTCTTGTGATTCTCTAATAGCATCATGAGAAGTGATTTTAAATCCAGATCTTGTCTTTCGGGTATGGTGGGGTATCCAGGACTTGCTGCTGTTGGAGAGTTGGGTTCGGATGGTCCCACATTACTTTGATTTCTGTTAGTAACATTCCTACGTTTGCCTTTTGCCATCTGGATACCTCTGATGTTAGTTGGCCCTGCTGCCACTGGCTGTTGGTTGGACCTCCTGTGAGCCTGCAAAGCTATTTCTGCCCCCCCCTGGATTGCCAGGATTCCCCTGGCACCAATTTCTGGGGCCTGCCTGCTCCTGAGTGACTTTGGAGCCCTAATGTGCCTTGCCCCAAGTGATCTTATATTGGGGAGGCCTTGCACATCCAAAGGCTCAGCCTAGTGGATGCCTGGAGCAGAGGTCGCCAAAGGGAGGCTGGTAGGCTCCTGCCCTGTGCAGGGGTGAGTGATTTCTCCTGGGGGGGGGAGGGGGCGTCCCTCTGCCAGGCAGAAGTCCCACAGCAGAGCTGGCGCGCTGGTTACTGCAGATCAGCCCCGCACTTGGGAGCCGCATACACACAAGCCGCCCGAGACCCAAGCGATATTATGCCTTTCTGTCTCAGAACCTGGCTGTCCCAACTTCCCAGTCACTGGAGCAAAGATGGCGGAGTGCAATCTGCACACTACCCGTGGCGCCGCTCACCTGCAGATGCGATGGCCTCCAGATCTGGCACTCAGACGACCACAGCGCTGACCCGTTCTCGGGCACAGATGGAAGCCCCAACAGGCCGTGTCTCAAGTGATGTTATATTGGGGATAGGGAACTTGGGGTACCTGTCTCTTCAGTGCAGTCTGCGGGAACAGAGGTCGCGGAAGGAAAGCTGGTAGGCTCCCGCCCAGTGCGGGGTCCCTCTGCCAAGCAGAAGTCCCACAGCAGAGCTAGCACGCTGGTTACTGCAGATCAGCCCCGCACTTGGGGGCCGCATACACACAAGCCGCCCGAGACCCAAGCGATATTATGCCTGTCTGTCTCAGAACCTGGCTGTCCCAACTTCCCAGTCACTGGACAGGTTTAATTTTCATTTGTCTACATACTAATCTTATAAAAGGAAGCTTGCTGTGTCCTGCACAACTTGGTCTTGGAAGGCTGAGTGTGGCGAAGTGGGATCAAATAAATGAAATGGCAGACACCGATGAAACAACAGACATAACTACAGAAAAGCTGCCATTTAATGGGCTGTGCTTTCTCTGATGAAGGGCGCTTACCGCACAACCTAGAAATCCAGATTTTTTGTTTTATACAGTGCAAAGAGGAGGGGTTAGGTAATCTCAGTGGCCAGGCTTTGTAGGGGACCTGTCATCCAGGAAGAAGATGCTGTGGATATCCGTGTTTGGACACACTGGTTAATTGTTAGCATTAACACTTATACTCAGATCAGAGGAAGGCTTTGGCATTCCTTTGAATCTTGCTTGAGGAAATCTTTACCATTTCCACGGGCCTGAAGCATCGGGGTCTTTGACACTGCTCTGGTGCCAATAACATACCTTCACTTAGGGATGCCATCTGCTCCTTCCAGAAATGTCTCCTAATTTCCAATAATAACATGCTCATAGTTTTCAATGTGACTGAAAAGATTGCGTGACTGTTGAAAAGATCAGCACAATGTCTCTCAGACATTTCAAAAATTAACCATTACAATTCCTTACAAAACACTCTAAATTTTTTTGGTCCTGCAGGTGCTCTCTGACGTGTAGGTAGGAAACAGCATTTTTAAAATATGTATTCCTAAGATAATATATGAGGAAAATGTTGATTTACAAAAGCTAAATATATTCTCCTAGGCAGCCTTTTGTGACTTTAGTTACCAAACCCTCAATTTCTTGCTGTTCATGTTTTTTCACTGATTTTTTTTTTTTTTTTTTTTTTTTTACCGCCGGGAAAGAAATGAATGTCTCCACACATACTTCTGTAAAGAGAAATGGTCCATCATGAGAGAGTTAAAAATGAAGGTAAAGGGTGAAGAGTGTGCTTGCTTTATTAGCTTATTACCAAGGAGTTACCACACACCTTCCATTTTAGTTTCAGAATTCAGCCATATAAATTAACTAATTATTTATATGAGTACACTGTCACTGTCTTCAGACACACTAGAAGAGAACATCAGATCCCACACAGATGGTTGTGAGCCACCATGTGGTTGCTGGGAATTGAACTCAGGACTTCTGAAAGAGCAGCCAGTGCTCTTAACTGCTGAACCATCTCTCCAGCCTCATGATTATTTTAAATTCAGAAACAATTTGGTCCCATTACACAAATTCAACTTTGAGCCAACCCACACAGAAACACTGACCCCAAGCAGGTTAGCCTTTCACGTTCCACTAGGGACTTTCTTTGACAAAGATAATGGCAGCTGGTTGGCAAGACTTGATCCTTTGGGTGTTGACTCTGCCAGTCAACTCAGTCACAAGATTTCAAATAAGGAACAGTGACTTCACTCATTATTTTTCCAGTGTTCTTCATTGTCACCATGAAAGCCAGCCTTTGACAGCTTCATTGTTTTTTAGTGTTAAAGTTTGGAAAGGGATTGTGCATGCAGCAGCAGAGGATCACATGCTTATTCGCCTTCATTTCTCACTACACTGTAAGAACTAGCAGGTGTTTTGAAAAACAGAAGTTGCTTTTGATTTTTCAGTGATGGCTTTTGGAGTCAAATTATAATAATAACGCCACTTCTCTCTTAAGTGACTTTCATGGTTAATTCTATCTGCCAACTTGACTGGGCCATTGGAAACCAAGACATCTGGTTAAACACCATCCTGGGTGTTGGCGAGGGCATTTCTGGATGAGGGTAACATTTGGATGTAGGAGACTGGGTGAAGCAGATTGCCTTCTGAGATCTGCTTGGCGTCATCCAATGACTCAAGGACCTGAGTTTACCAAAAACCTGTGTACTCTGAGGGAACTCAGTGCCTTATAGCCTCAAAGATGTAGAGGTTTAATTGGATCATGCCTGGAGCTAGAAACCTAGCCAACTTCTCAGGGCCAGTGAGGTTCTGGAGTTTAGAAGAGAATCTGTCAACACTTCGCTAGACCAACATATTCATAACTACATTTTAAATTCTATCCTTATATCCACAGACAAGTGTAGCTTCTCTTTATCGCAAATGGAAATCATTATTGAAAAACTATCTGGACACAGCAGAGATCAAAGGATTGTGGGAAAATCAGCTCCAGTGGCTATATCTGAGGCAAAATTCCTGCACCTAAAGTTTGGAGAATGGTGTGGAAGAGGGGTGGAAAGACTGTGGAAGAGGGGTGGAAAGGCTGGAAGAGCTACAACACTAGCAAGTCTCCTGTGGCACTGTTTCTCCTAGAAATGGATGCACAAATAAGACCTGAACAATACTATCCACAGACATGCTAATGTGGAAGAGGAGAAATCTCATGGGTTCTACCCCTATACAAAGAACTACAGGCAACTAATAACTGCCAAGAGAGGGAGAATTAGTCTCTCCCAAAGATGAGTTTCCTAATTGGGTATTCAATGCCTAATGGTATGCCCTGAAACCACATACACACAAACAACCAAACAACAAAAATATACTCAGCTGGTTGTAGTTATGTATTTGTACATATATACATATATACAATAATGACCAAAAAAGGAAGCTATCAATTTGAGAGTTTAGGGAATTATGGGAGGGTATGGGGAAAGAAAAGAAAGGAGGAAGTGAAGCAATTATTGAAAAAATATTTATCCAGCCTTTAATGCGTTAAATCTTGTGCTTGAATTAAGTTTGCAAGTTGTTTAATCTCTGAGATTCAATGAAGAAGAACCAGTGTTAAATTCCAAGATAATTTTTATTGTGGAAATTTATGTGCATGCTTAATTTATGTTTATGGAAACATAAACAATGAAGCAAGAAAAAATTTTACAGCTAAAATCTTACTTATATAATTTTATTTTCATAAGGAAATTAAGCTGTTCTTTATAAATCTTTATTTTCTCCAATAGAGAAAGTAAAACATTATTTTATTTGATAAGCAGTCAATTTTTTTAAAAGATTTATTTATTATTATACACGGTAGCTGTCTTCAGACACACCAGAAGAGGGTGTCAGATCTCATTACGGATAGTTGTGAGTCACCATGTGGTTGCTGGGATTTGCACTCAGGACCTTCAGAAGAGTAGTCAGTGCTTTTAACCACTGAGCTATCTCTTTAGACCAATTTTAGTTTTCTTATAGTATTTTTACAATCAAGTATTCAGAATGACTTTCATATATGGTTCAATACATGAGCATACATATTCAAGTGCACAAAGACTCCTAGCAGTGTTTAAAATACCCATAACTAACATAAACATGGGCATTAGTGTTCATATTATTTTTTTTTAAATTGATGAGGGTGAGAATGCTTTTAGTTATTTATTCATTTTATGTATATAAGTACATTGTCACTGTCTTCAGACACACCAGAAGAGGGCATCAGATCCCATTACAATGGTTGTGAGTCACCATGTGGTTATTGGGAATTGAACTCAGGACCTTTGGAAGAACAGCAGTCAGTGCTGAGCCATCTCTCTAGCCCTTATATTGTTTTTAAATAGAAGTTATTATTACAAGAAGAAAAGACAAATAGCAGGTTTCTATTGCTTCTTATACAATCAATTAGTTATTTGAACTAAGATTTTTAAATCCTCACTGCATTGCTAACAGACACTATTTATATGCATGTATACAAGTTTTTATAAACAACACTAATTTCTTAGTGCCACCTTTTATCTTGGCTGCTATTGTTTGCAAGTCAGATCATCTTCTACAAGCTCCAGGTTCTCATCCTTAAAAATGTGAGTAAAATTTTATTTGCAGCTTCTTTTTAAAAATGTGTGTGTGTCCATTTCTTAAATGAGTATTCCCTCTGGGCTGAGAATGATGACAATCACTCAAGTCAAATAGCTTTGACCATAGCAGGAAATCTGTTTCCAGATAATTGTGCCTACAATTCATTCCTTGGCGCAGCAGAACTGTCAACTCTTAACTACTATGGAGGTAAAATTCTTTGGTGATGTAAGGGACATTAAAGTACAGTCTTATTACAATGAACTCCAGTGTCTAAAAATTGTTCTTATTTTGAGTTTGTACCACAGTAAGAGCCAAGATTTTAAGCTCTATTAAAAACAAAACAAACAAACAAACAAAAAGACGTTATCTTTTTATGTTCATTTAATAACCTGTCCACCATTTTTGTGATTAGTATAAAAATATATATTGTGTTGAATATAATAAAAAAATAAAAATTAAAATAAAAAAGTTTCTTAACACTTTAGACCAAGTGGGTAACTTGTGAAAACAAATACAGACTTTGCTCATTTTGTAGTTTCTGTGAGCTATTGATTTATATCAGATCCCTCTGAAGCATTTCTTATAACTCCTATGTTTTAAGAAATGAAGCTCCCTTTATAGTTTGGTGGTGTTATATTTAACCTAATATATGATTGTTGTAATGGGGAATGATATAAAAATAATAAATCATTTATACTTGCTTTTAAAAAATTGTGTGTGTGTGTGTGTGCACACATGGGTGCATGTGTACATGCACATGGGTGCTTCTGTGTGTACACAAATGCCTGTGGGTGCAGATGGATGTGGAAGCCAGAGGTTGATCTCAGGTGACTTTCCCAATAACTCTCCATCTTGTGTTTTGAGACAGGGTCTCTCATTAACTGACACTTCTTGATTACTGAGCCAGGTTGACCCTGTCCAAGAAGCTCTCAAATCTGTCTCTCCTTAGTGCTGGGCTTACAGGCCTGCAGCCCACTGCCTGCCTTTTGTGTGAATGCTGGATTCTGAACTCAGGTTTTTATACTCATACAGCTAACACTTTGCTAACTGAGCTATTTTCTCAGTCCCCTATATAGTTAACTTGATAAGTTAAATGTAATGTGTATGGGTTGTCAGGTTCAGCACAGCATGCTTGGTATTGTAACTTAGTAACACAGAGCCAGTGTTGATAGCCACTGTCAATTATTCAGAGCACTTTTAATTTTCAAGTCACTGCTTAAATTATGTCTTATGTATCAAAAATCAATTTAAAGTCAATTCTACTTAGGTCAAGTAGTTTTATGATGAATTACTGTGTCTAAATTGTCTATATTTGAGTAAATGAACTCGAGTAAATGGATTTGAGTAAATAGATTTGAATAAGTAAAACCATCTTTATCTGTTACTTTACAAAGATTTACTTTATCTTAAACAATTCTCTCTGTATGTGTATGTGTACGAGTACGTATATATATACACACACGTGTGTGTGTGTGTGTGTGTGTGTGTGTGTGTGTGCGTGCATGTGTGTGTGTGCTCACATATGAATGTAGTGTCTGTGAAGGTCAGAGGCCTTGGATACCCTGGAGTTGAAGTTACAGGCCATTGTGATCCTCTTGATTTAGTTTCTGGGAATTGAACTTATGTTTAAGCAGTATGTGCTCTTAACTGATGAGCTATCTTTCCAGTTCATTTTCTGGGTTTATAAAGATACTAGATTAAGAGTTTTTTCTCTAAAGCATATTTGTTGAGATTTTTGTATAAGGATTTTAGAGTTTTAGCTAATTATTCTGTAGAGGTAGTATTATTTTATTTTCTAATCATATTGTTACATATACATACAAAGAAGTATAAAAATCCATTTAATGTTGGCTGTATGTATACGTTTTAGGGGTGTCCACTTGGGATTAGATAACCAAAAAGGGATCTCCTTGAAGTGTAAGGATGGATTATCCCTCTCAGCAGTCATTAATTGCTTAGCTCTTCATCTAGGGTAGAGACTTGTGGGGTACTCACTTGCTTTCATGTTGACATGACCACCCGTGTTGTCATTGTTCAGGTCTTTCTAAGGCATTTATATTGTTAAGATTTAATGAGTGTAGCTTCCCTGTCATATACAGAAGACGGTCTTTCAGTAGATGTCCTTGTGAGATGTAGCATTTGGGGTCATGTTTCTGAGACCCACAGCTAAATGCTTCTCTTTCATCTCTTTGTGCTACACTGCATTTTCTTGGGCAATGATCATGCCTTCTGTCTAACCCTACTTCTCTGTCCCTTCTTGGTTGGGGATTAAAGAATCAGAACTGAAAGAGTGTATCTGATGAACCATCCCTAGGAAGTTTTTAAAAACTATTGAAATCTAGCTGGGTGTGGTAGTCCACACCTTTAATCCCTTCACCTGGGAGGCAGAGGCAGGCAGATCTCTGAGTTTGAGGCCAGCCTGGTCTACAGATCTCGAGTTCCAGGACAGCAAGGGCAATACAGGGAAAACTCTTGACTCAAAAATAAAGAAACAAAAAGTTATTGAAATCTGGTTTAATTTTTTTAAAGCACAACAGGACTTATTCCTGCATGTTTGAAGCTTTCAAATACTTTATTTCAAGCAGTCCTTGAGAATTAGAGGGGTTTCCTAAGATTACAAACATTCAATTTATGAATTTTATTTTAGAACATCTGTTTTTAGTTTTCTATTAATTGAAGACCTTTATATTTAAATAAAATGTTCTGCTAAATGTGCTAATTAATTTCTCAACCTTTCTTTTTTCTTTATTTTTTTTAATTTTTAATGAAAAAGGAAGTAAAAACCATTTTATGATAAAATTAAAGATTTACATGGAAAATGTTTCTGACAAAATTGAAGAAGCATATAGAAAAATACATTAAGATTGACAACTTTCATGGAAAATTAAAGAGTAAAATGGTAGATGTAAAAAACATTACTAAATTAATTGAAAAAGGAAGTAGAGGGGACTGGAGAGATGGCTCAGCGGTTGAGAGCACTGACCTCTCCTTTAGAGGTCCTGAGTTCAAATCCCAGCAACCACATGGTGACTCACAACCATCTGTAATGAGATCTGATGCCCTCTTCTGGTGTGTCTGAAGACCATTACAGTGTACTTATATATAATAAATAAATAAATATTTAAAAAAAAGAAAAAAAAGAAAAAGGAAGTAGAAACATTTTATGATAGAACTGAAGATTTACATGGGAAATATTTCCAATAAAATTGTAGAAAAATACAAAATAACATTAAAATTGGAGATTACCATGGAAAATTACAGATAAAATAGTAGGCATAAAAATATTTCTAAGTTGATTGAAAGTGGAATTATAAGCATTTTCTGGTAAAATTGAATATCTACAAGGAAAATATTTCTGATAAAATTCAAGAAATATATAGAAAACATGTTAAAATTGACTATTTCATGGAAAATTATACAGATAAATTGGTAGGAATTAAAATATTCCTAAGTTGATTGAAAGTAGAATTATAAACATTTTCTGATAAAATTGAAGATTTATATGGAAAATATTTCTGATAAAATTGAAAAAAAATATAGAAAAACATTAAAATTGAAGATTATCATGGAAAATTATACAGATAAAATGGTAGGCATAAAATATTTCTAAGTTGATTGAAAGTAGAATTATAAACATTTTCTGATAAAACTGAAGATTTACATAGAAAATATTTCTGATAAAATTGAAGAAATATATAAAAAAGCATATTAAGATTGACTATTTCATGGAAAAGTTATACAGATAAAATGGTAGGCATAAAAATATTCCTAAGTTTTTTGAAAGTGGAATTATAAATATTTTCTGATAAAATTAAAGATCTACAAGGAAAATATTTCTGATAAAATTCAAGAAAAATATAGAAAAATGTTAAAATTGAAGATTATCATGGAAAATTATACCGAGAAAATGGTAGGCATAAAAATATTCCTAAGTTGATTGAAAGTGGAATTATAAACATTTTCTGACAAAACTAAAGATTTACATGGAAAATATTTCTGATAAAATTCAAGAAATATATAGAAAAATGTTAAAGATTATCATGGAAAATAATACAATTAAAATGGTAGATATAAAAAACATTACTAAATTGATTGAAAGAGGAATTATAAACATTTTCTGATAAAATTAAAGAATTACATGAAAAATATTTCTGTTAGACTATGTTTTTCGTTGGGGAATTGAGTCCACTGATATTATAAGATATTAAGGAATAGTGACTCTTGCTTCCTGTTATTTTTGATGTTCTTTTTATGTTTGTGTGGTTACTTTTTTTTGGGTTTGTTGGAAAAAGATTACTTCCTTGCTTTTTCTAGGTTGTAGTTTCCCTTCTCATGTTGGCATTTTCCATCTATTATCCTTTGTAGGGCTGGATTTGTGGAAAAATATTGTGTAAATTTGGTATTATCATGGAATATCTCGTTTTCTCCATCTATGGTAGTTGAGAGTTTTGCTGGGTATAGTAGTTTGGGCTGGCATTTGTGTTCTCTTAGGGTCTGTACGAGATCTGCCCAGGATCTTCTAGCTTTCATCGTCTCAGGTGAGAAGTCTGGTGTAATTCTGATAGGCTTGCCTTTATAGGTTACTTGACCTTTTTCTCTTACTGCTTTTAATATTCTTTCTTTGTTTAGTGCATTTGGTGTTTTGATTATTATGTGTTGGGAGGACTTTCTGGTCTGGTCCAGTCTGTTTGGAGTTCTGTAGGCTTCTTGTATGTTCATGGACATCTCTTTCTTTAGGTTAGGGAAGTTTTCTTCTATAACTTTGTTAAAGATATTTACTGGCCCTTTAAGTTGGAAATCTTCACTCTCTTCTATACCTATAATCCTTAGAGTTGGTCTTCTCATTGTGTCCTAGATTTCCTGGATGTTTTGGCTCAGGAGCTTTTTGCATTTTGTATTTTCTTTGACTGTTGAGTCAATGTTTTCTATGGTATCTTCAGCCCCTGAGATTCTTTCTTCTATCTCTTGTGTTGTTGATGCTTCCATCTATGACTCCTGAATTCTTTCCAAGATTTTCTATCTCCAGAGGTGTCTCTCTTTGTGATTTCTTTATTGTTTTTACTTCCACTTTTAGATCCTGTATGGTTTTGTTCAGTTCCTTCACTTGTTTGTTTATGTTTTCCTGTAATTCTTTAAGGGATTTTTGTGTTTTCTCTTTAAGGGCCTCTACCTGTTCACCCATGCTCCCCTGTATTTCTTTAAGGGATTTTTGTGTTTCCTCTTTAAGGGCTTTTACCTTTTGACCCATGTTCTCCTGTATTTCTTTAAGGGAGTTGTTTATGTCCTTCTTAATGTCCTCTAACAGCATCGTGAGAAGAGATTTTAAATCCAACTCTTGCTTTTTCAGTGTGTTGGGGTATCTGGGACTTGCTTTGATAGGAGAACTGGGCTTGGATGTTGCCAAGTAGCCTTGGTTTCTGTTGGTAGGGTTCTTGCACTTGCCTTTTGCCATCTGGTTATCTCTGATGTCAGTTGGCCTTGCTGTCTCTGGCTGGAGCTTGTCCCTTCTATTGGCCTGTAAGCCTGTGTCTGTACTCCTGGGAGACCAACTCTCTTCTGGCAGAGTCTGTGCACAGAAGACTGTGGAGTTGTCTGGTTCCCCACTGCAAATGGTGTCCAGAAGGGAAAACTCCTGTCCCAGCAGCAACACTGATCGTATGCCCTGTGTGCTCCTAGTGTTCCCCTCCAGAAAGAAGGTAGAGATCTCACCTCTGAACTCAGAAGTGAAATCGCTGCTGTGAGATCACTCTTTCCTGCCGGCTAAGCAAAGAAGGTTTTGGAGCTGCCTGGTTCCCTGCTGCAGATGGCGGCCGGAAAGAAATTAATTAATTACTAATTAAATTCAATACTCTCTCTTGCATTTAACAGAACTAAGCTTGGTTCAAAAGGATCTAATCTCAGCATATTGACATATATATGTATCATAAATACATACATACATATATACATTTATGAGTGATAAGACCAATAGTGTTTAAAATTTTTTTATTGACAATAGAGTTTTCATATAATATATTCTTATTACTGTTTACCTTTCAAAACTCTTCCCAGATCTGTTCCGCTTTCCTATTCACTAAAATTCATATCCTTTCTTTCTTCCCCTCCTTAAAAAAGTCTAACAGGAACATAAGAAATAAAATAAAATAAACTCAAAGAAATCAGAATAGGACAAAACAAATAGAAAAAATTAATCTAAGAAAAAACATAAGAAACACATATGGATTCAGAGGCACATACATTCCCACACACAGAATTTCAATAAAAACACACAATTGAAAAACATGCTATATGAGCAAAAGACATGTAAGATTAAGAAAAAAATTCCAGACAAAGCATTGTGAAGCAAAAATCCTCCAAAAATTTGATTCTATGTACTGTAGGAGACAGCATCTCTGATGACTGAGCAGGACACTGACCTGAATATAGCAGAATGTCATTAGGAGTCAATATTTCATGTTTCTACTATAGCAGAACAGTAGCATCCAATTTTCTTTTAGGTCCATGGCCTACCTAGTCTCAAGTTCTTGGCCATTCAAGCAGTGTCAAATACATGTTCTAACCTATATAGTTGGCCTTAAATCCAATCAGATATTCGTTGGTTACTCCCAGAAGTCTTTGCCACTATAGAACCTGCAAACCTTGCAGGTAGGTCACCATTGTAAGTCAGAACTGTAGTTTGTTTGGTGGTTACTTTTCTCATTTGGTATCATGGAGTATATCTTCCAGTGCCGTGAACTATTAGTTTGGAAAGTCTTTTTCCATTGTTTTACCCTGAGGTGATGTCTGTCTTTGATGGGAAGGTGTGTTTTTTTATATGTAGCCTTCTGAAGTTAGGGAGCCTCTAGTGGAAAATGTGGGTGTGATTGTTTCTTTGTCATCTAACAACCCAATCCCATGTAGAACCACAAGATTTCATTCTCGGTAATCAGTAAGGAGAAATGCACTTACAGAACCAAGAACTTCTTTTTGTCTAGAGTTAGTTTTTTGGTTTTGTTTTTTCTGGTGATAAAATGAACTTCACTGAAGTGTTTGGGGGTGTGTTTGTCACTTTTTTGTCAGCTTGACACAAACCCTGACCATCTGGGAAGAGATAAGTGAGAAACTGCCCCTGATAGGCTTATTGGCAAGTCTGTGGGAACATTTTCTTGATTGGTGATTGATGTGGGAAGACATATTTTATTGGAGATCAGTGACATCCCTGGGCATGTAGTCTTGGGTTTTACAAGAAAGAGGCTGAGCAAGTCATAGTAGCAAGCCAGTAAGGAACATTGCTCCATGACTTCTGTTTCAGTACCTGTTTCCCGGGCCCTACCCTGACTTCCCTGATTTGGCTTGATAGGGAACTAACTAAATGGGAAAGGACCTATGCTGACTGTGATTTCATCATCAGGGAAGAAGGAAGCCTTCAGGCACAGGGATGCTTCCTCTGCTCTGCTTCCCATCTGCTGTGAGGTAAGAAGCTTTCTTCCACTACATAGTCACTTTCCATGAAGCTCTGCAGGCCAGAAGCAATGGAGCCAACTGACTATGGACAGACACTTCTGAAACTGTAAGTTAGAACCCTTCATTAAGTTGTTTTCACAGGTATTTTGTCACTGCAGTGAACAACAACAAAAAACAAACAGAAAACTAGTAACTATATCTCTGTTAAAGGACCATGCAAAGTTGAGTTGTTTGACCCACAGTAGACACCTGCTGGGCTCATGGTCTAAGGACCAGTGGAGCCAGAGCATTAAATCTTGTTCTTTAGCCATGACATAGCAAAGAAACTGTCCTGAAATAATAGGATGCTACATTATTCATATTGGGCAGGTGATGATTTCAGGATCTCAGAATTGTCAACTCACTAACACTCCTAGTGGAATTCTTCCATCAGCAAGTTCTTTATTACTTATTATATTTGTACAGACAATAATATACACTGTTCTAGTGAGGGTTATTATTGTTGTGATAAAACATCACAATCAAAAGCAATTTGGAGAGGAAAGGTTTTATTTCATTCACAGTTCCATATAACAGTTCATCATCAAAAGTAGTAGGAACCTGGAGGCAGGAGTTGATGCAGAGATAGAGGCAGGAAGGGTGCTGCTTACTGGTTTGATGCCACATGGCTTGCTTAGCCTGCCTTCTTATAGAACCTGGACCACAAACTGAGAGATGGGGCCACCCACGATGGGCTGGGCCCTTCCCACGAATAACTAATTAAGAAAATGCCTTACAGCCTGGATCTTTTTTTTTGTTTTGTTTTTGTTTTTGCTTTTTTTACACACAGATATCTAGTTTCCCCAATATTCTTTTAAAAGACCATCCTTTCTCTGGTATAATACAGACACAATTCTGGAAGCTTAAGTCAACACACACACACACACACACACAAAACTGCGTGCATGCAGTTTCTCTCACATTTTATAAGTTCCCTGATAATTTTATATAGTCTTTCTACCCCATTACTCAATGATCGTTAAGCATAGAGAGGAGTGAGTGTGATGTAGATGTCCCACATAGGACTGAGCATCCCACAGCCACTTATTCTCTGCACCTTGATCAGTTGTGGGTCTGTTACAGCCTGGATCTTAAGGATGCATTTTTCTCAATTGAGGCTCCCTCCTTTCTGATGACTCTAGCCCGTGTCAAGTTGACATAAAATCAGCCAGCACACATGCTGAAGATTTCCTGTGATAAACAATGACACATACACTGAGTAATTCAAGAGTAATGCTTACAGAACTGTGATTTATAGTGTGATATTACAGTTGTCAGTTTAAGATGGGGCTAAATTGATGTCACGTGGATTATGAACTATGCTAGAGCTTAGGGAAACTGAGGAAGGCCAGGAAGACTCTAGCAAAGGGAGACATTTTTACCTGTACTTCTCTGAAACCTCTGTCAAGCCTGTACTTAGCCTTTTAGAGCAGAGCATTTACAAAGCTCTTTCAGTTCCCTTGCTGCGGCTCTCGACATTTGACACAGGCGACTGTTCCCTTCTTCATCCTCATAGCTTCTTTTGGTTTTTCTCATCTCTTCCAGTTCTTTCACTTCTTGGAAGCGTCTTGTTCTCCCCACAGTCTCTTCTCTCATTACTTGGCATGTATCAAGAGTCTGGCTCCACATGCTCCCCCTCCCAGTCTGTCTGCTACTCTCTTGTTCCTTATTACACATTCATGGTTGGGATTTAAATCACCTGCTCCACCTTCCTGACATCCTAAGTCCCTCCATCCAACTAGAACTACTTGACCTATTTCCTACAGGACATATCTAACTTTATGGAAATTCTAAAACACTTCATTGTATCCTAAAATGGGACTTGGTCTCAGCCTGCTTCCCTATCCCATTCTTATTCCCTGGTAGTTTGTACCGTCCTGATAGTATTTAGGTAAGGTATGAGGAGGGTGGTTATTTTCTGATGTTGTTTGAACGAACAATAAAGCCCACTTGCTTCCAACTATTTATTTTACTGTTGGGGCTTATTTAACTGCTGAATTCCCAGATCCTCTTATTTGCTTTGTTTACATCACAATGGCCTGGGGTCTTTTAAAATGTGAACAGTTCTAAATCTTAGCATTGGAAAGGTAGAGTCACTTGCACCCACTTATACAGAATAGAGCAATCTGATTAATGGGCAACTAATCACGACTGACAAGTTCATAGTGTTCTAAACATAGCTCAATGCTTTCCATCCCATTTACTTCTCATAAGTGAGTAATTATTACTGCATCATTTAAGTGAAGAAACGGAGGCACATCAAGTTTGAGCAACTTCAACAACATCCACATTCTGCATTACATGGTGGAAAATGGTTAGAATGACCATCTATCTCCAAAACATGTGCTTGCTGCATAGACTACACTATCCCTTGAAAAGAGGAAAACCTTGACAGAAGGCAAGACATGGAGACCAAAGTCTGTAGAATAGCACACTTCTCAGATGCTATTGGGAAGCAGAAAGACAAGAGCTCTGTGAAGTCAGGATTCAATCAGAAGAGGGCTGTTAAGTCATATGAATCAATGGAACTCTTGAGAACAGAAATCTTCATACATATATCATCTCACTGAGTCATGACCAATTAATTTCAAAATTAAGTAAATATTAAGGACACTAATACACCATTTTGTCAAGTGTGGCGACATATTTAGTTGTGTTCTATATCTGAGAAGGAAGGCTGTGTTTGACAATATTTTAATTTTACTCGTATGGTGACGTGATTAATGGCAGTAATATGTGCTAAGTGATTAATACAGCGCTGAACATCATGTTTGTGTAAGAGTAGTGAATATTAATGGAAGAGGCCTGAACAACAGTCATATATGCAATTAATGATAGTCAACTTTATCTCAGGCAGTGACTGCATTAGTAGGTCAGAACATGGTTAACTGCTTGATACTTATCCAAGACTGTCTGCAGGATGAGCGGAGAGAAAGTACTGCATGTTATTTAACTACTTCCCCAAATCAGCTCAGTGCTGAATAAAATCCCACTGTGTGGGCAGCTAAAGTACCAGAGATTCATTTTCTCATAATTATGTTGGGCACAAGTCCAACATCATGATGCCTCTAGGGTTGGCTTCTGGTGAGGCATCTCTTCCCTGATTGCAGAAAGGTTCTTTCTCAGGGTGTCCTTCAGTGGTAGGGAGGATGCAGAACTCTCTACGTTTTGAGAACACTCATCTCCTTAGATCATGCTTTACCCTTATGAACTTATGTAAATTTACCACCTCTTTACAGGTTCTGCTTCCAAATAATCACGTCTGTGATTAGAGATTTAAACTATGGATTTTGGAGCAAGGCAAAACAGTTCAAACCACACTGAAATTAATATGGAAGGCAAGGACTTTTTGCCATAAAGAGATTAGTAAAGATCTGGGTCACTGGGGATGGTGGGGATTGAATTCTAGTTGTGTAGGAGTAAAACCTCCCTCCTTTAAACATCTCCTAGGCTTCTAAATGCAGATGTTGACACAGTATCTGCTTCACAGACTAAGGTTAAATGAATGAAAAAATGCACAGCACATAGCAAAATGCCTGTCACTTTGACAAACTCTGGGAATGCTAATTGACATTTTTTTTATTGTTGTTGTAGGGTAGGTTTTAACTTTGGCCTATGGTAGTTCATGTGTTATATACTAGAATTTTAAAACAATATGCAGCGTGTTGGAGGAAGTTGGAATTGGCATCAGGGAAATATTGCATGGGACAAAAATTTTAAAATTTTAAAGCATAAAGGTCAACTTGTTTACTTCTTTGTTTCTAAGAAGTAAGAATAGATTGTTGAAAAGTGAAAAATTGATTTTGCTCATAGCTGCTTGTTTGGAAAATGTCAGCCTTTTGAAGAATTTACAAAGGTGCAATGACAATACATTAATTATATCTTGAAATATGCAAGTATTGGTCAGTGCTTCAAAGCGTGAATGATGTAAAAGTTTCTCACAGGAGCCTAATTAGTCATATTTTAAATGAAAACTCTGAAAATACAATAGCTGTAAAAACAAAATTTTAGGAAAATGAAAGATGTGTTATTAGGATATAATTGCTGGTATTATTCAAATTATAGGAAGCTTCTGCTTAAGCCAGTGTCACCTGAAATAGCAGCTCAGAAGGATACATTTGGGGGTGAGGAAAGTGGTTTTCAGGCAGGAATTATATCAGTAAAACATTATGTGAATGATTGGAGATGAGTTGGAACTACAATGCTGTCTTACCTAGAAAGCCACACCCAATCATTTCCATCACTTGCTTTCATTGGATGCAGATCATTAATTTAGTTCACTCTCAAAAAGAATGTGTTAGGCTCTGTCTTTTCAATAGATTGGTGGTAAATCCATAGAAATAGTTTTAAAGCATCTTGGCATGTAATAATTATTCTCATTGGGCCTGGTTGCTATCTCTCCAATTAGTACGTCACATTCCCAATAGAACAATGCCCTAATATGACATTTACTTAATTTACTTAGGGATTGGAGGCATAAGAGACAAGACAGAGAGAACCAGGGTTCCTAGAGCTTAATAGTGTGTGTGCACGTGTGTGTAATGTAATCTAGAGAATCCCTTATGAATAGCTGCAAGAAGCTCATTGCCTAGGTGATGCTAGGAGGGTTAGGGTGAGTGGCTAGCAGGGGCTAGCTTAATCTGGGTAATCCCTCACCGGTACACAGGCTTATTTCTTTGGTGATTCTAGAGCCTATAAATTTGGCAATCAACTACTTAACCACCATAGTCTTATGTTCTCTTGTTTATTTTTAATATTTTTTCTTATTGAAAATAGATTTTTCATACAGTATATTCTTATTGCAGTTTTCCCTTCCAGAACTCCTCTCAGATCCTCCCCATATCCCCCTCTCATCCAAATCCACACCATTCTTTCTCTTTATGATTAGAAAACAAAAAAATATGTATAATAATGATGATGACAGTAATAATGATGATGATAATAATAACAGTAATAGTAATAATAATAATAATTGCCTAGTGAGCTAGCTCAGTGGTTGAGGACATGTATTGTTCTTACAGAGAACCTGAGTTCAATTCCCACTACCCACATCAGGCATCTCATACCTCCCTGTAACTCTAGCAGATGCCTTTGGCCTCTTTATGCACCTGTGCACGCACAGTGTGAATAAAAATGCTTGAAATGCAGTTGTGTCTGGCTGTGAACAAAGTCTCTTGGAGGGAATTTGTGTCTGCAGAGACTGGTTGGATTTTCAGTACCAGGGAGAGATCAGAATATTTTAGAGGCTAATTACCTTATCTTGAGTTAGTTTTAGCTTCCAAAACACAGCCATTCTTTGCCTCACTCTGTATGGGAACTAACATCTTGTGATAGTAGATATAAACCCCGTAGAAGCTATTGACTTAGAAGTAACATCTTGTGATAATAAATAAAAATCTTGTAGAAGCTATTGACTTAGAGGACCACTAGCTTCTGCTAATCCAAGAGCTAAGAATGCCATCAAATATTGTCTTAAGCCTATTGAAAGCTTCCCAGTCTTGATGTAGTGACCTCTCTGATATACCCACAATGCATTTTAAAGTGGCCTTGGTTTATGACTTTCTTTGTTTTTTAAAAGTGTAAATCTTTATGAAATTTACTTCCATGTTGGAACACAGAATTTGAGGTAGCCTAAATTCCCAGGGCATGATTACTCAAAATGGCTGTAGAATAAACCATCTCTTATTCCCTTTAAGACAAGAGCTGCGGCTTCTCTGTTAACAGCAAAAACCCACAGCAACTTTCATATCAAATAAACCTTTGAGGTACAAAACAAACTTACATTAAAGTCTGCTGCTATGGGTGGTTTCCTTTCTTCCCTTTTCTTGGGAGCAGAAGTGCACATGCCTTTGATAGAATGGATGAGCGTTTGGATTGCATCTTTGTTTTCTGATACTCCAGGCTGCCATAACCCTCTCAGAAGCTCAGTGGCCCTCACAAAGCTCACTAGCTTTCCAAAGTGTCACATTTCATTTCACTACCTCAAACTACATCTGACATAAGTACCATCTGTTCCCAAATATTTCCTGTAACTAAGCACCTTAGGTCACCACACCCTCTATAACCAACTTAAAGGTTGGTGTTAGGCAGAAAATCATCTCCCAAGAATACTTAGTGATTAGCAGCCTGTCAAATCTCATAAGTGTGCTTTGCATTTTAAAGAAATACAGCAAAAAGGCAAGCTGACAGATATTAATTTCTGCATGATAATCATAGAATCTCTGGAATGCTAATAAAGAAGAACATTGCAATTTTGGCCACATAGAAGAAGTTTTTTGAGATGAGAGTGGCAAATTAGATGTCTCTCCGTGCATTTTTGAATCAATCTCATGTAGCCTCACTGGTCTTGAACTTATTTTCAGTTGGGGACCTTCTTGAATGCTAATACTTCTCTCACTGCCTCCCAAGTGCTGGGCTTACAGGTGTGTGCTACCATGCTTATCTAGAAAGAAGTTCTTCATGACTTAATTTTATATTTCATCTGAACTCCAAGGCTGTTAGATGAGTTAACTATTTCACTGCTCAAATCAGACTGAAAGGGTAGAATAGGGAAGCAAACGAAATGGTTCATCATTCAGCCAGTTTCTTGAGCCTCATCTTTGTGTCCTCTTCTAACCCCTGTCCGATCCACCACCAGTCCCACGGACTCTTCTTCCTTAATTAATGAAGATTGGTCCACCTCCCCCTGTCTATGCCATTCTGTGTCACACAGTTTAGTACACTGACCTTCAGTTGTCGCTAGCAATCTCCTCAATACAGCCAACTCCACTCCTGGGCAAGTGAGAGCAGATCATACCATGCACACTATTTCCCACCCTTGTGGGTGAGCATGGTGTCTTTGAATCTCACTCCGAAGACCCTGCTTGGGTTCTAGTCTCTGGATGCCTCTTAACGTTCAACCCACACCTTCTCTTTTTGACCCACCACATTCTAACCACACCCACTCCCTGCTGGGCCTCAAATACATGTTCTTCTGTCAAGGCCTCACCTCAAGGCCTTGCCTCTTACTTTCCTCACCTTCCTTCCCTTCATCCTGAGAGGATAATTTCTTGATATCTCTGTGGCTTTTACTTCCCTTAAGTCAGATCTTTCTTTGAGTGTCATCTTCTCAGGACTGTTGTCACACCATATCTATTTTAAGTTTTAGAAATAAATACACATTTGTCTACAGCCTACTTCACTGAAATCTATGTTCCACATGGCCAAGGGATCTATGTTTTATTCATTGTTAGTCTTTAGAACTTGGACCAGCATTTGGTATATAATGATGCTTAATAAATACATGTTGGATAAATGAGTTACTTTGTAAAAGTAAGTATATTTTGTAGTCATAAATTTTGATATAGAATAATAGTAAACGTACAATCAAATCACACTGTTATTTTTATTCTTTGAAGTGAAAATCAGAACCTAGTGGTCTAGGGATTGCAAAAAAGTAAGAAATGACAAAAATCCATAGAAGAAGAAAATTCAAAAAAAAGGGGGGAGGATATTGGAGATCTCCATAATGCCAAGTACTCAGCCATGGAATAATGTTAAAAATCTACATCTATTCTACACAGTAATCTAAAGCAATTCTTGGAATGATATATAAGGCAAAAGAAGCTGTGGAAAATAGGCAGTGATTGGACATTGTCATTTTGAGAGAATATGAAATCTTTTCCTACCTAGTTAAAAATAGATTGCCGAATTCATTGAGATACCATTCTACTAGAGTTTCTTTCATATCTTTGGAAGAGTACTTATTTTTTTCACATTACATGCTATTATTCCACTTTGGTTATTTTTCCTCACACTACCTTGCTTCTTGGGGCCTGGGCTGTTATAAATATTAGTGGAGCCTGAAAATGTTGAAGACTTTTGGTTGCAAGCTCATTAATACTGCCCTCAGAAGTCTGGCTGCTTCATCGTAACAGAAGGTAATGGCTAATTTTCTAGAAACCAGAGGAGAGGTTGCAGCCGGGGGCAATGCTCCTGCCATCAGCCTCTCCAGGTAGTCCTATTTCTCCCAAGCCAGGCTGTAATTGGAGAAGACTAAGCAGTCTAAAACACAGGAAGCAAGGTGCAGGCCCACAGAGTGGAAAGTCTTTTCCACAGTCCTGGCTCCTGCTGTTCTGAAATAATCAAGTTTAGACAAAGCTTTTAGATGGTCCTGGTGCTTTCAAAAAGGGATTTCCACCCTAAACTTTCCTATTTTAATTGTAAGATTGTTTAATTAAAGTATATTTTATTTACTTTTCTCCAATTGGACAAATCTTTGCTTTTTTCTTTTTGTTACTTCAATACAGAGTAGATGGAACATCAAGACCAGGTATGAAGAAGGATATTACCTCTACTCCTCAATTCATTTCAATGCTTTGGTTTACTATTTGGAGTTTTGGCATCTTTGCTTCATTAAAGTAAGATAAAATGCAGAGTTTGTTAGTTTTGTAGTTCCATGAGAAATTAATGTTTATTCTTTGATATGATTTCCATAGTTATAGAGGGAGAATGTAGATAGCCATTCTTTGGTTGATTGTAATTTAGCATGCACACTGGAAAGGATCAGAGGACAGTGGAAGAAAGTCAGAGGCTGGAAGACAACTTGGTCACTGAGGTGAATAGATTTCTTCACACAAAATGAAGTACATGAGACAAATATGAACCTATATGGTTCAATGAATGTTCTATTGTTCTTTACTGCTTTATATACATCATTTTTTTTATTTGTGCCTTGCTAATTATTTCTGATAAATAAAGATGGTATAGTTATTTTGAATATAACCTTGTATAGAAGCTAGACAACCTGATAGACAGGATGTGGTGGAAAGAGACTCTATACCCAAACAAGGTTATTGTGATGGTTAACCTTGATTGTCAACTTCATATGATTTAGACTCAACATGGGAACAAACTTCTGGCCGTTACCATGAAGGGTCATCTAGATTGGTTAATTGAAGTGCGAAGGCACACACTAAATGTGGGTGGTATCAATCCATAGGTTGAGGTCTGAGACTAAGCAAGGAGAAAGTAAGCTGAGGATTCAGACATTCTTGCTTTGTGACCATAGATGCAAATGTGACCTGCTGCCACAACATCCCCATCTATGATGGATGCTACCTTCAAACTATGAGGCAGAATAAACACTTTGCCAGACATTTGGTCACAACAGTGAGAAAAAAATTAATGAGTAGTAGGGTTTGTCTTTTGTAGATAACACAACCCAACCCATGTCACCATGCCACTGCTCCAATGGCTGTGAGGTTTGGCACATAGTGTTGCTAGACGAGGTGAAGAACAACAAAGATATTGTCCTAAACTAGGAGTCCACAATTCAGAAAAACTAATAAACACTCTTCACTCAGATTTTGAGCTGGGCTCATGGTCAGTCTCACATCCCCTCATCTGTGAGGGCCTAAAATGATAAAGCCTTGGAGGAAAGCATCTTTGAGTACGTTCTGTGTAGAGGTGTGGGTTCTCACCTTACCCCAATCTTTAGAAGACGATTACCCGAAGGACTATCCACTGAGGATCTGTGGCTCCCCTCAGCCTCCATGCTGAAAGCTTCTGTGAAGTGCTAGCTTACAAGTCTATAACAGCCAAAAGGAAATAAGAAGTGACCAAGTGCCGTAAGTTTTCAACCTTGGGTCTAAAAATGGACACAATTGCCTGTTTGAACCAATGACCTGATCTTTGCCTTGGCCTCTGATAAACATTTGGCAGGAAAACTCATGGTTTGATTTTATTTTCTGGAAACAGGGTTTCTCTGTGTAGCCCTGGCTGTCTTGAAAATCACTTTGTAAACCAGGCTGGATCAGAGATCCACCTGCCTCTGCCTCCCGAGTGCTGGGATTTTTAAAAGGTATGAGCCACCACCGCCCAGCTTTGGTTTGCTTCTTTGATGAAGCTATTCTTCCATCAATAGTGTCTGGTTTAACTCATGCAACATGACCTTTGCTTGATTTCTTACCAATTTCTTCTTGAATTGCAGCTTAATTTCTGAACCTTGTACCCTCTTTAGGAGATGCAGGTTCTCAAGGGTTGGGCTGGACCCTTGTGTTTTTACCATTGTCTTTCCAAGGTACCTTCTCTCACTCTATTTGCTCTTCACTACATCTAGAATGCTAGGCTTTCTCATTTTGCCTGCTCTTGAGATCTTGACTTTTTTGTATAAAAGCAGAAGGTCTATTTTTTTCTGCCCCAATGATTCTTTTTTTTTTTGTTATTACATCCTCTTACCCGTCTCTCTCATTCTTTTTTTATTGAATATAATCTTAATTTACATTTCAAATGTTAAAACATTTCCCGTTTTCTCCCCTCCCCTCCCTGAAAACCCTAAACCCCTCCTCCCACCCCCTGCCTCCAAGTATATGCACCTCCACCTGACCCACTCCCACCTTCCCCCTCCTCGATTTCCCTTTGTTGGGGCATCTATTGAGTCTTCACAGGACCAAGGACCTCTCCTCCCACTGATGCACGGCAAGGCATTCCTCTGTCACATTTTTGGCTGGAACCATGTGTACCCTTGATTTAGTTTAGTCCCTGGGAGTGCTGAGGCATCAGGATGACAGACCTCATTGTTCTTCCCATGGGGTTATAAACCCCTGTAGCTCCTCCAGTCTGCCCTCCAACTCCTCCATTGGGGACCCCATGCCCAGTCCAATGGTTGGCTGCTAGTATCTTTCTCTGTATGTGTAAGGTTCTGGGTTTGCCCCTCCTGAGACAACCATAACAGGCTCCAATTGGTATGCACTTCTTTTCGTCCATAATAGTGTCAGGGTTTGTTGACTGTTTATAGGATGAATCCCCAGGTAGGGCAGTCTTTGTGAGGCCTTTCCTTCAGTCTCTGCTCCACACTTTGTCTCCATTATTGTTCCTGTATTTTTATCCCTTTCTCAGAGGAACCCAAGCACCCCCACTTCAGTCCTCCTTCTTTATGAGCTTTCTGTGGTCTGTGAATTGGACCTTGTTTATTTTGAGCTTTTGGGCTAACATCCACTTATTAGTGAGTGCATACCATGTGTGATCTTTTGTGATTGGGTTCCCTCACTCAGGATGACACTTTCTAGTTCCATCCATTTGCCTAAGAATTTCATGAAATCATTGTTTTTAATAACTGAATAGTACTCCATTGTGTATACTTACCACAATTTCTGTATTCATTCCTCTGTTGAAGGACATCTGGGTTCTTTCTAGCTTCTGACTATTATAAATAAGGCAGCTATGAACATAGTGGGGCATGTGTCCTTATTACATGCTGGAGCATCTTCTGGGTATATGCCGAGGAGTGGTATAGCTGGGTTCTCAGGTAGTACTATGTCTAATTTTCTGAGAAACCACCAAACTGATTTCCAGAGTAGTTTTACCAGCTTGCAATCCCACTAGCAATGGAGAAGTGTTCCTCTTTCCCCACATCCTCTCCAGCATCTGCTGTCCCCTGAGTTTTGAGCTTAGCCATTCTATTTGGTATGAGGTGGAATCTCAGGTTTGTTTTGATTTGCATTTCCCTGATGACTAAGGAAGTTGAATGTTTATTTGGGTGCTTCTCAGCCATTTGATATTCCTCAGTTGAAAATTCATTGTTTAGTTCTGTACCTCATTTTTTAAAAGGGTTATTTGGCTCTCTGGAGTTTAACTTCTTGAGTTCTTTGTATATATTGGATATTAGCCCTCTGTCGGATGTAAGGTTGGTAAAGATCATTTCCCAGTTTGTTGGTTGCCGCTTTGTCTTTTTGACAGGGTCTTTTGCCTTACAAAAACTTTGTAATTTTGTGAGGTCCCATTTGTCAATTCTTGATCTTAGAGCATAAGCTATTAGAGTTCTGTTCAGGAAATTCCCCCCTGTGCCCATATGTTCAAGGTTCTTCCCTAGTTTCCTTTCTATTAGTTTCAGTGTGTCTGGTTTTATGTGGAGGTCCTGATCCACTTGAAATTGAGCTTAGTGCAAGGAGATAAGAATGGATCAATTTGCATTCTTCTGTATGTTGACCTCCAGTTGAACCAGCACCATTTGTTAAAAAGGCTATCTTTTTTCCACTGGATGGTTTTAGCTCTTTTGTCAATGATCAAGGGACAAAACGAGTGTGGATTCATTTCTGGGTCTTCAATTCTGTTCCATTGATCTACATGTCTGTTACTGTACCAATACCATGCAGTTTTTTAACACTATTGCTCTGTAGTACAGCTTGAGGTCCAGTATATTGATTCCCCCAGAAGTTCTTTTACTCTTGAGAATAGCTTTTAGCTATTCTGGGTTTTCTGTTATTCCAGATGAATTTTTGAATTGCTCTTTCTAACTCTATGAAGAATTGAGTTGGGATTTGATGGGGATTGCATTGAATCTGTATATTGCTTTTGGCAAGATGGTCATTTTGACTATATTAATCCTGCCAATCCATGAGCATGGCAGATTTTTCCATCTTCTGAGGTCTTCTTCAATTTCTTTCTTCAGAGATTTGAAGTTCTTGTCATATAGATCTTTCACTTGTTTGGTTAAAGTCACACCAAGATACTTTATATTGTTTGTGGCTTTCGTGAGGGTATCATTTCTCTTACTTCTTTTTCAGCCTGCTTATTCTTTGAGTATAGGAAGGCTACTGACTTGCTTGAATTGATTTTATATCCGGCCACTTTGCTGAAGTTGTTTTCAGTTGTAGGAGTTCTCTGGTGGAGTTTCAGGGATCGCTTAAGTATACTATCATATCATCTGTAAACAGTGATAGTTTGACTTCTTCCTTTCCAATTTGTATCCCTTTGACCTCCTTTTGTTGTCTAATTGCTCTAGCTAGAACTTCAAGTACTATATTGAAAACATATGCAGAGAGAGGGCAGCCTTGTCTAGTCCCTGATTTTAGTCGGATTGCTTCAAGTTTCTCTCCATTTAGATTGATGTTGGCTACCAGTTTGCTGTAAATTGCTTTTACTATGTTTAGATATGGGCCTCGAATTCCTGATCTTTCCAAGACCTTTAACATGAAAAGATGCTGAATTTTGTCAAATGCTTTCTCAGCATCTAATGAGATGACCATGTGGTTTTTTTCTTTGAGATTGTTTATATAGTGGATTACATTGAAGGACTTCCTTATATTGAACCATCCCTGCATCCCTGGGATGTAGCCTACTTGATCGTGGTGAATGATCGTTTTGATGTGTTCTTGGATTCGGTTGGCAAGAATTTTATTGAGTATTTTTGCATTGATATTCATAATAGAGATTGGCCTGAGATTCTCTTTCTTTGTCAGATCTTTGTGTGATTTTTGGTATTAGTGTAATTGTGGCTTCATAGAACGAGTTGGGTAGTGTTCCTTCTGTTTCTATTTTGTGGAATAGTTTGAAGAGTATTGGTGTTAGGTCTTCTTTGAACCATCTGGACCTGTGCTTTTTTTGGTTGGAAGACATCCAATTACCACTTCTATTTCTTCAGGTGTTATGGGACGGTTTAGATGGTCTATTTGATCCTGATTTAATTTTGGTATTTGGTATCTGTCTAGGAAATTGTCCATTCCCTCCAGATTTTCTAGTTGTGCTGAATACAGGCTTTTGTAGTAGGATCTGATGATTTTTTGAATTTCCTCAGTTTCTGTTGTTATATCTCCCTTTTCATTTCTGATTTTGTTAATTTGGATATTGTCTCTGTGCCCTCTGGCTACTTTGGCTAAGGGCTTATCTATCTTGTTGATTTTCTCAAAGAACCAACTCCTAGTTTTGTTGATTCTTTGTATGGTTTTATTTGTTTCTACTTGATTGATTTCAGCACAGAGTTTGATGATTTCCTGCCTTCTACTCCTCTCGGATGTATTTGCTTCTTTTTGTTCCAGGGCTTTCAGGTGTGCCATTAAGCTGCTAGTGTGTACTCTCTCCCATTTCTTTTTGGAGGCACTCAGGGCTATGAATTTTCCTCTTAGCACTGCTTTCATTGTGTCCCATAAACTAGGGTATGTTGTGCCTTCATTTTCATTAAATTTTAAAAAGTCTTTGATTTCTTTCTTTATTTCCTCCTTGATTAAGGTATCATTGAGTAGAGCATTGTTCAGTTTCCATGTGTATGTGGGCTTTCTGTTGTTTTTGTTATTGAAGACCACCCTTATTCCATAGTGATCTGATACGAGCCATGGGATTAGTTCGATCTTCTTATATCTGTTGAGGTCTGTTTTGTGACCAATTATATGGTTGATTTTGGAGAAGGTACCATGAGGTGCTGAGAAGAAGGTATATTCTTTTGCTTTAGGATGAAATGTTCTATATATATCTGTTAGTTCCATTTGGTCCAAGACTTCAATTTGTTTCACTATGTCCCTGTTTAGATTCTGCTTTCCTGAACAATCCATTTCAGAGAGTGGGGTGTTGAAATCACCCACTATTATTGTGTGGGGCGCGATGTGTGCTTTGAGCTTTAGTACAGTTTCTTTTACAAATGAGGGTGCCCTTGCATTTGGAACATAGATATTCAGAATTGAGAGTTCTTCTTGGTGGATTTTTCCTTTGACCAGTATGTAGTGTCCTTTGGTGTCTTTTTTGATGACTTTAGGTTGAAAGTCAATTTTATCTGATATTAGGATAACTACTCTGGCTCATTTGCTGGGACCATTTGCTTGTAAATTTGTTTTCCAGCCTTTTACTCTGAGGTAGCGTTTGTCTTTGACACTGAGGTGCATTTTCTGCACACAGCAAAATGCTGAGTCCTGTTTATGTATCCAGTCTGTTAGTGTATGTTTTTTTTTATTGGGGAATTGAGACCATTGATATTAAGAGAGATTAAGGAATAGTGTTTATTGCCACCTGCTATTCTTGACGCTATCTTTGTGTTTGAGTGGTTCTCTACTTTTGGGTTTGATGCAAGAAGATTACTATCTCCTTTTTTCCAGGGTGTATTTTCTCTCCTTGTATTGGCGGTTTCCACCTATTATCCTTTGCAGGGCTGGGTATGTGGAAAGATACTGTGTAAATTTGGTTTTATCATGGAATGTCTTGGTCTCTCCATCTATCGTGATTGAGAGTTTTGCTGGGTATAGTAGTCTAGGCTGGCATTTGTGTTCTCTTAGTGTCTGCATGAGATCTGCCCAGGATCTTTTGGCTTTCATAGTCTCTGGTGAGAAATCTGATGTGATTTGGATAGGTCTTCCTTTATATGTTATTTGGCCTTTTTCTCTTACTGCTCTTAATATTCTTTCTTTGTTTAGTACATTTGGTGTTTTGATTATTATGTGACGGGAGGTATTTCTGTTCAGATCCAGTCTGTTTGGCGTTCTGTAGGCTTCTTGTATGTTCATCGGCATCTCTCTCTTATGTTAGGGAAGTTTTCCTCCATAATTTTGTTGAAGATATTTACTGGTCCTTTAAGTTGCAAATCTTCACTCTCATCTGTACATATAATCCTTAGGTTTGGTCTTCTCATTGTGTCCTGGATTTCCTGGATGTTTTGGGTTACACGTTTTTTGCATTTTGCATTTTCTTTGTCTGTTGAGTCGATGCTTTCTATGGTATGTTCAGCACCTGAGATTCTTTCCTCAATCTCTTGTAATCTATTGTTGATGTTTGCATCTATGACTCCTGATTTCTTTCCAATATTTTCTATCTCCAAAGTTGTCTCCCTTTGTGATTTCTTAGTTGTTTCTACTTCCTTTTTGAGATCCTGGATGGATTTGCTGAGATCCTTCACTTGTTTGTTTGTATTTTCCTGTATTTCTTTAAGATATTTTTGCATTTCCTCTTTCAGGATTTCTGCCTGTTGACCCAAGTTCTCCTGTATTTCTTTAAGTGATTTTTGTGTTGCCTCCTTATGGGACTCCCTCTGTTGACCCATATTCTCCTGCATTACTTTAAGTTATTTTTTTGTTTCCTTTGTAAGGGCATCTACCCGTTGATTCATTCTTTAAGTGATTTTTGTGTTGCCTCCTTATGGACCTCCCTCTGTTGACCCATATTCTCCTGTATTTCTTTAAGTGATTTTTGTGTTTCCTTTGTAAGGGCTTCTACCCGTTTATTCATGTTCTCTTTTATCTCTTTATGAAATTTATTTGCGTCCTTCTTGAAATCCTCTAATAGCATCATGAGAAGTGATTTTAAATCCAGATCTTGCCTTTCGAGTGTGATGGGGTATCCAGGACTTGCTGCTGTTGGAGAGTTGGGTTCGGATGGTGCCATATTGCCTTGATTTCTGATTTCTGTTAGTAACGTTCCTACATTTGCCTTTTGCCATCTGGTTAACTCTGGTGCTAGTTGGTCGTGCTGTCACTGGCTGTTGGTTGGACCTCTTGTAAGCCTGCAAGGCTATTTCTGCCCCCCCCCGATTACCGGGATTCCCCTGGCACTGATTGCTGGGGGGCTGTCCTGCTCATGAGTGACTTTGGAGCCCTGATGTGCCTTGCCCCAAGTGATGTTATATTGGGGAATCCCTGCACATCCGAAGACTCAGCGTAGTCAATACCCAGAGCAGAGCTTGCCAAGGGGATGCTGATGCGCTCTCTCCCAGTGCGGGTCCCTCTGCAGGGTAGATGTCCCACAGCAGAGCTGGCAAGTAGATGACCTCAGAACTCCCCAGCTCTTGGGAGCAGGGAGCACACAAGCTGGCTGTGTCCCAAGCGATATCATGCTTGATTATCCCTGTGCCTGGAGGTCCCAATTGCCCTGTTGTCAGATCAAAGATGGTGGAGTGCACTGTGCACCCTTTCGGCGCAGATCACTCTGCAGAGCAGATGACCCACAGCAGAGCTGGCGCCCAGACGACCACAGAGCTGCCCCGCTCTTGGGCACAGATGGAAGCCCAACAGACTGTGTCCCAAGCGATATTATATTGGGGAGTCCCTGCATACCTGGAGGCTTAGCGCAGTTGATCCCTGGAACAGAGGTCGCCAAGGGAGACTGGTGTAGTGTGTCTGGTTTTATGTGTTGCTCCTTGATCCACTTGGACTTGACCTTTGTACAAGGAGTTAACAATGGGTCGATTTGCATTTTTTGCATGCTAGCCTCCAGTTGATCCAGTACCATTTGTTAAAAATGCTTTCTTTTTTGCACTGGATGTTTTTAGCTCCTTTGTCAAATATCAAGTGACCATAGGTGTGCAGGTTCTTTTCTGGGTCTTCAATTCTACTCCATTGATCTTCCTGCCTGTCTCCATACCAATACTATACAGTTTCCACTATTGCTCTGTAGTAGAGTTTGAGGTCAGGGATGGTGATTCCCCCAGGAGATCTTCTGTTTTGGAGAATAGTTTTCACTATCATGGGTTTTTTGTTATTCCAAATGTATTTGCAGATTGCTCTTTCTAGCTCTATGAAGAATTGAATTGGAATTTTGGTGGGGATTGCATTGAATCCTTCCAATCCATGAGCATGGGCGATCTTTCCATCTTCTGAGATCTTCCACGATTTCTTTATTCAGAGGCTTGAAGTTCTTGTCATACAGATCTTTCACTTGCTTGTTTAGAGTCACACCAAGGTATGTAATATTATTTGTGACTATTGTGAAGGGTGTCATTTCCCTAATTTCTTTCTCAGCTTGTTTATCCTTTGAGTAGAGGAAGGTTACTGATTTGTTTGAGTTAATTTTATATCTAGCCACTTTGCTGAAGTTGTTTATCAGCTTTAGGAGTTCTCTGGTGGAAGTTTTGGGGTCGCTTAAGTATAGAATCATTTCATATGCAAATAGTGAAAATTTGGCTTTTCCCTTTCCAATTTGTATACCTTTGACCTCCTTTTGTTGTCTAATTGCTCTGGCTAGGACTTCAAGTTCTATATTGAATAGACAGGGAGAGAGTGGGCAGCCTTGTCTGGTTCCCCAATTTTAGTGGGATTGGTTCAAATTTCTCTCCATTTAGTTTGATGTTGGCTACCTGTTTGCAGTATATTGCTTTAACTATGTTTAGGTATGGGCCTTGTATTCCCAATCTCTCCAAGACTTTTATCATGAAGGGATGCTGAATTTTGTCAAAAGCCTTTTCAGCATCTAATGAAATGACCATGTGTTTTTTTTCCCTTGAGTTTGTTTATGTAGTGGATTACATTGATGGATTTCCATATATTGAATCATTCCTGCATTCCTGGGATGAAGCCTACTTAATCTTCATGAATTATCGTTTTGATGCATTCTTGGATTCCGTTGGCCAGAATTTTGTTGAGTATTTTTGCACCTATGCTCATAAGGGAGATTGTCTTGAAGTTCTCTGTTTGGTCTTTGTTTGGTTTAGGTATAAGCATTATTGTGGCTTCATAGAATGAATTGGGTAGTGTTCTTTGAGTTTCTATTTCATGGAATAGTTTGAAGAGTATTGGTATTACCTCTTCTTTGAAGATCTGATAGAATTCCCCACTGAACCCATCTGGTCCTGGGCTACTTTTTTTTTTTTGGATATGAGACTATTAACAACTGCTTCTATTTCCTCAGGACTTATGGGACTATTTAGATGTTTTATCTCATCCTATTTCCACGTTGGCACCTGGTATATTTCTAGAAAGTTGTCCATTTGGTCCAGATTTTCCAGTTTTGTTGAGTATAAGTTCTTGTAGTAGGATCTGATGATTTTTTGAATTTCCACAGTTTCTGTTGTTATGTCACCCTTTTCATTTCTGATTTTATTAATTTGGGTAGTGCCTCTGTGCTCTCTGCTTACTCTTGCCGAGGGTTTATCTATCTTGTTGATTTTCTCAAAGAACCAGCTCCTGGTTTTGTTGATTCTTTGTATAATTCTTTTTGTTTCTATTTGGTTGATTTCAGGCCTGAGTTTGATTATTTCCTGGCATCTACTCCTCTTGGGTGTATTTGCTTCTTTTTGTTCTAGAGCCTTCAGGTGCACTGTGTTGCTAGTGTAAGCTCTCTCCATTTTCTTTTTGGAGGCACTAAGAGCTATTAGTTTTCCTCTTAGCACTGCTTTCATTGTGTCCCATAAGTTTTGGTATGATGTGTCTTCATTTTCCTTAAATTCTAAAAAGTCTTTTAATTTCTTTCTTTATTTCTTCCTTGACCAAGCTACCATTGAGAATAGCATTGTTCAAAGTTCACATGTATGTGTGTTTTTCATTGTTTATGTTTGAACCAGCCTTAGGCCGTGGTGATCTGATAAGGTGCATGGAATAATTTCAATATTTCTGTATCTGTTGAGGCCTGTTTTGTGACCTATTATATGGTCAATTTTGGAGAAGGTACCATGAGGTGCTGAGAAGAAGGTATATTCTTTTTCTTTATGATGGAATGTTCTATAAATATCTGTTAGATTCATTTGGTTCATAACTTCAATTAGTTTCACTGTGTCTCTATTTAGTTTCTGTTTCCATGATTTTTCCATTGTTGAGAGTGGGGTCTTGAAGTCTCCCACTGTTATTGTGTGGGGTGCAATGTGTGCTTTGAGCTTTAGTATGGTTTCTTTTATGAGTGTGGGTGCCCTTGCATTTGTAGCATAGATGTTCAGAATTGAGAGTTCATCTTGGGGTAGATTTTTCCTTTGATAAGTATGAAGTGTCTCTCCTTATCTTTTTTTGACAACTTTTGGATGAAAGTCAATTTTATCTGATATGAGAATGGCCACTCCTGATTGTTCCTTGGGACCATTTGCTTGAAAAATTGTTTTCCAACCTTTTACTCCGAGGTAGTGAGTGTCTTTGTCACTGAGGTGGGTTTCTTATATGCAGCAAAATGTTAGGTCCTGTTTATGTATCCAGTCTGTTAGTCTATGTCTTTTTATTGGGGAATTGAGACCATTGATATCAAGAGATATTAAGGAAAAGTGATTGTTGCTTACTGTTATTTTCATTGTTAAAGGTGAAATTCTGTTTGTGTGACTATCTTCTTTTGGTTTTGTTGAAAGACGATTACTTTATTGCTTTTTCTAGTTTGTGGTTTCCTGACTTGTGTTGGTATTTTCCACCCATTATCTTTTGTAGAGCTGGATTTGTGGAAAGATATTGTGTACATTTGCTTTTGTCATGGAATGCCTTGTTTGTCTATGGTAATTGAGAGTTTTGCTGGGTATAGTAGTCTGGGCTGACATTTATGTTCTCTTAGGGTCTGTATGACATCTGCCCAGGATCTTCTAGCTTTCATAGTCTCTGGTGAGAAGTCCGGTGTAATTGTGATAGGTCTGCCTTTATATGTTACTTGACCTTTTTCTCTTACTGCCTTTAATATTCTTTCTTTGTTTAGTGTATTTGGTGTTTTAATTATTATGTGACTGGAGGAATTTCTGTTCTGGTCCAGTTTGTTTAGAGTTCTGTAGGCTTCTTGTACATTCATGGGCATCTCTTTCTTTAGGTTAGGGAAGTTTTCTTCTATAATTTTGTTGAAGATATTTGCTGGCCCTTTATGTTGTAAATCCTCACTGTCTTCTATACCTATAATCCTTAGGTTTGGTCTTCTCATTGTGTCTTGGATTTCCTGGATGTTTTGGGTTACAACTTCTTTGCATTTTTCCTTTTCTTTGACTGTTGAGTCAATGTTTTCTATGGAATCTTCAGCATCTGAGATTCTTTCTTCTATCTCTTGTATTCTGTTGTTGATGCTTCCATCTATGACTCCTGAATTCTTTCCAACGTTTTCTAGTGCATCTCACTTTCAATTTCTTTATTATTTTACTTCCACTTTTAGATCCTGGATAGTTTTGTTCAGTTCCTTCACTTGTTTGTTTTTTCCTGAAATTCTTTAATGGATTTTTGTGTTTCCTCTTTAAGGGCTTCTACCTGTTGACCCATATTCTCCTGTGTTTCTTTGATGGATTTTTGCATTTCCTCTTTAAGGGCTTCTACCTGTTGACTCATGTTTTCCTGTATTTCTTTAAGGGATTTTTGTGTTTCCTCTTTAAGGGCTTCTACCTGTTGACCCATGTTCTCCTGTGTTTCTTTGATGGATTTTTGCATTTCCTCTTTAAGGGCTTCTGCCTGTTGACCCATGTTCTCCTGTAATTCCCTATGTGATTTTTGTCTTTCCTCTTTAAGGGCTTCTACCTGTTGACTCATGTTCTCCTGTATTTCTTTAAGGGATTTTTGTGTTTCCTCTTTAAGGGCTTCTATCTGTTGACCTATATTCTCCTTTATTTGTTTAAGGGATTTTTGTTTTTCCTCTTTAAGGGCTTCTACCTATTGACTCATGTTCTCCTGTATTTCTTTAAGGGAGTTATTTATATCCTTCTTGAAGTCCTCTATCAGCATCATGAGATATGACTTTAAATCCAGCTCTTGCTTTTCTGATGTGATGGGATATCCAGGATTCGCTTTTGTGGGAGAACTGGGTTCTGATGGTGCCATGTTGCTTTGGTTTCTGTTGGTAGTGTCTTGCATTTGCCTTTGGCCATCTAGTTATCTCTGGTGTTAGCTGGTTTTGCTGTCTCTGACTGTGGCTTCTCTGTCCTGCAAACCTGTGTATCTGTACTCCTGAGATTCCCATTCTCTTAAATGCCCTGCCTAAGGCTGGTTCTCCAGGAAGTATCAGGAGATGGAGTTTTTCCTGTGGCAGACCTGACAACGGTCAAACGCCCTGCATGCTGGTGGTTCTTGAATGCCCTGTGTACTGGTGGTTCTTGAATGCCCTGTGTGCTGCTGGTTCTCTAGAAAATATCAGGAGATGTGGCCTTCCCTGTGGCAGAACTGGCAGGGGGTCTACCACAGCAGAAGGAACTGGGCAGGCATTGGTGGAGGAGGGCATAGAAGGATCAGAAGGGGAATTGTATTCTGGGGGGAGGGTGGAGTTTTTGTGGTTGCTAGGTAGTTAGCCCCAGCCAGCGGCTTTGGGCCTCCAGAGGTGGGGGGGTGGTTCTTACCAAATGGCCTACATGCTGCTGGTTCTCTAGAAAATATCAGGAGATAGGGCCTTCCATGCGGCGGAACTGGCATGGGGTCTGCCACAGCAGAGGGAATGGGGCAGGCAGTGGAGGAGGAGGTAGAAGGAACCCCCAATGATTCTTTAATTTACCCACCATGTTAAGAATAAATGCTCATTAATATATAATATTAGGATAGAAAAACTAGGAAGTTCTGAGATTAAAAAAAATATTTGACTGTGTGTTGGGAAATTCACTTCTATCACTAAAGAGCCAAGCACTTAATACATATAATGTAAGAACAGATGCTCTACATTGGGTGATTGATGATGTTATTCTTCAAGCTAGACTTTTGAAGGTGCTCCAAGGACTCATGGACAGCATTGCAATTGTATCACTTGAGGCTCAAGTTCCATTGTCAAAGTCTCATTAGAACAGGAAACTGAAGAGCCTTTAGGATGCTTGCCTCTTCCTCCTGTTGTTTCTGCTTTACCCTTTTGTAGTTAGCTATTCATTCACCTTGACTGACCATCAGGAAGAGGACAATTGGGATTCTTCTCGAAGTCCTTCACACACTGTGAAGTGCTTCTATGATTGGCAAGCCTCTGACTCTGAATCATTCCAGGTCATTGAAAAATCTTGCTGCTATTGAAACACATTAGCTAGTTTTTCTTACCCTTCCTTAGCTTTCTGCAAGTCTTGTCCCACTGTTGAAGCAAAGTCAGAGAACAATGAGGTTATTTTCAGATAAGGCTCTGCCTCTGCTCTTGTGTTTCTCTAAATGAGCCCTATTTTCTGGTTATTGCCTTTGAGAGAAGCAGCGAGACAAAGAGAGACACATTAATGTCCCTTTAAAAATCTTTCCAGCATAGTTAGTTTATCCTTGAATGTTCCTACAGAGCATCTTCTTCCTGTACTTACCACTTCCTAGACAGTCTTTCCTCTAGAGCACCATCCTCTAAGCCATTCAGATCTTTCTCAAAGTCTCAGGCTTCTGAGGGGTAATTCACAGGTCTCCACATCCCCCGCCTGTGATTGACTCATGAAGGTGCCATGTTAGCTGTTTTCTTCCTGAGGGTCTATTGCACTGCTCCCAGGCTTTGGCTGTTATCTTCATTGATTGTGTTTGTGTTTTCCAGTGTTCAAGGAATTTGTTGTCTGGTTTGAATGAGAAATACCGCCCCCCATAGGCTTATGTATTTGAGCCATTGGGTCCCCATTTGTTGGTGTTGTTTGGAGGGGCTATAGAAACTTTTAGAGGTACAGTTTGATGGAAGAAGTATATTTCTTGGTTGACTTTAAGGGATTACCCCCTCACTCCATTTTTTTTTGCTTGTTCTTTCTGTTTGGTGTGTGCTGTTGAGATGAGGTCTTTCAGCTCCCTGTTCCTACTGCCAAACCATGTCTTTCACTCCTTGATGCATTCTCCATCTTTCTGGAACCACAAGCTGAGTAAACTTTCTTCTTTAAGTTGATTTTGGTCCTGGTATTTTATCATAGCAAGACAATAAATAAAATAGCAACTGTTAGAACATTACAGCAAGGGGCTAGAGAGATAGCCCAGCAGTTCTGTTCTTCCAGGGGACCTGGGTTCAGTTCCCAGAACTTACATGGTGACTCAAAACCCTTTGCAATTCTAGTTCCAGGGGATCTGATGCCCTCTTCTGAACTCCAAAGACACTCAGTATACCTGTGGTGCAAAGACATACATACAAAGCATTCATACACATAAAAATGCAACAAATAAATAAAAAGTTATAAAATATTACAATAATATTGTTATTCCTATTTTATTTTAAATTGATATGTAATTTTATACATATCTATGGGATGGAGTGTGACTTTCTGAGGGTTTTTTTGAATTTTAAAAAATATTTATTTAAAATTTAAGAATTTTAAAAATTCAAAGTTAGCATGTCCTTTGAGAATTTCATAACATATATGTATATGTATATGTATATCTATCTATCTATCATCTATCTATCTATCTATCTATCTATCTATCTATCTATCTATCTATCTATGTAAAATATTCTTTCCCACTCTCAAACTCTTCTCAGATACCCCCTCTCTCTCAATCTACTCAACTCCATGTTCTTTCTCTCTTTTAAAAACTAACCACAAAACCCAAAACAAAAATAAAAACAGAAGCATCTGAAACCATGGAGTCAGATTTGTGTTGGTTAAATACAGAGATCGGGGCTGCTCCAGAGTGTGGTTGATATATCCAGTGTTGCTCCATTGGAAAAATCTAATTTTCTTTCTCCCAACTGCTACCGATTTTTAAAAATAGCTCCTTGGCTGGGGTGAGACGTGCCCACTTCTCCTATTTTGTGCTGGGATTTGTCTGGCTTGAAGGTGTGCAGGTCTTGCACAATATACCACAATCTCTGTGAGTTCATATATGCATCTGTCCTGTTGGGTCTGGAAAAGCTGTTATCTTGGAGTCACCCTCAACCCCTGGCTCTTACAATCTTTGCAACTCCTCTTTCTCATAGATCTCTGAGTAAGGGGATAGAATAAAACATAATTAATAACTATTAATTTATTACATGTATGAGCATGAATCTAGTTTTTTTCCCACAAATATTGTGTATTGCTTTTATTCCTATAATGACTGTATGAAATAGGAGTGTCACATTTACCATGAGAAGGAGCTGGCAGAAAACAGAGTGCTCTAAGTGGCTACCCTGGGGTCCAGGCATTTGGTCTAAGCCTCTGTTGACTTACACAGGTTAGTGAAGCCACTTGAGGCCAATGAGGAGGAAAATTCAACAAGAAGCATTGACAAAGAAGTCCACAGTGGTACACATGTGACTTGAAAGCAGAAGAGGGGACTATTTGGGGGAATGGAGGAGGAGGGGAAATGAGATAGGATATTTACTTAGAAATGGATGGAGAACATAGTAACAAATTGTAATACATATGTGTATGCAAATGCCATTATGGAACCCATTCCATTCTGTTCTAACTTATAAAATGTAAGACCCTAACCTGATAATTATGGGAGGCTAATGAGGAGACCAAATGCTTTGTGGACCAGGGAAGTTATGCAAGGACATCTGATTTTGCAGAGTGAACTTGTGATAGGCTGTCCTCACTGGGAGGTAGACCAGGTGTCTGCTTTCATTGAGACTTCTGTAGTTGGAGAAGCCATCTTGCCTGAAAAGAACTGCATTGTCTTCTAGCATATTTTATTTTTGGTATTCTCCATTTTTTTTGATGTATTTCACTGAGGTTACTGTCAAAAAGTACTTTAAGAGTCAGAGATGAGAAATGCTAAATTGTCATGAGTTTGAAACGTTTGCATGAATTATGTTCTCTACCAGAATGGAATTATTTTGCCCCATTAGATAACCAACTTACTAGAAGTCCCATAGAAGGATACATGAGGCAGGTACATTTGGGGAAAAAAGAAGGAATGTAAGAGTTGGAAGTAAAGGAGGTTGCAAAAGAAGAGTAGTTGGAGAGTTGATATATCAATAAAAAATACAAAGAAAGTTAGTTGAAAGATAACATAAAATAGACTGAATATTCTATACTTCCTCTTAGACTTGAATTTCATTTTTGCTTTCTTTAAAAGTTACTATTTTCTTTTACCTCCCTGCAAGTTGAGAAACAGGAAGTTTCTATCAATAAGGTTTAGACATTTATTTTATAATAACAGAGTATATTTTATCTTGCTGTTCCTGTAATTGTAATGTAAATACCATGTTAAATTGCACAAGAATAAGTACAACTCATTTTGGTATTTAATCATCATACACTTTTGGAAATAATCATTTTAATAAACTTTCAAAAGTATTTAGCAAAATATGACCATATAATATCTCATAATATAATACATTTCTTCAGGTATTCACCAGCATATAAAACTGCTTTGAAAATAGTATAACTTTAACATACTATTATATAAAGATAGTGTATACTTATAAAAATAATGTATAATGAAAAGACAACTTAACTTTTTTTTTTTACTAGAGAATGGTTGGTACAAAGTTATAGTGCTTTGTAATGTTTGATGGATACTTATGTGATTTCAGAAATAATGTTTTAAACATGGATAATACATTTTTATGTCTGTAATAAACACAAGTGAAGTCTGTGGTTCCTGGAATTATTTTATCTTTTTTTTTTCTTTTTACTGAACAATTCTAAATAAGCAAGACATTATCATATAATGCCTTACATTTAGACTTATGCAATACATCTCTTTTTAAAAATTTTTTTTTAGATTTTATTTATTTTATGTGAGTTCACCGTTGTTGTCCTCAGACACACCAGAAGAAGGCATCAGATCCCATTACAGATGGTTGTGATCCATCATGTGGTTGCTAGGAATTGAACTCAGGACCTCTGGAAGAACAGTCAGTGCTCTTAACCACTGAACCATCTCTCTACGCACCAATATCTCTCTCTCTTTTTTTTAAACTACTACTACACCATGAATCCCAGACACTGTTTCATTTGTACAGAAATAACATTGCCAAAGAGAATCTATCAAATGGAATTATCTGGTCCAGCCCCATCATGACAAAGAAACAACTGTGTTGACAGTTTAATGCATCTTTGCTGGTCTAGTGAGTTCTGTCAGTGCAACTCAGGGATTTTCTTATGTCATCTCAGGGTCAGTTATTAGATGAGTACATTTGAAGGAAAATATTCAGAGATGCATTTCAAATAGTCATTGTAAGATGACATATTCTATTCTGTCATAGACAGTAAGATCAATGAATAGGGTAGGGGGCCTCAAAGGCTATGTTGAGTATGGACACTAAAATCAGCAACCTGTGTGTCATGCTTAAGACAAATAAGTGAAATGTGTGGGTTGAGGGAAGATGGGACACGTGGAATGCTATGTAGAAGGGACATGAAAATACTGAGTGTTACTAGAATTCTTTCTCAGGGCGGAGAAATAGCAAAGTCTACCCGTCTTTCCTCCTAAGATCCCACAACAAACTGAGGTGTGTATGATTCCACCCAAGTTCACCCTGGGAAACCAATGTGTGTGTTGGGCACCCTTACAAAGAGAGGGCTACTTATAGGACTATAGACGCTTCTTCTCAAAAGACCACAGTGCAAAGTCTTTACTCAGTAGTAATGATGACTTTCCTATTGCTGCTTAGGTGGAGCCCCACTGTACTGTTCTTCCTCAATTTACTCCAGTCCCTCTCTGGATCACATTCAGTTAGGGCCGAGTTGGCACATAGTAGGTGTTCAGGAGCAGCTGGAATACTCAGACGAGGGTCTCAAATGTGTTTCTTGTGGACTCCATCACACTGGCTACTTTGTGGCCTCTCCTGTTCCTGTGTCACTTGGATATGGAAGGGTCCTTCCTGCTCAACATGCCTAAAGCTGTCATATCAGCCACAGGTTATCTTGCCCTGGGCTGGCTGAGGTCTCCACTGCTTGGTGTCCTGTGACCAATTGTAGTTAGAAACCAATAAATCTCTGTTCAAACTTGAAAATGCTTCTTCCTGTTCCTCACTGCGTCTTAGGTTGACTCTGCCTAAGGTGAATGATAGCTCTCGGCAAATCTTTAGACTGAGTAAATCAGTGTCTGCATCTCCTTAGGAATAGGATATGTGCTCCTTGACATTGCCCTGTAATTGTATAATCTCTTGACATCTCTCTCAGGTCAGCTTATGCTGGGACCACAGCACTTTCCTTGGTGTTAGTTACATGCGTGGATTCTCTTAACCTTGGTGTTCCTACATGGAGATGTAATTTTGGTCATTCTATTTTCTTCAACTTAGAGAAGTGTTAAAATTTTACAGGAGAGAACTCTTTGGAAAAAATACTTAAAAAATATAGTTCATTTATTATGATGAAGGAATTAGAATCCTCTCTCTCTCTCTCTCTCTCTCTCTCTCTCTGCTCTCTCTCTGTTATGTGGTGTGTGTGTGTGTGTGTGTGTGTGTGCTATGGTAACTAGAGTACAACCTTGGCTATTTTTCTGGAACTATCTACCTTGTTTGTGGGAGATAGAGTTTGTCATTGACCTAAAACTCACCAAGTAGCCTGGACTGACTGAACAACAAGATGTAGGAATCTACATTTCTCCTACTTCCCTTGCCACCTTGACCAACTTAAAAAAACAATCAACTAAACAACTGCTCCCCGCCCCCTCCCCAAACCACCCAAACCCTCAGAAACCTCATATCCTTATGCTTTCATGGTAAGGATTTTACTGACTGAACTACCTCACCTGCCCTGGTATCATATCTTTATACTTAATTTTTTATTAGACCACAATCAAAATATTTGCTACCCCATTAAAATAAGTTTGGAAGTAGGAGGCTTCAAAAATGAGTTCACATCAGAGACACAATGACACCATCACACAGCTGGCCACTTGCTAATCTGCTCTGCTGGTTCCTCAACATGCTGGCTTCCTTCCCTTCAGGATACAAGATGGCTGATAAGGCCTCACACTCTTCTTGGTCTTAATGCTACCCTAGAGGCAGAGGAGGAGCAAAGAGTTTTCTCCTTGTGCTTGCCTGCCTCTGTGGGAATCAAGGGGAGACATCCCTGCCAGAGATCCTTTAATGGTTTACTATTGAAAGGATGGTCCTCAGGTCACAGCACCTTCTGATTTAAATGCAAATCCCAGGCCCTGATCTACTTAGGGCTCCTTGTGTAAGAAGCTCCCCAGGGATGCTCACATAGTGGAGTTTTCCTATTCTCCATTACAGTGTCAGGGGTGGGGGCAGTGTCGCTTTGCCTGCTGGCCCTGTGCAGCCAATGAAAGTCATGGCATGACACTGGCCATGTGTCAGCCTGCTTTGACAGGAGGTTAAAACATTCTCCATATGATTGTGTAAAGGTTGCTTGCATTTATAATATCGAGGTTCACCTCTGACTCAGGGACAGTAAAGGAAAGGCATTTGTTTTAGTGTACGTAGATAGGAAAAAAAGATGGAAAAGCAATAAGTTTATTTTCAGTATTCCTGTTGGTGTGAAAGAACTCCTTTGCTAAAGTAGCCAATAAAATCGGTTTTGTATACATTCTATATAATACATATATAAATATAAAACAGATTTACACACACACACACACATACACACACACATATATATCATATAATATTATCTTAGAGTTTTCCTGCTGTGAACAGACACCATGGCCAAGGCAACTTTTGTAAGGACAACATTTAATTGGGGCTGGCTTACAGGGTCAGAGGTTCAGCCCATTATCATAAAGGCAAGAGCATGGCAGCATCTAGGTAGGTATAGTGCAGGCAGAGCTGAGAGTTTTACATCTTTTTTTGTTGTTTTTTTTAAAATTTACTGTTATATGTAACTACACTGTTTTCAGACACACCAGAAGAGAGTGTCAGATCTCGTTATGGATGGTTGTGAGCCACCATGTGGTTGCTGGGATTTGAACTCAGGACCTTTTGAAGAGCCGTCAGTGCTCTTAACCTCTGAGTCATCTCTCCAGTCCAAGAGTTCTACATCTTCATCTGAAGGCTGATAGCAGAATACTTATTTCCAGGCAGCTAGAATGAGAGTCTCTTAGTCCAAACCCACCGTGACACACCTACTCTATCAGGGCCACACCTTCTAATAGTGCCACTCCCTGGACTGAGCATATACAAACCATCACAAACACACAATATATAACATACAATATACAATATATAATATACAACATGTAAATATAACATATAAAATATAAAAAAATAATATTAACATCTAATATAGCATATCACATATATCACTTCTGCTTTGCATTTGTTATTTTGTCCTTATTGAAACATTTCTGGAAGCTCTGAATATTAAGTAATTGGGTGAGAGGATTGGGGGGCTAATTTTAGACTAGAGTTGAGCTTTTCCACAGTTGAGTCTTCTGAAAGTGTTCGATATAGTAAAATTGCAGCAAGGTGTTTAATAACATAATGTAAGGAGCACAGGGTGAGGCAGGTTCAGAAGAAGATGAGCTGTGCAGAGTGAGCCCTGCCTGACCCGAGGCAAAGATCTTGTAATCACATACTTACGCCATCCTTGTTTGATTTCCTGGTGGTGGGATGACTCATGAGTTTTCCAATAAATACATCTGCACACTTATTTAGAAGCCTCTGGGTAAAGGATCTTTTCTACTAGATACTCAGGGGTGTCTGAAAGATATGCAAATTAATCCAATTTGATCATTAAAAAACATAGACATATTGAAATACCATACTATTACCCATGAACATGTGCAGTTAAAAGCAATTCCATTCTACTTAAAACTTGCATCTCTTTGTAAATCTAGACAGCATGTTGGAGTAAAGATGCAATGGATTCCTATCCCTTCTCAAAATGAAGGCAATGGATGGGGGTGAGATGCAATAGCTCAGAAGTCTATCTCTGCAGGAAGAAGAGACTGAGAAAATGATTCAAAAGGAAGGAGGTTTTGCCAGTGGCGAAGGGCACCGGGCACTTTGACGGTGTTCAAGGGTGTAGAAGGGCATGGGAGTCCACAGTATGGACATTTCTTTCTTGCGGTGTCCAAGGGTGTAGAAGGACATGGGAGTCCACAGTATGGACATTTCCTTCTTGTGCTACTCAAGGCTTTACTAAAACTTTGTTTCTGGCCTGTGTTTGGAGATTCGCTACTTTAGTTGCCAACTCCTGGTCTCTCTCCTTGGAAGTTTCTATTTCCCCTCGCTGCCTCTGTCCCCTGAAGTTGAGTTACGGGTTAACCTATAGAAAAATGATCTGCTGTAGACCAAACGGAGAGGGGGAAGATTAATAGGAATTTCATTTACTCAATTTAATTGAAGTAAAACATAGCTCTTTGAACAAACAAAGGTAAGGTTTCTTCTGGATCCCAGAATGAGAACAGTATTTTATATGCATAATTCAGCTATTATCTGCTTTAAATGGGCTTATTGGGAAATGTTATCATTTTTACTATTTTCTACAGAGAAAATATTTTCCAGTTTATCTGAACATTTGGATTACAACCCATTTTTATGTTTGTGTTATCTGTTTCTCTACAGTTGTACATAAAATGTTTTTACATTAAAATGAGTTACTGCATAAAGTACTGCATTATATCATAGTCAGGATACTAATGCTTTATACTTAAAAACAAAACAAAACAAAACAAAAATATAAAAAATAAAACAAAGAGAAGAAAAACCCAAATAAGCAAACATCCATCTCAGGGTCACAGAGAAAAAACGACCCACCCACTTCAAGGTAGGGCTAATAGAAACACTCTCCTCTCTGTCTTCTGTTATTATTTAATTTTCTATATAAATAAATTGTAAACAAAAGCATCCACTGTCTTCCCAGCCATGATTCTGCAGGTCCCAGCTTGGGGACCCTGACTCGGCAGCGGCTTCCCTTCGCAGTTTCCAGTCTTCTCTTCGCAGTTTCCAGTCTTCTCTCAAAAGCTATGCAGTGAGGAATGCACACTCACATGGGCTCCCTTCCCAACCTGAAGGCTGGCACCTTTTCCATCCCACCAGCCCAGCACAACTTGTTTTGCTCAAGAACAATCATCATAAAGCCCATGGTATGTTCACACTGCTGATTGGGGCTTAGGTGGGCATGAATGGGATGTATACCTTCCATTTTCTAGTAAGTTCCCTGGAGTGGCATTACCACTAACTGACTGGGTGGAACAGACATTTGATGAGACTCAGAAATTCAAACACTAAAAGATGCAAACCAGTCCTAAAGTGTTTACTTCTAATATTAATATTGCTTTTTAAAAGTTTGTTGAGAATATTATATTCCTTCTGGTCAGTGAAGACTATATGTATATATAGAAGATTATATGTACATAGTATATCTCATATATATATATATATATATATATATATATATATATATATGTGTGTGTGTGAGAATATCGCATTTCTTCTGGTCAGTGAAGGCAATATATCAAAAAACAACATCATAAACATCTAAACTCAGAATTCTTTCCAACTTACAACAAACTAAAGGTTTGGTGAAACCTTTAAATTCTCCTAAGTTTAATTTCAATTCTATCACACATCTCCAAAATCATTTTTTGTGCCTGTTCAGCGGCTTCTTGGCTTCCTGTACTTTGAGCTTTGTTGGTATTGCTAGAAAAATAGTTTTACTTATGCATCATCTCCAGGGCCTCATACAGGTTCCGGGAAGCAGGGAGAAAGGACATTATAGTGATTAAGAGCTATTGGAGGAAGGGGTTATTTTTGTCTGGCAGAATCCATTACTCCCCTTTCCAACAGCATCCTGACACTTCCTGATGGAACCTGCTGTTACCAGTAGCTGCAAGCTTTTCTACCTGGTCTCTTTATTCCCTGAAATAACGACCGAGACTGAATTATTTCTAAATAATTGCTTTAGCCTTAAGCTTGGGCTTGTTCCCTGACTATTTGTTATTAAGCCATTTAGTCTATTCGAAGTTCTGCCATGTGGTTAGTTACCTCTCCTCAGCTTCACACATCCAGTTTCCCCAGAGTCAGTGAATCTTTCATTCTTGACTCTTTCCCAGAATTCCTCTCTTTCTCTGTGGGACGTCTCACCTTCTTATCCTGCTTCAGCTCTTTGGTCATAGGCATTTTTATTGACAGGTGATGCTTCCATACGGTGCACAAGAGATTCTTTCTACGGCTGTCCCCATTGGGTTAGAAGTTTATGAGCAGATGTGACCATGCCCGCCGCATTAATCCATATTTCACTGCTCTGACAAACACCAGGTGATGGGTAATATGTAAGTTAAAGAAAGAGGTTCATCTCTCATTTTTGTGGTTAGAAGGCAGGGAACTGGAGTCAGGTCAATGGCAATGATGTCATCACAATGGTGGGTGTGAGTATAATAGGTGGAAGCTAAATGGTGGAGCAGGTAGGTGCCAGAGGGGTCAGGCCTGCGCTACCTTTTTCTCTAATTTTTATTAATATATATATAGTAATTGTACAAAAGAATGGAAATAATGATATTTCTATATATGTATATAATGTGATTTGATAATTTCCACCCCATACATTCACATATACTACCTTCCTTCCCCTGGTATCCTTCCTCTTAGATTTTTTAAAAAATATTTTATGTATCATTTGTGTGTGCGTTTGTGTGTGTGCATGCATATGTGTGTGTGAGACAGATACATACACACACACACAGAGAGAGAGAGAGAGAGAGAGAGAGAGAGAGAGAGAGAGAGAGAGAGAGAGAGAGAGAGAGAGAGAGAACGCAGTATCACTCCATGTTTTGAAGGCCAGAAAATAATTATAATTTTTGGAGTCCTTTCTTTCCTTCAACTGTAGGTTCCAGGGACTACACAAAGGTCGTCAGGCTTGTGTGGCGAGCCCTTCTACCTCCTGAGCCATCTTGCAGACTCACCTGTCTTTTCCCACACCCTCTCTTCTACCATTCTCCTCCCTTACCCAGGATTTTGTCTGTAAGAGAAAACACGCAGTATTCTCCTTTTGGAGTCTGGCTTAATTTGCTTAATATGATGATTCTCAGTTCCATCTATCCATCTACAAATAACATGACTTTATTCTTCCCTGTGACCGAGTAATTCTCTATTTTATATCACTGTTTCTTTAATCACTCACCTATTAACAGGTCTGTCAACTAATTCCATGACTTGGCTACTGTGAATAGTGCCACAGAACAAGTGGGTATTTGGATGCCTCTGGATTCTATAGCACTTCTATTTTAGTTTATTGAAGAAGCTCTACACTGATTTTCTGTGGGTAGACATGCTGTACACAACAACCCTTTTGTAAGAATTACCCAGAGCCCTGTAAGAACTACTCCAAATCCCTCTGAAGGCAACTCCTGTGATAGCTTGGGCTCACCTCTTAAAATTCCACACCACATATACCTTCAAGGTACACTCAGATCATACTCACACTGAGGTACTGGGAACTTCTTGGAAATTAGCTTTCTTCTGGAGCAGAGGACCTGCTATGACTTCGATGAGATTTGGGAGCCTGGGAAAAATCACCATAGCCTGGAGCCTCTGAGACTGTGTGAGTACTTCCTTCTCATTCTGCATTCTGTTGGATGTTTTTTCTCTTTTTCTTTTTTTTCTGTTTTGAAGCCTCTTGGATTCCCATTTTTAACTTATTTCTTTTTAAGGCCACCTCCTTCCAATTTCTAGTAGGAAATACAAAAGAAAAAGTGACTGGAACTGTAAGTGTTGCTGATGGCACTGTCACCAGACACCAGAGCATGCCAGTGCACTTTGGTATTCCTGAGAAATAGCCATGGGTTTTGTCCTCCCACTGGGATGTTCTTGGCAAAAGTCATTGCTATTTGACTTATCTTTTTCATACAGAAGCTACGAAGCCTGGAAGTCAGACTGGCAGTTGGAGTCAGCCATACCCACCTCCACACCAGAACCAAAGACTGACAATGGCCACATTCTTCTTTTGAAGAAGCTGAGTGAGAAAACAGCTCCTTATCCAAAGCCAGTTCTTGGATTTACCACCTCATTCACCATACATCGGTCCCACTTCTTGTGGAAGGCTGACTGCTACATATCCCCCATCCTGGGCTCCTTAGCCCATCAGTCCTCAGGCTCCGACTCTTGCTTTCTTATCACTGCATTATCTGTTATTCTTATTTGTTATATTCTTCTCATGAGGAAAAAAACATCATGTTTTAATAAATAATTAGAGAAGAAAATGCTGTTAAGACAGGGAGAATTCAAGATTGTGTGATGCTGTTAGTGAGAACAGAGAGGACTCTGTCCCTGAGTCTCAGCTGTGTATTTGTTGGAGAGTTGATGTAAACTCCAAGGCCCAGGTAAACATAGCTCTCTATAATTTAGGGGACACAATTGTCGACCTGCATTTCTGAGATGTATTGAGCAAATTTGCAGAGCTATTTGCTCACGTTGGCACACGTGACTTCAGCCCATGGCGCCATTCTTCTGCGGGGTAAATTTGATAAAGCCATCCTGATCTCAGCGGTGATTTCTCATGTTGCCATAGTTTCTTAGCTGAGATGATCATTTGTTAGTCTAATGGGAATCATTACCCTAATGCATTTAGACGAGACTTAATTTCTTCCAGAGTTGATATTTTCTTAGATTACATTCTCCTGGGCAAGTCCAGTTATGAAGTACTAAGCAGGGGGAAGTTCATCAGAGGAAGCTGTTCATTGGAAGGTGTGGCCTTTGCAGGATAGAACCCATTTGATGGCAGTAACACTGTGAGCCAGCGTGAGAATAATTGAAACTACATAGAAATCTTCTCAAGGAAAAATGCTTTGCTTGGAAATAAAGTTTTTTATAGTGGTGTGTGTGTGTGTGTGTGTGTGTGTGTGTGTGTGTGTGTGTGTACCTGTGCTTGAGTCTATATGAATGTGTGAGTGTTTGTTGGCATGGAGGCCAAAAGAAGGTATCAGATCCTTTGGATGTGGGGTTACAGGTGTTGGTGGGGGATGTCTGTTAACTGGATGTTGGGATCTAGATTCCTACATTAGGGTCCTAATGATTGCACAGTGAGGGCTCTTAACCACTGAGACATCTCTCTACAAAGTCTTTTTACATCCAACAAAAAGACAATGGAAATAGGTAACACCTAAACAAAGATCTACAGTTGCTTTGACACTGAGTATATCAGTTTATTTTCACAGTGGTATTATTATACCAATTATTATCATTATTACTATTGGTATTATTAATATACATTATGATATTATTATTATCACAATATCTATATAGAACATATCCAATATAATGAAAGGTATGCTGCATGTACTTGGAATGCGCTTATGAATACAATAAAGCCCCAACTCTTCCTTATTTACCAGTACTAGACTATCTTGTCTACCATTTCAGCCTAGACATAAATTGTGTCCTTGTAACACAGAAAGAAGAGCTCTTTTCTTTGGCTCTTGAAAGACCTGTGACAGCTCCAAAGTGTCTGCACATTTTAGGTAATAGAGAGAAAAAGTGATGGATTCAGGGCAAGACACCTCTTGGTTGGAGTCTCAGCACACAGACAGGGAGTCAGACACTCATGTTGATTTTTCAATGTTTCCTTGTCAACATGAAGCTACAGGTCAGACTTTAATGCTTCCCAGTCCCAGGAAACACCTAGCCGCTGACCACAGCTGCCTGGCTGGCACTTGAGGTTGCCAATGTTCTCTGTGTCTGGGAGATTTCTAAGGACACAGTTCCAATCTTAGCCAGCACTAAAGTCTGAGACAAAAGACCTGCGAGCACCACACTGAGAAAGAATTGCTTCTCCATTTATGAACCAGACTTTCATAGGAGTAGGTTATTCACTACACTTTGTCTTGTACTGAAGATATATTTTTTATATTAGTTGGAGTTTTAAAACCTTTTTATTGGTTCTTTGTGAATTTCACATCATGTACTACAATCCCACTCATCTCCTCTCCCTTTCATATCTGCTGTACTGGCTGGTTTTGTGTATCAACTTAACACAGGCTGGAGTTATCACAGAGAAAGAAGCTTCAGCTTAGGAAATGCCTCCATGAGATCCAGCTGTGGGGGTATTTTCTCAATTAGTGATCAAGGGCGGGGAGGGTCTATTGTGGGGGGTGAGGGCCCATTGTGGATGGTGCCATCCCTGAGCTGGTAGTCTTGGGTTCTATAAGAAAGCAGGCTGAGCAAGCCAGGGGAAGCAAGCCAGTAAGAAACATCCCTCCATGGCCTCTGCATCTGCTCCTGTATCTTGACCAACTTGAGTTCCAGTCCTGACCTCCTTTGGTGATGAACAGCAATTTGGAAGTGTAAATCGAATAAACTCTTTCCTCCCCAACTTGCTTCTTGGTCATGATGTTTGTGTAGGAATAGAAGCCCTGACTGACACCAGCCTTCCACCCTGTCAACCTCCCCATCAACAGAGAAAAAAAAATCTCATTGCGGAAGCTGTGGAGTGTCCCACAGTATACCCTTTTGTTCACACTTCTTTGCTTGCAAATCTTCACTGCAATGATTCCCTGGCTTGGTACAGGTTCTGTGTTTTCTAATACTCTATTAGCTGGAACCACTGGGCCTCCTCTTGGATATCCTATTTTTACCCTGTGTCATGGAGATCCTATAGTTTTGGATATGTAGGACCCACCCCTTCAGCACTTGAATAGTTCATCAATGGGTAGATGTTGGAGTGAGCCAATTCAAAGCCCTGGATATGGGCCTGAGAGGTATCTGAGCTGGTCAGACCAACTGCTCTTGTGCCCTTGGGGCTGGCTCACCAGTTGACCAGTCGTACCCTGCTGCTCAGGCAAGGTACTGGGCCTGTTCTTCTTAATGTTACAGCTGGTAAGGGACCTGGCCAGTTCTCCCATTTTCATGACCCTAGGGCCAGCTCTTCTGCCTGTCATAGATGTCGAGGGATGAGGAAGTGGAGGAATGCATCTATATGTCGAATTGGATCTTTTGTTTTTAATCAAAAAATGTTTTCAGAAAATTTTTTTCAACAATATATTTTCCCTTACAACTTTTCCCAGATTCTCCCAACCTGCTTACTCACCCAATTCCTGTTCTTTCTCTTTCAAATAAAAAAATCAATCAGGCAAACAAACAAACACAATAAAAATCCCAAACAAACAAAAGCTCACAAAAACAAAACAAAATAAAACAAAACAAAACAAGATTGTTTTGTGTTGGCCAATTAATTCTGGGCATCTGGACTTTCATAGAGCGTGGTTGATATACACAGTGGCACTCCATTGGAGAAAATGCATTTTCCTTTTCCAAGGTCTCAATTGCAAATGGTTAGGGGTGGGACCCCAGGTCTACTTCCCCTTCTTGGTGCTGGGATGCTTTTTTTTTTTTTTGCTTGAATCTGTGGAGGTCCTATGCATGCTGTCACAGTCTCTATGAGTTAATATGGGTATCAGTCCTGTTGTGTCTTGAAGACACTGTCTCCTTGGAGTCACCCACCAGCCCTTGGTCTTTACAATTGATCTGCTTCCTTTTTTGCATCGATTCCTGAGCCTTGGGGGGAGGGTTTGGATGAAAACATCCCATCTGGACTGACTTCTCCAGAACCTTTCAGTCTTTCACTGTCTAGTGGTGGGTCTTTGTGTTAGTTCCCCTCTACTGCAAGAAGATACACCTCTGAGCAAGACACTGATCTATGAGGAGAGCAAGATGTCCTTAGGAGTCATGCTATTGCTAGGTTCTTTTAATAGAACAAAAGCATTGGGTTTCCCCTAGGCCCATGACCTGTCTGGTCTCAGGTTGCATGCAAGGTGTTTTGTTCTTCATATTGTCCCTCTAATCTGAGCACATTTCAAAGTGGGAACCATAACTAACTCATATTCACATATATAGAAAATTTCAAGTGAATGCAACATCGTTCAATGTTTATCAAGGTGTGTGGGGGGGATTTGGTCTGTGTGGCTAACCACACTTACAAGAGAGGAAGAACTTGTCTTTGTGGGTTTCTTAACTTCACAGCATTATTTAAGACACCCCTGTGTCTTAAATCATCCCATGTGTTGACAAAACCTAAACTACTGCATCAATCTTGAAAGGCAATTTCATAGCAGCCATCAAAATGTGTAGGAAATATTTTTACAACTTTCTACAAACAAGAAGCAGAGGTTTTATCAAACATGCAGGGAAGGTTGTTTTATGTTATAGCACTCATAACAATGAAAACCAACTAATTAAATAAGCAAAAATCAGAAACACCAAAATACATTGGGGGAGGGGGATTAATAGGCCTTTTACTTCCTTTGTCTACATCTATATTATATATATTTACAACTATTTTGATTGATTTTCTATTGCTGTCATAAACACCATGAGCAAATGCAAAATGAGGAAGAAAAGGTATATTTCATGTTACAGGTTATCGTCCATCATGCCAGGAAGCCAAGGCAGGAATTCAAAGCCAGACATGAAGAAGTACTGCTTACTGCCTTGCTTCCAGGCTCATGTTCAGCTACTTAGCCCAGGCCTACTTGTCGAAGAGTGGCACCGCCCACAATCAGATAGGCCCTTCTACTTTAATTAGCAATCAAGAAAATGCCCCACCCACCCTGGTACTACACACCCTGGTGGGTAGAATAAGCCTGAGCTATTCTCAGGCCATCCCCATGGCAGATCACACCTGAGATGACCCCTGCCCAGTGCCACAGGGTTGGGGTTGTGTGTGGGATGCATAGTACTCCTGAGACAACCCCAGACACCCAGAGGCCTGTGGAACCACTAGGGTGCGCAAGTTGTGGAGAGATGGAAGAGAATGAGAAGCAGAAGGATGTGTGCATAAGGAAGAGAGGTGGAGCTGTAGACTAGTGAGGAATAGCCTGACATGAGTAGCTGATAATGACGCCTAGGCTATGGGGAGGTCCTGGCCCATGCTGTCACCTAGAGCCATCTCTGTCTCCATAGTCCTGCAGTAGCAAAGGTCTGTAACCACCAAAGTCCAGATGAACATTCCTGGTCTGGGCTGCTACCTGGGGCCATGTTGATGTCTCAGGATGTGCAGAACTGGCCCCCTCCCTCACTTGGGCATCATGGGAGAGCTGGCCTTGAAGATATTTGAGCAGGAAAGCTGACTTTGGCCTCTTCTGGGTGTGGCATTGGGTGAGTTAGCTGGGTAACCTCTCTGGATGTGCTTCCATTTCCGTGATGACCTCTCTGACCCCTCAGGTCTCTGGAGGCCCTCCATTTATACTGCCTCTCAGTTTGTGCTAACATCATCATCATGTGTGTGTAGTGTGTTTCCTCCACTTGACTGTTCTCACTGAAACAGAATTGCACTTGTCTTTGTTTCCCTGCTATGAGTGTAGGAGCGCTGTGCATGGAGACACAATGGCAGTAGAATTCATGTTTCTTTTTTTGGCATCACTATAAATTAATTTGCTGAAGAGATGGCTCAGTGGTTAAAAGCACTTGCTACTCTTGGAGAGAACCAGAGATTCTGTTCCCAGCACCAACATGGAGGCTCACAACCACCAGTAGCCCCAGTTCTAAGGAATCTGATTTGCTCTCTTTTGTTCTGCCATGGTCTTAACCATCAGAGTGAGAGGCAAAGGCTCTTGGCTCCTTTTGTTGGATGGCTAACTTGTGATTTATTTGAACCCTATGTGCTTCTTACCCTTTCCAGACTTCATGTGAATCTCGTCTTAGCTCTTTTCTACTTGGACATTTTTGGCTCTCTGCCTAGACTACTGCTCCCATCTTTGTGCTCCCCTGCACCCACTTTCATGACTCTGGACATGGTCTCAGGTTTGTGATGCATGGTTTTACTGTTCCAGTTATGCTGTGCTGCATGATTTTTTTTTTTTTTTGGTTTCTGGGTTTCAGAGGACAGTGCTGTCTTGTTTATCAAATGCAAATCCTTGGTACTCACTTATAAAAGATCATGAGAGGCTCAGCAAGAATTTGACTTTAAGTGGGTATCCTATGTTTTAAAGCCAAGTCTCCAAAAGGAGAGGAGAGGAGAGGAAAGGAGGAGGGGAAAGGGGAGGTAAGGGGAGGGGAGAGGAGGAGAGGAGAGGAAAGGAGGAGGGGAAAGGGGAGGTAAGGGGAGGGGAGAGGAGGGGAGGAGAGAGAGAGAGAGAGAGAGAGAGAGAGAGAGAGAGAGAGAGAGAGAGAGAGAGAGAGAGAGATTAAATTTAGTAACTACACTTCTGCAATTTAAAATATTTTAATATAAATATTTATAGGTTTGCTGCTCACATGTGCTCATACACAAGTGTATATACATTTTTATGTATGTGTGTGTGCGTGAGATAGAGATAGATAGAGAGAGACAGACAGAGAGAGTATAGATACTTGGTGACTGCCTTAAAATGATTCTGTGTAGACTATGTAGTTTGCATTATAGATTTGGAAAAACAACAGCTACCTGTCTAGAGGCTGTTGAAATATAAAGCAAGAAAGTAGAGTGTTATTTATGCAAATGATTTCAGCAACTCTTTTATCTCCCACAGATGGTTTTGTAATTTTCTTTTATGAATAGCGTTTTCAGCTAGATGATCCTCCTCTGACATGCAGTTGTGACTGATTCCTTCCTTCTGAATAAGTCTTTCCAGATGGAGAAGGCATCATGCACACAGCCTGACATTTAGTGTCTTTTGTCTTTCTATTTCAAGTAGGAAAGCAATATCTGCCCCACCATCTACCGAGCACCTGTTGGGCATAATGAGTGTTTTACTTCATGGCAAAGCTTTAAGATGGAAATGCTATTTGATCTTTCTTAGATGATTTAGAAGTGCTTAAATTAGAGTATCAAGCCTCAGTGGAAATTAAAACAAGTTGAGTTAGTCCTGGGTTTGGACTACCATCAAGTCAGAGAAACTCAGCATGCTGGAAACCACACAGAGACACAATGTCTTAGTTAGGGTTTTACTGCTGTGAACAGACACCGCGACCAAGGCAACTCTTATAAGGACAACATTTAATTGGGGCTGGCTTACAGGTTCAGAGGTTCAGTCCATTCTTACCAAGGCAGGAAAATGGTGGCATCCAGGCAGGCATGGTGCAGGAGGAGCTGAGAGTTCTACATCTTCATCTGAAGGCTGCTAGCAGAATACTGACTTCTAGGCAGCTAAGATTAGGGTCTTAAGCCCAAGCCCACAGTGACACGCCTATTCCTACAAGGCCACTCCCTGGGCCAAGCATATATAAATCATCACACACAGACAGGCTGGTGATCCTGGTGTGACTCTAGGGTAGTTGGAGAGAAGCATTTGAGATCATTCAGTTCTCAAGGAATTGAAAGGATTTCATTTGTGCCAGATAAACAAAGGTGAGAATCAAAGGCTCAGAGGCCAGAGTAGGACAAAGGACAATGTAGAATATTGTCCTCATTGTCACAGTTGCTGGCTTGTCTCATACTTCTTTGTTAAAGTGTTCAAATTTCATATTTCCTTATATTTTGTTCTGGTTTTGGACTTGTGTGAGTATAGAATTCCTGCCTTTTCCCTCCTAGTGGTCACAATTAAACTTTGTAAGTCAACTTAGTTGTATTAGAGAAAAGGGCCATGGGGCCAGTGCGATGATTCAGTGGGTAAAGGTGCTTGCTTCTAAATCTGGTGAGCAAGGATGACAACTCTGGTTCCATCCCCAGCCTTACACTGTGAAAGGAGAGAACTTTGAGAAGATGTCCTTTGATTTCTTCTTGTGTGCCATGGCACAGGCGTATGTGCACACACATAAAAAATAACTTTAATAAACAAATAAAAAAATAAAGAGACAAACTTTTTGACTATACTTTATTTGGCTAAAGCAATTTCTTTGATACAAGTAATTCACACCTCCCATTTAAGCTAGCAAGTATTCCACGAATCGAGATTAACTCAGGGACAGCTGAGGGATCGCCCTGGGACTTCTTGAACTCCATAATCATGTGAATCAATTTCATAATATGTCTCTCAAGGTGTCAGTCTCTCTCTTTCTCTGCACATGTATCTCTCCATATATAAAAACTTCTGTGGTTATGTAAGCTGGAACTAAATGACCATTTCACTGTTCTTGAAGTGAGTCCTGCTCTTTGATGTCCTGAGGGCACATTTTCTGTCATTCCAATTGTGAATTAATAAATATATGTCCTTATCTCACTTTTCTTTAATGTCTATATGTACACTCCCACTAGGGTATGCCAGAGTGGTCATTCGCTCTGTGAACATGTATATACACTCCCCTTAGGGGGCACCAGAGTGGTCATTCTTTCCCTGTGAACATGTATACACATTACCATTGGGGGGCACCAGAGTGATCATTCTTCTGTGAACATGTATACACAGTCCCCTGGGGTGGGGGAGGGAGGCACCAGAGTGGCCATTCTCTCCTTGTGAACTGGTATATACACTCCCACTGGGGGCTGGGGGATGCCAGAGTGATCATTCTCTCCTTGTGTTCTTTAATATTGAGTAGTGATGAAATCACATCATTTAAATATATCTATTATCTAAAATTTTATAAATTTCTCAACTTTCACATTCATTCAAATTCATTACTTTTTTAGTTTTCTCCCAACAACTCCATAAAGGAACCATTTTAGTATACTGATTAATATAATATTTTACTGATTACAATAATGTCTTTCTTTTTTTTTCTTTCTCTTTCTTCCTTTGGAGACAAGGTTTCTCTGTATAGCCATGGCTGTTCTGGAACTCTCTCTGTAGATGGCCTCAAAGTCAGAGATCCCCCTGTCTCTGCCTTCTGGAATTAAAGGCGTGGGCCACTACCACCCAGGAGCTAGTAGTATATATATATTTTTAAAAAATCCCTTATCAATTATGATTGATATTTTAGACAGAAGTCTTCATTTTGAGGACATTATAGTTGAAGTTCTAACAAGTAGGTACTAAATATTTTTTTTTTGTATTTCATTCATTCTTTCAGACTATGCCCATTATGTGCATTTTATGCTATAGCTATTAAGAGAACAAAATCTTTAAAGCATAATAAAATGTGGTTGAGAATTGTTAAGTACTTTGTAAAAAATTGCCTTGGGCCTAATCAAAGGTAATTTGGAAATAGTAATGAACATCATTTTAAAAATCTACCACTTCCTGGCTATTCCATTTTGTGAAGTGTTTAAAAATCAAAACCAGACCATTGGAAGTCATGTGAAACTACAGCATGCTGTCTTCAGTATTTTGGAGAAAACCTCAAACTTCTCTGTACTGTAAACATCCTTGCAAATAACCCATCTCCAACACTGAATGCATTTGCTGCCTGGATATTATAGGGATGTATGTGACAGAGACAGCACCTCTGGCTAATAGATCCCTTACAGGGAAGAGGTGAGCTGATGTAACGCTGGAGTCATTACAGTGAAGTAGGTTCACGTAGGTGAGGAAATGCTACAGAGAGAGACCTGTGATGAGCCTGTGAGAGATAAGCTGCCTACTGTTGACAGTTTACCTTCAGGATGGTTGTTCTGACATATGCTTGTTAGATATAGGCAAAGTTTCATCTTACTCTTGTCATTTCAAACTCCAGTTCATCATGAAGTAGTCTTGCCATCGATCTCAGTCATGGATCCAGATCTTGTTGGCTCAGGAGCCCAGAAAGGGTTGAGCGTCTATCTGTGTTCTGGCTTTGAACAGAGAAGTCTTAAGTGCTTTCATTCAGAAAGCTTCCACTCAGTTGCCTGACCCTGAAAACAAAGGTCACCTGGTCTCTCCATCTTTTCTACCTACCTCTATCTAGTTATCCTTAGATATTTCCAAGTTCCTCTCTTACTTGAACCAAGGTCTACACTAACCCCTTCCCACTCTATTTGTGTGTTTATCTTCCTACCTATATAGAGTATAGAGCAGCCATAATTTTGTTGACTTAGTATCAAATATTTTACTGTCTTCCTTACTATTTTTGAAAATGGTCTTTTTAAGTAGCTCAGCCTGGTCTTGAATTCATGGCAATCCTCCTCCTTCTCCCTCCTAAGTTCTGACATTTCAGACATGTGCTGCCATGCTTGATTTTATTTATTTATTTATTTATTTATTTTTATGGACATGATCTTTATACTTATGAGATATAAGGCAATGTTTTGCTCTGTGTACATATTGCTCAATGTACATCTCAGGGCAATTAGCCTGTATGACATCTTAAATGTTGATCTTTTCTTTACGTGGAGAACATTACAAAACTTCTTGGAACTATTATCATGTGGTACAGAATGGTCTAGAGTTGGCCATGCTTGCTCTGCTGAGTCTTAAAACACCAGGACTGATTTCTCTCCATTGTACACTTTGGGGCACATTTACCCGTCCTCCACCCCAGTCTCTGGTAACTATCCCTCTATTCCAGACTTCTGCAAGATCAGCTCTTTTAGATATCACACACATGAATGGGGTCATGTAATCAGGCAGTGTTTGTTTTTGGATGCTTGATGTCTTTGTCAGGGTTTCTATAGCTTCGATAAAACATCATGACCAAAAAGCAAGTTGGGGAGGAGAGGGTTTATTCAGCTTACATTCCCACATTTCTATTCGCCACCAAAGAAAGTCAGAACTGGAACTCACACAGGGCAGGGACCTGATGCAGAGGTCATGGAAGCTTACTGGCTTGTTTCCCCTGGCTTGCTCAACCTGCTTTCTTACAGAACCCAAGACCACCAGCTCAGGAATGGCACCACCCACAATGGACTGGGTCCTTCTCCATTGATCATTAATTGAGAAAATGTCTTACAGATGGATCTCATGGAAGCATTGCCTTAACTGAGGCTCCTTCCTCTCTGATTGTGTCAAGTTGACACAAAACCAGCAAGTATATGTAACTTACTTCATTTTACAAAATGATCTTTAAGTCCACTCATGTTTCCCCAAATGTGAGTTTCATGAATTCGATGGCTGAATAGTACTGTATTGTGGATATGTACCCTACATCCTTTATTATCTTCTTGATATTTAGATTGGCATAAGGTTGAGTCCATACCCTGACTGTTGTGAATCATGGGTAACTCAGTAAGTCACTTCCTTTGAGTATATCCCGAGTGAATTACCAGCTCATATAATCATTCTGTTTAGACTTTTAAAAATCTACATACAGTTTTGTGTACTAGCTGTGAAAACTTACATTGTTATTCACACCATATAAGACTTTCACTTTTGGGTGACTGATGAGATGGTTTAATGGGTAAAGTACTTGCTGCCCAAGAATAGGGACCTGAATTTGGATCTGAAGCAGCCATGTAGAAGCCAGGAAGGGTTGTACACATCTGTAACTCCAGGATGGTGTGGGAGTCAGGCAGATCCAGTGGTTAACTGGTTAGTTATTCTAACTGGAATGGTAAGCTCCAGGTGCATCAAAAGACCCCACTTTTTCTTTTTTAAAGAAATCACGTGGAAGTGATAGAAAATAGGTTTTGGTTTCAACTCCTGATCTCTATCTGAACACACAGAGGTGAAAGTACACTAAAAAGGAGTGCATACACACATGTACATACATTATACATACCACATAAACACCACATACATGCACTACACACACACACACAGACACAGACACACACACACACACACACACACACACACACACACACACACACACGCACAGGCATGCACTCACAGAGAGAGCAACAACAACAAAGTAACAGGAACCAATAGGAACAACAACACATAAATTAACAATCGTTGGTATTGAGAAATATAAATGGTCTCAATTCCCCAGGGACATCAGCACTCTGTGGGGACAGTTCTACCACCAAGCTGGATCACTGGAGATCTCACCCTACTAACCTTTGCCTGTTTAGGAATCAGGGAATGCTCCCTCTGACCAAGATACTAGGTACATTTTAGACAGTCCCCAGGCTCAATCAAGCCCAGTGAGAAAGACATCAAAAGAAGGCAGGAGCCCACCCAGATGTAGGCATCTCACAGGATCTAAGGGGAGAGAGCATTTGGCCTGGCCACTCCCCAGGATTAAGCTTCAGGACACACTGGGAGTGGCTCCCTCAATCTAAAAGACAGAGGCAGGGACCACAGCATCAACTTAGACTGTCTCCAAATGAAAGTGTTACTTTTCTTACTCCACACTCAAATAGTCACTTGTGAAATGCAATGTGTTAAAGAATTCACTGTACAAGCCATAGGGTGGAAGATTTCTGGGGGCTAGGGGATGAGAGTGATCCCTTGCTCTGTGTGGAGTGTGTGGTCTTTTTTTTTTTTCTAAAAGGAAAGGCTGCCTGGCCTTTAAAATTAAAAAAATATATTTATTTTCTTTGTGCATGTTTATGTGTATGGGCATGCACATGCTACTGTACATGTGTGGAGGTCAGAGGACAAGTTGTGGTGGTTGTTTATCTCCTTTTGTCAGGTTTGGTGGCAAGCTCTTTTACTTACTGAGTCAGATTACTGTGGGTCTTAGTCAGGGTTTCTATTACTGCACAAACATCATGACCAAGAAGCAAGTTGGGGAGGAAAGGGTTTATTCAGCTTACATTTCCACATTGCTGTTCATCACCAAAGGAAGTCAGGACAGGAACTCAAGCAGGTCAGGAAGCAGGAGCTGATGCAGAGGCCATGGAGGGATGATTCTTATTGGCTTGCTTCCCCTGGCTTGCTCAGTCTGCTCTCTTATAGAACCCAAGACTACCAGCCCAGAGATGGTACTACCCACAATGGGTCCTCCTGCTTGATCACAAATTGAGAAGATGCCCCACAGCTGTATCTCATGGAGGCACTTCCTCAACTGAAGTTCTTTGTGATAACTCCAGCCTGTGTCAAGTTGACACACACAACCAACCAGTACACTGTGTATATCCATCCCCCATGTTAAAACTGTTTTTCTTTAATTTGAAATTAAAATATAATTACATAATTTCTCCCTTCCCTTTCCTCTCTCAAAACCTCCCACAAACCTTTCTTCCAGTACTTGTCATGGTTTCCCTCCTGTTGAGCATGTCTTAAGTTCCATTAGAGAACCGTTGGTTACTGACAAGGTACGCATGCTACTATTGCACTCTTGGGATCAATATGCCATGCTGATCATTATTGTAGTTCATTGACGTTGTAGCCATGAGGACAAGTGGTTGCTTCCGTGCCCTGCAAGCTTGTGTGGCACCTTCTGGTACTCTAAGAGCTGTAACCCTAACCCTAACCCTAACCCTAACCCTAACTCTAACCTTTAGTACTATAAACACTAAACCAGGCTGAGGCCAGCCTGGTTTGCAGAGTGAGTTCCAGGACAGGGAGGGCTATGCAGAGAAACCCTCTCTTGAAAAACACAAAACAAAACAAAAGATGTGTCAGTGGTAGAGAGCACATCTAGCTCAGGATTCAGCCTCCAGTACTCCAAATGCCAAAAACATAAATAAGAATAATAAAATTGGTAGCCATGGATGTTCAAATGAAAAGATAAAAACAGGTGGCTGGCTGAAACTTATCCAAGCTGTGTAGGACTAGCGGTTGCTTCCCTTTCTTGCAAGCTTGTGTGACACCTTCTGGTACTATAAGAGCTCGTCATCAGGCAAGTTTAGGATGTAGACAAAAATAAAATGACACACATGAGGGACACACATGAGGAAAAGTTAGGAGTAAAAAGGGAAGAGTAAATAAGGGGCGGGGGGGGGGATGGAAAGAGCAAGCACAAAAGCCCCAACTGATGTGACTCATAAACACTTCCCTCTACCTAAAAGAAATGGGTGCATATAAAAATTCAGCGTGCGTACCAAAGTTCAAGCATCCAAGCTGAACATTTCTTTGATCGGGTGTTACATGTTTATTAATGAAGCAGCCACTGCTCAGAATATTTGAGAAACATTTACTTTGAAATTGCCTTTCAGAAACCATTTGTGAACTGCACAAAACTCAGATTGATTTTTAATATATATATATGTATATATAAAATAGTGTTTGTGTTTTTCTATAAATCAATCAACACCAAGAAGACAAAACACAAGCACAGTCAGTCTCTCTCTCTCTCTCTCTCTCTCTCTCTCTCTCTCTCTCTCTCTCTCTCTCTCTCTCTCTCCTAACACTTTGCCTAGTTTGGTTTTGTTGTGATAAACACCATGACCAAGAACTGGATTGGGAGGAAAGGTCTCCTTTGCTCACAGGTATCCACAGGGGAGGGACCAAAGCAGGAGCTACAAGGGTTGTTAACTGTGGAGTCTTCTCTCTAGCTCCTGGGATTTTTTTCATCTGTTTTGTTTATAGATGCAAGATGGCTGGGAAATAAGAGTGTTCCTCTTCCTGTAGGATGTAGTCTGTTCTTTTCTTTATAAATCTCGCTTTCAAGATTTCTGTTTCAATTTGCAGTCTGTTGTTGACTGAGATTTCCTACTTGCTTTCCCACATTTATCACTTAGTTCTTTAAAAATGCTTTAAACTGAAGTGGAATGACATCACTTCCTCTCTTTCTTCCCTCTAGCTCTCCTAGTTACCCTACCTTGAACCCCTCCCATGCCCACACTCTCAAGTTGATAGCCTCCTTTTCTTTGATTATATATGTTACATATAGAATGCATATGCACAGATATATGTATATATAGATATATATGCACATACACACAAATATGTTACATATTACATATATTTTATATATGCTCTATGTAATATATACTATAACATATACTATGTATACTATATCCTATATAATATAATACTATAATATATACTATGTGTAATATACCTTATATATTATCTATTAATATTATATATTACATATATATTATATATTTTATATATACTGTAATATGTAGTATATACTATAATATATACTATATAATATATACTAATAATTTAATATATACTATAATAAGTAATATATTTATATATTATTTATTATACATTATATACTACTTTATATACATTACACATTATATACTATATACACTATATACACACTATATAATACTATATACTATATACTATGTCTTAGTCAGGGTCTCTATTCCTGCACAAACATCATGACCAAGAAGCAAGTTGGGGAGGAAAGGGTTTATTCAGCTTACACTTCCATGCTGCTGTTCATCACCAAAGGAACTCAGGACTGGAACTCAAGCAGGTCAGGAAGCAGGAGTTGATGTAGAGGCCATGGAGGGATGTTTCTTACTGGCTTGCTTCTCCTGGCTTGCTCAGCCTGCTCTCTTATAGAACCCAAGAATGCAAGCCCAGGCGTGGTACCACCCACAAGGGGCCTTCCCACCTTGATCACTAATTGAGAAAATGCCCCACAGTTGGATCTCATGGAGGCACTTCCCCAACTGAAGTTCTTTTCTCTGTGGTAACTCTAGCCTGTGTCAAGTTGACACACAAAACCAGCTAGTAAAACTATATTATATATTAATGTATTATATATTATAGATCATAGATTAATCATGTATTATGTATCATTTATTATATATTACATACTCTATGCTATATACTAATTATATACTATATATTATTTATTTACTATATCATATGTCATCTATCATACATCATATATCATATATTACATCTTAGTTTTATATATATACACACACACACACACACACACACACACATACACACAAAAATAAATAGAACCTGCTGAGTCCATTTATGTTGTTTGTGTGTATACGATTTCAAGCCTGCCTATTCTGCATTTTGCAACTAAGTCACAGATCATTTTTCTTGCAGATCCATGGGGATGCAAGAGAACATTGCTTGTCCTTACTATCAGACATTTTCAGGTCTTGATGCTTTGCTCTTTTCCTCCTCTCCCATCAGTATTAGGGGTTTGCTGTGTGACAGGCAGGCTGGATTCCTTTCTAGTTCTTTTTGCTTTTCCATCCTTTTCTTTCATTCCATTTATGCTTTTCTGCGGTCTCATTCAGATGCTTCCTTTATCCTCTCCGTATAGTGTTTCTTTAAGCATCTTCTGCAGTGCTGCTTTGGTGGTCACAAATGGCCTCAGTTTGCAGTTGCATTGGAAATCCCTTCATTCTCCACTGATTTTAAAAGATAGCTTTTCTGGACACATCAGTCTTGGATGGCAATTATGCACTTTTAGGGCTTGAAACACAGTGTTCCATGCTCTCCTGGCTTTTAGGATGATGACACACTGATACTGCTCTTATATCGCGTTTGCCTTTGCAGATCAGTTGGTGTTTTTCCCTTGCAACCTTTTTTAAAAAAGATAATTTAATATATTTAAGAGCAAACTTATAGGAACATCACACAATACAGACAGTGTTAAAAACATGTCCTCACATGTAGGGCAATTCAGAAAAGTATAGTGAACAGATGGAATCTATTGTATGATAGAAATGCTACAAATTCACTTAGTTGCTGTCGATAAAATGTTCAGTTATTAAAAAAAAATTCAAATGCTGTTGTCACCCAGAAAAATTTAACAGGTTTATTTGTAATTGTTATAAAGTTGAAGGTTATATATATATATATATATATATACACATGTATATGCATATTGACATATATATGTATATATATACATATATATACATATATACACATATATACATATATACACATATATATACATATGTATATATATGTCTATATATATATACATATATATATATATACATATATATATTGATGTCTTGATTAAAATGTCACAAGAATATCCCTTTCTGGACACGTGCATTTGGGTTTCTAGCTGTATCTTGCATTTGGATATCCATTTCTTTGCCTAGATTTGCAAGATTTTTCTGTTAAAATTTTATCAAGTATTTTCTATGTTTTTAGTCTTAATCACAGAAATTTTAAAAATTCCATGGCTTTTTTTTCAAGGTTTTTTTCTCAACAGGATACTTTTGATTTTTTTTTCTTTTCTTTTTCTCATTTCCCAGTCCTTTCATGTCTGCCCCCTACCCTTGTGGCATTCCACCCCACCCTCCCTGCCACCAAAAAAGGGGAAAACAAACAAACAAACAACCCAAGTGCAATTTATGTTATCTATATTCTCACTGGAGCATGGTCAAACTCCCAGTGACCCATCCCTAAAACAGAACTGAATCTTTCCCCTCTGGTACTGCCACCAAGCACCGTGTCTGGGCTCATAATCCTACCTCCATCAGAATCTGTGATGATGTCTGTGGTCTGTTTTACCACTGGAGGCCATGAGGATGGCTGTGGTCTGTGTTGAAACCTAAAGCAATGCTGATGTCCATGGGCTATCCTGTCTCCCAGGGCTGTATTGATCTGAGTGGCCTGTACTGCCACCTGAGGCCATGCTGATGTCTGGGTCTATGTTGCCTCCAAAGGACATATCTGGGTTTATGATCCTACTGTAGTCAGGGTCTATGTTGATGTCCATGGCCTGTGTTAGTTCCAAAGGTCATGTGGATATCTGTGATCTGTTCTGCAGTTTGTAACCATATTGATGTCCATCAGGTGTGCTGATGCCAGGGCCATATTGATGTGAGTGGCCTGCGCTGAGGCCCTCCTGATGTCTGGAGTCCAAGCTTCCTCCGAGGGCCTTGTCTGGGTCTGTTTTGCCTACTGCAGCCAAAGACCATGTTTGCGGTCTGTGCTGTTACCAGAAACCACGTGGAAGCCCATGATCTGTGACTCCATTGACTATAAAGAGCAAGGAAGATACTTTTGCAGTGGTATCTATGATCGCAGATACACAGTTGAGAAAGAGGGACCTGGAAGGCTTCCCCAGGCCCCCAGACTCCCCAAAAGTAGCATCATAAACAGGAAGCTATTGAAGGGAACCCTTAAAAAGTGTGATAAGGATGCTAAAGCTAGCTCTCCACAGCTGATTGCTTCTGGACAGTGTGTGTGTGTGTGTGTGTGTGTGTGTGTGTGTGTGTGTGTGTGTGTGTGTATGCGTGTGTCAGGGGGGAGGACTCAGACTTCATGGATTCTTAATTTCTTGTTTGTATTCCAGAGTTCTTTGAGATTGTGTTCATTCTTGCTTATTTATTTATTTTATTTGTTGCTATTTGAATGTAATACTGCCCTGACCTTATTATCATCCCTGAGAGCTGTGTCCTTGTCCTGAGTGTGTGCCTACCAGTTTCTTTTCATCAGGGCTACCCGGCTTAATTTTTAGGTGGGAGTTCTGTCTTTTCTCCCTACACCAGGAAGCCTAGTGTCTGGAGCTAGTTTGGGGTTGGATTCTTCCAGTGTGTGGTCAGCTCTCCCTCAGGACTTTTCAGATGTTCATTGTTTTTGTAAACTCCTGAAGGTCTTCTTCATTTCCATTGTGGGACAGAGTCATTTCCTTATTCTACTGAACTATTGCCTGCTTATGTGTGCTACTTGGCTTTTGTCTTCTTGACACAAACCTATACATTTCTAGGAAGAGGGAGTTGCAGTTGAGAAATTTCCTCCATTAGATTGTCCCATGGGCTGTTTTTGGGAGGCATTTTCTCCACTGAACGATTGCCATGGGAGGTTCCAGACCATGGGTAGTGACATATCTGGGCAGGTGGTCCTGAGTATATAAGAAAGCAAGCTGAGCAGGCCATAAGAGCAAGGTAGTGGACAGTATTCCTTCACAGTCTTTGCTTCAGCCTTGCCTCTAGGTTCCAGCCTTAAGTTCCTGCCTTGGCTTCCTTCAGTGATGAACTATTGCCTATTTGCTAAATAAAGCCTTTTTCTCTCCCAATTGTTTTTGGTCATAATGTTTATCACAGCAATAGAAAGCAAACAAGAACACTGTATCACAGAGTCATCTTCTGACATCCTCCATAGAATGAGTTCATTGCTAATGAATCAACTCTACCCATTAAACAAAGTGTCTTTAAACAAAGAAACCAGAGTTGTATATCAATTGTTGCAGTGGGACTGGTCCTTTGATTCCTACCCAGAATACTTGCAACCCACCAAAAGCTGCTATTTACTTGTTCTAGGTGCCAAACTTTAGCCTATTGTTTTCATTGTTGGACAGATTTTGGCAATGCCGGCATAACCAAATAAGGGCAAGGGTGGAGTATGTGTAAACATATAACTTCACTGATTTTGTTCATGAAGTATATTATCTGAGCCTTTTGTAACCTTGACATGAACTCTAAGCCCAGGTTTACATTAATTTTATAGACATAGAGGCATATAAAATAAGACTGCATAGTTGGGAAGTTGGTGAGTTTGGGGAAGCGTAGCTGTCCCTTCGTCCATAGCTCTATTATAACCCCTTCTAGACTCTCCAAAATGAACTTGTATGAGTCACTCTTTGGGCGGTCAGAGCCTTCCCAGTTGGAGGCAGGTGTTCACTTTCATATGTCTTGGAAAGCTGTGCAATAAAAATATTAAAATGTAATAGCTGGATAGACTGTAGGAATCCAGTCCCATATTAACTTTATAGGTTATAACCACCATGAGTAACGTAAAGATACCTAAGCATATCGGTTTACTCACATATTGTATTTTTAGATAGTTAAAATAAGTGAATTTAGAGTAAATGTAGAATCAGTAGGCATTGTGGTAGGGTGATGTGAAGGAAATTCCAGGAAGGCATTGTTCTGCATTTGGGGTAGGAAAAAGAGGAGTTTCTTGGTGCTGGGAAAGAGAGGAAATGGTCCGAGTTAGAGTGAGGCTCAGGAGCTGGCAAAGACGCTTCTAGTAAGAGCAAACAGATGTCACAGGTGACCTGAAGGACAAGAAGGCAAGTGTTCATGTTCTCCTGGCTTAGAAAGCATGTGAAAATGGTGTAATTACTAGGTGGAAATTGTGTACGTCTGAAGAGACAGCCAGGCTTTCAAAAGGAAGAGGAGCTAAGAGCATGCAGGGGAGGAAGCGTAAAGTGCTCAGAGTGGAGTGGAAACTCCATAGCTCAAATTATTCTTGCTGTGACCTATTTCCCCTTCTTGAGTACAGGCAGAATGCCTTAATGTGGCTACATAGCTGCGTTTCACTAGTAGACTCTGAACAGGAGAGGTGCACACCCTAGGCAGACCTGGTCCATAAATGCTGAGTATAGCTGACTCATCATCTTTCTCCATATAGCAACTTATAGTGACCCCCATCACTCGTTCTCCATATACAAGCTTATGGTAAGTAGGGTTTGGGCCCTGGAACAGAGTCTGTATCTTGATCCTCAGAATCCTGTATATGTCATATTACATAGCAAAGGAGAATCACATTTATAGATGAGCTATACTGAGCTGGAGAGAATATCCTGGATCATCTGGGTGAAGCAGAGTCCTTCGGGGAAGAAGAGAGAGGAGAAAGAGAGAACCAGAGAGATGGCAGCCTGAGGGAAACTGCCCTGAAGCCCTAACTTTAAGTTGTAAGGCAGCCATTAGCATAGAAAAGCAGGAAGACTTTGCAATATGCAGAAGAAATAAACTCTTCCCCAGAACCTACACCACAAAATACAGTTCAGCAACACCCCGATCATTGACCAGAATGATGTGTCTTATCTACAAATATATGGATTCATATTGCTTTGTACCATTAAGTCAATGCCAGGCTGTTACAGCAATAACAGGAAATTAGCACCTCAGCTTTGAATCAATGTGCCTAAAAATGTTGGAAGCACCAGTTGGGAAAAGTCTGGCTCTCTGAGACATTTGTGGGACAGCTGCCCACCAAGCCAAACACATGCCTTGAGATTATTTTGCATAAGAAATAAAAACTTATTATTTGACACTTTTCAGCTTTTGGTTTTGCATAGTGGCTACTGCTCTGTTGATTAAAACACGTTTGCTCCTACTGGAAGCATCTCTGCCAGCTCCTGACCTTCATTCTAACACGGACCATTTCCTCTCTTTCCCAACCCCAAGAAACTCCTCTGTTTCCTTAGTTTTCTCATTTGTGAAACATATATGTAACTTGAGAAATTGGTGTTGCTCCCTTTAAACTTATCCTCAAGTGAAATATTTAATTTATATCTTGGTATATAGGAAACCAAGTAGCTTTTCTAGAATCTCTGCTATGTGGCAAGGTTTAAATGAACTAATATATGTATCACGTAGGATGAATACCGACAGATGCTAATGTCCTAGTGAAGAATTAGCTGGGCTGTCAACTGTGAGGCATGGATGGAGGAGGGCCCAGGAGCCTCTTCCTTCACTCTTGATTATTTGCTATGATAGATTCAGGGAAAGGGGGTGTCATTGCCTGTGGTTGTGCACTCATTGGTGACCTTGCAAGGCTCCAATGGAGAGTTCCAATCCAGTGGTCAAAATGATGGCCCTGGTTAATGCAGAATGCATTATATATGTAGATGAAACTATCAACAAAATTAGCCAATGAAAAGTAGAAAACCTTTTTAAATGAAAAAAAAGTCTTTTGAACTCTCAAATGTCCTTTTTAAATATAAGTAGAACCTACATATCCTCATTTCTTTAGCCAAAAATAAAACATCCGATATTGCATACACTCTAGTTCTAGCCTTTTCTTTTCCTTTATTAATAAACATTTTGAATATATAGAATGAATATCTTTATCATTTAGTGATATAAAGAAAATGATGAGATTCATGGAGCCACTGGATCATCACAGGTTTCCAATGGATACAACATGGGCAGAATCATTGGTGTGGGAAATGATTTCTTTTTCTAGAATTTACTTAATATTCCTTCTGGTCCAGAAGGATAAGGGTTATTCATGCTTTATTTAAGATATTACAAACATGTCCACATGGAATTTAAACAGAACTTCATAATCTGGAATGTACCTCACTTTTCTTCTTTCTTTTGTGTAATAACATATATTTTTAAAACTTTTGAGTATACTCAGTTCCTGGTACCATAAAAACAAATTTGCCCTTTATAGGTGATATGTTCCCAGAAATTTGAAGAAGGAATCATAAAATCCTAACACGAAGAGATAGATATTTAGAAAATGTTCTGGGGTAAACTGGGTATCCATGATAATAAATAGAAAGTCTCAGAAAGTCTTTACGGGGAAACATCGATGATTTTATAGCCGACTTGCTCTTCCCTTCGTTACCATAGCAACAGCCAGGCAAAAATAACTCACGACTCATCAGCATGGTTATCATAACTCCTGCTCAGCTGCCTGTCCTCCCAGGCATTGAATGCATCCCACGTCTTGGAGGCTCGGCTCCGTTACTGCCTCTCAGCAGGCATTACTGTGTGAAAACCCAGAGAACGGATTTAATTCATATGCATTGCCTTTCCAGACTCCAGCAGTTCACGTGGGAAAAATTAGAGACCACCTGACAGTGTTCTAATATCTTAGCACACCTCCACCTTCAAACTTTGCTGTGCATGTGCACCCCAGTGTGTGTGGGAGTGAGAGCACAGCTTATGGGAGTTGGTTTGCTGTTTCTATTCTGTGGGTTCTAAGGATGGAATTTAGATCATCAGGTGTGCCTTTTTACTGAGGCTTCTCACTGCTCCCCTAAAATGTCATTCTCAAACCTAATAATTATATATGTATGTATGTATATATATATACATATATACATACACACACACACATATATATATACATACATACACACACATCTATCTATCTATCTATCTATCTATCTATCTATCTATCTATCTATCTATCTATATATCTTGCTGCTGTGAAAGGCTAGATAGTGAAGTGAAAACCTAATACATAGGCGCTGGGCCAAATTTTACACACTACAGTCATGGACTGGTCACTTCCTGTCACTTACCTCATTTTGTTCCGAGATCTCAATTCCTATTGAAGCACTGGCAGAGCTGTCCAGCAGTGGCATTAAGTATCCTGTTTAGAGGCAATGGTCCAGCTCTCCTTCCATGTAAGGAAGTCTGGTCCAGCTCTCCTTCCATGTAAGGAAGTCTGGTCCAGCTCTCCTTCCATGTAAGGAAGTCTGTTTCCAAATAGCCAGTGTTACTTGAGGCGGAGGTACTTACAGGCAGTTAGGGGTTTAATTCCTGCCAGACAAATCTCTTCCTGGTACTGTAGCACTCTCTGCTCCCATCATCTGGAACACAGTGAGTTTCAGGGAGATCACAGCTATCTCTGAGGCATCTGTGGGGATACACAGTCTACCTATGGAGAACTATCTCGTCTGCATATAAGCCTCTGGCATTACAAACAGCAGCACACAGGCAATGACTATTTCAAGGTCTTAAACCAGGTCCCTCTTCCTGCTCTTAGCCAGTCTGGATCCCCATAAACCTGACTGAATGAAGTAACTAATGTGTGTCCTACTAGGTTGTGCCCTTAGACTGACTGACCATGCTGATATCCAGCCTTCTGCTGTTGTTGTGATTCTCAACCTTCATTTCTTGTCTGTCCTGGGAGACTGGTATGTTCTTCCAATATCTGTGAAACAGGGACAATATAATCTATTAGCTTGCAAGTAGGATAACATTGCATCCCATTCTTGACTCTCAGTGTGACATCCCTGGAGGCGATCCCATGGGAGGCACATCACCTTCATCTTTCTTCTGAGTTATGTGAAGAGAGATGCTTTCTTTGTTCTTCTCTGTGTGTCCAGCAGATTCCTGGGCTAGTAAATGCTGAAGTGGCTGCTGTGCATGTGTGGGCCATTGTGGGCTGATAGTCAGAACATGCTGACTCACTCCTACATATCCACCCTTTTTAGTTTAGAAGTTGGCAGCTCAGTGGGAGCCAGAGTTCTGTGTTCTGACCCTGTTGACCCTACCTCAAGGGGAAACCAGCCTCGGGAACAGAGCCTGTCTTAGGTTGCCCCCTGGCTATTGGGATCTTGCCCATCATTGACAACCTGCTCTGGAAGGTCAGCCTCCTTGGAGAGTGTGCCCTAAGGAGTAGGTTGGCCTATTAGGATGCCTTTCTTATCTCCAAGAACCAGACCTGTATAACTTCTGCAGGAAGGCCCTATTCAGGGCATTCCAGGGCCATCAGCAGTTGGAGCATAGTCTTATTAACAGAATGCTGACTATGACTATGGTGGGAATTCTACTTGTAGTGGGGACAGCTAGGAGCGGTAAGGCAGTGAATACCCCACTGAGGTAGGGAGAAGTCAGGGTCAGCATGGGACCGGATGGTGGGGACAAGCATCTCTATCCCTATCATCTTCTCTGAAGTTTTATTGCCATGAAAATCTCCTGTCGTGAGGTTCCTAAGTAGGATACAAGAGGCCCTCTCGATGTGTATCACAAAGCAGGTGGTCGTAGCGACCAGCCAAGTGCTGGTATTGGTATTCGTCTGAGTTGTGTCTATAGGGCCCACGGATGGGCGTCTCGGTGTGCCATTAGTCATAGAAAGTGCAGGATATGCAGGGGAACCTGAGTCATAGGCAATAATAATGGTGGCAAAGGCACAAGGACCCACAACTTGTCACCAATATTGCGAGTAAAATGAGAAGAGTCAGACTCCACCAATGTCTATGGTGGTTCCTCAAGGTCCTCTGTGGTAGGTCTCATGTCCCTCAATGGCAACCATATCAGCATTGTGGATGCCTAGGGAAAAAATACAAGTTTAACCTCACCCCTGTGTCAGAAGGGGTGGTAGTGGCTGCCATTGTGAGGCAAGGGGATCTCACTACCTAACCAGGGGGAGAGGAATGCTTTGGGGCAGCGAGGCACCTTACCATCGACAGTAAGAAAATTAATGTGGAAGAGGACTTCCACCAAGGCCAAAGGCGGGTCTCTGTTAGCCTCAAATGATGTAACCTTTACCAGTAGGGCTTTTAGAGATCTATTGATCCTTTCCACAATGGTCTGTCCTTGTGAATTGCAGGGAATGCCAAAGGTGTGATTAATTTCCCAGGAGGTCAGGAAATCAGCAAGTCAGTTGGAGGAATAGGGAGGGCCTTTACAGTTTTAGGGCCCAAGTCACTCCGGTTACTAGCATGGCTGACTTAAGGGCCTTAATCACATGGGAAACTTTTTCTCCAGCAAGTGCCAGAGTATAGACGTAAGAAGAGCAGGTGTCTAGTATTATGTGCACACAGTGGAGGTTCCCAGATGGAGGGTAGTGAGTAACGTCCATCTGCCCTATGGTGCTGTGTAAGAGGCCTCTAGAATTCACACACCCCCTGCCCCCCAGCCAGACTGAGGGGGCTCAAGGGCATCAGAGGCGTACAAGTGGCATAGGAATGAGCCAGATGATTGCACTGAGATGTTGAGAGCCCTGGGACAAGTCTGTGAAGGCTTTGTGGGGACAGGTGAAGTTGTCGGTGCAGCATCAGGGCCTGCTCCAGGAGTTATACGATCTGAAATCATAGTCACGTGGTCCATGTGATCAGTCCCCTAGAGTCAAGGCACCATGGAGCCCTGAATGTGACCTAGCATGGGTGAGAAATGTTCCAAGGATGGGATCTTTGTTGTAGAAGCTCCTGGAGCATGGTCATTGTCAGATTGAGGGGATTTTGGGAGAAGGGTAGTACACAGGCAGCCTGAAATGCATACTGACTATCAGAAAAAATGTTAACAGCCTCATCTTGGCATAGCTCAAAAATCTTTACTATGGCCATAAGCTCTCCCAGCTGGACTGACCCAGGGTTGCGCATTACCTGGGCGACTTCCTCTTTATCAAGGTGGTGTATCAAGATGCCATATCTGAACTTGTTAGAGTTGGAGAAAGCAATGGTGGTCCCTGCCACTGGGGAAGAGGAGGGCATGCTATGAGGTTTAATTATAAAGGGGAGTAGGGGTAAAGTGGAGAGTCACCTGTCCTTGGGCAGGTAGTTGTCCCAGGAACTCCACTAGGCATCTCCTGAAAGCTAATTGAATTCAACCAGAGGGACTTAGAGTGCCTCAGTGAGAAAGGCAAAATTTGATTTTATTTGGCTTTACATTGTAGGTTCTCCTGGCTGCCGCCCATGCCTGAAGGGCAAGGCAGAAGGTCAATTCAAATTTAGAATTGATCTTGTGGAGGGCAGAATAGGCTTAATGTAGCCACATCAGAGGGCCAGCCTTCCAAAGCACCCCCATTATACCACTTGCAGTCCACAGAATTATAGCCAATAGAGGTTTGGAGGGACTCTGCTGCTCCAGAGAGGCACATGCCATCGTGGTGGCCACTTAGTTAAGGAGCTCCTTCAACTCTGTTGTAGGCCTGATTATCAAAGAGGCACTAGAGGGACCCTCCAGGAGGTGTCCCATCTCCTGGTCAGGAATAGGCAGGAAGGGCTTGAGCCAATTAATAGTCACGCATAGCTATTGCAGCTTGGCCAGGAAGTATAGTTCTTTCACTAGATTCTCTGTTTTGAAGATTGTAACATGGCTTTGTGACTTCATGCTGTGTTACAAGTCAAAAGCTGCAGATAACACATTAGGCATGTTTTCATACTTATAGATCCTAGTTCTTTCCAGGGCCGTAAGTGATCCTCGCTAAATAAGGGATACAACTTGGATATGTTTCAAAATATTATTTCTGAAATCTATCTCTATCTATCTATCTATCTATCTATCTATCTATCTATCTATCTATCTATCTATCTATCTACAAACACAAATTTTCTTAACATGTCTGGGTGCACAAAAGAGAGTAACAAATGAAACAGTTTAAAAGCGCATTTAGGCTTTCAAGACTCCAGTGAAGCAAGTCAAAGATCTGTATGACAAGAACTTCAAGTCTGAAGAAAGAAATTGAAGAAGATCTCAGAAGATGGAAGGATCTTCCATGCTCATGTATTGGCAGGATTAATATAGTAAAACTGACCATCTTGCTGAAAGCAATCTACAGATTCAATGCAATTCCCATTAGAATTCCAACTCAATTCTTCATAGAGTTAGAAAGAGCAATTTAGCCAGGCAGTGGTGGCACACACCTTTAATCCCAGTACTTGAGAGGCACAGACAGGCGGATTTCAGAGTTCGAGGCCAGCCTAATCTACAGAATGAATTCCAGGACAGCCAGGGCTATACAGAGAAACCCTGTCTCGAAAAACCAAGAAAACAAATGAACAAACAAACAAACAAACAAAAAAAAGAAAGAGCAATTTGCAAATTCATTTGGAATAACAACCCCCCCCCCAGGATTTCGAAAACTATTCTCAACAATAAAAGAACTTTTGGGGGAATCAGCATTTCTGACTTCAAGTTGTATTACAAAGCGATCGTGATAAAAACAAACAAATAAACAAACAAACTGCATGGTATTGGTACAGAGACAGGCAGGAAGATCAATGAAGACCCAGAAATGAACCTACACATCTATGGTCATTTGATCTTTGACAAAGGAGCCAAAACCATCCAGTGGAAAAAAGATAGCCTTTTCAACAAATAGTGCTGGTTCACTGGAAGGTCAGCATGTAGAAGAATAAAAACTGACCCATTCTTATCTTCTTGTACAAAGCTCAAGTCCAAGTGGATCAAACACCTCCACATAAAACCAGATGTACTGAAACTAATAGAAGAGAAAGATGGGAAGAGCCTCAAACACAAGGGCACAGGGGAAAAGTTCCTGAACAGAACACCAATGGCTTATGCTCTAACAACAATAGACAACAATAGACAAATGGGACCTCATTAAATTGCAAAGCTTCTGTAAGGCAAAGGACACTGTCAATAGGACAAAATGACACCAACAGATTGGGAAAAGATCTTTATCAATCCTATATCTTATAGAGGACTAATATCCAATATATACAAAGAAATCAAGAAGTTAGACCCCAGAGAACCAAATAACCCTATTAAAAAATGGGGGTACAGAGCTAAATAAAGAACTTTCAACTGAGGAATACCTAATGGCTGAGAAGCACCTAAAGAAATGTTCACCATTCTTAGTCATCAGGGAAATGCAAATCAAAACGACCCTGAGATTCCACCTCACACCAGTCAGAATGGCTAAGATCAAAAACTCAGGTGACAGCAGGTGCTGCCGAGGATGTGGAGAAAGGAACACTTCTCCATTGCTGGTGGAATTACAAGCTGGTAAAACCACTGTGGAAATCAGTCTGGCAGTTCCTCAGAAAATTTGGCATAAAACTACCTGAGGACCCAGCTATACCACTCCTGGGCATATACCCAAAAGATGCTCCAATGTATAACAAAGACACATGTTCCACTATGTTCATAGCAGCCTGAAGCTGGAAAGAACCCAGATTTCCCTCAACAGAGGAATGGATAGAGAAAATGTGGTACATTTACGCAATGGAGTTCTACTCAGCTATTAAAAAGAATGCATGAAATTCTTAAGCAAATGGATGGAACTAGAAAATATCATCCTGAGTGAGGTAACCCAGCCAAATAAATAAAATATAAAAAAAAGTAAGATGATCCTGGAATCAGAATTAGCTCCCAAGAATGAGCTAATGTAGTCCCCCCTTCCAATACAGGTTACTTTTGAGAGAAAATAGCTAAATACTCCTGGCACTTCCCAAGTGGCTAACATAGAAGAGACTGGAGGAGGGAAGAGAGCTTCTCCATAGCACCAGGGTAGGCAAAGGAGCCTGTAGGAGCCTCTACTGGGAATCCATCTACATGTGTGTCTATGTCTGCACTGATCTATATTGTCCACCAGGCAGATGCCTAAGTAACTTAAAATTTCACCTTTAGGTTGGAAAATAATTAATTGTAAGTAAAGAGATTGATAGATTCCTGTGATTTTTTTTTAAAGAAACTAATGATTTTAAAGCAAAGTCTATCTTCCTGTGATGGTTTGCATATGCTTGGCCCAGGAAGTGGCACTATTAGAAGGTGTGGCCTTGTAGGAGTAGGTGTGTCACTGTGGGCTTGGGCTTAAGACCCTCATCCTAGCTGCCTGGAAGCCAGTATTCTGCTAGCAGCCTTCAGGTAAAGATGTAGAACTCTCAGCTCTGCCTGCACCATGCCTGTCTAGATGATGCCATGCTCCTGCCTTGATGACAATGGACTGAACTTCTGAACCTGTGAGCCAGCTCCAATTAAATGTTTTCCCTTATAAGACTTGCCTTGGTTATGGTGTCTGCTTACAGCAGTAAAACCCTAAGACACCTCTTAAATGTGTTATAATATTGTCATAACAATGATCTCAAGTAAGTAGCCAACAGTTCTCTTTGATAATTTTAATATGTGAAATGATTTGGTAGCATAAGATCAGGCGTATGGATGCACAAAATGAGGGAGGGCTGTGCAGAGAGCACCATTTGTTTCCAGGTCTGCGGCTGCTTTCTTGGCATTTTGAAAGGGGGATGATGCTTCAGAACACATCCCCCAGCTGGATGAAATTAGTGCCACATGTATTTTGTTTCAGTTAGTGTTTGGTGCCTACATTTTTAGAATATTGTTCTAAATGTCTGAACTAAAGTCAAAGAAACTTTCAGATTGTTCTTATCTAAGTCCTATACAATTCACTTCACAATAGCTTACTGGTCAGAAACACGGAAGGTTCTAATATCTCTGGATCGCTTCTTTCAACCCAGAAACTAGACTGTCGGTTTGCCTGTCATGCTCAAGGTATGTGTCAGGGAAATTCACCTTTTCCTTGAGTCCACATCGCTTTTTCATGTCACTTTCTTGTTCCCTGAAGCAAGGGGTTTGTTGTTGCTTTCTAATCTTTCTGCCTTCTCCTTTGCTTGGCCGCCATGCCAAGACCACACCCAGCGGCTTCAACAACTGGTGCTTTTGAGAACGCCTATGGAGGCTAGATGTCGAAGAAGGAGCTGAAGGGCCAGTTTCCGGTGAGGCTTCTGTTCCTAGATCATGGACAGCCCCTTCTTGTTTTGGCCCCCCGGGGTCCTTCCCTCTGTACACACATACAGAATGGGGGAGTGAGGGCAAGCTTTGATACCTTCTGATCTTATAAGGACTCCAATCCATCCCGATTAGGACCTCACCCATTTGACCTCACTTTAAGCTTAATGATCTATCTGAATTTCCGATTTATAAACACAGTCACACTGGAAATTAGGGTTTCTTCGAGTGAATCTCGCAGGGGTGCACCTCAGTCTCTCACATGTGTCAGTTTCTCTCTCATGTTCTGAGGCGTCCCCCACATCCACTGTCTTCAGATTGTCTCAGCATTTCTGCCTGCGCTCCCAGGGTTTTCGCTTCGCTCGTCAGATATACTAGTTTTACTGACTACTAATGGGCTCTGAGGTCTGAAATAATGTCCTTCCATTGAAAGAGAGGTTCCAAAAACCCACCTCGCTGTTAGCTGGGTGGGAGCCACTGCAAGTGGCAGTTGTAGCCATACTTCTGTGAAAAATGCAGTAGGCTCTCAGGGTCACACCTCTCCTTCCCTGGTTAGAATAACACTTTGTGTGGCAACAGCCCTGGGTTTCTAGAAGGTCAGAATATGTCCATGCTGAAAAGACGAATTGTAAGCAGGCTCTCTCCTGTTCATCATGCCTCAATAAAAACGTTGCCTATGTTTTTTGAATCTCCATCAAGAAATATCCCAATAGCTGAGCCAAAGGTTCAAACATAAATAAAAATACCCAAGCTGTGAGAGAAAACTGACCCGGGCCTGGTGACCTCGGAGAAGGGGGAGTGAGGGGTTGTGACCATCAAACTGAGGAGGGTTGTCATTAGCAGAGTCACAAGACGGAGACCTTGAAACATTGCCAGCACCTGGCATCAGAAGATGCAATGCAAATTCTATTAGCTACTGAGGAATGAGCTGTATTTTAAATGATGATGCTCTAGTGTCCTTGAACAATAACCTATCTAATTCTCTGTGATTATGCTTTATGAAAACAAAATTGGCTTTCTACTCTGTCTCTCCAGACTAATGAATTTGTGTCTAAGGGAGAGCAGTACACGAAACTTAATTGAACACTCCAGGTTTCTCAAAAGGGCTACTTTTGGTCACAGAATTCAGGATTGTATTCATCATTGTGGAATATTTCCTTTTGTGCATTCCTTAAAAGGATTGTCAGCTAACTGACAGTATCTGTGACTCCAGACAGAACTACCATCTCCTAGAAAGCCAACCAGTAATGCTAGGAAGAGTCCTGGCTCTAGATGACATCAACAGATTGACTTGTACTTCTGTCCTTCATTTCTCATTGGCACATAAAGTCTCCTGTTGATCATAATAATCTTCAAAGACCTTTCCAGCTGCTGCCACCATGTGTCTTGGGAGGCAGAGGCAGATAATTGTTGAACAAATGGAAAGTTTCAGTGCAATCAATGCAAAAACTATGGACTTCAGGAAGAGCCTTGATCCCTTGTCAAAAGTCATATGGATTATTTTAGGTACACGATACTGCCGAATGTCTCTGGCCACTGGATTGCAATGGAACTGAAGGAAACCAAGAACACATGTACTAAATTTAGTTTGCACCACAGCAACAGGGAAGGAACTATTCCAGTTACAAAAATAATTACTGAAGCCACCACAAGAATGTACATTCCTTTAACCTCAGACCTTTAACCTCAAAGAAAGTAAAGGAAAAAGCCAACCCCTCTTAGGAAAATCCTTTGTTGATTTTGAGGTCATAGAATAGTATCAGATTTTGGTTTTTGGTACCAATCTTGATAATACTGTATGATATTTTTTATTTCATTCCGAATGATTTCCCCTTTCCTGTTTCCTCCCTCCCCGAAAGTCCCAAAAGCCCTTTCCTCCCCATGTTCCCCATTCAACCCCCTCTTGCTTCTCTGTTTTGGTATTCCCCTACATCCAGTCTTTCCAGGACCAGGGGTCTCTCCTTCCATCTTCTTGGAAATCTATTGATATGTGAATTGTGTCTTGGGTATTCTGAGATTCTGGGTTAATATCCCCTTACCAGTGACTGCATACCATGTGTGTTCTTTTGTGATTGGGTTACCTCACTAAGGATGATATTTTCCAGTTCTGACCATTTGCCTAAGAATTTCGTGAATTCATTGTTTTTAATTGCAGAGTAGTATTCCACTGTGTAAATATACCACATCTTCTGAATCCATTCCTCCGTTGAGGGACATCTGGGTTCTTTCCAGCTTCTGGCTATTATAAATAAGGCTGCTATGAACATAGTGGAGCATGTGTCCTTATTGCATGCAGGGGAAGCCTCTGGGTATATGCCCAGGAGTGATATAACAGGATCCTCTGGGAGTGTCATGCCCAGTTTTCTGGGGAACCGCCAGACTGCTTTCCAGAGTGGTTGTACCAGCTTGCGATCCCACCAGCAGTGGAGGAGTGTTCCTCTTTCTCCACATCCTTGCCAACACCTGTCTCCTGTGTTTTTGCTTTTAGCCATTCTGATTGGTGTGAGGTGGAATCTCAGGGTTGTTTTGATTTGCATTTCCCTAATGACTAAGGATGTTGAACATTTCCTTGGGTGCTTCTTAGCCATTAGATATTCTTCAGGTGAAAACTCTTTGTTTAGCTCTGTACCCCCATTTTTAATAGGGTTATTTGGCTCTCTGGGGTCTAACGTCTTGAGTTCTTTGTATATATTGGATATTAGCCCTCTGTCGGATGTAGGGTTGGTAAAGATCATTTCCCAGTTTGTTGACTGCCACTTTGTCCTTTTGACAGTGTCCTTTGCCCTACAGAAACTTTGTAATTTTATGAGGTCCCATTTGCCAATTCTTGACCTTAGAGCATAAGCTATTGGTGTTCTGTTCAGGAAATTTTCCCTGTGCCAGTTTGTTCAAGGTTCTTCCCTAGTTTCCTTTCTATTAGTTTTAGTGTGTATGGTTTTATGTGGAGGTCCTTGATCCACTTGGAATTGAGCTTAGTACAAGGAGATAAGAATGGATCAATTTGCATTCTTCTGCATGTTGACCTCCAGTTAAACCAGCACCATTTGTTGAAAAGGCTATCTTTTTCTCACTGAATGGTTTTAGCTCCTTTGTCAAAGATCAAGTGACCATAGGAGTGTGGATTCATTTCTGGGTCTTCAATTCTGTTCCATTGATCTACATGCCTGTCACTGTACCAATACAATTCTGTTCTGGGATTTTTGTGAGTCTTGAACCTGTGAAGACCCTAGGAATGCTGTTACAGTCTCAGTGAGTTCATATGTGCCTCAGTGTAGGGGGCGGTTCTGATGCTCTGATAGGGAACCTGTGTGTGAACCCTGAAGGTCCTGTTCCCCAACTGGTTCTTGATCAATCAGTAAAGATGCTAGTGACCAATGAGCTGGGCAGAATAGGCAGGACTTCCAGTTTTCCCACAGGCGGTTTAGCAGATGCAATGGAGGAGAAAGAGATTTGCCATGTTTTGGATGGGGAGAGAACTATCAGTCTTGTATTATCTAGGGTGGAGTGGCCATTGGCTGCTTCCCTGACTGGGCCTGGGGTAGTAGGCTGAAGATTAGAGACCAACTAATGCTGAGGGCAGTTTTAGGGTGCTGAGCTGGGAGTGAAAAGAAGGGCAGAATAGCTGAGCAAGACTTAGAAGAGCCTGGCCATTGAGCTAAAGCATATAAAAATAAGTTAGTGTGTGTGTGTGTGTGTGTGTGTGTGTGTGTGTGTGTGTGTGTGTTTCATCTGCAGATTCAAGGGAACCTGGGCAGGGCTGGTATCATGGTCTGCCTGAAGCTCAAAGATGTGTAGTAGGAACTACAGGCTACACATCAGTCCTGTTGTGTCTGTGAACCACTTTCTTTGGAGTCATCCACCACCACTGACTCTTACAATCTTTTCTCCTCCTCTGCTGAGTCCATCTGAGCCCTAAAGAGAGGGGTTTCATAAAGACATCCCATTTAAGGTTGGACGTTCCAAGATCTCTCACCCTCTGCACATTGTGGAATTATGGATCCCTGTGTTTATTACCACCTACTTCAAGAAGAAGCTTCACTTATGAGGACTGAGAGATATACTCATCTATAGGTGTAGCATTATGTTACTAGGAGTCATTTTATTGCTATATTCATTTGGGAAGAACAATAGTGTTAGGTTTTCCCATAGGGCCAGTGACCGATCTAGTCTCAAGGTCTTGATCTCATTAACAGGGTCTAGTATGGGTTCTATCTCATGAAGTGAGCCTTAAATCCAGTTTGGTTACTGGTTGGCTATTCTCATAACAACTGTTCCACTTTGAACCGATATATCTTGAGGGTAGGTCACTGTTATAAGTAACAGGGTTTGTAGCTGGGGGAGATTGCCACTTACTTTTCTGGTAGCTTGTATATTATCTTCCAGAATAATGAATGATATTTGGAGCTTCTAGTTGGCATCGGCTCAATTTCTCCAAGTTTGATGATATCAGTATGTGGTATCTTCAGCAATTGGGCCTTATGGTCAGGTTGTGGAGAGTAACCAAGAGCATTAGCAATAACCCATAATGTTTGGACCAATGATTCAAAAATATGTAACCCATTCCTGGCATGTGGTTTTGCTTGGGAGCTTATTTTGTCTAGCTCAGACATTCTCTCCCTATTATATAGTGATTCCATTTAAGTCCCTGTTATATGTATATATTTTATGAAGCTTCAGCATCCGGACATCCAGTTTTCCCAGAACTGTTTTTCTTTCTTTCTTTCTTTCTTTCTTTCTTTCTTTCTTTCTTTCTTTCTTTCTTTCTTTCTTTCTTTCTTTCTTTCTTTCTTTCTTCCTTCCTTTCTTTCTTTTTTTTAAAAAATACTTTCTTTTCTTTACAGTTATGTTGCTGGCATCTTTGTTAAATATTAAATGACTGAAGCTATGTGTACTCACATTTGGGTCTCATATTTTGTTCCACTGGTCTACATGTCTGTTTTGTGCCAGTGCTGCAGTACTAAGGCTCTGCAATATATCTGGAGATCTGCAGTGGTAATCCCACTAGCACCGATCTTTCTGCTCAGAATTGTTTTGACTTTCTGGAGTCTTTACGGACTCTATATGAATTTTAGGATAGTTTTTTTTTATTTTTGTAAAAAATGACATTGGAATATTGATTGGGATTGTATTGAATACATTAAAAGATTGTGGTAACCAGTCAGAATGGCTAAGATCAAAAACACAAGAGACAGCAGTTGTTGGCGAGGATGTGGAGAAAGAGGAACACTTCTCCACTGCTGATGGAATTGCAAGCTGGTACAACCACTCTGGAAAGCAGTCTGGCGGTTCCTCAGAAAACTGGGCATGACACTCCCGGAGGATCCGGTTATACCACTCCTGGGCATATACCCAGAGGCTTTACCTGCATGCAATAAGGACACATGCTCCACTATGTTCATAGCAGCCTTATTTATAATAGCCAGAAGCTGGAAAGAGCCAAGATGTCCCTCAATGGAGGAATGGATTCAGAAGATGTGGTATATTTACAGAATGGAATACTATTCTGCAATTAAAAACAATGAATTCACAAAATTCCTAGGCAAATAGTCAGAACTTGAAAATATCATTCTTAGTGAGGTAACCCAATCACAAAGGAACACACATGGTATGCAGTCACTGATAAGGGGATATTAACCCAGAATCTCAGAATACCCCAGACACAATTCGCATATCAATAGATCTCTAAGAAGATGGAAGGAGAGACCCCTGGTCCTGGAAAGACTGGATGTAGGGGAATGCCAGGACAGAGAAGCGAGAGGGGGTTGAATGGGGAAAAGAGGGAGGGAAGAGGGCTTATGGGACTTTCGGGGAGGGAGGAAACGGGAAAGGGGAAATGATTTTGAATGTAAATAAAAAAAACTTAGAAAATAAAATTAAAAAAATAAAATTAAATAAAAAAAAGATTGTGGTAAAGGATCATTTTTCATAAAAACTACTTCTACCAATCTATGAGCATGGGATGTCTTTCTATTGTCTAGTGTATTTATCTCTTTCTTCAGAAATTTAAAGTTTTCATTACAGAGATCCTCCACTTCCTTGGTTAGGTTTATTCCCAGATACTATTATTTTCTTTGAGGCTACTGTGAATACCAATGTTTCCATGATCTCCTTCTCTGTATGTTTGTTATTGATATATAGAAAAAGCTATTGATTTATGCAAGTTGAACCTGCATCCTACTACATGGTTGATTTTATTTATTGTTTCTAAAAGTTTTCTGGTAAAGTTTTTTTTTCTTTTAATCTCTAAGGTATATTCAACCGAAAATAAGTATTATTTGACTTCTTTCCTCATTTGTATCCCTTTAATTCCCTTTCTGCCTTTTTGCTGCAGCTACTTCTTTGAGTACAATGCTGAAAAGGAATGGGGATGGTGGAGAGCTCTATCGAAGTCCTGACACCAGTGGGATCCACTCAGGTTTTTCTTCATTTGTTATGATGGTTCTGGGTTTTTCATATATAGCTTTTATTATGATGAGTATGTTATATCTAGTCCTAATTCCTCTAGGATTTTAGACAGTAAGACATGTTGGATTTTGTCAGAGGCCTTTTCTGCATCTATTGAGAAAATTGTGATATATTTATCTTTAATTTTATTTATGTGGTTCATTACGTTTTTTGATTTTCATAAGTCACACCATTCTTTTCTCCAGGGATAAAGTCAACTTGGTCAAGACAGATAATCTTTTTGATGGATCTTCGTATTCAACTTGCAGCTCTTTCATCCAGCATTTTGGAGATAGTGCATGTAGCTCCAAAAGAATTAAACAGAAAATTCTAAAAATAATCATGAATTTTAAGTTTTGCATCTCGAGTAGAATGGTAAAATATAATGATCGGCTCCATCTTGACCCAGTTAGAAATCTTACTGTTATCCATCACATCTGTGTTCTATATGGTACATACCAGTTAATCCCTTAGTAGACACTGTGGTTGTCAGGCTGTCACAGGCTAGCAGTGCTTCTTTGCAAGCAATCCTTTGTAAGAAACAGAGACCAAATTAGCATAATATATTATATTTATAGTGTCTTACTGTGATGAAACATCAGAACCAAAAGCAAGTTGAGGAGAAAAGGGCTTGCTTCACCTAGTGGGTTACAGTCTTTCATTGAAGAAAGCCAAGAAAAGAACCCAATGGGAGAAACTATTGAGGAAGGCTACTTATCAGTTTGCTCTTTCTGGCTTGCTCAGATAAAATTTTTAGGTAGTCTCAGGCCCACCTGCCTGGGGATGATACTGATAACAGTGGGCTGGTCCCACCTACAATAATCAGCAATCAAGAAAATGATCTACAGGCCAATTTTATCAAAGCAATTCCCATTGAAGACTCAGACAACTCTTGGCTATGTTAATTTGACAGCTGAAGTTAACTAGGTGATACAGTATTATAATTGTTATTTTATTAATAATATTGTCACTATCTTACTATGTTTAATTTACAAATTAATCTTAATTGTAGATTTGCATAGGAAAAAAGATGACGTGTAGAATTTGGTGGAACAACCTGTGGATTTAGGCATCATCTGGGAATTTTAAGACATACTCATCCAAAAAAAAGGAGGGATTATTCTATTTTCTAAATGCATTTATTATTTCCAAATCTCAATCTCTGGTTTGCAATTGTTTATTGAGATCTAATTCTATACAGGCAGTAATTTTCAAACTCCAACATTCATGACTCAATTAAAAATTTTTGCCCCTTGCTCTGACCTCACCCAAAAGTTTCATCTCTTTATTTCTTCTTTTTAAATTTTATTTTCTAAGTTTTTTTTTTAATTTACATTCCAAATCATTTCCCCTTTCCCGTTTCCTGCCTCCCCGAAAGTCCCATAAGCCCCCTTCCCTCCCTCTTTTCCCCATTCAACCCCCTCTCGCTTCTCTGTCCTGGCGTTCCCCTACATCCAGTCTTTCCAGGACCAAGGGTCTCTCCTTTCATCTTCTTAGAAATCTATTGATATGCGAAATGTGTCTAGGGTATTCTGAGATTCTGGGTTAATATCCCCTTATCAGTGACTGCATACCATGTGTGTTCTTTTGTGATTGGGTTACCTCACTAAGGATGATATTTTCAAGTTCTGACCATTTGCCTAGGAATTTCGTGAATTCATTGTTTTTAATTGCAGAGTAGTATTCCATTCTGTAAATATACCACATCTTCTGAATCCATTCCTCCGCTGAGGGACATCTGGGTTCTTTCCAGCTTCTGGCTATTATAAATAAGGCTGCTATGAACATAGTGGAGCATGTGTCCTTATTGTGTGCAGGTAAAGCCTCTGGGTATATGCCCAGGAGTGGTATAGCCAGATCCTCTGGGAGTGTCATGCCCAGTTTTCTGAGGAACCGCCAGACTGCTTTCCAGAGTGGTTGTACCAGCTTGCAATTCCACCAGCAGTGGAGGAGTGCTCCTCTTTCTTCACATCCTCACCAAGAACTGCTGTCTCCTGTGTTTTTGATCTTAGCCATTCTGACTAGTGTGAGATGGAATCTCAGGGTTGTTTTGATTTGCATTTCCCTAATGACTAAGGATGATGAACATCTCTTTAGGTGCTTCTCAGCCATTAGATATTCTTCAGGTGAGAACTCTTTGTTTAGCTCTGTACCCCATTTTTTAATAGGGTTACTTGCCTCTCTGGAGTTTAACTTCTTGAGTTCTTTGTATATATTGGATATTAGCCCTCTGTCGGATGTAGGGTTGGTAAAGATCATTTCCCAGTTAGTTGGTCGCCGCTTTGTCTTTTTGACAGTGTCTTTTGCCTTGCAAAAACTTTGTAATTTAATGAGATCCCATTTGTCTATTCTTGATCTTAGAGCATAAGCTATTGGAGTTCTGTTCAGGAAATTCTCCCCTGTGCCCATATGTTCAAGGTTCTTCCCTAGTTTCCTTTCTATTAGTTTCAGTGTGTCTGGTTTTATGTGGAGGTCCTTGATCCACTTGGAATTGAGCTTAGTGCAAGGAGATAAGAATGGGTCAATTTGCACTCTTCTGCATGTTGACCTCCAGTTGTCAACTCTTTATTTCAATGGTTCATCAGAGTTACAGAGTGGCTTATATGTGTATGTATATGTATGTATGTGTATGTATATATACACATACATACATATACATACACACACATACACACACAAGAAACCATAAAAATCATAAAAAATAACAACACATACACACTCACCAAAGAAACCAGAAAATAACAACAATGACATCACACACACACACACACACACACACACACACACACACCACACACCCTAGAAAAACAAAATCAGAAACCACAATAAACAAGCAAAATGCCAGAAAGATTTACAAAAAAAAGCCCAAACAAAGCAACATGAGACAATAGAAATCTACAAAAATACCATTGAGTTTGTTTTGTGTTGCTATTTAGAGTAGATGTGATGTGATCTACTCTAAAGAGTGGTTTATATACCCAGGGAGACTCCATTAAAGAAAGCTAATTTTCCTTTCGAAACAGTTGTCAATAGGAGAAAGCTTCTTGTTTAGGAATGGGAGATCCTGTTTAGTTCCATTCTATGCACTGGAACCTGTGCAGCCCCTGGGTATATTGCCACAGTTTCTGTGAGATCATATGTGCCTCAGTCTCATTGTGTCTGGAATGGAATGTCATCCATTCTCTCTGGCTATTAATCTTTCTACCCCCTTTCACATAGCTCCCTAAACTCTGAGGGAGGTGGTTTGATGAAGACTGGATGCTCCAAAGTCTCTCATTCTTTGTGAGTTTTTCAACTGTGGGCCTCCGCCTTAGTTCCCTTCTATTGCAATAGGATGCTTGATCTACGGATATAATAGAATGTTGTCAAAAGTTAATTTATTCTGTGTTCCTTTAGCAGAGCACGGAACATTCCTTTAGTGTTTGGTTTTCCTGTATGTCAGTGGCGTATCTAGTCTCAGGTTCTTAGCCACCTGTGAAGTGTTGGCATTGGTTTCATCTCTTGGAGTGGGCCTTAAACCAACAGAGTGGTTGGTTACTCCTGCATTTGTGCCACTAGTGCCTCAGCATATCTTACAGGCAGTGTGGCATTGTGGATCACAGGGTTTGTACCTGGGTTCAGGTTTACTTTTCTCCTCTGGTAGCACACAGAGTTACCTTTCAGTGCCATGAATAGTAGTCAGTAGAGGTAAAGGCTCTGCTTAGGTAACACCTTGAGTTTCCCATGTTCAGTCAGCTCTTTAGCAATAGGCTTTAGCATTAGCTTGTGGGGAACAACCAATAGCCTTGGCAGTAGCCTGAGTTGTTTAGGGGTTTCTATTAGTCTCATTTGGTAATGTAATCCACTCCTGGTCTGGACATTTCATTTGGTGAGTGATATCTAGCAGGGGCATTGCTGCTCCATTCTTTGGTGATTCTATTTAGATTTCTTTCATACATTTACATATTTTAAGACGCTTAAACCCCAAAAATGGGTTTCCTCATGACCTCTGAAATCACCCTTGGGACGAGTTATATCTCCCTGTATTCCCTCTCTTACCATTCTCTTTTATTACCCTCTCTGTTTGATTCTCTTATTCCAATTCCCTCCCCATCTCTCCATAACTATATATTCTACTTTCCTTTTCTTAGGGTATCCTCTTCTCTCCCCTAGCCCCTCACTATAGACCCAAACCCCATGGTTATATGGATTATAGCATATACATTGAAGGTTTAAAAACTAACACCCACATATCATAATACCATATTTCTCTCTTAGGGTCTGGGTTACCACACTCAGGATGATTGTTCCTAGCTCTATCTATTTACCTGCAAATTTAATAATTCTATTTTTCTTAATAGCTAAATGTCTTATTATGCAAGTGTATTACATTTTTATTATCCACTCACAAGTTGATGGATATCTAGGCTGTTTATAATTTTTGGCTATCTTGAATGGAGCAGCAATGACCATGAATGAGAAAGAATCTCTGTAGTAAAATATAGAGAGCTTTGGGTGTATGCCCAAGATGGGTATAGCTGAATCTAGAGGTATATCTATTCCCAGCTTCCTGAGGAACCATCACACTGGTTTCCATAGCTGTATAAGTTTGCATTCCCACCAGAAATGAATAAGTGGTCCCCCTTCCTCACATCCTTGTCAGCATGAGGTGTTATTTGTTTTATCTCAAAGGAGTTTTTGATTTCAATTTCCCTCATGACTAAGGATGTTGCATGTTTCTTTATGTGTTTCTTGTCCATTAGTGTATCATCTTTTGAGAACTCTGTTTACTTCTGTTTTTTTTTTTTTTTTTTTTTTTGGTTTTTCGAGACAGGGTTTCCTCTGTTTACTTCTGTACCACATTTTAATCATTTCTTCTTTATGTCTAGTATTTTGTTGTTGTTCTTTATATAGTTTAGATATTAACTCTCTATCAGATGTGTAATTGGTTAAACTGTCTTTTTCCAAAATTTCCCTGTTGCAGAGGCTACCACTTTGTCCAAATGATGATGTTCTTAGCAGTACAGATGCTTTTAAGTTTAATGAGGTCTGATTTATTTATTGTGATTCTTACTGCCTATGCTATCAGTGACTTATTAGTGTGCTGTCAGCTAGTATCACAGCAATTTCCTCTTACAGTAGATGGAAACATATATAACTTTAAATGCCATCAAATTTTTATGTATAGCTATTGCTAAGACACTTAAATGAAATTGTGTCTTGAGAAGCCCAGTACCATACTTGCTGTGTAATTGCCTTTTCCCTAAATCTCTGTCTCTTTTAATGCTCCTATATTGAATTTATGATATTTTTTTCTTAATAAAGTCCAATCTTGCTTCATACAGTTTCATCCTGAGAATTTTTTTTCTGCAAATAAAATATTGTAGGTTCACCTGAGTAGAAGTCTGTAAGAGGCACTCCTTGGGCTGATACACATAGCAACCGCGGATAAAGCCTTTTCTGCAATGCACCACGACTGGCAAATGGGGTCTAGTGCTTAAAAAAAAAATCCAAATACATTTCCAAGACACACTTCTCTTAGCCCTGTTGGATCATACTGAGTTAACACAAATTTTCTGTTGAACTGCATTTTATCCTTACCCAACCCCCTAGCCTTTTCCTAACTTTCCTCTTTCTCAGAAGCTATCTCTGACACATTCATTAGGACCCAATTTCAGCTATATAAAAGAAAAATAGATAAGAAACACACCATCTCCCATTGTGACATGTAAACCCTATGAACACAAGCATTTCCTTCAGACATTCTATCCTTTGCTAATATGAAATAATGCTCTTTAGAATAGTTAATATAAAAAAGATAAAAATTATTTTTTCAGAAGAGCTGATGCTTGTGTGATTTTACTTATTTCTTCATAATTCAGCTTTTTTTTGGTCTGACTTAATTTCTCTTGGACATATTGTGGCTCAGTTCTTCTGGTTTTGTAATGTATTAACTGCTAAAAGTTATCAGCCACAGTACCTGTACCAGGTGCCTCTAAAATGGCTTCCAACAATCTTGGCTCCTGGGCTTTGAGGCCGGCTATTACTATCCTCTACTTCTCTAATGCAGGATGGATTTTAGATTCCCAACTAATTCAATATGGCAACAGTGCCAGGGCATTACCTCTAAGGTTAGACTAAAAAAAAAAAAGAAGAAGAAAAAGCATCTTCCTTCAACTTGGATGTTCTTCCCCGGATTGCTGTGGTAGGGAAAATGAGCTGCCATGGTGTAAGGAATTTTATGAAGAAACCAGATGGTGGAGAATCTAGACCAACGAACAACCACGTGCATGCGCATGGAATAGATCCTTACTCAGTCACAGCAGAGCCTTCCAATAAAATCACAACTCTCAACTATAACTTGACTGCTACCTCAAGAACTACCTGGAACCACGCTGCTGAATGTTGTCCTAATTCTTGATTCACAGAAAGCAGGATAATAAATGCTTGTTGCTTTAAGCTGTGCAAGCATGGAGGTAATTTGTTAACCAGCAATAGCTAACTAATGGAGCGGCTCAGACCACTGCCGATCCAGACAAATTGTATAAATTGAGAGTTCTGACTTAATCTGAGAGCATAATAAACTCATTTATTATTCAAGAGGACAAGAGAAACATTTAGAACGTATCTGTAAAAAGTACCTGTAAAAATTGCAGAAAGTACCTGCTTATTTCATAGTTGGTGCACACACAGCTTTTTGAGCCCAATTAAAGAGACTAACAGGGTTATTTTTAAAGCATCTGCAAGGAAAATGATATTCAATAGGTTTTTAATATAAAATATGTATAATCATTTAATTTAAGACAATATGGAAACAGTGAACACTAAATACAAGGTAAACTTTAGTCTTATGTAAATAGTACATTTCAGGTCTCTATAATGTTTATTTCGACTTTTAACATGCATAAACATATTCATGGTGATGTAGTGATATTGGAACTAATGATTCTGCAGGGTAAGCGTCACTCAAGTTCATGCCCTGCTCTAGTTCCCGGCAAGCTGTGTTCCTCGCCTGGATACTCATGCTTCGTTCCCACGCTTATCCATTCTGGAGTGTGCGAGAGCATGCGGTGGGGAGGGCTGAGAGGATTGTGGGATCCCTGCTGGGCAGACCATTCCAGCTCTGGTAGACACAGAGCTTGCAGTATATAGAGGAGTCACTCAGGGATTAAAACAACACATCTCATTCTATGTCATCTGCTTCCCAGCTCGGGATGGCGTCACTCCCTCTCTCCCAGGAATAAATGAATTTATAATTGGTCATCTTAAGAGTCGCTGCGAGTCATTTTGCCAGAATGTAGATTTCTTATCCCAAAAATCTGTTTAATTCTTTCTCGGAAACAACAAAAAACAGTCTATGCTTTCAAGACATAATTTTTCCCAAACTGGCTCTTAGATCTGAGATCTTGCCAGCGTTCTCTATTCCACTCCACGGTGATACTAAACAATTTTTTTTCTCAGATCTTCTTTGACAGAAAACTTATACCCTTTCAAGTTCCTCCGGAGCACTCCTTTTCTTTACAAAAATCATGAATATTTTATCTCCTTACATTTATATTCAGTCTCTATCACCTTGTTCATTGGTCTTGTCCTCCTTGAGGGCACCATTGCAGAGAGCTATGTTCCTCTGGAGCCAGCTTGTGGCCCAGAGCAATGGCAGCGCAGGGTTTCCGCACCAGCTGGCGCGCCTCTGCTGGCGCGCCTCTGCTGTGATCACATCCGGGGCATCCTGTCTCCTTGCTTCTTCCATAATGAGGACAGACATAGGCCATAGAGTTCACTGAGCAGCAGGTGGCTACTGACAGCAGCAGAGACTAAAAGCGGAACCAGAGAGTAGTGTAAAGTTTTTGGAAGAGAGAATTGAGTATTTTAGCTCTCTCTAAACAACAGCAGTAGCTATGAAGCAGGGAGGATGGCCCAGTCTTACTCCCTGCTCGTGAATCAGGTGTAGAAACAGTGGGGAGCTATTGATCTTGCTTTATCAGCTTATGGTGCCTCATGTGTAGATTCTAACAAGATTCCTCTATTTTTCTCTCTTCTTCTAAGCTAGAAATATCATCCATGGCAACATTACTCCAAAACATTTGAGGAGGGAACACTTTGTAACTAATAGGATATCAAGGGAGCACCAGGTAATGACTAAACTGTAATGTACATTTGCACAAGACATGTCAAATAATACTACAGTTAGGTGTTGCAAGATTGGCTGGAAACATTTTGAGCATGTTGTGGTGATGGTGGGGGTGGTGTGTGGAGGTATAGGGGTTGGTCTGGTGATGCTTGTATTCAGATGCTTAATTCTGTACCCCAAGACCTGGTTGTTCCAAGATGAAGAGATTCTCACTATATCAGCTTTTGTTGTGTAAATCTTGACCCCCCAAATTATTCCTGATTGGTTAAAAAAGATGCCTACAGAATGGAGAAGATGGGCAGAAGAGACAGAATGGAGCGAAGGTCCCAGGCTTGGAGTCTCAGGCAGGGACCATGAGGAAGGAGAGGAGGGAAGAAGGAAGAAGTAGCCATGAGGTAGGTGGATTGTGAGCACACGGCCATGAAAGCTGGCCTGCTGGAGTAGGAGCAGCCCAGGTAGAACATGGCAAGTGATATCTCAGGGTATTGACAGAGAAATAGACGAAATAGCATAGAGGGTTGATATCTGCCAGACTCTAATGCCTTAAGGCTTATTATAATTATAAAGGCGTCCGTGTCTTTTATTTGGGGACTACATCATCAAAGTGGAGTAAAAAACCCCCAGAATAATATTCACCACCACAGAGAGGCCAGTGGTTTACACTGGGTGCCTTTCAGGTACCTTCCCTCTTATTGAGGCAGGCTCTTTTTGAGATAGGGCCTGTTGCTTCGCTTGGAATCTGCTAGCAGGCTAAGCTGGCTGGCCAGGAAGACTCCATGGTTCCACCGGTCTGTGCTTCCCCAAGGTTGAAAGTGTGAGTAGGCAACAGCATGCCTAGAAGTTTTCAAATGAATTCTGGAGATTGTGAACTCACTTGAACCCCCATGCTTGTATAGAAGCACTTTACTAACTGAAGTGTGTTTCCTGCTCTAAAGCACTTTTATTTTTGAGACAGAATCTCACTATATGACTCAGGGTGACTTCCTTCTGTCTCTACCTTTCCATGCTGGACTGTCAGTGCATCATCATGTTGGCCTAAAGTTTGTTTTGAAGGTATAATATTTGTCACAGGAAGTATATGGATACGTCACAAGATTCTTCATGTTACTGTGTGTAACATCAAGTGCGTTAAGTAAGTGAAATTATTATGCTTTTGGTGACATGTCATACTATTTCCTGTTCTTGCACAAGAAGCACTGAATATGAGTATCTACCAAGTGTCTTTCTACCATTGCTTACAGAAATAATATTGGCAAATTATATCCTCTGGATTAACATTTTAAATAATGAATGCCTAATAGCATCACACAGAGCATGTGTTTTCCCAGAAATGCACACTGGGATTTAAGGAAGATCTGGCTGCAGTTATCTATCAGTCCATTGGTCGCTATGCTTAATTCAGCTGCTCTAGATGACCGGGTGGGTATGCTCTTTCTCCATCACTCCATGTGCATCTTCTTCCTGAAACGGATTGCTCGGTTGATGAAGACAACCTTTGCTGGTAGAGGAAGGCCATTCTGCCATCAGTAAAGAGCAGCTGTGCTCTCCTGATAGAAACTCTAGAGAAAGCCTCAAGAAATGCACTGAGTCATGCTATCAAAAGTGATGGGCAGCTGTGACAATGCTAGTTCCTGTCACTACGATATTAAGTAATGCTGTTACTGAATGACAATTATATTTTGGGCTGTACGTTTAGACAATTTCTTGGATAAAGGAGGCTGAGTTCTAGGTAAAACTCTCCCAGAGAACAGGGAAATGCCTTGTTAATGGGCTCTCCCATCTTCCTTATTTCCCTCTTCTGTTGTCAGTGTAAGGAGTGGATCCCACTCAGAGCACATTCAGGCTGTTCTTTGATCAAGATAGCTACCTGAGAGGACCAGCAATGACTTCGTGATGGGAGAGTAGATGTTTCTAGTTTTTTTAGAATGCTGTGATCTCACAGAAGCGATGATGTGTTCATTAGCCTAATCAATAATGAAGTTTGGAAGAATAAGAACTCGTTCCCTTGGCAGCAGAGCAGAAGGCACCTGCTGTACAGAATCATGCTGGAGTTTTATCCTTGGCTCCATGTTAGGAAGCCCAACGGTACTGTTGAGTTTTATGTCAACTTGTCATAAGTTAGAGTCATCTGAGAGGTGGAAACTTCAGCTGAGATATCTCCATCAGACCTGGCTGTAGACAAGCCTGTAGGCATTTTCTTTACTAGTGATTGTCTTAGCCAGGGTTTCTAGTGCCATGATGAAACACCATGACCAAAAAGCCAAGTTGGGGAGGAAAGAACTTGTTTGGCTTACACTTTCATATCATTTTTCATCATTAAAGGAAATCAGCACAGGAGCTTAAATGTGGCAGGAGCCTGGAATCAGGAGCTCATGCAGAGGCCAAGGAGGGGTGGTCATGGAGGGGCGCTGCTTAATGGTTTGCTCCTCATGACTTGCTCCGCATGCTTTCTTATAGAACCCAGGATCAACAACTTGGAACAGCACCACCCACTATGGGCTGAGCCCTCCCCCTATTAATCACGAATTAAGAAAATGCTCCACAGTCTGGCATATGTCAAATCTTTTGGAAACATTTTCTTAATTGAAGTTCCTTCCTCTCAGATGACTTTAGCTTGTGTCAAGTTGACTTAAAACTATCCAGCACAGTGATTGGTGTGGCAAGGCTCAGCCCATTGTGGGTGTTGCCATCCCTGGGCTAGTGGTCCTGGTTTCTTTAAGAAAGTAAACTGAGCAAGACATAGGGAGCAAGCCAGTGCCCTCCATGGCCTCTATATCAACTCCTGTCTCCAGATTCCTGCCCTGTTTGAGTTCTTGTCTTGAATTGCTTCAATGATGAACAGTGATATGGAAGTGTAAGCCAAATAAACCCTTTCCTTCCCAAGTTGCTTTGGTTGTAATGTGTCATCACAGCAGTAGTAACCTTAACTAAGAAATTATCTTAAATCTCTTCAAAGAAAATAATCAAATTAAACATTCCCTACATCTACACTTTGTTGTTTTAAGAAAACTTTTAAAACTATATCAACACCAGCATGCATGTCTAAGGTAGTCAGTACATTTAGCTTAATTTAAGAAAGGTAAATTGTATATTCAATATGAAAGTTTTGAATTAAGATATATCAATACAAATAGAAAATATTTCTTTGTTCACTCTTTTGTTAAAAAGAAAATGGGGACCAACCAGAAGTCAGTTAAGTGTGTACTGTGGCTATCTTAAAGTTTCCTACTAACTTCTTTAATATAAACATTTCAAGAGGTTATTTTTCAGAGCTTTTTTTTTTTTGATACAGTTGCCCTTTAAGGCAAGTTGAAGGGACCTTCAGTCAACCTGCCAGCCACTCCTGACCATGCAAAGGTGTCTCTGCTGTTCTGTGACTCTCACCAGGAAAGAACTGGAGGAGAGAAACAATTACAGAAGCAAACCAAGCCTGTGCTTCAGTGGAAGCTCCCGGTCTGCTTCCTTTGCTTTCATTGTTCTTTTCTTCTTTAACGTTTTTAAAAAACTTTTTATTGATTCTTTGTGAATTTCACATCATGCTTCCCAATCCCACTCAGCTTCCCATCCCTTCACACCCACCCTCTGCTCTTGGAAGCTCTCCCCCAAAAGGAAATCAAAACCAAAACCAAAACCAAAACCAAAAAATAAAAACAAAAACAAAGCCAAATCAAGTCAAACCACCACCACCACTACCACCACCTCCACCACCACCACCACCTCCACCACCACCACCGCCACCACCACTACCACCACCACCACTACCACCACAAACAACAACAAAAATCTCGATGTGGAAGTTGAGGTGTGTCACACAGTACACCCCTTTGCCCAAACAGCTTTACTTGTAAATGTTCATTGCAGTGAGTCACTGGTCTTGTTTGAGGCCTCTGACTCTTGCGACCCTATCAATACTGAATCTTCACTGAGACTCTTCTTGGATGCTTGAGATGACTCTCGCCGACCACCACATGTCATGAGTGGGGCAAAAGCTCCCCAGAGGCCCGGGTGCCACTAAGATGAGCAGATAAGTAGTAGAGAAATGGGAGAGAAGGAGAAGCAGAACTATGTATGCGCAGTGAAGAAAGGAGGAACTGGAAACTTGAAGATAGTAAGGAACAGTCTGATATGAGTAGCCTGTGCTGTCACCAAAAACCATGTCTGTGTCCATGACTCTGCAGCATTGGGGGGGTCTAGGTTGATGTCCCTGGTTCATACTACCACCAAAGGCCATGGAGACATCCCTGGTCTAGGCTGCTACATGGGGCCGTGTTGATGTCCAAGGGTTTCACAAAACTGGCCCTACTCCTAGCCAGCTGCAGCACTCAGGAGAGTGAGGCCTCATACGTCACCTGAGCAACACAGTAGAGCTAGCCCCAGTTTCAGGGGCTGCATATGAGCTACCCTTGAGGATGTGATTGAAGGAGAACTGGCCCTGCCCCTTTCCTGGGTAGTGCCCGTGAACTGGCCCTGAGGGCAGGAGAGTGGATGGACTGGTCCCACCCCTCGCTGGCTGTAGCACTCGGGAAAGCAGGCCTGCACCTTGCCTGGGCAGCACAGTAGAGCTGCCCCTGGTGGTGTGGGTGCAGGAAAGCCAGACCAAGGGCATGAGTGCTGGAGAGCTGGTGGACTGACCAACTCAGCTACCACCTAGGTCCAGATCCAGGCCTTTGAGTTGGCCCACCCCAACATCTACCTCATCTATGAACTGCTGGAGTGAGTGAAGGGGCCAGTCCTCCAGAACAAAAAGCTACAGGATCTCCATGACACAGGGCAACAACAGGCTATTATTTTCTTTTTAAGGGATGATTCACTATGATATTTTATCAAGTTCCCAAGTGCCCACTCGTGTCTGAGCTGTCAATCAAACTTCAAACTTTTCAGAAAAAGAAATGTTCTCCATTCAGATCTTAGAACAGACATCATATTGACAAATCCCAAGCACCAAGGAGACACTTTTCACCATTACAATTTGTTAGGTGGTGTCTTTCATTTCAGAGACTGTAGAGAGGATGGTACACACAAAAGAAAGACAATTTTGTTAAGGACTTTTATTTTGCTGGGAAGATCCCAGACATTTTAAATCATCAGAGTATCTACATTGGGAAGTAGATGTGTCTCTAAGCTGGAAAACTTGAGATTTCTTACTGCATCTTAGCACTAAGCTTGACTAAATTGCATTCTACTCAAAAATGAGTCAATTGAGAAAATCAGATCAAAGCTAATAAAACAGCCCTGTAGCCCAAGAGAAGAGCATTTCTCTAAGTGCACAATAGAACATCCTCCCCAGAAAATAGAATTACTACATGACAAGAGGGGGGAAAACCACATTAGCAATACCAGGCTGAGAGTCCCTTTTGCTTTAAGAGGATATTATATGTAATAATAAATATGTCCAGACAAGTACAGATTAGTTTGGAAAAGAAGGCAGTGGAAAGGATCACATGATCTCAAATGTAATAATGGCATGATGCCATAGGAAACGGAATAATTTAGGTTTTAATAACAATATATATATTGCCCAGTGGTTTAGGGAATTTGCTTTTCAAATCATGACCTGTAAATATTACACACTGTACATTCTTTCCTTTGCTGTGTCTCATAGTTGCAACATCTAACACTGGGAACCACCATGGAAATAAGTGGGGAGTGTCATATTATTAATTTGGCCAACAATCTCAGTCTCTTCTGGATTTCTCCTACCTTGTTGACCAGACCAAGAAAAAAAAAGCCTTCAGTTTTCTTTGGCCTCACTCCTACAAATCTTGACCTACATCTTGCTTTAATTTATAGTTGTTTGGTCTAAGACCAAATCTTTAAATCCTTACCTTTTGAGAGTTTCCACAATCTCAAAGAGAAACAAATTTTCAAACGACTTAGTCAAATACATGATTACTGCAAGCAATTCCAAAAAACAGAGTTGTTCATTTGGTAGTGGCTACATCTTTCCTGTTTGTCCCATGGAGAGACTGCCCATCTATCCTATTGGGATTGAAAATCTGTCAGGCAAAGAGCCCTGCACATCTGAAGATCTGTAGTCTTGTCTAGTAATATGTATGATGGGGCCATGACATCCCCATAGCAACAGAAGTCCTGCTTCCTGTTGAGATCACGAACTGAACACCACTGGGCTAGATACCAGACTCTCAGATCTGTATTCTAGGTGGGATTCTGCTTTGCTGTCAACTGAACCAAGAGTGATTTGAATGCTTGCTTCAGCTCTTGAAGGTCAGCTAAACACAGGTTCCAATAGCAAGTTAAAAACAAAAGTAAGCGTGAAGATGAGCCTCTCATCTTGGGCACTGGCACTCATTGGTGGTCGCAGGGCTACCTCCAAGCTTTTCTCTCCTTTTTCTATTCTGCCTCAGAAGTACCTGTCCCCATTCTTTGTACACTACTCTTTCACATGTAAAAGGCATTCTAAAAGGTCTCATCACTGGCACTGAAATGATCTTGGAGAAGACGTTATCTCTACTGGCTGCCGAAACAGTGGTCTCCTGTTTCACCAGGTAGAAAAGGGAAGGCCATCTTCAAGGTCACGAAGGTATTTACCCAGTGAAGATGCCAGAAAGAGTTCTCCTTGATTAGGGTCAATCCAGAGTGTGAGTTTGTTGAATGTATTAGGCTTCTTTGATTTTTTAAGTATTATTTAATTTTTATGTGTATGCATGTTTGCCTGCATGTGTTTTTGCACCATTTGTAAACCTTGTGCCTAAAGAGGCCAGAAGAGAGCATTGGATCTTCTGGAACTAGAGTTACAGAGAGTTATGTGCCACCACTTAGAATGCTAAGAATCAAACCTGGGTCATCTGAAAGAACATCCAGGGTTCTTAACCATGGAGTCATCTCTCCAGTGCCAGGATTCTTTGCTTTAAAGTGAGTGATTCCACAGACCTGGAAGACATAGAAACAAGATCAGTCACCTTTAAAAAGTATTACGTGTGTGTGTGTGTGTGTGTGTGTGTGTGTGTGTGTGTGTGTTTCCAGATACACATATACCACAGGGCACATGTGAATGCCAGAGTATAACTCAGGAGTCAGTTCTCCACAATCCTGTGGGATCCAGAGAGTAAACTTAGGCCTTCAGGTCTGTTTGTGCTGAAGAACTTCTACCCACTGTTGGCAATCTGGCCAACTCCTCTGCTAACCTTTTTGCCTGAAATTTACAGATAATCTCACCTAGGTATTCCTACTGAATAAATACCACTAACTCCCTTTCCCACATGTGTCATCTGAAGGCCCACATAGAGGGAGAGAAAGTACATTCAACTGGCTGACCTTAAATCATGTATATTCTCTTGGCCTCAGGAAGCAAGAAGAGGGATCTGGTGGAAAGAATTTGAGAGTTCTTTGATACTGTAATTGTTGTTCAGGGTTCTCCAAGGGGGCAATCTAATCAATACCACTCAGATAAAGATTCCATTCTCCATATGGAACAAAGGAAGAGTTTTGAGGAAAGGGTGAGGAAGGATGAATGGCCTTGATGGGGCAAGTCTCTTAAAGACAGTGTAGTTTATAGCCATCAATAAAGGCATATTCTTCTATATAATACTAATTGTATTTCCAAGAAATGGCTCTTTTCTTATTGTACTGAGGAGATATATTTGACTTCCTGGTTCCTCTTTCATCATAAGGGTCTTGTATATAACTAATTCACTAAAATCTCAGACCCCTCATCAAAGTTCTCTGCTTCTAACCTTTTGATGTTCTCACAGGGAGTGAGAACAGGGTTGGGGGGTGGAAGCAGGATACCAGTGATTGACTTTGCCCTCAGTGTGGGGAAATGTCCTCCCCAGGAAAGGAACTCTTCATGTCAGTGATCTTTTTTTTTTAATCCCCGTGGGAGTTCTTTATTCATTTCTCAACAATCTCCAGGTTTTTCTGACTCATGGACTGCAATAGCTCTTTATCTATACTAATGGTGATTCTTGCCCATTTTAAGACTGATTTGTTATCAAAATTGTTGGTATTTAGGATGATAAATAGTCTAGTGAACTCGGCCATGTAGAAATGAGACAAATCATAATTTATTTAAGTAAAAAGAGTCAGTATAAAATCTACTGTGTAAGTCAGGACAAGGTTCAAAGTAAAAAGAAATCTTTATGTAAAATAGCATTATGCCATTGGTTTTTTTTTAAACTGGGATGCCACACAAAATTGAGAATTGATTTTTCTAACAAAAATTGGCTATTTAACTTCCAAAACAGCTATGAAGTTTTGATATATCTTTAATGAAATCATGAATAGTCCTAATTTCCCTTGGCCATTGAACCTTGTCAGCTCTAATTTTCTTTCCCTATCAGAATTGATTTCATTTCCTTAATCCAGTTTAGATATATGTTCATTTCAAGTATCATATTCTTTCCATTCCACCTGCCCCAGGTCTGCACATATATAGCTTCCCACTGCCTTCATGTTCTACTGCTGTGATGATGGAGGAAAAGGTACATTGATGTATGGATGAACTATATTTAACTATACACATTTGAATCAATTATTTAACTTTGTCATAATTAAGAGATGACAGTAACTGTATACCTCACCCTGCCAGTAAAAAACAAGATACAATTTAAAGCAAATGTTGAAATACAGACAATGCCCTGCAATCAATAGCACAACACATAACATAAAACAAAAGCAAAGCAAAACACATCCATAATACAACCCATTCTGATTACAATAATATGTCCCTACTAACCTTTGTTGAACACTTATTGTGTTCCAGAGAAAGCTGGTGTTAACTACTTTTTACAGTATCAGACTGCACTGATTGGCAAGTAGCCACTGTCCTTTACCAACTTGGCCACCCTAGTCCTTCACTATGGTGCTAGTCTAAAAGTGAAAAAGTGATGTTTAGGTCTGAGAAGGACCCTAGAACTTGGCAAGGAAAGGGTTTATTTCCATTTACAATCAATTCTCAGATAATGTCTCACTCTGTCACTGAAGGAAGTCAGGGGAGAAAACTGGAGGAAAGAACTAAAGCAGAGAGCATAGAAGAAAATTTCTTTCTTTTTTTTTTAATTATTTATTTTATTTTATTTTATTTTAATTTACATTCCAAATCATTTCCCCTTTCCCGTTTCCTCCCTCCCCAAAAGTCCCATAAGCCCCCTTCCCTCCCTCTTTTCTCCATTCAACCCCCTCTCGTTACTCTGTCCTGGCGTTCCCCTACATCCAGTCTTTCCAGGACCAGGGGTCTCTCCTTCCATCTTCTTAGAAATCTATTGATATGCGGATTGTGTCTAGGGTATTCCGAGATTCTGGGTCAATATCCCCTTATCAGTGACTGCATACCATGTGTGTTCTTTTGTGATTGGGTTACCTCACTAAGGATGATATTTTCAAGATCTGACCATTTGCCTAGGAATTTCGTGAATTCATTGTTTTTAATTACAGAGTAGTATTCCATTGTGTAGATATACCACATCTTCTGAATCCATTCCTCCGTTGAGGGACATCTGGGTTCTTTCCAGCTTCTGGCTATTATAAATAAGGCTGCTATGAACATAGTGGAGCATGTGTCCTTATTGCATGCAGGTAAAGCCTCTGGGTATATGCCCAGGAGTGGTATAGCCGGATCCTCCGGGAGTGTCATGCCCAGTTTTCTGAGGAACCGCCAGACTGCTTTCCAGAGTGGTTGTACCAGCTTGCAATTCCACCAGCAGTGGAGGAGTGTTCCTCTTTCTCCACATCCTCGCCAACAACTGCTGTCTCCTGTGTTTTTGATCTTAGCCATCCTGACTGGTGTGAGATGGAATCTCAGGGTTGTTTTGATTTGCATTTCCCTAATGACTAAGGATGATGAACATCTCTTTAGGTGCTTCTCAGCCATTAGATATTCTTCAGGTGAGAACACTTTGTTTAGCTCTGTACCCCATTTTTTAATAGGGTTACTTGCCTCTCTGGAGTTTAACTTCATGAGTTCTTTCTTTGTATATATTGGATATTAGCCCTCTGTCAGATGTAAGGTTGGTAAAGATCATTTCCCAGTTAGTTGGTTGCCGCTTTGTCTTTTTGACAGTGTCTTTTGCCTTGCAAAAACTTTGTAATTTAATGAGGTCCCATTTGTCTATTCTTGATCTTAGAGCATAAGCTATTGGAGTTCTGTTCAGGAAATTCTCCCCTGTGCCCATATGTTCAAGGTTCTTCCCTAGTTTCCCTTCTATTAGTTTCAGTGTGTCTGGTTTTATGTGGAGATCTTTGATCCACTTAGAATTGAGCTTAGTGCAAGGAGATAAGGATGGGTCAATTTGCATTCTTCTGCATGTTGACCTCCAGCTGAGCCAGCACCATTTGTTGAAAAGGCTATCTTTTTTCCACTGGATGGTTTTAGCTCCTTTGTCAAAGGTCAAGTGACCATAGGAGTGTGGATTCATTTCTGGGTCTTCAATTCTGTTCCATTGATCTACATGTCTGTCACTGTACCAATACCATGCGGTTTTTAACACTATTGCTCTGTAGTACAGCTTGACGTCCGGGATACTGATTCCCCCAGAGGTTCTTTTACTCTTGAGAATAGTTTTAGCTATTCTGGGTTTTCTGTTATTCCAGATGAATTTTTGAATTGCTCTTTCTAACTCTATGAAGAATTGAGTTGGGATTTTGATGGAGATTGCATTGAATCTGTGTATTACTTTTGGTAAGATGCACATTTTTACTATATTAATCCTGCCAATCCATGAGCATGGCAGATTTTTCCATCTTCTGAGGTCTTCTTCAATTTCTCTTCAGAGACTTGAAGTTCTTGTCATACAGATCTTTCACTTGTTTGGTTAGAGTCACGCCAAGATACTTAATATGGTTTGTGGCTATTGTGAAGGGTATTATTTCTCTTACTTCTTTCTCAGCCTGCTTATCCTTTGAGTATAGGAAGGCTTCTGACTTGCTTGAGTTGATTTTATATCCGGCCACTTTGCTGAAGTCGTTTATCAGCTGTAGGAGTTCTCTGGTGGAGTTCTTTGGGTCGCTTAAGTATACTATCATATCGTCTGCAAATAGTGATAGTTTGACTTCTTCCTTTCCAATTTGTATCCCTTTGACCTCTTTTTCTTGTCTAATTGCTCTAGCTAGAACTTCAAGTACTATATTGAAAAGATATGGAGAGAGAGGGCAGCCTTGTCTAGTCCCTGATTTTAGTGGGATTGCTTCAAGTTTCTCTCCATTTAGATTGATGCTGGCTACCGGTTTGCTGTAAATTGCTTTTACTATGTTTAGATATGGGCCTTGAATTCCTGATCTTTCCAAGACCTTTAGCATGAAAGGATGCTGAATTTTGTCAAATGCTTTCTCAGCATCTAATGAGATGACCATGTGGTTTTTTTCTTTGAGATTGTTTATGTAGTGGATTACATTGATGGATTTCCTTATATTGAACCATCCCGGCATCCCTGGGATGAAGCCTACTTGATCATGGTGAATGATCGTTTTGATGTGTTCTTGGATTCGGTTGGCAAGAATTTTATTGAGTATTTTTGCATCGATATTCATAAGAGAGATTGGCCTGAGATTCTCTTTCTTTGTCGGATCTTTGTGTGCTTTTGGTATTAGTGTAATTGTGGCTTCATAGAACGAGTTGGGTAGTGTTCCTTCTGTTTCTATTTTGTGGAACAGTTTGAAGAGTATTGGTGTTAGGTCTTCTTTGAAGGTCTGATAGAATTCTGCAGTAAAACCATCTGGACCTGTGCTTTTTTTGGTTGGAAGACTTCCAATGACAACTTCTATTTCTTCAGGGGTTATAGGACGGTTTAGATGGTCTATTTGATCCTGATTTAATTTTGGTACTTGGTATCTGTCAAGGAAATTGTCCATTTCCTCAAGATTTTCTAGTTGTGTTGAATACAGGTTTTTGTAGTAGGATCTGATGATTTTTTGAATTTCCTCAGGTTCTGTTGTTATCTCTCCCTTTTCATTTCTGATTTTATTAATTTGGATACTATCTCTGTGCCCTCTGGTTAGTCTGGCTAAGGGCTTATCTATCTTGTTGATTTTCTCAAAGAACCAACTCTTCGTTTTGTTGATTCTTTGTATGGTTTTATTTGTTTCTACTTGATTGATTTCAGCCCTGAGTTTGATGATTTCCTGCCTTCTACTCCTCTTTGGTGTATTTGCTTCTTTTTGTTCCAGGGCTTTCAGGTGTGCCATTAAGCTGTTAGTGTATGCTGTCTCCCGTTTCTTTTTGGCAGCACTCAGGGCTATGAATTTTCCTCTTAGCACTGCTTTCATTGTGTCCCATAAATTAGGGTATGTTGTGCCTTCATTTTCATTAACTTTCAAAAAGTCTTTGATTTCTTTCTTTATTTCCACCTTGACCAAGTTATCATTGAGTAGAGCATTGTTCAGCCTCCATGTGTACGTGGGTTTTCTTTTTTTTTTTTGTTGCCATTGAAGACCACCCTTATTCCATAGTGATCTGATAGGAGGCATGGGATTATTTCTATCTTCTTATATCTGTTGAGGTCTGATTTGTGACCAATTATATGGTCAATTTTGGAGAAGGTACCATGAGGAGCTGAGAAGAAGGTGTATTCTTTAGCTCTAGGATGAAATGTTCTATATATATCTGTTAGTTCCAGTTGGTCCAAGGCTTCAATTAGATTCACTGTGTCCCTGTTTAGTTTCTGCTTTCCTGAACGATCCATTTCAGAGAGCGGGGTGTTGAAGTCACCCACTATTATTGTGTGCGGTGCGGTGCGATGTGTGCTTTGAGTTTTAGTAAAGTTTCTTTTACGAATGAGGGTGCCCTTGCATTTGGAGCATAGATATTCAGAATTGAGAGTTCATGATGGTGGATTTTTCCCTTGATCAGTATGTAGTGTCCTTCTGTGTCTTTTTTGATGACTTTAGGTTGAAAATCAATTTTATCTGATATTAGGATGGCTACTCCACCTCGTTTCTTGGGGCCATTTGCTTGTAAAATTGTTTTCCAGCCTTTTACTCTGAGGTAGTGTTTGTCTTTGACACTGAGGTGCGTTTCCTGCATGCAGCAAAATGCTGGGTCCTGTTTACGTATCCAGTCTGCTAGTCTATGTCTTTTAATTGGAGAATTGAGACCATTGATATTAAGAGAGATTAAGGCATAGTGATTATTGCCATCTGCCATTCTTGACGCTATCTTTATGTTTGAGTGGTTATCTACTTTTGGGTTTGATTCAAGAAGGTTATTATCTCATTTTTTCCAGGGTGTTGTTTCTCTCCCTGTATTGGAGGTTTCCACCTATTATCCGTTGCAGGGCTGGATTTGTGGAAAGATATTGTGAAAATTTGGTTTTATCATGGAATATCTTGGTCTCTCCATCTATGGTGATTGAGAGTTTTGCTGGGTATAGTAGTCTAGGCTGGCATTTGTGCTGTCTTAGTGTCTGCATGAGATCTGCCCAGGATCTTCTGGCTTTCATAGTCTCTGGCGAGAAGTCTGATGTGATTCGGATAGGTCTTCCTTTGTATGTTACTTGGCCCTTTTCTCTTACTGCTTTTAGTATTCTTTCTTTGTTTAGAACATTCGGTGTTTTGATTATTATGTGACGGGAGGTATTTCTGTTCTGGTCCAGTCTGTTTGGAGTTCTGTAGGCTTCGTGTACGTTCATCGGCATCTCTCTCTTTAGGTTAGGGAAGTTTTCCTCCATAATTTTGTTGAAGATGTTTACTGGCCCTTTAAGTTGCAAATCTTCACTCTCATCTATACCTATAATCCTTAGGTTTGGTCTTCTCATTGTGTCCTGCATTTCCTGGATGTTTTGGGTTAAACGTTTTTTGCATTTTCTTTGACTGTTGAGTCGATGCTTTCTATGGAATCTTCAGCACCTGAGATTCTTTCTTCCATCTCTTGTATTCTATTGTTGATGTTTGCATCTATGACTCCTGATTTCTTCCCAAGGTTTTCTATCTCCAAAGTTGTCTCCCTTTGTGATTTCTTAGTTGTTTCTACTTCCTTTTTTAGATCCTGGATGGATTTGCTGAGATCCTTCACTTGTTTGTTTGTATTTTCCTGTATTTCTTTAAGGTATTTTTGCATTACCTCTTTCAGGATTTCTTCCTGATGACCCACGTTCTCCTGCATTTCTCTGAGCGATTTTTGTGTTTCCTCCTCATGGGATTCCATCTGTTGATCCATCATCTCCTGCATTTCTTTAAGCAGTTCTCGTGTTTCCTTTGTAAGGGCATCTAACCGTTGATTCATTTCTTTAAGCAATTTTTGTGTTGCCTCCTTATGGGCATCCGTCTGTTGACCCATATTCTTCTGCATTTCTTTATGCAAATTTTGTGATTCCTTTGTGAGTGCATCTACCCGTTGATTCATCTCGTTAAGCGATTTTTGTGTTGTCTCCTTGTGCGCCTCCATCTTTTGATCCATGTTCTCCCGCATTTCTCTAAGCGATTTTTGTGTTTCCTTTGTAAGGGCTTCTAACCGTTGATTCATGGTCTCCTGTAACTCTTTATGAGATTTATTTGTGTCCTTCTTGTGATCCTCTAATGGGATCATGAGAAGTGATTTTAAATCCAGATCTTGTCTTTCGGGTGTGGTGGGGTATCCAGGACTTGCTGCTGTTGGAGAGTTGGGTTCAGATGGTCCCACATTACTTTGATTTCTGTTAGTAACATTCCTACGTTTGCCTTTTACCATCTGGATACCTCTGGTGTTAGTTGGTCCTGCTGCCACTGGCTGTTGGTTGGACCCCCTGTGAGGCTGCAAAGCTATTTCTGCCCCCCCTGGATTACCAGGATTCCCCTGGCACCGATTTCTGGGGCCTGCCTGCTCCTGAGTGACTTTGGAGCCCTAATGTGCCTTGCCTCACGTGATCTTATATTGGGGAGGCCTTGCACATCCAAAGGCTCAGCCTAGTGGATTCCTGGAGCAGAGGTAGCCAAAGGGAGGCTGGTAGGCTCCTGCCCTGTGCAGGGGTGTGTGATCTCTCCTGGGGGGGGAGGGAGCGTCCCTCCGCCAGGCAGAAGTCCCACAGCAGAGCTGGCGCGCTGGTTACTGCAGATCAGCTCAGCACTTGGGAGCCGCATACACACAAGCCGCCCGAGACCCAAGCGATATTATGCCTGTCTGTCTCAGAACCTGGCTGTCCCAACTTCCCAGTCACTGGAGCAAAGATCAGAAGAAAATTTCTTATTGGTCTGTTCCTCGTAACTAGCTCAGCCAGCTTTCTTATACCATCCAGGGCCACCTGCCCAAGGATGGCACTGCCCACCCATAGTCATCATTGATCAAAATGAATGTGCTATAGACTTGCCTGATGGAGTCATTTTCTCAGTTGAGGTTCCCTTCCCAGATAACTTTAGCTGTGTCAAGTTGACAAGCCACCAGGAAACAGGCCGCTGTAATGTTGTGTTCTGAATGGTTAGGATGGGAGAAGTCAGTCTCCACAATTATGTCCTGTATTCTAGCCAACTCTGTCTAGTACTCTCATTCCTGTGTCTTAGAGGGCTGGTCACATCTTTCATGTACATCTACCTTGTCTTTGGGATGCCCAGTGGAAACAGAGAATCTCAGGTATGCTTCTGTCTGCCTATCATCAAGCAGGCATTTTGATACTTATATGCTGACTTTATCCATTAATGAAACTGGATGCTGTCCATGTACTATGGTTGTAGGCTGGTGCTGTCAGATGCTTACCTGTTTCTCTAAGGTTGTGGCGGCCTGTTGCTGGCCAGTACTTTACTAAGTAGATCTGGGTGCTTTTTAGCTGTTGTTGGATTTGGTCTGTGAGTAGCTGGAAGACCAAATGAGACAGAAAGAAAGCACTGAATCTTCATCAGACATCTGTCAGGCTCTGCTGCCTCAATGGCATAGCAGGTATCTCGAGGCAAACTGAAGGCAGGGATATGTAAGCCTCTCCCACCGTTCACTTAAATTTTAGTTCTGTTTAATGGTAGGCATCTTGAAAACTCCCTAGAAAGCCTATTTATCATGATTAAGTTTCTCTTTTACTTGAAGCCTTATTTATTTTCTGTGTATCAATGTTTGCCTGCATGTATGCATGCACACTTTGTGTGTATGCCTGGTGCATGCAGAGGTCAGAAGAAGGTGTGGATATTCTGAAACTGGAGTTACAGATGGTTCATTAGTCAGCACATGGGTGCTGGGAATCAAACCTGGAGCAACAAGTGTTCTAAACTGCTGGATCTCTCCAGTCCCTAGATTTCTTATTACTATCAGGTGGATAATTCACATAAAAAATTAAATGTCATATACAAAGACACTAATTTTTTACGAAGACAGAGGAGCTAGATAATGAACCTGCAACAAGCCGGTTACTTTCTGAGCTCACTGTCGCATCTCAGCCATGCTTGCACAAGTCAAGCTCTGATTTCTTCCTGGCCGCAGTCCACTCTGTATGGAAGGAAAAGGGATTTCAGAATGTGGCCTCATCCTGCTACAGAAGCTGTTATCACTGTCCTTTAAAAGGTACTCTAATAAAGCCATAACACACCCAATTAGTGACACGTCCCCGTGCCTCTGGCACCACAAATTACAAACTTTGTGCAATATGAGACTTAGAAAAAAGAGACCACAGAACCTGTCTCCCCAGCCGGAAAAGATCATCAGAACCCTCTAAGCCCAGTTACTATTGCTAACATCGCGATCAGATCACATTGTCATGGTAACTGGAAAGTCAAATAATAGTGAATTTCCTGCTTTAGAAAGTCTCCGATAGTCCATGTGGCAGACAATGTGTGGGGCAGGCCATTCATTTTGACACAGACCTGTGACTCATCAGTTCAGAAGGAACTCTAAAGCAGTGGAGTGAATGTCTTCTCCTAAGAAACGAATCCCAATTTAAAACATTTAGTTTGTATTGAAAAGTTATTCACCGAGCAGGTAAACAAGGTCATTGTGACTTCTGCGACACAGAGTTGCTGTTCTCTCACTGAACTAAATGCCATCGAACTGCCTTTAAAGTTACGTGTTATATAAGTTCCAGTGTGACTGTGGTCCCCGGGAACCTCAATGTGACCAACAGAAGCTGTTCTCACATAGGCGCTGTGAAACTTTTCTTCAGCCTGCTAACGTTAATAATAAAAATATGGATGCCCAATATGGAATGAATTTGTATAAATTGTATTCTCCTTTTAGTCTAACTTTCCTCATATTCTAGATTACCTTAGACACTTACCCTCTAAAATATTGTATATATTGACATAGGCTTCCTTTCTTGTGTGCATTTGATGTTTTGAGACAGTCTTGCCTTAGGCTGGGTTGGTCTAGAATTTGTGGTAATCTTGTCTCCCCTTCCAAGTGCATAGATGTGAGTCACTGTTCTCAGCTGCTTGTTGCTGTTGTTGTTCTTCTTCTTCCTCTTCCTCCTCCTCCTTTTCCTCCTTCCCTTCTTCTCCTCCTCCTCCCTATTCCCCTCCACTTACCTCTCTCCACTGGCCCTCCCTTCCCCGGTCTGTGTGTTCTGGTTTAAGCTTGTGCGTGTGGAGGCCTGAGGTTGCTGTTGGATCTCTCCCCTACTGCTCTTCATGCTACTTTATGAGACAAGATTTATCACTGGATCTGAAGCTTACCTGTTTTCAGCTAGACTGGCTGGCCATCAAGCCTCCAGGGTCTCTCTCTCTTTGGTCCCCTCCCAACCTGCTCTTGTCATGACTGGTGCTTCAAGGTCTGTGCTGCAGACACAAATTCAGGTCCTCTCTTTACCCATTGAGCAGTCTCGTCAGTCTTGTGACCTTTGTTAATTAAACCAAACTTCAAATATCTGAATATCTGTGCATAAAATAATAAATCTAGATTCTTCCCTCATACAACATACAATGAACTTAAAATGGATCAAAAAAGCAAAATACAAATGCTGAAACTATCAGTTTCTTAGAAGAAAGTCAGTAAGAATGAAGTTTCATGGCCTCAGATCAGATTGTAGACTTAAGTGATGCCATTGTGTCATCATAATGAACAAGAATAGACAAACCAGAGACTTCATCACAATTAAAATCCATGGCATATGAAAGGACTGATCAGGAAAGCAGGAGTTGAGCTTGTGGAATGCCTGCCTATAATACAGACATTCAGAGGCCAGAGGTGGGGGAAAGAGGACTGGAAGTTCAAAGCCAGCCTAAGCTACATGACAAGCTATTTCAACAAAACAAGACAACAAAACCCAAAACTATAAAGCAAACCAATGGGCAAAAACAAAGACTCCAGGGTCAGTCTGTCTCTGGCCCTCTCCCAACCCATGGCTGTCATGACTGGGTCTTTAAAGTAATACACACAATAACACTCAGGTATTCAGTATAAACTCCAACAAAAAACAAACAAGACAACCTAGTAAAAAAATGGACTAAAGGCTCAGATATACAATTTTCCCCAAAGAACATGTGCCAGCATCCAGGAATATGCGAGTGTGAGCTCTCTGTTGTCACTGAGGAAATGCAAATCCAGGCTACACTAAGGTGCACCTGTGATTCTTCTTCACAGTTACTATGACTGGGTTTGGAGTTATATAGGAAACATGTTTCTAGACCTGCCCATGGGTGTATTTCCAGAGAGGCTTAATTGAGGAAGGAAGACCTACTTTAAATATTCATGACTCCTTCCCATGGTCTGGGGTATAATGCTGAATATAAAGAAGCAAGCTTTAAAAAAAAAGAAAAACAAACAAACAAACAAAAATAATAAAGAAGCAAGCTCAGTATGGATATTTCCTTTTTTTTGTGGGTCCTGACTGGACTCAGTGTGGCTTTCTGCCTCATGCTTGCACTGCTGTGCCCTTCATCCATGTGTCCTGTCTTGAACTGAGAGCCGAAGTCAACCCTGGCTAGGGGTGAGGGAATGAAGAAAAGAAAGGCACAGAGACAAAAGCAGGCCAGCAGGGTCAGGCTGTAACATCTGGGGGATGGGCAGAAACCAGTTTCTAGTCTACACACATTGGTCAATCATTCAAAGACACTCAGAATCAGATTCCCAAGGAGAACTTTGTCACCCATATTGAGCCTGGACCATATGGATAATGGCAATGGGACCAGAGACCTTGGAAATTCTCAACATGACTGAATATACATTCACATAGGACCTCACTCAATCAGCATTTCCTTTGCTACCTACAAGATGTTCAGTCACAGTAACTAGAAAAACAACCAACACACTCTATCGTTTACTGGTGTAATAATGACACAAAAGGGGTGGGTGAGATAAGGGACATCCTTGCACATTGCCACTGGGAAAGTAATAGGGTAGAAATAACTAAAATCATTGATTTCTCAAAGTTCTGAAACTAGAGTTGATACATGATTCAGCAATCCCACTTCCTAGAAAATATTATCCTAGACAATAATAAAAACAGGTGCTCCATCAAAAATTTATATGCAAATGTTTATAGCAGCTCGATTCACACAAGCCAAAAAGGTAGACAGAATGCAGAAGTTCACTATATTGTGCATGAATTAAACAGATAATACAGGACCCGGAAGGAATGCAAAAGCCACGAAACAGGGAGGAAGCTCTAAAAAACTGTCTTATGGGCACTACATGGCCACATAAGACAGCACCCCTGGACTCGCCACAGCTGTCGTTGCCTGCATATAGGAGTTCATATAGGAGTTAAGGGCTTCTATGAGGGAGGAAGTCATCGTGTTCGGTGATGGGAGTTACTCAGGGGCCACTGGGGATCTCCATACCTGTCCCCACATGAGTGGCCTGGTTAAAGAGAGTCACAAAGGAAAAGCCAAAACCACAAAAAGAGACAAAGTGGAATAGAGACTTTTGGGAAAGTTTATTGAGGGAAGGAGGGAAAGAGAAGGTAGAGACATGAGTGTGAACGCAATGTTACATACATGTGAACACAATGTTATGCACATGTGAACACGATGTTATATACATGTATGACACTGTTAAAGAAAAAATAATAAAAACATTAAGATAGGAAAAAAAGAGATATTTTCTTCAGTGGTGTAGCAACTGGGAAGGTGCCCATTCCCCTGTAGGCAACCCTCATCAGTGCCCCTGTAAGCAACCCTAATGAAAATCATTGAATCTCAAAAAGAAAGAAATATGACATGAAAGTAGAAGTTGGGGTGGAAGGAGGCTATATGGAAGGAAGGAAGGAAGAAAGGAAGGAAGGAGGGAAGGAAGGAAGGAAGGAAGGGATTAATAAGATGGTGAGGGGACAAGAGAGAGTAACCAGGGTGTGTGCATTTGACTGAAATAAATTACACGCATGTGTCTATTGTGTACTATTATATAGAGTTAATGTATGCTAATATAAATTGAAAAATAGCAGAAATGAAATAAATACTCCACCTCAAATCTCCAAGCAAACAAGTCCAAAGGTACAATCTGTCAGTACCGTAGAAGATTGTTCGTCTGGGAGAGAAATGAAGTTTCACACTATGTTTCAACACAGATTTGAACCTCAACACAGATTTTACTGGAGAACATTTTGCTTAATTAATACATGCGTGCGTACACACGCACACACGCGCGCACACACACACACACACACACACACACACATACACACACAAACTAAGAATTTTACAATCCTATTTCCATAAAACATCTGGAATGGGCAAATCCACTATTTAGAAAGCAGACTGGAGGTAGCCAGGCCTGGGGTGAAGATGGTGGATCCACTAAGGAAGGGGGAGGGTACTCCAAGCTGAAGCAGTGTTTTCTAGGAATGGAAAGTTTCTCTATAGCTAGTTGGTACAGGATTACAACAATGTGACAATACCTGAGACCACAGGGTCAGACAGGAAAATGTAGATAAAGAGATAAAGATCATGTTGCTTGGAATTTGTAACCACAAAAGAAATGAAAAAAAAATGTCTATTCAAGAATTCAAACCAGAGCCTGGAGCAGTAGCTCAAGTGGCTACGAACATTGCCTGTATTTAGTAGAACCTGAGTTTGTTTCCTAGTCCCTCACTGATAACTCTAGTTCCAAGGGATCCAGTGCCTTCTGCTGAACCATCCAGATGCCTGTACACATACACACAGACATAAATGCACAAATAAATGTCAAGTAAATATTAAAAAACAAAAAAGGGCCAATTGAAATTCTGACAATTGAACTATAACTTAATTTTGTGAAAACTTGTCCCTATTCCTGTAAATCTGAGTATACTGGTTAACCCAGGTTTCAAGCAAAGGAAAAGGTCTGGAATCCATTTGACTACAGTGTATGAAGGAATGGTTCCATTTTCATGTAACCAAATCCAGGAGCCTCAGATGGGGGTGGTCTTCATGAAAATCTCCTGTTACTGAACTCTAAGTAGGAGATTTAAAATGAATATTCTTGTGAATGTCCTAAGAAGCTTTTAAAAATAAGTGTGTGTGCATGTGTGTATGTGAGTGTGTGTGCATGTTTGAGTATGTGTACATGTGTATGTCCATGTGTGTGTGCCTGTGTGTTGCATGTGTGTGCATGTGTATGTGCATGCATATGTACATGTGCATATGTGTGTGTGTTTTGTTTCAGAAGAACTTTTCAAGCTCTATGAGAGACACCTACATCATATTTTGCCACAGTGCTTGCAAATAAGGCCCTTTCCCATGTTTGAATTTTCAGGACAATCATGTTTCTCTGGATGTAATTTTAAGATTATTTCACTTCATTGAACCTTTAAACAAGGTACGTGATTCATTATAAAATAGCAAAGATGTCCACAGAAGGAAAGACATCCCACAGAAGGTTTTCCTTCTATCAGGACTCACTCATGTTTGATTCTCTCCTGAGAATCTTAGAGGCCAACCCAGAGATTTCAAACATATCCAAGCAAGCGAATGTGCATTGTATGAATAATTTTCATTTTATACTCTTCTAAACTATTTTACTTACTACGCATTTTTATAGATTGGTATGTGCTTAGTTTTAGGAGTCTGCATTGCTAAAAAAAGAAAAAGAAAAAAGTGTTTATTATGTCAGAACGTTTCTTTAAATTGAACAATTGTGAAGCCATTTATTCAAAAAATATCTTATTTAATATTCATGCACATATATAATGTGTTTAAATAAATCCCTTCTCCTCTGATTCTTTTCTTATTCCTTTACCACTTTTCCTTCCAGTTTTATGTCTTTATGTGCTCTCTCTTCCCCTCTCTCCCTCTCCCCACCCCCATCCAATGGACTCTATGTAGTGCTGTCTCTAGGTGTGGGACTGTCTATTGGAGCTTGGGCAGTCTCTCAGCCCTTCTCCCTGGTAGCCATCAATTGTTAATAGATCCTCAGATTGGGGTGGAACTTTATGACACCCCCACCCACTCCCATCTACACACATTTGAATCAAGTGTAGTGTTTATCATTAAGGGCAGAAGTCACTCTCTCTGTAAGATAGTCTGACATTAAGTAACTTTCTTTTATTTTCTCACTATGTAGCTCTGGCTGCTTTGGAATTCACTGTATAGACCAGAGTAGTTTTGGTTTAATAGACATCCACTTGCCTCTGCCTCCTGAATTCTGGGATTAGAGACACATACCACTATATCAATCATCTTTTATTTTTAAGTTAAATAATTTCTGAATTTAGTGTAAAATTATGGTAGCTGTTTCTTCCAACTCATTCATTAACTATCTATCTATCTATCATCTATCTATCTATCTATCTATCTATCTATCTATCTATCTATCTATCTATCTATCTATCTATCTATCTATCTACCTATCTCTGTCTGTCTCTGTCTGTCTGTCTCTGTCTCTGCCTCTCTCTCTCTCTCTCTCTCTCTCTCTCTCTCTCTCTCTCTCTCTCTCTCTCTCTCTCTCTCTCTCTCTCTCTCTCTCTCTCTCTCTCTCTCTCTCTCTCTCTCTCTCCAATCTTTTTGAAACAAGGTCTTGTAATACAACCCAGGATGGCCTCAAAGTTGCTACCCCTCATACCTCGACCACCTGGATGCTGGAAGTACAAGTGTGTCACGATGCCCAGGTCCACACTGATCTGTTCTTTACAGAATGATTATGTAAGCATGGTTTGGGATTTAGGCACTGTGTATATACAATCATAATAAACAGCCATGCAAATAAATTCTATCATTTCTACAGTACTGTAGTCAGTCCTAACTTTTATTTTAAGTGATGAGCTTCTGTCATCAAGTCCAAGTCTTGCATGTTTAGAAAAATTAAACAAGACACAGAGAACAGCCAGGAACTTTTTTTTTTGCATTCTTTTTTTTGAAAAAGGAAGTAAAAACATTTTACGATAAAATTAAAGAATATGTTTCTGACAAAATTGAAGAAGCATATAGAAAAACACATTAAGATTGACAATTTTCATGGAAAATGAAAGAGTAAAATGCTAGACATAAAAAACATTGCTAAATTAATTGAAAAAGGAAGTAGAAACATTTTATGATAGAATTGAAGATTTACATGGGAAACATTTCTAATAAAATTGTAGAAAAATATAAAATAACATTAAAATTGAAGATTATCATGGAAAATTACAGATAAAATAGTAGGCACAAAAATATTTCTAAGTTGATTGAAAGTGGAATTGTAAACATTTTCTGATAAAATTGAAGATTTACATGGAAAATATCTCTGATAAAATTGAAGAAATATATAGAAAAACACATCAAGATTGACTATTTCATGGAAAAACTATACAGATAAAATGGTAGGCATAAAAATATTCCTAAGTTGAATGAAAGTGGAATTATAAACATTTTCTGACAAAATTGAAGATTTACATGGAAAATATTTCTGATAAAATTGAAGAAATAAATAGAAAAAATTGTTAAAATTAAAGATTATCATAGAAAATAATACAGGTAAAAGGGTAGACATAAACAACATTACTAAATTGATTGAAAGAGGAATTACATTTTCTGATAAAATTGATGATTTACATGAAAAGTATTTCTGTTGGACTATGTTTTTTGTTGGGAAATTGAGTCCATTGATGTTATAAGATATTAAGGAATAGTGATTGTTGCCTCCTGTTATTTTTGATGTTCTTTTTATGTTTGTGTGGTTACTTTCTTTTGGGTTTGTTGGTAAAAGATTACTTTCCTGCTTTTTCTAGGGTGTAGTTTCCCTCCTCATGTTGGTGTTTTCCATCTATTATCCTTTGTAGGCCTGGATTTGTGGAAAGATATTGTATAAATTTGGTTTTATCATGGAATATCTTGTTTTCTCCATCTATGGTAATTGAGAATTTTGCTGGGTATAGTAGTTTGGACTGGCATTTGTGTTCTCTTAGGGTCTGTGTGAGATCTGCCCAGGATCTTCTAGCTTTCTTCATCTCAGGTGAGAAGTCTGGTGTAATTTTGATAGGCCTGCTTTATAGGTTACTTGACCTTTTTCCCTTACTGCTTTTAATATTCTTTCTTTGTTTAGTGTATTTGGTGTTCGATTATTATGTAACGGGAGGACTTTCTGGTCTGGTCCAGTCTGTTTGGAGTTCTGTAGGCTTCTTGTATGTTTATGGACATCTCTTTCTTTAGGTTAGGGAAGTTTTCTTCTATAATTTTGTTGAAGATATTTACTGGCCCTTTAAGTTGGAAATCTTCCCTCTCTTCTATACCTATAATCCTTAGATTTGGTCTTCTCATTGTGTCCTGGATTTCCCGGATGTTTTGGGCTACAAGCTTTGTGCATTTTCCATTTTCTTTGACTGTTGAGTCAATGTTTTCTATGGTATCTTCAGCCCCTGAGATTCTTTCTTCTATCTCTTGTATTCTGTTGTTGACATCTATGACTCCTGAATTCTTTCCAAGATTTTCTATCTCCAGAGATGTCTCACTTTGTGATTTCTTTATTGTTTCTACTTCCATTTTTAGATCCTGGATGGTTTTGTTCAGTTCCTTCACTTGTTTGTGTTTTCATGTAATTCTTTAAGGAATTTTTGTGTTTCCTCCTTAAGGGCCTCTACCTGTTCACCCATGCTCTCCTGTATTTCTTTAAGGGATTTTTGTGCTTCCTCTTTAAGGACTTTTACCTTTTGACCCATGTTCTCCTATATTTCTTTAAGGGAGTTATTTATGTCCTTCTTGATGTCCTCTAACAGCATCATGAGAAGAGACTTTAAATCCGACTCTTGCTTTTCCAGTGTGTTGGGGTATCCGGGACTTGCTGTGATAGGAGAACTGGGCTCTGATGTTGCCAAGTAGCCTTGGTTTCTGTTGGTAGGGTTCTTGTGCTTGCCTTTTGCCATCTGGTCATCTCTGATGTCAGTTGGTCTTGCTGTCTCTGGCTGGAGCTTGTCCCTTCTATGGGCCTGTAAGTCTGTGTCTATACTCCTGTGAGACCAACTCTCTTCTGGCAGGGTCTGTGCACAGAAGGCTGTGGAGCTGTCTGGTTCCCTGCTACAAATGGTGTCCAGAAGGGAAAACTCCTGTCCCAGCAACAACACTGATCATATGCCCTGTGAGCTCATAGCTGTTCCCCTCCAGAGAGAAGGTGGAGATCTCACCTCTGTACTCAGAAGTGAAAGCACTGCTGGGAGATCACTCTTTCCTGGTGAACTGTGCACAGAAGGTTTTGGAGCTGCCTGGTTCCCTGCTGCAGATGGCCCCAGGAAGACTCCTGTCCCAGCAGCAACACTCCCAGGAACTTTTTATAGTCAACTTCAACACAATGTTAGGAACTCCTTTTTCAAAGTGTTTATGTGATGATTGGCTTGTGACAAATATTGCTTGATCCTCCCAAAGAGGGAGCCTCTCCTGATGAACTGTCCGGATATAGGACGATCCACTCCACTGTGCACCTTTTGGTAGCAATCTAGATATCAAAGGGTAGACAGAAGAGTATATACCCTTTCCTTATGTGGCTTTCCCACTTGCCCCCTTGGCTTTACGTTTTCAAGCCATGCTGATTTACCCTGTTGTCACTGCTTCTGCATCTATATCAGAATCAGGGTTCCGTTGTGAACTAAGGACCAGTGGCTCTCCTCTCAGGCAATCTTTTAGGTTTTGGACATAGATTGGGATTGCTGAGGAATCCATTCCTGTGGGCTGAGAACGTACTGGGTTGCTGGCCTCTCCAGAGTGAGCCAGTCCCAATGGAACTATTCTGAATGCTCAATCCAGCCTCAGGCATTGAGGAACCACTGTGTGCTTAGCTTTCAGGTTTAAGACACTATTTTTTGTTTTGTTTTGGTTTTTTTTGGTTTGGTTTTTTTAAATGTAAGCTTATTTAGCAAATTTTCTTAATGTTCATCCTGTTGGTTCCTTTTCCCCTAGAGAACCCTAGCTGATTACAAATTGTGGTATCAGGAGTGGTTCTAGAGAAACAAAGTTGTAAGGATGAATTTCTCTAGTGAGCTTGGTAGTATCTGGAACTGGTTCTCCAACTGGAAGAAACCTATGGACTAGAGACTGCTCTGGTAGCATGAAGAACACTGAATATCCCCGATGTGAACTAAAGAGCAATGATAGATGCAATTTGATGATACGCCTGACTTACCTATTTTGAGAATGTAGTGACCCTATATTAATATATGATATATACTATATACTACATATTATTTACTACATTATATACTGTATACTATAATATATAAATATATAATATAATCAATAATAAATGAAATATACTATAATGAACAATAATATATGATATATAATATAAGATAAACATAATTCATAACATATAAACTATATTATATATTATATGTATACTAAAATAAGAATAATATGTTTCTTTAATTCTTTTTCAAACATCCCTGGCATAACTTAAATTTTTCATAACAGTCTCAGTACATCCTCTGATTTTATTTGCATGTGTAAAAATAAAAAGATTCATAGGTGGAAAATTAAGGAAACCATAAAACAACAAAATTCCTGAGATAAATATAATGAAATTATATGTTATAAATACAAGATTTTAACTTTTGGAGGTATGAATCATCTTCCATATATGACATCTTAAGGGCTATCTTGAGATTTCTTTAGTAACTTGTAAAATAATAACTTTATAGTTAAAGCAATTTAGTTTATTATGCTTTTCCTTAAAATATCTGCAAGAAATTATCATAATTTAAAGCAAAATGGTAATTTAGAAATATATTTCAGCCTGTCTCCATAATCTTTTCAAAGTCATTAAAATATGGGAAAATCGTTTAGTCTATATAAAATGGATCAACCTTTTAATAATGTGGTTATGTTTTATACTGATTATAGTTATTGGTGCCATACACAGTTTTACATATAAAAACATAAATAAGAAAAAGAAACTCGATTAACTTGTTAGAGAAGCTACAGCTAAATATCCCAAATGAGTAAATTAAATCATGAAAGCTTGTTTCTCCATCCTAGACAACTGGAAATCCAAGACTGGGGTTGTGTAGTGAGAATCTCAGTTTCTTAGAAAATCCAGCTATGCTATGTGAATGTTTTTGTTTTAATCCTAGGTGTGAGATATGATGCTGCTTCAGATTATCCACAGCCATTATGATTGTCTCATGGTGTAAGGGGGTGTGATTTTTGCCAGCTGCAGATAGCTTATGTTTGGCATTCTGGGGACTCTTCAGAAAATATAAATGGGAGAGCCCTGAGAGGGCCTGTGGTCGTGGCTGCTGCCTCTGCTGCTGTCCCCGCTGCTGCCCTCCCACTCCTCCAACCCTCACTCTCACCCCCCCCACACACACACACTCTCTCACACCCTCTGCTGCTGGTTGTAGTTTGTCAAGTGGTCATGAGCAAAGAGATGAGAAGTAATTGGATATCCTGAGAATGGAGATTGGACTGTCCCAAGGAACTAAATGCCCCTAACCAGAAGGAAGAGGTCTATGCCCCTTTCCCCTCTAACTTTTTTTTCCACCTAGTATTGGGGGCTTGGGAGAGATTAGGATGGAATAATGGTTGGAAGGGTAGTAGATAAGACAACCCACTAAAGAAGATTAAAAAAAATACACCTACAGCTCCTCTGAGCACATGTAGGAGACTATACCCAGGCTTCTCCTCCAAATTTGTACAACAGTTGCTTCCTTTGGTATTCTTGCAGAAGAACCACAATCTGGATTTCTGCTTTCATCCATACATGGAATTTTACCCAAGTGCACAGTTTTCCAGATTTCCCCTCCATTAAAAAGATATGTTTCATTTATTTTTTGAGAACTATGTACATGTATTTTTGATCAAATCTACCCTACTCTGTCCACTCCAGTTCCAGCCAGATCTACCACATGTCTCTCTCGACTTCATGTACCTATTAAAGTAACCAAGTCCAACTGTAGCTACAGGTATTTGTGTGGTTACAAGACCAAATACTGAAACAGTAACAGCATCTCAGGGGCCACACCCCTGAAGAAAACTGAAGTTCATTCTTCCATCAGCCATCAGCCACAACATCATAACATCAGCTAAACAAGAAATCCATGAACCTCTCCCATATCCGTGTTGGAATTGTGACTGATTTGATCACAACCTCTGTGAGTTCATGTGTACAACCTGGCTTGCCTTGACTATGAAAACAGTTTCACAGCAGTCTTCTACAACCTTTGACTCTTACAACCTTTCTGACCCATGTTCCCCAATGATCCCTGAGCTTTGGGGGTGTGTGATAGAGATGCTATAGATAACACCTTTTTATTTTATTTTAATATTTTTTATTAAATATATTCTTCATTTACATTTCAAATGTTATACCCCTTCCCGGTTTCCCCCCTCCCCGAAAACCCCCAACCTGTCCTCCCACCCCCTGCCTCCAAGAATATGTTCCTCCATCCAACCCACTCCCACGACCCCACCTCCCCCTCGATTTCCCCAGGCTGGGGCATCTATTGAACCTTCACAGAACCAAGAACCTCTCCTCCCACTGATGCCCGACAAGGCATTCCTCTGCCACTCTTTTGGCTGGAACCATGTGTACCCCTGGGTACACATGGCTTAGTCCCTGGGAGCCCTAGGTCATCTGATTGGCTGACATTGTTGTTCTTCCCATGGGGCTGCAAACTCCCCAAGCTCCTCCAGTCTGCCCTCCAACTCCTCCATTGGGAACCCCTCACTCAGTCCTGGGTTGGCTGCTAGTATCTGCCTCTGTATCTGTAAGGCTCTGGCAGGGCCCCTCCAAAAGACATCTGTAACAGGCTCCTTTTGGTACGCACTTCTTGTCATCCATAGTAGTTTCAGGGTTTGGTGACTGTTTATAGGATGAATTCCCAGGTAGGACAGTCTCTGGGTGGCCGTTCCTTCAGTCTCTGCTCCACACTTGGTCCTGTTGTTCCTGTATTTTGTTCCTTTTTTCAGAGGAACCAAAGTACCCCCACTTTGGTCTTCCTTCTTCTTGAGCATGCTGTGGTCTGTAAATTGTAACTTGTTTATTTTGAACTTTTGGGCAAACATCCATTTATCAGTGAGTGTATACCATGTACCTTACTCAGGATGACACTTTCTAGTTCCATCATTTGCTTAAGAATTTCATGAATTCATTGTTTTTAATAGCTGAATAGCACTCCATTTTGTATATATACCACAATTACTGTATCCATTCATCTGTTGAAGGACATCTGGGTTCTTTCCAGCTTCTGGCTATTATAAATAAGGCCACTATGAACATTGTGGAGCATGTGTCCTTATTACATGTTGGAGTATCTTTTGGGACTATGCCCAGGAGTGGTATAGCTGGGTCCTCAGGTAGTATGTCCAATTTTCTGAGGAACTGCCAAACTGATTTCCAGTGTGGTTTTACCATCTTGCAATCCTACCAGCAATGGAGAAGTGTTCCTTTTTCTCCACATTCTGTCCAGCATCTGCTGTCCCCTGAGTTTTTTCTCTTAGCCATTCTGACCGGTGTGAGGTGGAATCTCAGGGTTGTTTTGATTTGTATTTCCCTGAAAACTAAGGATGATGAACATTTCTTTAGGTGCTTCAGAGCCATTCAAGTTCCCTCAGCTAAAAATTCCCTGTTTAGCTCTGTACCCCATTTGTTAATCAGGTTATTTGACATTCTGGGGTATAACTTCTTGAGTTCTTTGTATACATTGGATATTAACCCTCTATTGGATGTAGGATTGGTAAAGATCTTTTCCCAGTCTGTTGGTTGCCTTTTTGTCCTATTGACAGTTTCCTTTGCCTTACAGAAGCTTTGCAGTTTTATGAGGTCCCATTTGTTGATTCTTGTTCTTAGAGCATAAGCCATCAGTGTTCTATTCAGGAAACTTTCCCCCGTGCCCATGTGTTCAAGGCTCTTCCCACTTTCTCCTCTATAAGTTTCAGTGTATCTGGTTTTATGTGGTTTTATTGATCCACTTGGACTTGAGCTTTGTACAAGGAGATAAGAATGGGTCGATTTGCATTCTTCTGCATGCTGACATCCAGTTGATCCAGCACCATTTGTTAAAAATGCTGTCTTTTTTCCACTGGATATTTTTAGCTCCTTTGTCAAATATCAAGTGACCATAGGTATGTGGGTTCATATCTGGGTCTTCAATTCTATTCCATTGATCTTCCTGCCTGTCTCCATACTAATACCACACAGTTTGTTATCACTATTGTCTGTAGTAGAGCTTGAGGTCAGGGATGGTGATTCCACCAGGAGATCTATTTGGAGAATAGATCTGGGTTTTTTGTTATTCCAAATGAATTTGCAGATTGCTCTTTCTAGCTCTATGAAGAATTGATTTGGAATTTTGATGGGGATTGCACTGAATCTGTAGATTGCTTTTGGCAAGATGGCCATTTTTATCATATTAATCCTGCCAATCCATGAGCATGGGAGATCTTTCCATCTTCTGTGATCTTCCATGATTTCTTTCTTCAGAGCTTGGACGTTCTTGTCATACAGACCTTTCACTTGCTTGGTTAGAGTCACACCAAGGTATGTAATATTATTTGTGACTATTGTGAAGGGTGTCATTTCCCAATTTCTTTCTCTGCTTGTTTATCCTTTGAGTAAAGGAAGGCTACTGATTTGTTTGAGCTACTTTTATATCCAGCCACTTTGCTGAAGTTGTTTATCAGCTTTAAGAGTTCTCTGGTGGATCTTTGCTCCAGTGACTGGGAAGTTGGGACAGCCAGGTTCTGAGACAGACAGGCATAATATCGCTTGGGTCTCGGGCGGCTTGTGTGTATGCGGCTCCCAAGTGCTGGGCTGATCTGCAGTAACCAGCGCGCCAGCTCTGCTGTGGGACTTCTGCCTGGCAGAGGGACCCCGCACTGGGCGGGAGCCTACCAGCTTTCCTTCCGCGACCTCTGTTCCCGCAGACTGCACTGAAGCAACAGGTACCCAGGCTCTATCCCCAATATAACATCACTTGGGAAACGGCCTGTTGGGGCTTCCGTCTGCGCCTGAGAACGGGTCAGCGCCGTGGTCGTCTGGGTGCCAGATCAGCAGGCCATCGCGTCTGCAGGGTGAGCGGCGCCACGGAGAGTGGGCAGAGTGCCCTCCGCCATCTTTGCTCCAGTGACTGGGAAGTTGGGACAGCCAGGTTCTGAGACAGACAGGCATAATATCACTTGGGTCTCGGGCGGCTTGTGTGTATGCAGCTCCCAAGTGCTGGGCTGATCTGCAGTAACCAGCACGCCAGCTCTGCTGTGGGACTTCTGCCTGGCAGAGGGACGCCCCCTCCCCCCCAGGAGAGATCACACACCCCTGCACAGGGCAGGAGCCTACCAGCCTCCCTTTGGCGACCTCTGCTCCAGGAATCCACTAGGCTGAGCCTTTGGATGTGCAAGGCCTCCCCAATATAAGATCAAGTGGGGCAAGGCACATTAGGGCTCCAAAGTCACTCAGGAGCAGGCAGGCCCCAGAAATCTGTGCCAGGGGAATCCTGGTAATCCAGGGGGGACAGAAATAGCTTTGCAGGCTCACAGGAGGTCCAACCAACAGCCAGCGGCAGCAGGACCAACTAACACCAGAGGTATCCAGATGGCAAAAGGCAAACGTAGGAATGTTACTAACAGAAATCAAAGTAATGTGGGACCATCCGAACCCAACTCTCCAACAGCAGCAAGTCCTGGATACCCCACCACAACCGAAAGACAAGATCTGGATTTAAAATCACTTCTCATGATCCTATTAGAGGATCACAAGAAGGACACAAATAAATCTCATAAAGAGTTACAGGAGACCATGAATCAATGGTTAGAAGCCCTTACAAAGGAAACACAAAAATCGCTTAGAGAAATGCGGGAGAACATGGATCAAAAGATGGAGGCGCACGAGGAGACAACACAAAAATCGCTTATCGAGATGAATCAACGGGTAGATGCACTCACAAAGGAATCACAAAATTTGCATAAAGAAATGCAGAAGAATATGGGTCAACAGACGGATGCCCATAAGGAGGCAACACAAAAATTGCTTAAAGAAATGAATCAACGGTTAGATGCCCTTACAAAGGAAACACGAGAACTGCTTAAAGAAATGCAGGAGACGATGGATCAACAGATGGAATCCCATGAGGAGGAAACACAAAAATCGCTCAGAGAAATGCAGGAGAACGTGGGTCATCAGGAAGAAATCCTGAAAGAGGTAATGCAAAAATACCTTAAAGAAATACAGGAAAATACAAACAAACAAGTGAAGGATCTCAGCAAATCCATCCAGGAACTAAAAAAGGAAGTAGAAACAACTAAGAAATCACAAAGGGAGACAACTTTGGAGATAGAAAACCTTGGGAAGAAATCAGGAGTCATAGATGCAAACATCAACAATAGAATACAAGAGATGGAAGAAAGAATCTCAGGTGCTGAAGATTCCATAGAAAGCATCGACTCAACAGTCAAAGAAAATGCAAAATGCAAAAAACGTTTAACCCAAAACATCCAGGAAATCCAGGACACAATGAGAAGACCAAACCTAAGGATTATAGGTATAGATGAGAGTGAAGATTTGCAACTTAAAGGGCCAGTAAACATCTTCAACAAAATTATGGAGGAAAACTTCCCTAACCAAAAGAGAGAGATGCCGATGAACGTACAAGAAGCCTACAGAACTCCAGACAGACTGGACCAGAACAGAAATACCTCCCGTCACATAATAATCAAAACACCGAATGTTCTAAACAAAGAAAGAATACTAAAAGCAGTAAGAGAAAAGGGCCAAGTAACATACAAAGGAAGACCTATCCGAATCACATCAGACTTCTCACCAGAGACTATGAAAACCAGAAGATCCTGGGCAGATCTCATGCAGACACTAAGACAGCACAAATGCCAGCCTAGACTACTATACCCAGCAAAACTCTCAATCACCATAGATGGAGAGACCAAGATATTCCATGATAAAACCAAATTTTCACAATATCTTTCCACAAATACAGCCCTGCCACGGATAATAGGTGGAAACCTCCAATACAGGGAGAGAAACAACACCCTGGAAAAAATGAGATAATAACCTTCTTGAATCAAACCCATAAGTAGATAACCACTCAAACATAAAGATAGTGTCAAGAATGGCAGATGGCAATAATCACTATGCCTTAATCTCTCTTAATATCAATGGTCTCAATTCCCCAATTAAAAGACATAGACTAGCAGACTGGATACGTAAACAGGACCCAGCATTTTGCTGCATGCAGGAAACGCACCTCAGTGTCAAAGACAAACACTACCTCAGAGTAAAAGGCTGGAAAACAATTTTACAACAAAAGGCCCCAAGAAACGAGGTGGAGTAGCCATCCTAATATCAGATAAAATTGATTTTCAACCTAAAGTCATCGAAAAAGACACAGAAGGACACTACATACTGATCAAGGGAAAAATCCACCATCAAGAACTCTCAATTCTGAATATCTATGCTCCAAATGCAAGGGCACCCTCATTCATAAAAGAAACTTTACTAAAACTCAAAGCACACATCACACCGCACACAATAATAGTGGGTGACTTCAACACCCCGCTCTCTGAAATGGATCGTTCAGGAAAGCAGAAACTAAACAGAGACACAGTGAATCTAATTGAAGCCTTGGACCAACTGGAACTAACAGATATATATAGAACATTTCATCCTAGAGCTAAAGAATACACCTTCTTCTCAGCTCCTCATGGTACCTTCTCCAAAATTGACCATATAATTGGTCACAAATCAGACCTCAACAGATATAAGAAGATAGAAATAATCCCATGCCTCCTATCAGATCACTATGGAATAAGGGTGGTCTTCAATGGCAACAAAAACAAAAGAAAACCCACGTACACATGGAGGCTGAACAATGCTCTACTCAATGATAACTTGGTCAAGGTGGAAATAAAGAAAGAAATCAAAGACTTTTTGAAAGTTAATGAAAATGAAGGCACAACATACCCTAATTTATGGGACACAATGAAAGCAGTGCTAAGAGGAAAATTCATAGCCCTGAGTGCCGCCAAAAAGAAACGGGAGACAGCATACACTAACAGCTTAATGGCACACCTGAAAGCCCTGGAACAAAAAGAAGCAAATACACCAAAGAGGAGTAGAAGGCAGGAAATCATCAAACTCAGGGCTGAAATCAATCAAGTAGAAACAAATAAAACCATACAAAGAATCAACAAAACGAGGAGTTGGTTCTTTGAGAAAATCAACAAGATAGATAAGCCCTTAGCCAGACTAACCAGAGGGCACAGAGATAGTATCCAAATTAATAAAATCAGAAACGAAAACGGAGAGATAACAACAGAAACTGAGGAAATTCAAAAAATCATCAGATCCTACTACAAAAACCTGTATTCAACACAACTAGAAAATCTTGAGGAAATGGACAATTTCCTTGACAGATACCAAGTACCAAAATTAAATCAGGATCAAATAGACCATCTAAACCGTCCTATAACCCCTGAAGAAATAGAAGTTGTCATTGGAAGTCTTCCAACCAAAAAAAGTACAGGTCCAGATGGTTTTACTGCAGAATTCTATCAGACCTTCAAAGAAGACCTAACACCAATACTCTTCAAACTGTTCCACAAAATAGAAACAGAAGGAACACTACCCAACTCGTTCTATGAAGCCACAATTACACTAATACCAAAAGCACACAAAGATCCGACAAAGAAAGAGAATCTCAGGCCAATCTCTCTTATGAATATCGATGCAAAAATACTCAATAAAATTCTTGCCAACCGAATCCAAGAACACATCACAACGATCATTCACCACAATCAAGTAGGCTTCATCCCAGGGATGCCGGGATGGTTCAATATAAGGAAATCCATCAATGTAATCCACTACATAAACAATCTCAAAGAAAAAAACCACATGGTCACCTCATTAGATGCTGAGAAAGCATTTGACAAAATTCAGCATCCTTTCATGCTAAAGGTCTTGGAAAGATCAGGAATTCAAGGCCCATATCTAAACATAGTAAAAGCAATTTACAGCAAACCGGTAGCCAGCATCAATCTAAATGGAGAGAAACTTGAAGCAATCCCACTAAAATCAGGGACTAGACAAGGCTGCCCTCTCTCTCCATGTCTTTTCAATATAGTACTTGAAGTTCTAGCTAGAGCAATTAGACAACAAAAAGAGGTCAAAGGGATACAAATTGGAAAGGAAGAAGTCAAACTATCACTATTTGCAGACGATATGATAGTATACTTAAGCGACCCAAAGAACTCCACCAGAGAACTCCTACAGCTGATAAACGACTTCAGCAAAGTGGCCGGATATAAAATCAACTCAAGCAAGTCAGAAGCCTTCCTATACTCAAAGGATAAGCAGGCTGAGAAAGAAGTAAGAGAAATAATACCCTTCACAATAGCCACAAACCATATTAAGTATCTTGGCGTGACTCTAACCAAACAAGTGAAAGATCTGTATGACAAGAACTTCAAGTCTCTGAAGAGAAATTGAAGAAGACCTCAGAAGATGGAAAAATCTGCCATGCTCATGGATTGGCAGGATTAATATAGTAAAAATGTGCATCTTACCAAAAGTAATACACAGATTCAATGCAATCCCCATCAAAATCCCAACTCAATTCTTCATAGAGTTAGAAAGAGCAATTCAAAAATTCATCTGGAATAACAGAAAACCCAGAATAGCTAAAACTATTCTCAAGAGTAAAAGAACCTCTGGGGGAATCAGTATCCCGGACGTCAAGCTGTACTACAGAGCAATAGTGTTAAAAACCGCATGGTATTGGTACAGTGACAGACATGTAGATCAATGGAACAGAATTGAAGACCCAGAAATGAATCCACACTCCTATGGTTACTTGACCTTTGACAAAGGAGCTAAAACCATCCAGTGGAAAAAAGATAGCCTTTTCAACAAATGGTGCTGGCTCAGCTGGAGGTCAACATGCAGAAGAATGCAAATTGACCCATCCTTATCTCCTTGCACTAAGCTCAATTCTAAGTGGATCAAAGATCTCCACATAAAACCAGACACACTGAAACTAATAGAAGGGAAACTAGGGAAGAACCTTGAACATATGGGCACAGGGGAGAATTTCCTGAACAGAACTCCAATAGCTTATGCTCTAAGATCAAGAATAGACAAATGGGACCTCATTAAATTACAAAGTTTTTGCAAGGCAAAAGACACTGTCAAAAAGACAAAGCGGCAACCAACTAACTGGGAAATGATCTTTACCAACCTTACATCCGACAGAGGGCTAATATCCAATATATACAAAGAACTCAAGAAGTTAAACTCCAGAGAGGCAAGTAACCCTATTAAAAATGGGGTACAGAGCTACACAAAGAGTTCTCACCTGAAGAATATCTAATGGCTGAGAAGCACCTAAAGAGATGTTCATCATCCTTAGTCATTAGGGAAATGCAAATCAAAACAACCCTGAGATTCCATCTCACACCAGTCAGGATGGCTAAGATCAAAAACACAGGAGACAGCAGTTGTTGGCGAGGATGTGGAGAAAGAGGAACACTCCTCCACTGCTGGTGGAATTGCAAGCTGGTACAACCACTCTGGAAAGCAGTCTGGCGGTTCCTCAGAAAACTGGGCATGACACTCCCGGAGGATCCGGCTATACCACTCCTGGGCATATACCCAGAGGCTTTACCTGCATGCAATAAGGACACATGCTCCACTATGTTCATAGCAGCCTTATTTATAATAGCCAGAAGCTGGAAAGAACCCAGATGTCCCTCAACGGAGGAATGGATTCAGATGTGGTATATCTACACAATGGAATAGTACTCTGCAATTAAAAACAATGAATTCACGAAATTCCTAGGCAAATGGTCAGATCTTGAAAATATCATCCTTAGTGAGGTAATCCAATCACAAAAGAACACACGGTATGCAGTCACTGATAAGGGGATATTGACCCAGAATCTCGGAATACCCTAGACACAATCCGCATATCAATAGATTTCTAAGAAGATGGAAGGAGAGACCCCTGGTCCTGGAAAGACTGGATGTAGGGGAACGCCAGGACAGAGTAACGAGAAGGGGTTGAATGGAGAAAAGAGGGAGGGAAGGGGGCTTATGGGACTTTCGGGGAGCGAGGAAATGGGAAAGGGGAAATGATTTGGAATGTAAATTAAAAAAATAAAATAAAATAAATAATTAAAAAAATAAATTAAAAAAAGAGTTCTCTGGTGGAATTTTTGGGGTCATTTAGGTATACGTTCATATCATCTGCAAATAGTGATACTTTGAATTCTTCCTTTCCAATTTTTATACCTTTGACCTCCTTTTGTTGTCTAATTGCTCTGGCTAGGACTTCAAGTACTATATTGAATAGATAAGGAGAGAATGGGCTGCCTTTTCTGGTCCCCGATTTTAATGGGATTGCTTCAAGTTTCTCTCCATTTAGTTTGATGTTGGCTACCGGCTTACAGTATATTGCTTTCACTATGTTTAAATATGGGCCTTGAATTCCTGATCTCTACAAGTCTTTTATCTTGAAGGGATGCTGAGTTTTGTCAAAAGCTTTTTCAGCATCTGATGAAATGACTATGTGTTTTTTTTTCCCCTTGGAGTTTGTTTATGTAGTTGATAACATTGATGGATTTCTGTATATTGAACCATCCCTACATCCATAGGATGAAGCCTACTTGATCGTGGTGAATTATTTTTTTAATGCATTCTTGGATTCGGTTGGCCAGAATTTTGTTGAATATTTTGGCATCAATGTTCATAAGGGAAATTGGTCTGAAGTTCTCTTTCCTTGTTTGGTTTTTGTTTTGTTTAGGTAAAAGCCTTATTGTGGCTTCATAGAATGAATTGGGTAGTGTTCCCTGAGTTTCTATTTTGTGGAATAGTTTGAAGAGTATCGGTATTAGCTCTTCTTTGAATATCTGATAGAATTTCCCACTAAAGCCATCTGGTCCTGGGCTTTTTTCTTTTCTCTTTCTTTCTCTCTTTCTCTCTTTCTTTCTTTCTTTCTTTCTTTCTTTCTTTCTTTCTTTCTTTCTTTCTTTCTTTCTTTCTTTCTTTCTTTCTTTTTTTGTTGTTGTTGTTGTGAGACTATTAACAACTGCTTCTATTTCCTCAGGACTTCTGGGACAGATGGTTTATCTGATCCTGCTTTAACATTGACACCTGGTATGTATCTAGAAAATTGTCCATTTCATCCAGATTTTCCAATTTTGATGAATACAAGCTCTTGTAGTAGGATCTGATGATTTTTTCAATATCCAGTTTCCCTTGTTATGTCTCCCTTTTCGTTTCTGATTTTATTAATTTGGGTAGTGCCTATATGCCCTCTGGTCAGTCTTGCCAAGGGTTTATCTATCTTATTGATTTTCTCAAAGAACCAGCTCCTGGTTTTGTTGATTCTTCGTATAATTCTTTTTGTTTCTATTTGGTTGATTTCAGCCCTGAGTTTGATTATTTCCTTCTGTCTACTCCTCTTGGGTGCATTTGCTTCTTTTTCTTCTAGAGCTTTCAGGTGTGTTGTCAAGCTGCTAGTGCAAGCTCTCTCCATTTTCTTTTTGGAGGCACTTAGAGCTATGAGTTTTCCTCTTAGCACTGCTTTCATTGTGTCCCATAAGTTTTGGTATGACGTGTCCTCATTTCCATTAAATTCTAAAAAGTCTTTTAATTTCTTTCTTTATTTCTTCCTTGACCAAGCTATCTTTGGGTAGAGCATTGTTCAATGTCCATGTGTATGTGTGTTTTCTGTTGTTTTTGTTTGAACTTGAGACCAGCCTTAGGCCATGGTGATCTCATAGGGTGCATGGAATTATTTGAATATTCCTGTATTTGTTGAGGCCTATTTTGTGACCAATTATATGGTCAATTTTGGAGAAGGTACCATGAGGTGCTGAGAAGAAGGTATATATTTTTACTTGAGGATGGAATGTTCTATTAATATCTGTTAGATCCATTTGGTCCATAACTTTAGCTAGTTTCACTGTGTCTCTGCTTAGTTTATGTTTCCATGATTTTTCCATTGTTGAGAATGGGGTGTTGAAGTCTTCCACTATAATTGTGTGGGGTACAATGTGTGCTTTGAACTTTAGTAAAGTTTATTTTATGAATGTAGGTTCCCTTGCATTTGGAGTATAGATGTTCAGAATTGAGAGTTCATCTTGGTAGATTTTTCCTTTGACAAGTACAAAGTGTCCCTCCTTATCTTTTTTGACAACTGTTGGTTGAAAGTTGATTTTATCCGGTATAAGTATGGCCATTCCAGCTTGTTTCTTGGGACCATTTGCTTGGAAAATTGTTTTCCAACCTTTGACTCTGAGGTAGTGTCTTTGTTTCTGAGGTGGGTTTCTTGTATGCAGCAAAATGTTGGGTCCTGTTTACATATCCAGTCTGTTAGTCTATGTTTTTTTATTAGGGAATTGAGACCATTGATGTTAAGAGCTATTAAGAAAAAGTAATTGTTCCTTCCTGTTATTTTCATTGTTAAAGGTGGAATTCTGTTTGTGTGGCTATCTTCCTTTGGGTTTGTTGAAAGAAAATTACTTTTTTGCTTTTTGTAGGGTGTAGTTTCCCGCTTTGTGTTGGTATTTTCCACCTATTATCCTTTGAAGTGCTGGGTTTGTGGAAAGATATTGTGTAAATTTGGTTTTGTTGTGGAATGTCTTGTTTTCTCCGTCTATGGTAATTGAGAGTTTTGCTGGATACAGCAGTCTGGGCTAACATTTATGTTCTCTTAGGGTCTGTATGACATCTGCCTAGGATCTTCTAGCTTTCATAGTTTCTGGTGAGAAGTCCAGTGTAATCCTGATAGGTCTGCCTTTATATGTTACTTGACCTTTTTCCCTTACTGCTTTTAATATTCCTTCTGTGTTTAGTGCAATTGGTGTTTTGATTATGATGTATTGGGAGGAATTTCTGTTCTGGTCCAGTCTGTTTGGAGTTCTGTCAGCTTCTTGTATGTTCATGGGCATCTCTTTCTTTAGGTTAGGGAAGTTTTCTTCTATAATTTTTGAAGATATTTGCTGACCCTTTAATTTGTAAATCCTCGCTCTCTTCTATACCTATAATCTGTAGATTTGGCCTTTTCATTGTGTCCTGGTTTTCCTCGATGTATTGGGTTACAAGCTTTTTGCATTTTGCATTTTCTTTGACTGTTGAGTCAATGTTTTCTATAGTATCTTCAGCTTCTGATATTCTTTCTTCTGTATCTTGTATTCTGTTGTTGATGCTTGCATCTATGACTCCTGAATTCTTTCCAAGGTTTTCTATCTCCAGAGATGTCTCACTTTGTGACTTTTTTCTTGTTTATACTTCCATTTTAGGTCCTGGGTAGCTTTGTTCAGTTCCTTCACTTGTTTGTTTGTGGTTTTTTGACATTCTTTAAAGGACTTCTTTGTTTCCTCTTTAAGGGTTTCTACCTGTTGACCCATGTTCTCCTGTGTTTCTTTAAGGGATTTTGTGTTTCCTCTTTAAGGACTTTTCCCTGTTGACCCATGTTCTCTTGTAATTCCCTAAGGTATTTTGGTGTTTCCTCTTTAAGGGCTTCTACCTGTTGACCCATGTTTTCTTGTATTTATTTAAAGGAGTTATTTATGTCCTTTTTGAAGTCCTCTATCAGCATCATGAAATGTGATTTTAAATCCAGCGCTTGCTTTTCTGATGTGGTGGGGTATCTAGGATTTGCTGTTGTGGGAGAACTGGGTTCTGATTGTGCCATGTTGCCTTGGTTTCTGTTGGTAGTGATCTTGTGTTTGCCTTTTTCCATCTAGTTTTCCCTGGTGTTAGCTGGTCTTGCTGTCTCTGATTTTGGCTTATCTGTCCTGCAAGCCTTTATATATGTACTCCTGGGATTCCCATTCTCTCTGTGCACACAGGTATGTAGGCTCTTCTGGGAGACCAGCTCTCCTGTGCTCCCAGGCCTCTCCACAGTCAAAATGACCTGAGTGCAGCTGGTTCTCAAATGCCCTGAGTGTGGCTGGTTCTCTAGGAAGTATCAAGAGATGGTGTCTTCACTGTGGCAGACCTGACAAAATTCTGCCACAGCAGTAAGGGCAAATGCCCTGAATGTCTAGTTCTCAAATGCCCTGAGTGGCTGGTTCCCAAATGCCCTGAGTGGCTGGTTTTCTAGGAAGTATCAGGAGATGGTGTCTTCATTGTGGCAGACCTGACAAGGTTCTGCCACAGCAGAAAGTGCTGGTGGTGGTGGAAGAGGGATAAGGAACGGAAGGGGAGTGCTATTCAGAAGGACTTATTTTATTTTATTTTAAGTATGCGCACTGTAGCTATCTTTAGACATACCAGAGGAAAGCATCCGATCCCATTACAGATGGTTGTGGTTGCTGGGAATTGAGCTCATGTCCTATAGAAGAGCAGTCAGTGCTCTTAACTGCTGAGCCATCATTCCAGCTCAGATTACACCTTTTAAAGTAGCACCTACCACACTACATCTTCATTAATCACCTCTACAATGATCTAGTTCCAAATGAGGTACATTCTGAATCTTCACCCTCAAGTTCTAGCCTCCCACAGTCCCTCCTCCTCACACCAACACTTCTGGGAGGAGGATTTCCAAGATTACATTTGGAGAGGGACAATCTTGTTCTGGAGTCTGTAAAAAAAATGTTCTCCAGCTCATTTTGTTTTTACTGTGCTTAAGCCATAGTCTACATTTTTTATAACATTCAAATGTATATTTACTATACCAAGGCCATTTGCTCACATGGGCACTGGATTTCCCAACCACAAGGACTTTACAGCTACACTTTATCATGAACTACCATGTCTCTAAAAGTTATCAGCAACTCGTGGTGGGCTTTCTTTGATAATAATCTTAGTAAAAATTTGCTTCTCTATGTAAAATATACATAATCGAGTCAATCTAAAATATTCATATATATGAGACTGCTGTGCTAGGAAGCATTTGTAAACCCCCAAAAGACCACCAATTGCGTTAGGATCTCTTTGTTCAAGCTCAAGCTTGGGCCACACCACAGTCTCTGATGGAAGAGATTGGCAGGGGTCCCCAAGTCCAGTTTCAGGCAAGCATTTATAGAGGCAAAAAGGGGGTGTCTAGCTTGGTTCACACCTGATTGGGGAGGCATCATGGCCTTTAACAATTGGCTGGTGCTGGAAACCAAACCATAAACTTAACTTCTGTTTTCCTCTTTATTGGGGGTTGTTAGTCAGGGACAGACTTGTAACATGGGGGTGTAGATTTTTGGGGGAATAACCTGGAAACTGGTGCTAGATGCAGGTCTTGTCAGGGGTGGGGGAGGGTAATGAGGAAACTGGTGTTAGCTGCCAGTTTGTTAGTAAATTTGAGTTCAACTTTAGGTCAGTTTCTCTAAGATGGAGTCTGAACCTAAAAGAAATGGCCTCTCAAGACTTCATGAAATCTACACTCTGTATCACCTCATATTTGCATTGTTCCTAAAGATACCTTTGCAAAGGAACAAGGACCAAATTGTACATATCTTCTTCCTCCTTAACTTGATATGGAAATGAGATTCTAGGTTATACCCTACCATCAAATATACACTATTAAAGAGTGTCCCAGTGCTGTACACATATAAAAAACTGTCAGAAGGCTAAAGAGATGGCTTAGTGGTTAAGAGAGTATAACTTTCCATCCAGACAAACAGAGTTCAGTTCCAGCACCTATACCAGGTAGGTTATATATCCATTGTCTCCAGCTCTTGGGGACCAGAAACCCATTCTGGCCTCCTTGAGCACTGCATTTATATGTGTGCATGCACATACAAACACATAATTAAAAGTAAATTAAACCTCAAAAATATCTGTCAGATGCACAAGTCTTTTTAATATATATATATATATATATATATATATATATATATATATATATATCAGCACCTATAAATATGCACACAGATATATCTATCTATATCTATGTCTATATATTTGTCAATATCTATATCATCTATATCTACATCTATTATATCTATATCAACTGTATCTCTATCATCTATATCTATATCATCTCTCTCTTTTTCTCTCTCTCTATCTCTGTATCTATCACAGAGAGAGAGATTGAGATTATAAGGTAATTACACCATTTTCCTCTTTCTCTATCCAAATTCTCCCATATATACGTTTTCTTCTTCAAATTCGTGGTCTCTTTTATTAATTGTTGTTACATGCATATATGCATACACACACATATGCATATCTAGGAAGTATCAGGAGATGGTGTCTTCATTGTGCAATATATATGTGAAATATGCATATATATATTTTTTTCCTAAATCTATGTAATGTTACTTGTATGTATGTTTTCAGAGCTGACTATTTGGTACTGGATAACTAGTTGGGGTGCTCTTCCCTGGTGGAGACTGTTTATCCCTTATCCATCTCTCAACGTTCCTTAGTTATCTGAGTTCTTGTGTAATGCTGAGGCCTCATGGACTTTCCTCTGTCCCATCCACTTTGGTTTGGTATGTCTGTAGGTGTCCTTGCTGTTCAGTTCTGGTTTAGGCAGCCATGCTAGTGAGGGACCCCTTCCTTATGTAAATGGTCTTGGCCATGGTGTTTATCACAACAATAGAAAAGTAGCTACTACATAGTGCTTCTGTGGGAGGCAGACACAGGAGACTCCCCAGAAATTCTCTGGCCAGCAAACTTGGTGTAACTGGAGTTAAACAACAAGACAACCTGCCTCAGACAAGGGGGAAAGTCAAGGATCTAGGCCTGAGGTTGTCCTCTGACTTCCACAGGTGTGCTGTGATACGAGTGCTTCCTTATTCACACATAAAAACAGCAACTACTCTCTCTCTCTCTCTCTCTCTCTCTCTCTCTCTCTCTCTCTCTCTCTCTCTCATGCACACACATACCATACACAAATAAAAATATTCATTTCCCTACAGTTTTTAAAAATTTATTTTTAAAATTCATTTTGAATTCATTTAGAATTTTAAATACCTCATAGGAAAACAGTCTCATATCTGGAAGTCACATCTTTTTCTCAAAGTCAAGTTAATTTATTATAATTAGCTCAGTAATAGAAACATCACATTACTGGCTTAAAGAAGCCATACAAACGTTTATTATTTGTAGTCAAGTTGAAAAATCTTTTTTACTGCCTTTTGAACACATGTTTATTTCAAATTGTGAATTCTTACTTTTGCTTTTATATACTTTAAAAAAAAAGAAATGTTTTTATCTATGTGTCTGTGTCTGTCACATGTATGAAGGTACAGGAGGAGGCCAGGAGGGTAGTGGGTCCCCTGAGGCTGCAGATACAGGGAGGTGAGAACCAGATGTGCCCTCTGGTGGAACACAAGGAAGGGTTCTTAATAACACTCCCATGATGATAATTTTTTTTCTTTCTTTTTGTTTTTTTGAGACAGTGTTTCTCTGTATACCCCTGGCTGTCCTGGAACTCACTCTGTAGACCGGGCTGGCCTCAAACTCAGAAATCCTCCTGCCTCTGCCTTCCAAGTGCTGGGATTAAAGGCATGTGCCACTTCTGCCCAACCCATGATGACCTTTCGATTTTATTTTCAATTTTTGAGACAGGGTTTCACTATGTAACCCTGGGCTGTCCTGGAGCTCACTGTGTAGGTCTCCTTAGCCTTAAACTCAAAAGGTTCCTCCTACTTCCGGCCCCTGAATGCTGGTTTTAAAACCATGTGCTACTATGCACAGCTCTGATTTATTTACTTATTTATTTTTAATTTTTATTTTTTTGTAATTATGACAGAGCCTTTGATATATCAACTTGATCTACTCATGGTTTGCTAATACTGTTCCTGCAGTTAGATTAATATTGATATTTACATTTACCAACTTTCAGCTTTATTATTTATTTGAGTTGTTGCCTGTCTTCCCTTAATGGCAAAAACTATAAAATAATCCCTTCTTCTGCCAAGGTGATTTTTATCAGGATTTTTTAAAATTAAATTTCTTTCTTTCTTTCTTTCTTTCTTTCTTTCTTTCTTTCTTTCTTTCTTTCTTTCTTTCTTTCTTCCCTTTACAACCCAATATTAGCCCTTCCTCTCCTCCCAGTATCCTCCATTCTCCCTTCTCTTTTGAGAAGGGGAAGCCTCCCCATCTGGTTTCAAACCTCCTCCCTACCTCCCTGCTCCCCTGCACATCAACTCGCTTTGGTGCTAGGCACATCCTCTCCCACTGAGGCCAGACAAGGCTGTCCATTTAGGGGACTGGGATCCACAGGAAGGCAGGCAACAGGTCAGGGACAGCCCCTGTTCCAGTTGTTTAGGGGGACCTACCATGAAGACCAAGCTGCTCATCAGCTACCTATGTGCAGAGATCTAGGTCCAGCCTGTGCTCACTCTTTGGCTGGTGATTCAGTCTCTGGGAGCCCCTAAGGGTCCAGGTTAGTTGACTCTGTTGGTCTTCCTGCAGAGTCCCTATCTGCTTCAGGTCCCTCAATCTTTCTCCCACCTCTTCTGTAAGACTTCCTGAGCTTTAATGCTTGGGTGTGAGACTCTGCATCTCTTTCCACTGGCTGCTGGGTGGAGCCTCTCAGAGGACAGTTATGCTAAGTTCCTGTCTGCAGACATAACGGAGTATCATTAATAGTGTCAGGGATTGGTGCTTGCTTGTGAGATGGTCTCAGTTTGGGGCAGTCATTGATTGGCCATTCTCTTAATCTCTGCTGTGTCTTTGTCCCTGCATATCTTGTAGGCAGGATATATTTTGGGTTGAAGTCTTTATGGGTGGGTTGCTATCCTTATCCCTCTACTGGCATTTCTGCCTGGCTACAGGAAGTGGCCATTTTAGGAGGATTTTTTTTTAAATCACAGCCACGGAAGGAAATTAGAGCCCCTCATTATAAAATATAAAATTTTTAGTATAATTTTAAAAATTTCTATAATTAGTATAATTTAGAGTAATTACTAGAGATATCTAACTAGTATATTTTATGTATAGGCCTCAAGAAACTTTCCTTTAAGGTATAGAAAATTGTATAGAACACCATGGTTTCTTACTGCTCCCCTCCTGCTCCCCACTGTCCACCAGGGTTCTCAAGGCAGAAGCAGTAGCTATGCGAGCTCAGCAGTGCAGAAACTGCAGAGCCTTGGGCTGATCAGGCCCAGTGATTCTTGGAGTTTTGTTTTTTAGCTTAAACACTTATTCAGAGTTTGTCTTTCACCGAAGTTATTGGTTTTAGAAAGTGACAATGTATGATTTACAGGCAGAGCAAATTAGTCTTTGACTCACTTCAGTGAATTTAGACAAGCGTACACAGTCGTGCATCACTCAGCAAGAAGGAGAAAAACTTCCCAGCATCCCCAGGTTTCTTTTCTGCTCTTTGTAGATAATGCTTCCTTGCAATGCTGATGGGCTCTCAGACACTGGAGCCCTTCCTGCTTGTGGCTGTCATCAATGAAATGTGGTTTTCACCAGCAATCTTCATTAGCATAAGCTCCTTTGGGATTTGCATTAAGTCGTATCAGCAATCCATTTGACGCTGCTGCTAAGTAGCATTCTCTTACATGGCTCTTCAGTTCTCCATTCCACATTTTTTATTTCTTAATTTCAGATGCTATGAACAAGGACACCATGGATTTTGTATTGGTCTATGAATATTCATTTTTATTTCTCTTAGTTAATTACTAGAGATGAGGTCGTGATCAGCATATAAATCGTGTATTTAACTTTTTTAGGACATGTCACCATGTTAAGTGACTATGTGATTTTTCATTCCTAAACAATCTGTGAATTTCCAGCTAGCTGCCATCCTTGCCTGTCAGATTGGAAAGTTTTGGCCATTCCAATAGGGTGCAGAACCATATTTTAATTTTTTCTTGTGCATTTTCCCAATAACTAATGATACTGAGTATCTTTACTTGGTGCTTATAAGCCATCATTGCTTCTTCATTTAAGTATTGAATGAAGTAATGAATCATTTGTTTCCATACTACAGACTTGTATTGATAGATTTTAGACAAGAGTTCTCAGTATATCTAGTTGCCCCTTTACTTTATGATGAGGTCACAATTCAGGGAAGTCAACCTCAGTCAAAAACACATTTCATAAGTCTGACTAAAGCTTAGAACTAGCTTTTCTTAGACAAACATTGAACTCTGGCATTGCCCTGAAATTGGCTATGCTATCTTATACAAAGTCTGGTGGAATGTCTTCTGCTAATTAACATTCTGAACACAGTACCTTGTAGAGTGTTGGTTACTTACCAAACTACCACCCATATGATTTGAACATTCTGGGAATCTAATCTAAGTACCTTGACTTTAATAAAACAATAGATTTGTTTCACATAAATGACATGTGGCAATTGCACTCTGGATTGAAGGATACAGATGCAAGAGTGTTTCATTGAAGAACGATACAGGTGCAAGGGCGTTTCACTGAAGAAGGACACAGATGCAAGGGTGTTTCATTTCTGTCAATTAGATTTGTTTTCATCATTAAATAATGTTTTTTTTTTCTGAAAAGAAAATGGGTCATCACATGTAACATTATTTACAATGGAAAATATATTTGTTCTTATTACTCACTAATGTTGCTTTTAGGAAAAGTTCATTCCAATTAAAATATAAATGTTTTTACTTAGTGTCTCTTTCTCAAGTAACCTTTCCACATTGGTATTTATAAAATTTCTCAGAGTACAAAAGGAGACACAAGGAGACCTAGGGTGGAAGCTGTCCTGCACTGGGAAGGAACGACCTGTATGCCACAGGAGCTGGGTGTGAGAGGCAACTCCTGGCACCACCAACCCCACACAAATGCACGTTGTATCCATCATAGGAAAGGTTGAATGAACAGAAAAGATCCTTCTGGATTTTTCTCATTCATCCTTATAAGAATAGCAGTGTTTTCCTGTGCTAGACAACAAATAGAATTAAAAAAAAATTAAACTGGACACCATGGCACATTTCTGTACTCCTATCACTTAAGAGGCTGAGACAGGAAGACTGGTATAGGTCCAAGGAGAACCTGGGATATATAATGAGGTCTCCTTGGGATGTGTAGCAAGACTTACCTTACCTCAAACAAATTAACCAGGCCCCCCAAATGAAAATATCAGCTCCATTCCTACCAAACTGAGGTATTCCATCTCCACATTTCCCCTAACAAATGGTTTTCAAGGAGAAGACTAAAAAACAATAATATATATTGTGTCAGTCAGGGTTCTCTAGGGGAATAGAGATGATAGAATGTACAGAACTGATAGATATAATGAATCCAGATGTATATGTATATGAGTATGTACTCATTAGAGTGGCCTACAGGCTGTGATCCAGCTAGTCCAACAATGGCTGTCAACAATCAGAAAGTCCAAGAATTCAGCAGTTGTTCAGACCATGAGACTGGATGTCTCATCTAGTCTTCAGTTTATACTAGAAACCCAAAGAAGTTGTCTCTAATGCCAATGAAGGAATGGACTTGTGAGAGTGAGGGCAAGCAGGCAAAGAACAAGAGCTTCCTTCATCCATGTCTTTTATATAGGCTACAAACAGAAGGTGTGACCTAGATTTAAGGTGTATCTTCCAACCTCAGATTCAGATAGGTCTTCTTGTTTCAAGAAAAAAAATGCTTCACAGGTGTACCCAGCCACTTGGGTTTTAGTTAATTCCAAATGTAGTCAAGTTGGCAACCAAGAATAGCCATCACATATATAATACACTTTCTTTTATTAAAAATTTAAGACTACATTAATTTATTTAGTACACACACACACACACACACACACACACATCAAAAGACAACTTGCTAGAATCATTTCTCTTCTTCTACAGTTTGCATCTTGAAGATCAAATACAGGCCACTCAGCTTGTCAGCAAAAGCCTTTACCTGGTCAAACCTCTCACCAGCACTACAGTGAATTTCTATTATCTTTCAGATGATGATTCACATGTAGATTAGTACCCTCAGTTGTTCACTGTGAACAGAGCTGTGATGAACACTAATGTTGAGTCCTATGTATTTTGAGGTCATTGGTAGGGAAAAGTGTTATACCTCTAGATTTGTGTATCTCTTGACCATAATCATAAAAACTTCTTTTTTTTTTGCAGTAGATAGCAAGTGTCCCAGAAACTCAAAGTTGGTTAGCATGCAGAGCAAGGGAGCATGGATTGCCCAGCTCTAATTGGGAAATCTACATCCTCTGAATTCTGAATGATCATCTGGGAAGATGAGGTGGAGAGACTGTAACAGACAGAGACAGGGAGGACCAGAGTGAAACTGTGCCTTCTGGACATACAGGACTGAATGTGCATGTGTTTATTCCTGCACAAATCATCATTGTGGGACCTTGGTATGAGACAAGGCCATACTCCTGTAGCCATCAGTCACATGTAGCCAGGCCCCTAAGTTCTAACCTGACTCCACCTCTGCAGTTACCTGGCTACAACCATGCTTTCCCTGCCCCTTAGTTACCTGGCAAGAGCCAGGTAACCCAACTCACTATAAATAAAGTCTCTCTCTCTCTCTCTCTCTCTCTTCCTTATCTCCCTTGTCTCTGTCTCTATTTTCTCTCCTTTCCACGTGGTCATGGCTTATCTTATCTATTTTCTCCTTTCTCTTTCTCTATCTCCTTTTCTCTTTTTACTTTCTTAATAATAAAGTATCAACGCTATGAGCCATCTCTTATTGAATTCACCACACGGAGCTAGCCTCAGCACGTTCCAAGCTGCCAGAGAGAGATGCTGCATCTCAACGAGGCCACCTCTCATCTCAGCAACAGCGTCTCAGCCAAACAGCCAAATGGCCCACAGGTACAGGTACTGGGAGGTCCACGCCAGAATGACATCGCCTTCTGAGCGGGATCTCCCTGCCTGCCCCCGCTAGCCAGACAGCCTCCTGCTCTTACTCTGGCCGCCAACACACTCGCTATGGCGACAAGGCACTTTCGTCCTGCCAGTGTTCCCTCTCCCCACTCGGGGCCATTCCTGCCAGGTTGTCCTATGTGGGATTGCCACCTCTGCCGCTCGAGCGAGACCCATGCGCCACCCCTGTCCTCGCTCCTTTCTTGCCTGAGCGGGCCACTTCTGCCCCGTTTCTTTTCTTTATTTTTCTTTTTTCCCCCCCACACATCATGACCAAGAATCAAGTTGGGGAGGAAAGGTTTTATTCAGCTTACACTTCCACATTGCAATTCATCACAAAAGGAAGTCAGGACCGGAACTCAAGCAGGTCAGGAAGCAACAGATGATGCAGGGTTCAGGGAAGGGTGCTGCTTATTGACTTGCTTCCCCTGGCTTGCTCAGCTTGCTTTCTTATAGAACCGAGGACCACCAACCCAGGGATGGCACCATCCACAATGGGCCCTCCCACCCTTGATCACTAATTGAGAAAATGCCTTACAGCTGGATCTCATGGAGGCATTTCCTCAAGGGAGGTTCCTTTCTCTGTGATAACTCCAGTTTGTGTCAAGTTGACACACAAAACCAGCCAGTAGAGTATGAGTAGGGGGCAGTATTGAATCTGGGAGGAGTCAATGAGTAGAGCAGAGAGTGAAATACATTGATCCAAATACACTGTATTGAATTTTCAAACGATTAATGGAATGTTCTAATAAAACCAGACTTCAGCTACAAATGTAACTCCTTGGTAGGTTCCATTCAATTTGGTCAGAAAAGCAATCTTTCAGCATTCCATAGGAGCCACACCTAACTCTGGACATGGATCTTATCTCTTGGCTTCAAAGTTTTTCAGGAAGAATTACAAGCCAAAAGAGGGGAGTCCCCAAGAGAAGTGGTCAGTGCTGCTCTGTGATTCTGGTGCCCAGTGACATTTTCTAACTTTCCAACCAAATGAAGGAAGTCAGAGGACGTGTTTCTTACATGTATCAATAATGTACTTTGCCCACAGCAAGACATATATGGGCAAGAATGGTGTGAGGATTGAGAAAGGGGATATTATTCTGAAATAAAATCAGACATAGAAAATTAGCTTCAATTTCTAAAACCTTTGAAATTACCAAGAAAGAGAATTTTTAGCACAATCACAAATATTCCTATTAGCTTTTTCTTAAAGACAACTTGTTTTTTTTTCCTTTAAATAATAGTATTCCATTTATTTCATTTAAATTTAAAATGAAACTCAATGGTATTTAAAAATGTGGGCGTATAGGAGTATAACATTATGAGAGAATTTTCTCATTTGTTTGCCCAGTTCTTTAGTGATGTCATGGTCCTGATGTTTTTCACCCTGATGGCTAAGTGTGTCTTACCTGCTGTCAGGTCTAGAGGAGGCTGTGGAACACATTTGACAATGGCTGACACGGTGACAGACAGTCAATGCTAATTACACAGTGACATCACCATCATAGACATGGTATGAAGGGATAGACTTGGGAGTTCAGCAGGCTGCTTTAAGTGTGACATCACCTAGCTCAGTGATTCCTTTTGATCTGGAAGGATGTTTATTATTTGAGAAAACTCAGTCTTCTAGATGTACCACTTGTGATTGGATACCCCATGGTGAACTGTTTCTGAATTTTGACAAGTTGTGACTTTGTGTAATGGTCTCTTTCTTCCGTGAAAAGAAGTTTCTGTGATTATAGCTAAGATCTACATTTATCTATGGGTATAAGGGTAAGTTCTTAGAATGTCATTAAATGCCACTAGGTTCAGGATATTGGTGATAGTAGGCTCTTCTCTTGAGTCTCTGTCCTTTTTAGCCATGGGCGATTGACTTGGTTACAGTACCAAGCATGATTTATTTCCTTTTAAGCAGGTCTTAAATCTGATTCGATAGGTGCAGGTAGTTCCCCGAGATTAAAAAGCCACTAAACTTTTTCTTCCTTCCTTCCTTCCTTTCTTTCTTTCTTTCTTTCTTTCTTTCTTTCTTTCTTTCTTTCTTTCTTTCTTTTTTTAAGGCTGGCTTTTATCTCCTTTCCAATAAAAAACAAATGGGGAAATCACCACTAGGAGCCTGCTGCCTCGTGGCAAGGTAGGCCTCTCCCCCATCTAATTTAAAACCCTCGAAAACTACACCTGAGACTTAGCTCCAGAACAACTAAGCAATGCTCTTCAATCTAAGATTGTCTTGCTTCTTTATTTAAATGTTTATCTCTCTTTCTAAATGCTTATTTCTCTCCCTAGCATTCGTGATACACAGCCAAAATTTTCAACTTATCTAAAATTTCTTTTATGCTTCCACAGATCAAATTAACTGTGCTAAATAACAACCAATTTTCATTTTCAGGCCTAACATAATATTTTCTTCCTCAGCCACCCTATGCAGACATTCCCTGGCTGGGATTCTGCTCCTCTGTTGTTTCACTACAGGTTTATCTCTATACCTTGCCTGCTGCCATAGATCCAGAAGAGACAGCACCACCTCCTGAGACCCACATGAGACAACAGAGCTGCCTTCACCTCATCTGATTGAAGACCCCCAAGACACACACTGAGATCCACAGACATGCTACAGGCTTGAGACCTTCCAGCTGCAGATGAACTCTCTTGCCACAGCCAAATGACTGATAAACTTGGGGGGAATTACATGACAGTAAGAAAAACAATGTCTATCTTATTAATTGATTGCTGTTTAAAACTAATTTCTGTTTATACTAATGTTATTACACTCAAATTGTAATACCCATTGATTCAATCATAACTTGTCTCTCCCGCCCCCCATCCTCTTTACCACTCTGGATTTCTTCTGATACCTCCACCCCACCCAAAATTGTCATAATCTGTGCACAGGCAGCCTGATTTCAGGTAGAGTGAAGACTTTGAACCCCGGAGACCCGGTGGGGGGTAGCTTACACCTTGTGGGCGGAGCTTCCACCTACATGGGATGGAAGGAGTTCAGTCACCCCTCCCTGGACCATGGCCCCTGTCACAGTTACAGCACAGGTCCATTACACCCCTCCCTTTAAAAAAAAAAAAGAAGAAAAAAAGCACCACAGAGGGAGAGAGTGCACCAGCCTCCCCGTAGCAACCTCTGCTCCGGGGATTAACTACACTGAACCTCCAGGTACACAGGGATTCCCCAATATAACATCGCTTGGGACACAGTCTACTGGGCTTCCATCTGCGCACAAGAGCTCTGTGGTCATCTGGGCACCAGCTCTGCTGTGGGCCATCTGCCCTGCAGAGTGATCTGCATGGAGAGGGTGCACAGTGCACTCTGCCATCTTTGTTCTGGCAACAGAGCAGTTGGGACCTCCAGGCGCAGGGATAACTGAGCATAACATCGCGTGGGACTCAGCCAGCTTGTGTGTTCCCTGCATCCAAGAGCTGGGCAGTTCTGTGGTCACCTATGCGCCAGCTCTGCTGTGGAACATCTGCTCTGCAGAAGGACCTGCACCTGGAGAAAGCATACTTGGAGAGAGCGCACCAGCCTCTCCTTAGACACCTCTGCTCTGGGAATTGACTACTTTGAGTCTCCAGGTACGCAGGGATTCCTCAAGTATAAGATCACATGGGGCAAGGCACATCAGGGCTCCAAAGTCACTCAGGAGCAGGGCAGCCTCTCAGCAATTGGTGGCAGAGGAATCCCAGTCATCCAGGAGGGCAGAAATAGCCTTGCAGGCTCACAGGAGGTCCAAGCAACAGCCAGTGACAGCAGGACCAACTAACACCAGAGATAACCAGATGGCAAAAAGCAAATGGAGCAACATTATTAACAGAAATCAAGGCAGTATGGCACCATCCGAACCCAACTCTCCATCAGCAGGAAGCACTGGATACTCCATCACAACCGAAAGGCAAGATCTGGATTTAAAATCACTTCTCAAGAAGGATGTAAATAAAACTCATAAAGAAACAGGAGAACATGAATGGCCTTACAAAGGAACCACAAAAATTGCTTAAAGAAATGCAGGAGCATATGGATCAACAGATGGAAGCCCATAAGGAGCAAACACAAAAATCGCTTAAAGAAAGACAGGAGAACTTGGGTCAACAAGCAGGAATCCTGAAAGAGGAAACACAAAAATATCTTAAACAAATATAGGAAAACACAAACAAGCAAGTGAAGGATCTCAGCAAATCCATCCAGGATATAAAAAAGGAAGTAGAAACAACTAAGAAATCACAAAGGGAGACAACGTTGGAGATAGAAAACCTTGGGAAGAAATCAGGGGGCATAGATGCAAACATCAACAATAGAATAAAAGAGATGGAAGAAAGAATCTCAGGTGCTGAAGATACCATAGAAAGCATCAACTTAACAGTCAAAGAAAATGCAAAATGCAAATAACGTGTAACCGAAAACATCCAGGAAATCCAGGACACAATGAGAAGACCAAACCTAAGGATTATAGGTATAGATGAGAGTGAAGATTTGCAACTTAAAGGGCCAGTTAATATCTTCAACAAAATTATGGAGAAAAACTTCCCTAACCTAAAGAGAGAGAGATGCTGATGAATGTATAAGAAGCCTACAGAACTCCAAACAGACTGGACCAGAACAGAAATACCTCCTGTCATATAATAATCAAAACACCAAATGTACTAAACAAAGAAAGAATATTAAAAGCAGTAAGAGAAAAAGGCCAAGTAACATATAAAGGAAGACCTATCTGAATCACATCAGACTTCTCACCAGAGACTACGAAAGCCAGAAGATCCTGGGCAGATCTCATGCAGACTCTAAGAGAACACAAATTCCAGCCTAGACTACTATACCCAGCAAAACTCTCAATCACCATAGATGGAGCGACCAAGATATTCCATGATAAAACCAAATTTACACAATATCTCTCCACAAACCCTGCCCTGTAAAGGATAATAGGTGGAAATCGCCAATACAAGGAGAGAAACTACACCCTGGACAAAATGAGATAGTAACCTTCTTTCATCAAACCAAAAAGTAGAGAACCACTCAAACATAAGATAGAGTCAAGAATAGCAGGTGGCAATAATCACTATTCCTTAATCTCTCTTAATATCAATGGTCTCAATTGCCCAATAAAAAGACATAGACTAACAGACTGGATACAAAAACAGGACCCAGACTTTTGCTGCATGCAGGAAATGCATCTCAGTGTCAAAGACAAACACTACCTCAGAGTAAAAGGCTGGAAACAATCTTACAAGCAAATGGTTCCAGGAAACAAGCTGGACTAGCCATCCTAATATCAAATAAAATTGACTTTCATCCTAAAGTCATCAAATAAGACACAGAAGGACACTACATACTGGTCAAAGGAAAAATCCACCAAGAAGAACTCTCAATTCTGAATATCTATGCTCCAAATGCAAGGGCACACTCATTCGTAAAAGAAACTTTACTAAAGCTCAAAGCACACATCGAAACTCACACAATAATAGTGGGTGACTTCAACACCCCACTCTCTGAAATGGATCGTTCAGGAAAGCAGAACTAAAAAGTGAAACTAATTGAAGCCTTCGGCCAAATGGAACTGATGTATGTATGTATGTATGTGTATATATATATATAAAACATTTCATCCTAAAGCAAAAGAACATACCTTCTTCTCAGCACCTCGTGGTACCTTCTCCAAAGTCAACCATATAATTGGTCACAAAACAGACCTCAACAGATATAAGAAGTTTGAACTAATCCCATGTCTCCTACCAGATCACTATGGAATAAGGGTACTCTTCAATAACAACAAAAACAACAGAAAGCCCACATACGTGTTGGAGCTGAGCAATGCTCTAGTCAATGATACCTTGGTAAAGGAAGAAATAAAGAAAGAAATCAAAGACTTTTTAAAATTTAATGAAAATGAAGGCACAACATACCCTAATTTATGGGACACAATGAAAGCGGTACTAAGAGGAAAATTCATAGCCCTGAGTGCCGCCAAAAAGAAATGGGAGAGAGCATACAGTAGCAGCTTAATGGCACACCTGAAAATACTGGAACAAAAAGAAGCAAATACACCCAAGAGGTGTAGAAAGCAGGAAATCATCAAACTCAGGGCTGAAATCAATGAAGTAGAAACAAATAAAACCTTACAAAGAATCAACAAAACTAGGAGTTGGTTCTTTGAGAAAATCAACAAGATAGATAAGCCCTTAGCCAGACTAGCCAGAGAGCACAGAGACAGTACCCAAATTAACGAAATCAGAAACAAAAGGGGAGAGATAACAGCAGAAACTGAGGAAATTCAAAAAAATCATCAGATCCTACTACAAAAGCCTGTATTCAACACAACTAGAAAATCTGGCGGAAATGGACAATTTCCCAGACAGATATCAAATACCAAAATTAAATCAGGATCTAATAGACCATCTAAACCATCCTATAACCCCTGAAGAAATAGAAGTGCTCATTGGATATCTTCCAACCAAAAAAAGCACAGGTCCAGATGGTTTTAGTGCAGAATTCTATCAGACCTTCAAAGAAGACCTAACACCAATACTCTTCAAACTATTCCATAAAATGGAAACAGAAGGAACACTACCCAACTCATTCTATGAAACCATAATTATGCTAATACCAAAATCACACAAAGATCCGACAAAGAAAGGGAATCTCAGCCCAATCTCTCTTATGAATGTCGATGCAAAAATACTCAATAAAATTCTTGCCAACCGAATCCAAGAACACATCAAAAAGATTATTCACCACGATCAAGTAGGCTTCATCCCAGGGATGCAGGGATGGTTCTATATAAGGAAGTCCATCAACGTAATCCACTACATAAACAATCTCAAAGAAAAAAACCACATGGTCATTTCATGAGATGCTGAGAAATCATTTGACAAAATTCAACATCCTTTCATGTTAAAGGTCTTGGAAAGATCAGTAATTCGAAGCCCATAGTGAAACATAGTAAAAGTAATTTATAGCAAACCGGTAGCCAACATCAATCTAAATGGAGAGAAACTTGAAGCAATCCCACTAAAATCAGGGACTAGACAAGGCTGCCCTCTCTCTCCGTATCTTTTCAATATAGTACTTGAAGTTCTAGCTAGAGCAATTAGACAACAAAAGGAGGTCAAAGGGATACAAATTGGAAAGGAGAATTGACAAATAGGACCTAATAAAATTACAAAGTTTTTGTAAGGCAAAGGAGGAAGTCAAACTATCACTATTTGCCGATGATATGATAGTATACTTAAGCGACCCAAAGAACTCCACCAGAGAACTCCTACAGCTGATAAACAACTTCAGCAAAGTGGCTGGATATAAACTCAACTCAAGCAAGTCAGTAGCCTTCCTATACTCAAAGGATAAGCAGGCTGAGAAAGAAATAAGAGAAATGATACCCTTCACGATAGCCACAAACAATATAAAGTATCTTGGTGTGACTCTAACCAAACAAGTGAAAGATCTGTATGACAAGAACTTCAAGTCTCTGAAGAAAGAAATTGAAGAAGACCTCAGAAGATGGAAAAATCTGCCATGCTCATGGGTTGGCAGGATTAATATAGTAAAAATGACCATCTTGCCAAAAGCAATATACAGATTCAATGCGGTCTCCATCAAAATTCAAACTCACTTCTTCATAGAGTTAGAAAGAGCAATTCAAAAATTCATCTGGAAAAACAGCAAACCCAGGATAACTAAAACTATTCTCAAGAGTAAAAGAACTTCTGGGGGAATTAGTATCCAAGACCTCAAGCTGTACTACAGAGCAATAGTGTTAAAAACTGCATGGTATTGGTACAGTGACAGGCATGTAGACCAATGGAACAGAATTGAAGACCCAGCAATGAATCCACGCTCCTATGGTCACTTGATCTTTGACAAAGGAGCTAGAACTATCCAGTGGAAAAAAGATAGCCTTTTCAACAAGTGGTGCTGGTTCAACTGGAGGTCAACATGCAGAAGAATGCAAATTGTTCCATTCTTATCTCCTTGCACTAAGCTCAATTCCAAGTGGATCAAGGACCTCCACATAAAACCAGACACTATTAGAAACTATTAGAAAGGAAACTAGAGAAGAACCTTGAACATATGGGCACAGGGGAAAATTTCCTGGACAGAACACTAATAGCTCATGCTCTAAGGTCAAGAATTGACAAATAGGACCTAATAAAATTACAAAGTTTTTGTAAGGCAAAGGACACTGTCAAAAGGACAAAGTGGGAGCCAACAAACTGGGAAAGGATCTCTACCAACCCTACATCTGACAGATGGCTAATATGCAATATATACAAAGAACTCAAGAAGTTAGACCCCAGAGAGCCAAATAACCCTATTAAAAATGGGGTACAGAGCTAAACAAAGAGTTCTCACCTGAAGAATATAATGGCTGAGAAGCACCTAAAGAAATGTTCAACATCCTTAGTCATTAGGGAAATGCAAATCAAACAACCCTGAGATTCCATCTCACACCAGTCAGAATGGCTAAAATCAAAAACACAGGAGACAGCAGTTGTTGGCAAGGATGTGGAGAAAGAGGAACACTCCTCCACTGCTGGTGGGATTGCAAGCTGGTACAACCACTCTGGAAAGCAGTCTGGCAGTTCCTCAGAGAACTGGGCATGACACTCCCAGAGGATCCTGTTATACCACTCCTGGGCATATACCCAGAGGCTTTACCTGCATGCAATAAGGACACATGCTCCACTATGTTCATAGCAGCCTTATTTATAATAGCCAGAAGCTGGAAAGAACCCAGATGTCTCTCAATGGAGGAATGGATACAGAAGATGTGGTATATTTACACAATGGAATACTACTGTACAATTAAAAACAATGAATTCACGAAATTCTTAGGCAAATGGTCAGAACTGGAAAATATCATTCTTCATGAGGTAACCCAATCACAAAAGAACACATATGGTATGCAGTCACTGATAAGGAGATATTAACCCAGAATCTCCGAATACCCAAGACACAATTCACATATCAATAGATTTCCAAGAAGATGGAAGGAGCGACCCCTGGTTCTTGAAAGTATGGATGTAGGGGAATGCCCAGACAGAGAAGCCAGAGGGGGTTGAATGGGGAACAGGGTGAGGGGAAGAGGGCTTATGGGACTTTCGGGGAGGGAGGTAACGGGAAATGTGAAACTATTCCGAATGTAAATAAAAAAAATATAGAAAATTAAAAAAAGAAGGAAAAGGGGGAGATGTGGGACTGTGGTGTGCGACAAGGCCAACTCCATAATCCTGTGGCCATCAGTCATTTGTAGCCAGGCCCCTAGCGTCCTGGCTGGACTCCACCTTTGCAGTCACCTGGCTACAGCCAGGCTTTCCCCACCCATTGGTTACCTGGCAGGTAACCTAGGCCATTATTTAAGAAGACTTCCTGCCCCTCCTTGTTCCTTTTTTTCCCCTCTTATCTCTCCCCCACTCTTCTCTCTTGTCTCTCTTTCTCCTTTCCACGTGGTCTTTCTCTTTATTTCTCTTATCTCCTTTTTTCTTCTATTTTCTTAATATTAAAGTATCAAAGCTATGAGCCGTCTCTTATTAAATTCACTGCACAGAGCTAGCCTCAGAGTTTCCAGCCACAAGGGAAGGATCCAAACCATTGCAGCCAAGTCGTCTCAGCCAGCCAACTAACTTTAACAGGTATTCGGGAGGTCCATTCCAGAAAGGCACTGCCTTCTTAGCGGGATCTCCCTGCCCTCTCCGCTAGCCAGGCAGCCTCATGCTCCATAGATACTAGGGCACCAGAGCTCGCTATCGCAGTGAGGTGTGCAGTCCTGCTGGTATCCCCTATCCTGTGCAGGCCATGCCTGCCAGAGTTCTCCTATGCGGGATTTGTTGCTGCCTCTGCTGCTCGAGACCCACTCGCAGCTTCCACCCCCACTCTACCCCCATTCTGTGTTCCTTTCTTTTCTTTTTTCCCACATTCAGCTCCAACCCTTGAATTCTTATCTTTTTATATGGAGAATATAATAATAATCTGTAATTATTAATAATTATTAATTTCTCAATTTTACTACTGTCATTCCAATGTATTTTTTTTCCTTTGTAGACAGAAGGGAATACCCTTTTTATCATGTTCTTTCTCCTTTTCTCTCTCATTCCCTTTCAGTATCAAAATGCATTGCAGGTGCGTGGGGTGGGGGTGGGAAGAAGATATCAGTGAGATGACTTAGTAGGTAAAGACATTTGTCAGCAAGCCTTCCAGTCTGAGTTCAATCCTTTGATTCCTCCCATGTGGAGGAAGAAAAGAACTGATTTCCTCTGTCCTTCATCTACACACTAGGCCATATCTGTGCCCCTCCCTCCCCTCCACATCCATATAAAGTAAACATACAAACTCTTTGTTTTTTTTCAATGCAAAATGCAAGAGGAATTTTATTTATTCCAGCATGCTGTGGTCTCCCTGCACATGGGGAGAGAATGACCAAGAGCAGCCTGCATAGCAGGCCTTTATACAGTCCTCAGGGCAGCCGCCATTAGGTGCAATGTGATTGACAGAACAGTGTTACCTTTAGAATGAGGTAGGTGTCCAACGGTCTCAGAATAACTTTGGGCCTCCCATAGCCGCAGAGACCTCCCTGTGGTCTGAGGAATGTAATTTAGCCTCTCCCTTCTGGAAAGGGCAAGTGTACCATGGCCTTTCCAAAGTTCCTGAGCTGACCCCTTCATTCCCCCTTTTTCATTGTGTGTGTTTCAATCCTGAAGCAATTGCTGGTATTCTGAAAGCTCATACTCCTGGTCTTCTGTTTCTAATTCTTTATATCTCTGCTTTAAGATCATTAGCTGTACTGTATCTAAATGTTTCTTTTTTTGTTGTTTTGTTTTGTTTTGAGATGACAGGGTTTATCTGTGTAGCCCTGGATGTCCTGGAACTCACTCTGTAGACCAGGCTGGCCTTGAACTCAGAAATCCACCTGCCTCTGTCTCCTAAGTGCTGGGATTAAAGGTGTGCACCACCACTGCCCGGCACCTAAATGTTTCTTAACAATAGCGACTAAGCAGTTCAAAATGTAGGGACCAAAAGTCAACTATAGCTGGAGAACAATTAGGGGTCCTAACAGGGTTAACAATGCTGGAATGGTCTATATAAGAGCAACACTCCTCAGCTAAGGCAGCACATAACCCTCCTATTCTGCAGTACTACTCTGATAATGAAGTCAGTGATTCTTGAAGTTTCTATTTTCTCCATATCTAAATCAATGGCTGCCTTCAGACTGTCAAAATTTTCCACTTGTAAGATCAGAGTGGAGGTTCTGGTGTCTGCCCCGCTCATCCCTAACCCCAATAGAAGGGAGACAGTGAATGCTGTAACAGGTTTGGCAAATGGGCACATAGGATGGGGGAAGGAACCAGAATCCAAGGTACCACCAAGTAGTCATCAAGGTCGAGTGATCTTGAGCTTGAGTAGACTGTCTATCTTCTGAATTGTCCAGTGGGGGTGGGGTGGGGGGGAGTATCACATGGGAAGCAAGCACCCAGGCCACAGTACCATCCACCTTGAGGCCTGTGCGGGTGGCTAGCAGCACCAGGAAGGGTCCCTTCCACCAGGTTTCTAGCAACTGCCCCCGAAGCCTCCTTACATAGATCCAGTCACCAGTCTGGAAGCGGTGAGGGGTCTCTGGCATCCCTGGAGCATTTAAAGCAGACAATTTGGGCCAAATCTCATGATGTGACATACCTCCTGGGAGGACCCAGTGGACAACAAAGGAGTTGGGGTACCAAACAGGATCTCAAAAGGGGTCAGGTTAAAATGGCAGGGGCTGTTCTAGGCTCAGAACAGGGTCAAGGGGAGGGGTACCTCCCAGCCTGAGCCAGTCTCCAAGGTCAGTTTAGTTAAGGTCTCTTGTAGGGTTCTTTTTATTTTCTCTGCAAACATACAAACTCGTAACGTGCATATTTTTGCACTGATTTTGTCTCGCCACTCCTCTGAGTGGGTGCCTTGGTCCTCACAGACTTGCAGTGCCCTCTTTAGGATGTCAATTTGCATGCTGGTGTCATTTGCAAATAATAATGGTGTTCTCTTTTCTGACTCGGATGGCCTTGCTTTTGTTTTCTTGTCTAACAGCCCTGGTTAAGACTGACAACGCTGAGTGAAGTAGCAATGGCGAAAGTGGACCTCCAGATCTTCAGTGGGCTCAGCCATTTCTCATCTGCTGTGATCTCAGTGGCTTCTTCATACATAGTTTTTGTTATGTTGAGGTATAGACCTCCAAACTCTACTTTCTTGAGAGTTTTTATTACAAAAACTTGGTGTGAGATTTTATTTTATTTTATTTTTAACTTAGTTTTATTTTTTAGTTATTCACTTTACATCACACTCACTGCACCCCTCCGGGTCACTTTCTCCCACAACCCTTCCCCCATCTACCCTCCCCTTCTCCTCTGAGCAGGTGCAGCCCCCCCCCCCATACCCTGGCACTTCAAGTCTCTACAAGACTAGGTGCTTCCTCTCCCACTGAGGTCACACTAGAAGATCATATCCCACATGCAGGCAGCAGTTTTTGGGATAGCCCCCGCTCCAGTTGTTCAGGACCCACATGAAGGACAAGCTGCACATCTGCTACATATGTAGGGGAGGCCTAGGTCCAGCCTGTGTATGTTTTTTAGTTGGCGGTTTAGTCTCTGAGAGTCCCCAAGGGTCCAGGTTAGTTGACGCTGGTCTTACTGAGACGGTATGAATCTTAATGCTCATTTATTAAGCATAATTAACACATGCTTAAAATGATAATAAGCTTCTTTTAATTTTCAAATGTATATTTTAAAGTGTACCAACAAGGCAAAACTTTATGAATTTATTTTAAGATGTTCTTTTAAATACGTTTTTCTTTTTCCTGCAGTATGCTTTGATCATATTCTTTCTCTTCCCTCAACCCCTTCCCACTTTTTTCCCACCTAACTTCATTTCTCTTGAGGAAAAAAAAAACAACCAAAAAATCAAAACAAACAAAGAAAAAAGGTCAAAATAAACCAACAGGACACAAGAAACATGGAGTCTGCTTTGTGTTGGCCAACTACCCCTGGGCATGAGACTTGCCCTGGAGTACAGTTGATATGTCCATTGGACAGCATGTATTTTCCCTTTCAAAGCAGATACTAACTGAAGATAGCAATCAATGAGACTTTGTGTTCGCCATCTCTTCTCACTGCTGGGATTCTGTCTGGTTGGAACTTGTGCAGGTCTTGTGCCTGCTGCCATAGTCTTAGTTCATGTATCAGCTTCATTGGTTCTGGAAGATGCCACTCTCATGGAGTCATTGTGCTGTCTACTTTATGTCAACTTGACACAAGCAAGAGTCATTTTGGAAGAGGGAACTTCAACTGAGAAAACACCCACACTAGGTTGGCCTCTGGTAAGCCTATGCTACAAACTCTCTTGATTGATGAGAGGTTGGTGGGCCCCTGTTGGAACACAGTTGGTCCAGGAATGAAGTCACAGGAGAATTCTGAGTGCTTTCGAGCAGTCTCTAAGAAAACAATTCTTGCGATCTCAGTGTCTTCAAGACTAGGAATTGTTCTTGGAGTGTGTTTTCATGCTCTTCCCAGGTGTAGCAGATAGGAGTGAGTTTACTTGAGATTACTATTTAAATGTTTAAACTATTCTTTATATGCCTCTAAGAAAAGAAACATTTTTGTCATGTGTGGTTGTCTTTGTGATTGTATACAGTTTGAACTCATGAGATCTTTACCTGTGTGACCTTTCTTAACCCTCAGAGTATAAACTCTATGACACTCTGAATAAAGTCCTACTGCATGGGACTTTAGTCAGCCTCATTTATCAGCTTCATCCTCCCAGTTCCCAAAGCCTGTGAGTGTGACAGGCCTCCTCACTGTGAGGGGAGAGCATCCATGGGCTGGTGGCCCATGGTGCTATAAAGGCAGGATGAAATAGCCATGAGGAGCAAGTTTGTTAGCAACATTTCATGACCTCAGAATCATGTCTTGCCTCCAGGTTTCTGTCTTGAGTGAGTTCCTGCATAACTTTCTTAGATGATGGACTACAAGTTGTAAGATGGAATAAACCCTTTCCTCCCCCAAAACCCTCTGGCTCTTACAGTCTTTACAATGTTTTTTCTGAACATATCCCTGAGCCCTAAGGTTTGGGGCCATTTTAACAGTATTAATGATGGGGTCTCTCTCATAGAGTAGACCTAAAATCCAGTTTTAAAAAGTGATTGGTTATTTCTACAACATTTGTGTCACTACTGGACCAGTGCATCTTTCAGGCAGGCTGCTGCTGTAGGTCTCAGGGTTTGTAGCTGGGTGATAATGAGGATTCCTTTTATCCTCTGGTAGTATGCAAAGTATCCTGTAGCACCATGGATGTAGGTCTGATACCTAGACAAAAACTACTATTATAATCAAGTTGTAATAATATCCTAGTCTCTATAATCTGCCACCACCGCAGTTTTAATTTTTGTGTGTATGAGTGTTTTATCTACATGTAGGACTATGTACTATATGTACATAGAGGGCCCAGAGGTCAATACAGGGTATCCATTCCCCTGAGACTGGAGTTACAGATGATTGTGAGCTGTCATGTGTGTGCTGGGAATCAAAGATGTCCTCCAGAACAGCCAATGTTCTTAACTTCTAAGTTACATCTCCTGTGCACCCAATATATGCACCTCCTCTTATTTCAGAGATTAATTTTAAGGAATTCACTTATGATATTATAATAGCTGGTGTGTCCAAAATTCCTAGGTGGGCTAGTGTTACAAAAGTTTCACTTTGGGCTCATATTTCAGTTTTGAGACAGATTTGTCTTCCTTCACAGGAAAGCTAAGTTTTAGCTATAAGATCTCCTACTTGATTGGATGAGGACAATCTACATTTTTGGAAGAAAGCTTACTTAAACTTAACCCAGTTTTGGTAATGACTGCCAATAGGCCATTCCTTTCCACTAATGCATATGCCTGTATACAGTAGCCTAGCTAATAGACACACAGAACTGACCATCACAAACATTTCTCAGGAGTCAATGCCACATTAGCACCTAGGTGTTCCTAGGAAGCTCTCTCACTTGCTACACTTTGTCCAGTTATGGGTCTTGGTTAATTCTCATATATCACAAAAAGGAGCTTTTCTTATGGTGGCTGAGTAAGTCACTGATCTGTGGGTATAGCAGAATGTCGCTAGGAGACATTTTACTGCTATATTCCTTTAGCTGAACAGTAGTTTGGTTTTCTCTTAAGCTCATGGTCTATGTAGTTTCATGGGCTCTGTTTTGTGAGTGAGTCTTAAATCCAATCATGGATTGGTTGGTTACTCTCACAATATCTATTCCACTATTGTGCCAGCATACAATGCAAGCAGGTTACCATTGTAGGTCACAGGATTGGTAGCTGGATTGATGACTACCTTCCTTCTCTGGTAGCATACAGAGGACCTTCTAGTACCACGAATACTAGTCAAAATGGGTAAAGGCTCCACTTGGGCACCAGTTTGACTTCTCCATGTTTAATGAGATATGTAAGTGTTGTCTTTAGTAATGAGGCTTTAAGGTCAGTTTGTGGAAAGCAACCAAAAGTATTGGCAATAGCCTAAGATGTTTAGGGTTTCCATGGCTCCCCTTTGACAGTGACTCAACTAGATATAAGTCATTCCTGGCTATGGAGGTCTCATTTGATGGAGAAAGATGTTTAGTTGGAGCATGGTCTCCCTCGTTTGGTGACTTCATCTAGATTTCTTTAATATATGTATTTATTTTAGGAAGGTTCTACAATAGGTTTCCACGTGACCCTTCAAATAGCCATTAGTATTACCAAAATGCGTTTTTATGTCCAGCTATGTTTGTGAATAAAATTGTATGCATATAGGCACACACATATTTACTTGTTTAACTTCCTATTTATATTTACATAATTTATCTACACTAAATGAATGTATAATTAGTATTCATAAAGCTATTATCAAAATAAAGATTAAGTTCCCATGAGTCAATTTAAGAGAAAATACTCATTTTCATCAACATGCTGCTATCAGAGATTGTTTCCCGCTCACAAAGATCTGTCAGTGGCTTGTCAACCCTCCCTCCAAACCTACATGTGAATAAGTTAATTTTTAAACGAGCGAGTGAGTATGTCACTTTTGTCTGGAGACTTTTCTCAATTTATATCAGACCCTGAGTCAATTTTTACTACTATTTCCTATGCCCTAACATCAGTGTCATTCTAAAGAGCCACAGAGAATGAAACACAGCAGGGCTATTGTGGGATGCAAAGGCAATTTGCTTATTTAATGATTGCTAAGTGTTGGAGGAAGAGCCATGCCAAAACAGTGTGTGTTTTTGCATAGCAACTGGACAATTAGATCATGGGCCTGCCATCCCAGTTTGAAAAGTGGGGAAGAAATAAAATGGAAGATCCAGAAACGAAAAGCTAAAATTGAGGATTGTCATTAGGACAATAGTCAGTATACAACAGCTACTGCAAAACAATACTCATTTAATTGGGTTTCCTTAAAAAGATGCTATTGCAGTGTAATGTTTCCCTCCCTTCAACATCTTGCTATCTAGCAATATGGAATGTATCGGTAAAAGAGAAATTATATAAAAAAGAAATCTTTACATGACTAGCTGCTAGCCCAACCTCCTTTTCTTTCTTCCAGTTGTTTAGAAACCTCAATTTGTTTTTCGAGACAAAGCCCCCCATTGGAGATTAGCGCACAATGATTGGGCTGGAATACTGGCCAGTGTGCCTCAGGGATCTTCCTGTCTCTGCCATCCCAATCCTGGGGTTATAAATGCACACATTAGCTCTCAGCTTTTTATGCTAGGAATCAAAAACCAGAGTTTCACACTTGCATGGAAAGCATTTTACTGACTGAGCTATGTCTCTGATTTTTTTAAATTTCTTCATTTATTCACATAATTAAATTCTTATTAATTAATTAATTTTTTACACTCCATAATTTATTCTTCCCTCCCCAACCCCCTGTCCACCCTCTGACTGCTCCACATCCTGTGCCTCCTCATGGATGTCTCCACATGGATGTCCCCATCCCCCACGCCCGCTGACCTCTAAACTCCCTGGAGTCTTTTGAGGGTTAGGTGTCTCATCGCTGAATGAACATAGAACCGGCAGTCATCTCTGATTTTTTGTTTCTTTTTCCATTATGCTTTTCCAGAGTCCGTTAATCTTTTTCATTAATTTGATATCTAGACATACTATATCATGAATCCTTGCAAAAGACAGTGGAGGATCATTGGTGGGAAGCATGCTTATAAATTATGCCATTAGCAAGCATTTATGTCTTTATTTATTATTTCTATATCCTGTTGGATAACCCAAACATTAATTTCTTCCTCAAGGAATTACAGTAAATTCTTAACAGTAAGTAATGCTGGCAACACATTCCTTTTCTCAGCTCTGTTCATGTAGAAGCTCTGAATTGTGGGGTGTGGCTTGAATTGTGTGACCTCCTCTGAGGTGCAGTATCTCATGGCTGTGTTTCCTGAACCAAGAAGCAATACTCACATTTCTTACTTGTCCTTTAAAAACAACAACAACAACCACAACAAAAACAAAAACAAAAACAAAAAAAACTTAGCAGAGATATTTTATCATTTGCACCTTTTATCACAACCATTTTTTATTTTATCTTTACATCCACTTAAAAAATTTTTAAACTTAATCTTATCACTTCCTCCTTCCCTTTCTTCTTCCAACCCTGCCCATGCTCCTTTTACCCACTCTAAAATTTACAGCCTCCTTTTCATTATTATTGTTATATACATACATAGACATATGGAACATAAAGATATATCATTACAACCCGCTGAGTCTGTTTGGTGTCAATTCTGTATCAGAATCATTTTATTCATATTTTGTTCATACATGGAACAGTTTCATTATAACATTTCACATATACTGTCCTTTGCTCATTATCTTTTTCTTCAGTTCAAACAATGTAATCATCCATCAAAAATAAATATAATGGAAACAAAAACTAGTACTTGGAAGAGGAAAGAGAAATTCTGAGTATCATGGAGGGTGCAGCTTTCTGGAAGGAGTGGTTTTAGGAAGAGTTCTTGGAGTGCTACATGTTACCAACAACAGCCCCATTTCTCTGCTCGTTGGCTTGAGTTTTTGTGGCACAGCCTACTATGGAACATACTGTCACCTTTGACATACTGTCTCAGCCTGGTTTGTCTGTTTGTTTGTTTGCTATTATAAAAAAGCACCCGAGTCCAGCCGAGTTTATTAAGAAGAGACTTACTCAGACTATGGACATTATGACTGTGAAGTTCAAAGGCATGGTGTGGGTGTCTGGATGGGTTAGGGTGAAGTCTTCTTGCATCATTTCATGGTGGAGAGCATCACATGGTGAGTAGCTTGTCTCAGGTCTCTGTCTTCTCAGAAAGCAACACGTCTTCCTGGAGCGCCTACCTTCAGAGCTTTGTCTAATACTAATCATTTCCCGAAGGTACCATCCCTAAGTTCCGTAAATTATTTATCATATGACTTAAGGGATTAAACTTTGAACAAATGAGTTGTGAGAGAAGAACCCAAACCACTTGATTAGGAATCCAAATGCCCTGCACCATTGATTCTTTTTTTTTAAATATTTACAAAGATGTTTGGGAATTCCATATATACATGTGATGTATTTTGATCAATTCTATGCTCTTCCCTATTTCTCTCCTATTCCTGGACCACTCTTTCCTACCAATTTCATGTTCTCAGTTTAAACCTACTGAGTACACTTAATGTTGTCAGTATGTTCATGGGTGTAGGACCATCAAATGGAGCATGGCAGCCTCTTGAGAATGTAGGTTATATTGAGAGTGTGGTTTACCTCTGAAGAAATCGGATTCACTGTCTCCTAGCAACCATCAATTGCTTCATGAATCTCTCCTCACTCTATGCTGGGATTGGGTCTTGATCTTGTGTAGGTCTTGTGCATGCAGACACAGCCACAGTTAGCTCATGTCTGCAGTGTTCCTGGGAGTTCCACAGGGACATACTGAAGTTTTATCTCTCAAGGAAGTCAGAGTTAGTAGCAGAGGACAAGCCTAGACTGCTATAGAAACTCCCTGATTTCCTTCAACCTTAGACCTGGGGTTCTGTGGTGTCCCTGGGTACATTTCTTCCTTTTTTATATAACTTTATTGGCACCTCTTCATCTATAAAACAAAACAACATATACACAAAAGATACCTTAAATTAATAAAAGTGCTTTTCTACCTATTTAGACCTTCCAAATCTCTTTATACTTCAAAATCTTAGAGGCAAGAAATGAAGGTCAAGACTCTCTTGAAATGAGTGCATACATGAGAGAAATATAATTAATTTACTTGACAACAAAATAATGACCATTCCAACATTAATATTTTAATTACAATGTGTCCTAGTCAGGGTTACTATTGCTGTGAAGAAACACCATGCCAAAAGCAAGTTGGATAGGAAAGGATTTATTTGGCTTACACTTCCACATCCCAGTTTACCACAGAAGAAAGGACAGGAGCTCAGGAGGGCTGGAGTCTGGAGGCAGGAGCTGCTGCAGAGGCTATGATGGAGTGCTGCTTACAGGCTTTCTCCCTATACTTGCTCAGCCTGCTTTCTTATAGACTCCAAACCATCAGCCTAGGGATGGCACCACTCACAGTGGACTGGGCTCCTTCCCATCAATTGCTAGTTAAGAAATACCCTCCATGCTTGCCTACAGTCCCATCTTATTGAGACACTTTCTCAATCGAGGCTCCTCCCTCTCTGATGAGTCTAATTTGGGTCAAGTTGATATAAAATTAGCTAGCACACTATCTAAGCACGTAATCATGCTAATTTTTTTTACTGCACATTGAAAGTGTGAGACTAATTCTACAATTTCTTTTAAAGACATTGGGTTTCAATATTTTCATTTCCATAATAAAAAAAAAACAGTGACCTGAAGTGATACTGAAATAAGCGGAGTTATTCCTTAGTGCGTGAAGCGCATGCTTCAGTTCCATTTAAGAACTGAGGGAATTTGGGCATTTAAAACTCGAATAAATCAACATACTCCCGACATAGATGGCATAAGGTTGAACTGATAAGGTTTAGTTGATAAGGATTGTGAAATCTGTGAACCATTGACTCAGGGGAAGAGAAGATAAAGTGTTATAATCCTCCCGATACCAAGCAAAAGGACCATGATAAATTCTAAATGTGACAGCCAAGTACAGGAAAGCCTTAGAATTCCAGATGGTACTTGAATGTTTGGTTTTATGATTTGAAATATTCATGCTCTTGTGTCCTGTTTTCCATTTATTTTATTAATTCAAACACATGTTAACATAAATATCTGTGAAGTTTTCAATGTTAGGTAGGTACTGTACTTTTTTTTTTAAATGTTTTCTCTCTTTCTCTAAGAGGAGCAGGAAAAGAATGTTTCATAAATGTTTGCTTAATGTCTGGTTCTCGCTGTGAATTTCTCAGAAATTATCTTGGTCTTGTCAGAAGGCTCAGAAGTTAATAAAGGTTCTTGCTGCCAAGGCTGACAATTTGAGTTTGATCGCTGGAACCCACATGCTGGACGGAGAGCACAGGCTCCTGTGGGTTTTTTCTTTGGCCTCCACATGTGTGCCACAGCAGGTGTGCAAAATAATAAACGTAAAAAGAAATTTAAGAAAGTACACAGTTAATCTTATGATATTTTAACTTGACATGAAATTTTAATTAAAAGTTTATTAGTTTGAAGTTGCATATAACATCCCTCCTCTCCTTCCCCAACTCCTCTCTTCCCTATTATTTTTGGGCAAATTATGGAATGAGGAGAGTCTGTATTAGGAAGTCTCTGCTGAGGACCAATACTATACTTTAGTTGGTTTGCTTTGCCAGTCTCATCTGGCCTCTCATGGCTATACCATGAACAAATCATCTCCCATGACAGACGAGGACACCAAGATTAGATCACAGTATATTCAGGATGCTATAAAATACCTTAGACTTGTTCTTTGTAAATAATAAAAAAGTATTTCTGTTCTATATGCTCAAGGTGTCTAGATCAAGATGTCAGCAGACTTGGTGCCAGGTAAGGACATACACCTTGCTCCTGAGTGGTCCTTTGTTGTATCTGGTGTGGTGGAAGAAGGACCTCCACCCTCTCTCTCCAATAAGCATCTAATCTCACGCAGGAAGACAAAGACCTCCTCATTTAAACACATCGAGAAGGTTTACTTGCTAATATCACCACCTTGAAGGTTAAGTTTCAATAGGAAATTTGATAAGACTCATTAAGAATATAGTGACAGCCCCATGCATACTGCAGCCAAGGGCCTGGGAGAACCAGATCAATGAGTTTTCACTCCTGAAAATCTCTGGTCTCTCTTCTCTACAAGAGAAAATGGAAGCACTCATTTTGAAGTTACCTGGGTTGAACTTTGACTTATGCTCTCTTTAAATGTGGCCTCTACTAAATGTTTCCTTTCTCGGCATTTCACTTTGAAGAGAATGCTAGTATTTAAACTTAACCAACTTGATTGCATAAGGATTGTATACCCTAGCTTAAAATTTATTGGAATCTTCTCTTATAGGAACAAAACAGTACCTTCAAGGTTGAGTGTCTTCAGTATCATCTTGAGTAAAGCCAGTGATCTTCAACTTGGGCTGCTTTTATTGAGCAGTTCCCATTCACAGTGGTGCAAAGAGACATGCTTAAAGAAAAGCAGAGAACTCTGACATGAAGTGGGAAAGCAACTTCCGAGTTTGCTGTGTATTCCGTAAAAGTCAAGATGAGTACTGGGATGGCTATAACATGCTTCCCTAACAAAGTTGGTAGTGCGATTTCTCATGTGGCTCAGGGGCAGAAAG